>JARYHS010013630.1:303696169-304435364 GCA_031002005.1 Vandiemenella viatica | reverse complement strand
TTTTAAGTAAAAATGAAAGAGTGTAAAATTGGGAATACCGTAATTTGAAGAAAATATATAAAAATTATTTTACATAACGCCACCTGAACCGTGAATATAAGAGAAAGAATTAGGAAAGTGGTATAATTTTTTTTTTTCATTGAAAAACGGACGGAATGGGCAGCAGTACAAGCCAATTTGTTAATTATCTTCTGAAGGTCTGCTGCACGAAATAATTGCGAAAGGCCGCATAGTTGAGGCGATGTCAGTTACGCAGAAAGAAGATGGTGTCATCAATTCGGAACAAACAATAAAATTGTTATGTCCACCTATTTGCTAAGAAAAAAACCGAAACACTTCTGATAATCCCATATTTTAAGAGCAATAATGTAATGAACTTTGTACTTACTTCACCAAGAAAGAGATGCAAAGGAGCAGGATGTGAGTAGCACGTAATGTTCAAGGGACAGCCAGACTCGAACTGCGGGCGGGGGCTGCTGCTGCTAACACAGTGGACGCCTGCAGCGCGCCACACGGCAAACACGAGAACTAGTGCCTCGCTGGTACAGCCCTCTTCCCTTATAAGGAACAGTCAGACATTTGTATAAAACACCAGTATACGTAGATCCTTCTGATATCTCCCGTTAAATTCCCAACAGAGAAGTTTATAGCTTCTGAACAATTACGTCGAGAATGGGGAGATCTGGTCACTGGTCACTGCGTTCTTGTTCATATCCAAGACATTTATTAACAATGTTCTGGCACTAAAAATGATTGGAATTAGATTTTATTTTTATTTTTTAAGTCACACGTCTTTTGCTGACAGAATTAGATTTTTTTTCTGTTTGTAATCATTTCATTTGGGATTCTCCAAATGTTTTCTTGAACCGTGTTTATTAAATATAATTCAGTTGAAGTTTCAAATATCATACTGTACGTAATATAACCAAAATCATATATATATATTTTCAACTGCATAACGTCTCTTAACAGCGAGGTCATTAGAGACAGGAAAGGATGGGGGCAAGGAATGGGAAGGAATTAGGCTATGGCCCTTTGAAGGAAGCATCCCAGCATTTGCTTGGAGTGATTTGGGAAACCATGGAAAACCCAAATCTGGATGCCCGGTCGGGGATTCAAACCGCCGTCCTCCCGAATGCGAGGCCAGAACGCTAACCGTTACACCACCATTCTCGGTCAAAATCATATTGCTTATGCTTGTACGCCGCTAACAGTCATAATTTTTTCAATTGGGTTCTATTTTGAATTTTTCTCATTATATATTGCGAAGAAATCGTCCTGAAAATTTAAATTCAAGGCACATCATTGCACTAAAAATGTTAACAAGTAAACCAAAACTATAAATTAAACTCTAAACAAAGTAACTGTTTAAAAAGAAGCAAAAATTGTAAACGTAATTGTGCTCTGTTACGCCACCAATAGAAAAACTATTGATTATAGCTCTGAGAGATACCAATATTCGTTTTTGACTCCGTTAAAGGAAATATATATATATCTACTACTTCCAATCAGACAACATACTAGCAATTAAAAATGATTTATATATTACATAGAAAATTTAGTTTCCATATATAGTGACTATTAATTAGTGATCAATGGTTCATTTTATTTGTTTTGCTAGTATTTTCTTGAAGAGTGAAAACCACTCCTGTCAGTGGAAATCTTTCAGATCAGAATGAACGGCTCCGTGTACTTTCTTAGTCGCGACGTATATATTTCAAAGGGAGACAGTGTAAAATTTCAAATGTTTTTACGGGGTTAATTAATAACAGTTAGTGAGGTTATTACAACGCTACACTTTGACCTGCCTCACGGAAGCATCGGTACTTCGTAATTTTATTATTTTACCTTGGTCGCCACCAGCTGTTTGACGAACGTACTAATAATACTTACAGTTCTCTGTGATGTTAAGAACTCACTAGTTCACAGGAATTTGTAATAAGCAAGACACACTCACTCATAGGAAGTATTAAGTCGAACAACTTTTTATTATTCCAACGATTTGTGTCTTATATTAGTACTCCGACCACCAACTGGAATTATTTATCACTTATCCGAAGATTGCAAGTTCTTTATGAGTGGAAAGTTTAATCACAAGATACTCTCCTTCAAACAGCAACATATTAAATGTCTGTACCACAATTACCAGTTCACAACCGCTCATTAACAGTTCTCCAGGAACGTCTCACTGTATTTTCACACCATATGGCTTGTCTTACGTTAGCGACGTCAAGCCAATATTCATTTCCCGTCGCGGACGCTCGTATTACGTATCCATATGCCCGAATATTTCTTTCCGAATCTACCGAAAACACGTACACGTCGACACACACACTTCCCGCCACTCGTAACACTTGACTACTCCTCTGCCACAGAGGTTAGACCCTCGCGGTATATCGATAATCGATATTTATACAAAGATTGCAAGTCCAATGTAATGTTACAACCCCTTCCAGGTCTCTGTTTACAAATGTGAACAAACAGTGAACAATTTAAACAGAAACCGAGAAACACTCGAGGTATGATTGGGTTGTTACCTTACTGCTCATAGGTATAAATTCACATAAACAATTACACTCTTGTACAAAGTAGTTGGTGGTCGGTACTCCTCAAACAAAAATTACATTTTCATGGTTACAACTACATCTAAGAAGCAAATACAAATTTCATATATCATAGACAAACAGTTGTACATACAAAATAGCCAACTGGTTCCTTTCAAAGCATAATGTCCTTCATTGCTGTTATAGAGTCAGCTGTTCGTTCCCAAACTTAACCTTTAACACAAACTGCACCACACAAAAACATGAAAAAAAATGAAATTCACACGCTGGTTATGGGGCCACTCACTTCGTCACTGTAGACGGCCTACTGCAAGGACCTAGATAGCGCACGACTAGGCCACTAGCCACCGGGTTAATATCACCACCGAGCTTCTTACATTAGTTTTATGGTTCACAAGGAAAAGAAATGCCCGTTGGCGATAAAGGTCATCGACCTCCCGACACGTGTGAAGTACAGTAATGAGTTGGTCAACTTGAAAACAACCTAACAACTAAGATACATAAAACAAAAAAACTTATTTACAACCTAAACTATTTACAAAAGGGAGGTGGAGGGTTTCATGGGGTGTTCGGGATGCACGTCACCCCTAGGCACTCCCTTCTCTTCCCCCACCCTGGGCTGTCGTCTTGAAAGGTTTTAGGGATATAACATTATACGTCCCCTTTAACTTTCCATCTTTGGGGTGTTCAAGGGTGTAGGCGTTCTCTCTGGGACTCTCCCTCACCCTATATGGCCCCTCGTAGAGTATCTTGAATTTCTTTATTTCATGGTTGATAGCGGAAGACTTAAAATGTGTTTGAATGAGCACTAAGTCTCCCGCCTGGTATGTTGTCACTTTCCCTTTCTTGTTATGTCTCATTTGCCGTGCCTTGGCTTTCTCAACTAACACCTTCTTGCTTCTTCAATTTTCTGTTGGAAATCCACTGTCATCCCGTCAGGAAAATTGACATATTTGGTAATAATCCTCGGAACTGGTTCTTGAAACATCAATTCGAACGGAGTAACTTTGGTTGATCCATGAGGAATAGTATTCATCACCTCTTCAAACTTTTCTACCTGCTGTGCCCAACTTTTGTGGCTATGTTGACAGTAGATTCTAAACCACTTCCCGATTTCTCCCATCACCCTTTCTACTATATTTCCTTGAGGGTGGAAGAATGAGGTTTTCACCACTTCTATCCCTTCTCCTTCCAGTACTTCTGTCCACTTCTTGTTAGAGAATTGTGGTCCATTATCGGACAGTATCTGCTTCGGCTTCCCCACCGTGGGTAAGTATTGGGTAAGTATCTTGCCTAAAAGAACCTTTGTAGATGCTTTCTTGACTGGATAGAGCTTCACATACTTGGTAAAGGCATCTATAATAACAAAAATAGTAGTGACTCCTCCCCTGGATGCAGGCAATGGTCCATATAAGTCAACTGATATCAACTCGTGAGGTCTTGACGGAATTATACTTTTCATCCTTCCCATTCTCAATACGGTGTCCACCTTAACTTTCTGACACGTTTCACAAGTTGACAAAACCTTCGCTACTCTTCTTTCTAAGTTCCCAAAATAACAATGTTCTCTCATTATAAGTGAGCATTTACTCGCTCCATAGTGTCCATAGCTGAGATGGTGATATCTAATCCACTCATCGACACAGTGTTCCGGTACACACACTTTCCACTCCTTTTTATCCTCTGCTTTTCTATAGAACAGTATCCCTTTATGAAGGCAGTAGTGTTTCTTCAATATCGGATTGTCACTTCCTTCTTCAAGGGCCTCGATGACCTCTCTCCATCCTTCATCTTCTCTTTGTTGGACACCCATTTCTCTCATCCATTTAACGACCTTGCCTTCCTGAGGAACCCCTTCCAGATAATGAAGGGCTGCTTCTTGAATTGACTGGGTGGTCCCTCGGTCCTCCGGCATTCCAACAGGGAGTCTGGACAAACAATCTGCCACTAAGTTTTCCTTCCCTGGTACGTATTTGATGTCAAATTGGAACTCTTGGAGTAACAGCGCCCAGCGAGTTAACCTACCGTGAGTCAGTCTACAATTCATCAGAAATGACAGGGCCCTATGGTCAGTGTGGATAATTATTTTTCTCCCTAGAAAGAGATGTCGGAATTTCTGAAAACTCCAGACAATAGCCAATGCCTCCTTCTCCGTTATACAATATCTCATTTCGTGGGCATTGAGCATTCTACTTGCGAAAGCAATCGTATGGTGTTCCTTCAGTCCCTTTACTTCCTTCTCCTGGAAGATTTCGGCACCTAAACCATAATGCGAACTATCGGTGGCCAAACAAAGGTCCAAGTCCCAATTGGGGTATGACAGAA
Source organism: Vandiemenella viatica (assembly GCA_031002005.1). Classification (NCBI taxonomy): domain Eukaryota; kingdom Metazoa; phylum Arthropoda; class Insecta; order Orthoptera; family Morabidae; genus Vandiemenella; species Vandiemenella viatica. The sequence continues at coordinate 304,430,475 of JARYHS010013630.1, read as the reverse complement.
TCCTCTTTTGGGCCAGTGCTTGCTTAATGTCACAGAAGTCTTTTTCACATTCGTCTGTCCACTCCCAAACTGAATTCTTCTGATCCAGTTTCCTTAGATTCGGACTGTTTAACTGTTGCTCCGGTATAAACTTCCTGTAGAAGCCACATAAACCTAAGAAGCTCTTGAGCTGCGTTTTGTTAGTAGGTCGAGGAAACTTCTGAATAGCCTCCAACCTCGAATCATCCACCAGAATTCCTTCCGGGGTGATCACATGTCCCAGAAACTTCAAGCGTGACCGTAGAAAGATGCATTTCTTCTTCTTCAATGTCATTCCCGCCTTCTGTATCGCCGTCAGGACTTCTCTCAACAGCTCCCAGTGTTCCTCAATCGTACTGGTTGCAATAATTATGTCGTCAACGTAAACCTGTACTCTCTCCCTCAACTCTTTACCAAGTACTTGGTCCAGAGCTCTTATGAAATGGGCTACAGAGTTGTTCAATCCAAATGGAAGTACCTTGAACTGATAACATCTTCCTTCGAATCTAAATGCTGTGTACTTCCTAGAATCTTTCTGAATGGGAATCTGCCAATAGGATGAGGTAAGATCAAGAGATGATAAGTATTTCACCCCATGAAATTTTTGTAGCAAGTCATCCACTCTCTCAGGGTGATCTCTCTCCGTGACTAAAATCTTGTTTAGTGCTCTTGCATCAAGCACTAATCTGATGGACTGGTCCGCCTTTGTCACCACTACGAGTGGACTTGCATATTCGCTTTGCGATCTCTCGATGATTCCCCAACTTTCCATGCGTTCCAATTCTTCCCTCACTTTGTCCCTTTTCGCCAGTGGAATTGGGTACGGCTTTATGGAAAACGGTTTCTCTTCTTTCACCTTGAAATGGCACTGGTAACCTTTTACCAGACCGGGTTTGTCAGAAAAAACATTCTCGAAGTGTTCTTGTATATCCCACGGACATATACCAAATTCTCCCCCTTCTGGATGATCAATTCTCCTTTCTTCCTTGTTGCTTTCTTCCTCGCCTTCTCCCGCTCTCCATCGTGCATCCTCCTCCTCTTCGGTGTCATCTTCCAGTTCAGTGTAGTCTAATTGGATACTGGTAAATCCCTCTTCAGTCTCTTTCTTAGCATTTCCAATTTCTGCTCGACATTTCCTTCCCTCCGTGTAAAATTCCATATACCCTTTTCCACAGTGCAATATGGTATCTGTTGGTATGATCCAATCCACACCAATGATGCAGTCAATATTGAGATTGGGTACAACATACATGTGGATTCCAACTTCCTGTCCACTCACTTTTCCTACCAATAAAATCTGTATCGTTACTTTTTTACTCTTTCTTCCAGTCGCTGGCACTATCGCGATGGTGTTTGTAGGCCAATACTCAAAATCCTGTTCCTCTGCGAGCTCCTTGTATAGGTTCTCAGATATACATGAAACTTCGGCCCCAGTATCAATTACTGCCTTGACCTTCTTCCCTAATACTTCTATTTCTACAGTTGGTACCCTGAATACCCTTTGCTTCAACTGATTATCCTCTTCTATGAGGTCTTGCCTGGGATCACTCAGGTACACTGAACTTACAGGTGTTTCTCTGCTCGAACTCTCCCTTCTCCATTTCTGCTGCCTAGTATCACCTTTCTTTCCTTCACTCCTATTCTTCTTCGTCTGTTTATCTCTCTCCCAGTTGAAACTGGGTTCTTTCCCCTTTATGACGTTGGTGTTTTCCACTGTCAGTTGACCGTTTGTCGTGGATATCACCCCTTCCACCTCAATGCTGACCAGTTGCCCATCTTCAAGATCAAAGTCGCCCGATCCAAGGATGCGCTTGATAGGGTCATCAGTTGCCAAACAAATCTGTTCATACTCTCCCACCGTACTATCCTCTTCTTCTGTTTCGCTCTCTTCCTCCTCCTCTTCTTCTGTGTCTTCAATGTCTACCCCTTCCATGGACTTTACTATGTTCGCCGACCTAGACTCTTCGTTTCCCTGACAGCTGCTGTTTTCCTTAGAGATCAATACCATCCCTCTATCACCGAAAGTATAGAGGCTCTCATTGTAGTCCTCTTCAAATGGTGGTTCAACATCTTCCTCCGTTGAATCATCCTCCAACCTAACGACAGAATCATTTGTTTCCTTACAGAGTTGCCAAAATTCTCCAATCTCTGCAAATTTACAAGACTCCACTCCCTCTTGCTTGGTAAACATAGATCCCGATAGGCCAGGCACCACTTGTCCCTGACCGTTGATGGATTCTTCTGTATGAACAATAAATTCAGCCCCTCTCCTTGTGATTAGCCGTTTTCCTTTCTGTAGGAGAGGTGGAGCTTCTCTCTCCCTTGAAGCTTCTTTTGGTGGTCCGACGATTTGTTCTGCCCCTGGTCGGACCAAAACAGTGGCAGCTAGCAGTTTTCCGTGTCACGCTTTCCTTTAGAAGGATTGTTATTAGTTTTTGGTTTATCGTCTTGTCGGGTTCTTTGGTCACTATCCTGTTGCTTCCGTTCTCTACTCGACCCCTATCTTGCTCTTGCTCCCGTCTGAAATTAAAGTTGCTCCTCCCGCGGCCCCTATTGTCTTGTCCTCTCCTCCAATATTGTTGACCGTTGCCCATTTCATTTCTTTGTTGGTTATGGTTCTCTCTCCTTCCTCTGTCGCGTGATTCATTACGGTTCTCTCGCTCTCTTGGTCTTTTCCTTCCCATCCTCTTCTCTTGTGCATCAAGCCTTCCCAACATTTCGATGGCCTCAGTGACATTGTTTATTCTGTGACTGGCGAAAATCAGCTGCGTTGACTCTGGTAGCCTGGCCATGATTATCTCAACATACTCCGCCTCACTATATGGCCGGTCGAGGTGACGGCACTTAGCTAGACATCGTAGGAAGAAGTCTTGTTGTGTTTCATTTCCCGGCGAGTAGGGCTCACCATGCATCAGTTCAGACTTGACGGCTACCTGCCTTTCCACCGACCAAAAGTGTCGAAGAAACTCTTCTGAAGCGTTGGTAGGTAGTGAATTCCTCTGAAAACCGGTCACCCCATAGGCGTGCTCTTCCTCTCATGTGTTCGTGAACCATCCGTATTCTTTGATCATCCAGAGCGACTTGGAATGGTGGGTAAGTTTCAAAATTGTCCAGAAAATCTACTGGGTGCAGTTTTCCCGAGTCATCAAATTTCTGGAGTTCACGCTTTTCCTCTAGTGGGTATCCTGGATAGAAAGGGTTAGTAAGAATTCCTTGAAACTTGCTCATTTCTTCCCTAACTGCCCCTAACACTTGGGTCTTCAAGTTCCCCTCTACTTCTTGTTTGATGGCTGGCACCTTTTGGCTTATTTTGTTCTCTATTTCACAATAGGAGGCCAGTTTCACTTTTTCTATCCCTTCCGCAAGGCAATTGATTTTGTCAGTCCACAACTTAACTTCTTTCTGTGCTTCTTCTATATTCTCTTCACACACTTTCAAGTTCTCTCCTATGGTTTTTAATTTAAGATCTTGATACTCCATCTTGTTTTCAATGACTTCAACTCGTTGCTGAGTGAGTCCTACTTCCAACACCATTTCCTGTTTGAAATGTTCCACTTCTGCCTTGGTTTCTTCTCCTTTTAAGATACACTTCAGTTGCAGTTGCTCCATCTCTCCTCTTATTTGTATGAGTCTTTCATCCAAATCTTCTAGTAATATCTTCACGTAGGGCTTTCCTTTCTGTTCTATTTTCTGCCCTGAGGTTGTCAATGTACCAGCTCTTAAGTTGTTTTGAATGGACTGGTTCTCTTCATGTATAACTTTGAGATTCTCGGCATTTTCGGTTTCATTTCCTTGAGCTTCTCTTCCAAAGAGTAGCTCCTCCCGCATTTTCTGTCTTTAATTCCTTGAGCTTCTCTTCTAAAGAGTGACTTCTCTCTGCATTTTCTTTCTTTAATTCCTTGAGATTCTCAGCATTTTCGGTTCTTAACACATTTATATTCTCAGCAAAGGAGAGGTTAAGTTTCTCTTCCAAGGATCGGTTATTCTGGTTCATCTGGTTCATCAACTGCATAAGGATTTCCTTAAAAGGCACTTCCTCGGTCTGCTCTCTTGTTCCTTCCACAAAAGTTTCCTCAGTATTCATTTTCACCGACTAAGAAAAAAAACTACGCAGAATTCGAAAGTATCAGGTGGAGTGGGGGGGGGGGGGTTAAGGCCACTAAGTTGCCCACGCTCAAAATCAAGACAAAGAAACCAGTAGCTAACAACACACAGCTGGTCCCATAACATCAAAAGCAAAACAACTTGAGTTTCACCATCAAAACGCCGGTAGAGACCAACAAATCAACCAGTACAACGCCGATGAACAGTAATATTTTAAACGTAAACAAACTTGCAAGGAAGCATACAACGTGGATCTTCAGTAATCCTGGCTGCTACTCTGCTCCAATCAGGAATAGCTGAAAATAACACATCACTCACACAGAAATGTAGGAATTAATTACTGGTGATTGCTGCTGTGGGTGTAAGCTTCATATGCTTTACACTACCCTGGTAGCTCACAGGCTAACAACCTGTAATACTGCATGCAAAACAAAAAAATTCCAAACGTGAAAATGGTTTCGATTACCGCAGTTACTCTGCCAAAATAATTTTTGTTTCAAAACAAAACTGAAAAGTTTAGACTGAAAACTAGTAAGCATGCATTTAAACAAATGTTTATAATTTTTCTTCCTGTTAAATATTTATTTATCCGCGAATTACGGTTCAATTTAATGGTACATTGCTCTTATGGTACCTATGAAGCTCGGTGTGAATACTACCCGGCGCTAAAAAAATTATTTCTCATTCAATTATTCAAAAAAAAATTATGACTTTAAACTTTTCCGCGGCCGAACTTATTTTAGATTGCCTGTTCAGTGTCTTCTTATCTGCCGAAGACAGTTCCGCTACAGTCTCCCTCCGCGATGTACCACTGCGCCGCGAGATGTAGTTCCTCTTCGTCGCTGACTTCCGCGATGTACCACTGCGCCGCGAGATGTAGTTCTTTGACGTTGGTTTTACCTCCGTAATGTTAGCCTTTGGTGAGCAATGCTGTCTCTTTCTCTCATAACTTCTTTGCACTCAGTTCCGCAACCTCTGCACTTAACGATGTATTCGATCCAATACATGCGATACACGTACTCTATTGTTGTTTTTCGTTTCACTTTTCACTCAAAGTTTGCGTTTTCCGCTGGTTTTTATTTCTTCACTTTTACCAACTTCAAACCCAAGTCCATTTCACGTGCGCCATGTAAAATTTCAAAAAATGTTTTTTACTGGGTTAATTAATAACAGTTAGTGAGGTTATTACAACGCTACACTTTGACCTGCCTCACGGAAGCATCGGTACTTCGTGATTTTATTATTTTACCTTGGTCGCCACCAGCTGTTTGACGGGCGTACTAATAATACTTACAGTTCTCTGTGATGTTTAGAACTCACTAGTTCACAGGAATTTGTAATAAGCAAGACACACTCACTCATAGGAAGTATTAAGTCGAACAACTTTTTATTATCCCAACGATTTGTGTCTTATATTAGTACTCCGACCACCAACTGGAATTATTTATCACTTATCCGAAGATTGCAAGTTCTTTATGAGTGGAAAGTTTAATCACAAGATACTCTCCTTCAAACAGCAACATATTAAATGTCTGTACCACAATTACCAGTTCACAACCGCTCATTAACAGTTCTCCAGGAACGTCTCACTGTATTTTCACACCATATGGCTTGTCTTACGTTAGCGACGTCAAGCCAATATTCATTTCCCGTTGCGGACGCTCGTATTACGTATCCATATGCCTGAATATTTCTTTCTGAATCTACCGAAAACACGTACACGTCGACACACACACTTCCCGCCACTCGTAACACTTGACTACTCCTCTGCCACAGAGGTTAGACCCTCGCGGTATATCGATAATCGATATTTATACAAAGATTGCAAGTCCAATGTAATGTTACACCTGGCACTGATAGTCTGTGAGTTTAAAGATCCCATGAGAGCAAATCGGTTTGTGAAATATGTTGTGATCATCTAGATAATGGAAATAACTCAGAAGGATTAGTTTTATCATACACTGTAATATTCTGTGGGAAAAAAAAACCAACATTTATTGTGCTCCTTAGTGATTAAAGGAATCTTGTGATGTTCCTAGATGGTTTTCATTTTGTGTCAAGGTGCATTCTGAATGAAAACTATTAATATATCATGTAAATATTACGTACAACTACTTGGAAAAATAGTATTCGTTTTTAAAAAATACAGTCACCAGTTTAGGATCAATTTCAACACACTATCACCATGGTTTGGTTCAAGGCTCTAAACTGTCATCAACACAAATTTGTAATTCATTTGGTTCAGTGTCCCTTATTTTTTGTTCCTGAACTTTTACAAGTCTACTGGTAGAATTAAACATTGTTTTACCATTTGGACATGATCAGACGTACAATCAATCATGTTACAAATCATCTGCAAAATGTTTGGTTGTTAATTAGATAGAATGAGTGACATACAACAAATGATATGGGGCAAATTATTGTAATGTATAGCAGGGTTTGTTGGCATGAATCTGTTGTCATCCAATTAAACTATTGTGAGAACATGTTATCTTGGTTGTCCAGGTTGAACCATGTCAATTTATCAAATCCTAACATTTCAGCCATCATTTTGAAGGCCACAAAATGATGGCCGAAATGTTAGGTTTCGATAAATTGACGTGATTGAACCCGGACAACCAAGATAACATCGACAACAACTGCAGAAGTGTGCGCACCTACTTATTGTGAGAACAGTCAAAAGACTGTTTATTGTATAATGTTGTTCATATTAATGGCAGACTTTCAAAAAGATGGGAAATGAGTTGTATGATTTTTAGGTGGTTTAGCTTACATACTCCATCTTCGTTTGCTGCAGACAGATCCACTGTCCAGCTCTGCCCACACAAACTATTACACAGTGTTTCCAGGTAGTAACTATACTGCTTCCCTTGTTGGCAGTATCCTGAGGCTGTAATCTTTTAACTGAATTGGTTTTATGAGCACATGATACCTGGACAATGCTCTTGATCGGACAAAAAAAATATGTTCTCAGTTAATCCTGTTTTATAACCACCATCAAACTGCCCCCCCCCAAAAAAATTTCTTTGATGCAACACTGATTAATCACACTGCTTTTATTTAGTTTTAACTATTTCGTCCTACAGATAGTACCAGAACAAAATACTGCTCACTCATTCTGTATTCATTCTCAAACAACTTCCTTTCCTTCGGACAAATTTTTGCATAGAGCTTGGGTAATTTAGATAATATGCATTTGTGTGAATCTGGCCTGGATTAAAAACTGCATCCCTGGAAAATTTAAAAAATATGTTGGTTCTGTGAATAATCTAGTAGAATCTTCTGTGGGTATTCTGCAGGTATAGGCCAATTAATTTAAATTCTTTCTTTGTCATACATTCCAATCTTCTTCTCTTTTTCTTATCTTCATTTCCTCTATGCATTCACATTTCTTGTTATATTCATAACGACTCAATACATTGCTAACTTTATAACACAATTTCAATCCTTTCTTGATCTTCTTACATCTGTCCTTGTTTCTGTTTGTGCTTCTGTCCTTATCTTACATATTCAAAAGACGTTTCTTTTTTTCATTTTACCCTTGCCAATATTTCTTCTCCTTTACTCTGTTTTCTTCTCTTCTTTCTTTACTTCTATTCTCATTTTGCATATTCTCTGCTTTCTCTCATTTGCTACTCTTCTTTTATTATTGTAAAACAGCGGTTCTCAAAGTTTTATGCTCCGCGAACCCCTTTTAAATTTTCCAGACAGTGGCGAACCCCCTAAAAAATTTTTTAAAAAAAGCTTTAAAAAAAAAAAAAATTTTATTTCCATAAAAGTAATACACTTATACAGAAGATTGTTGTCAGTTAATGTGATAGATGAGCTTGTTTTTTGTCGCATGTTGAGTCAATATCAGGAACAGTTTTACTCAATCACAGTCTCATTTCATATTCGACATTCATTCGATTCCTGTATTTCGTTTTTATCATAACCAGGTGTGAAAACCCACTCTCACATAAGTAAGTTGTCACGAAGGGTAAAAGGAAATTAACTGCTTTACGTGAGAGCTCCGGATATTCTTCCTGTCTTGCTGCCCAAAAATGAATTAAAGACATCTTTTTAAAATCAGCATGAAGAGTACGATCTGTGGACATTTCCAGCAATGATTCATGTTGCTTAATGCTCAAACCAGAATTTATACTTTTGGTTGTGACCATAAATGGATTTCGAACCCAGTCTTCAGCATTACCGATATCTGGAAAATACCTTTTCAGTTCATCAGAGAGCTGAGACAAATGTACAATAATTTCAGCTTTTACTTCGGCATCCAGTTATAAGGTGTTGGTCGAAACAAATTCATGTAGAAGAGGAAAACATTCAATAACACCTGATATCATGCAAGTTTTCCAAAATTCAAATTTTCTTATGAGGGCTTGTATTTTATCCTGCACAATGAATATGTTACACGTGGAGCCTTGCATAGAAGCTTTCGTTTCGTAGAGAGAAGAGAAAATATCAGCTAGATATGACACCCTTATAAGCCAGGTTTCATCTTCAAATCTTAACTTGAGGTTGAAGTCACTGTCCTTCACAAATAAATAGACTTCATGACGCAGTTCAAGAAACCTAGCTAACATCATGCCTCTTGACAACCAACGCACTTCACAATGTAAGAGTAATGAAACATGTTCTTTGCCCATGTCCCGACATAATAATGCAAAAAGTCTCGAGTTGAGCGGACGTGCTTTTATGTAATTTATTATCTTTACGACCTCTGACAATACTGTTTTTAAATAATCAGGCATTTTGTTGCACGCCAGTGTCACTCTGTGCAATGCACAGTGCATACTTTTGGCTTCAGGAGCAAGATGTTTAATTCTAGTGATTAGTCCAGATATCCTACCTGTCTTGGCCTTGGCACCATCAGTCGAAACACCAACACACCTTCTCCAGTCTATGCCATGTTTTTCAAAAAAATCATTGATGACGTTGAAAATATCTTCTCCTTTTGTCGTAGTCTCCAAGTTCTTGCGTAACAGAAAATCTTCTTCAGAAATGTTTCTGTGCACATATCTAACAGAACTAAGTACATTCGGCAGTCCAGTAATATCTATTGACTCGTCAACTTGAATTGCAAAATAAGTATTTTGCAGTCGTTCTGCTAGTTGATTTTCAACATTGAGTGCCATTCGTGAATGCGCCTTGCGATTGTGTCATTTGAAAGTGGTATTTTATCAAGCAATTTTGCTAATTTGTCTCCTAGCACGCAACTGACCATATCTTTAGCAGCTGGCAAAATTAATTCCTCAGCAATATTGTATGACTTGCCGGTCTTTGCAATTTTGTATGCCACTAGGAAAGACGCACGTAAACAATCAGCGTTGGTAGTTGCAGTATTTGTCACAGTTTTTTTGAAGATTCCAACTCCCTCTTTTTTCGAACAAAAAAATCTAATGATTTGTTTACGTACTGCTGATGTTTTGTCTCCAAATGTCTTCGCAGCAATGATGGCTTCATCGAGCTATTTGCGAGAACTTCTGAACATATTACACACTGTGGCTCTGGGTACTGGGTGTCTTCTTTGCACACAAATCCAATTTTCAGATAATCTTCATCATATTTTCTTTTCTTTGTCGATGGAATGAAGTGTTCTTCTGGTTTACTTGTTTTCCGCGTATTTTCTTTCGAAATTGAACTTTCATTAGACGTAGAAACAATTTGACTCAACGAAGTTTTCAATGTTTCTGAACTGGATAACTTTTGAGTATCTGGGCATTTTCCGCGTATTGATCCGGTTTTTAACCACTGGTTCATGTTTTCACTTACTTTTTAATCAAAATTACTTATCAACTTTATTTCAGCCGAAATAAGTGCGCGCGCGGAGTACCACTGACTTGAGAAACAACTATACTACACAATGCCGCGCGCTTTTTGTCAGTCACAAATTATTACGAATTTCAAGCCATTGTAGCCCTTTCTTAGGCATTATTTTCCACCCCTATTGTTACCAAACCTAACACGATTGTGAGTGGTGCCGAATAATGGAAATATATAGCATAATGTAGAATTTGAACCTTGAAAGATATTTGGCGTACAAAAATTTACATATTATCTATTAATACTTACTCGGCACATCGAGTGAAAGGAGCGATATTTCTTTGAAGGCATTGTATTAAATGATGCATGACACACGCGTGATACAATCAGTCTGCCACCATTACGTAAATCTCGCCGCGAACCCCCTATGATCAACTCGCGAACCCCTAGGGGTTCGCGTACCACACTTTGAGAATCGCTGTTGTAAAATATCTAACTGCTTTGCAGTTACTTCAGTTAGCCTATTTTCCTCTTCTCTACTATTAAAATTAGTTGTAATTATGTCTTTGACAACTTCTTGCAACTTTGTTATCTTGTTTCATTTCTAAGTGCAATCCATTTTAATTTCTTCTTCACCGATCCATTTGGTATCATTATCTTACACCAACGATTTGGTGTAATTAATCTTTTTATTTTGCATCCAACTTTCATCTAAGTCTTCGTGAGATACAAGTTCAATTTTTTGTATTTTTCTGGTATCAGACTGTACTCCATTGTTACTCTTCAATTCCAAGCTTCCTGACATTGTTGCTTTCATTACTAATCTTGGTTCATTGTCGAGCGGTAATCTTTAATTATCTTCTTCTACTCTGGCAGTCACTCACACCCATCTATTTCATAACTTGCTCTGCTAATGTCATCATTTAATTTAACTGTGATGGAGTGCTTGCTCTGATATCAATTACATTACATGTCCATTTTCACATTTCCTTTTCCCACCAACTTTTGCCCTCTGTTAATTTCAACTTTAAATTCTTTTATTGTTTTTGGTAATTAATTCCAATCCCTGATCCCCTTACCTGCGAAAGAAAATCTTCGCACACCCTTATACCTCAAATCAAATGCCAGTTTGTGGTCATGGTCATCTTTTCTCTTCCATGGACATCTCCTAATTCTTCCACCAATATTTTTCCACAGCTCACCACCAGTATATGCACTCCTGTGACTTTCTTCTCCCTCCTCCTCTCTTCAGTGAATTCTATTTCAGATCTTTTTTCATATCAGTTACTGATTGTGTTTACAGAGAGAAATCTAGCAGCCCTTCTTTACACCTCCTCTTACTCCTGTATTTGATACACAAAATGTGGGTCCCATTACACTGACTTATTCAAGCTAGACCAGAGTTTTGTATCCCAATTCCTTTACTTCTTTGGTACAAACCCTCAACACTCTCTCCAACAAGTGAAGGATTTTAAAACCTTTTCCTACTACCTGTCCAATGTGTCCTATCCAGTTGAGTTTGTTATCAAATGTCATGCCTAAATATTTACATTTCAAGTTTTTTCCCCATCTTATAATCATAATCGACCTATAGTTTTTATTTGTGTACCTAATGAGCTGACTATTCTTTGCATTTATCTTCATCTCGTGCACACATGCACAGCTAGATATCCTGTCCAGATTACACTTTAGTTGTTCAGTCTTCAGTTGTTCAGTTGTACCATTTTGATCCTATTATACAGAATTGTGTCATCTGCAAGCAACTTAACTTCTGACAATAAATCATCAACAAAATCATTATTAGAATAAGGAATAGCAATGGCCCCCTGTGGTACTGACATTTTTAATTCCACTTCTTTCAATACTGCATTTCTTACCCAAACATCTTAACTTAGAATTGAGAATTCTTCTACGCAGCAAATCCCTTTCTCATTTACTCCGAAGGTTTTATCCTATTTATCATCATTTTATAGTCTGTCAAAACCTTTGAAAGCTCTAGTGCTAATCTATCAAATTTGTCTCCATTGTCAATGTATTCAGAAATATCTTGCATACAGCCTACTAAATGAAATGTGCATGTGTATTCTTGCCTAAAGTGATGTTAATCAATAAAGCTTCAGTATTCTTTACCGGCTTCTTTTCATACTGACTAATTTCATTGCTTTATCCTTTGTTTCATTTCTCATTGATCACAGTTAACATTATCTATACTCTGAGATTCACTTCCTTTTCGATTTTTTAATGATCGTTTCTCACTGCTGCAATGTCATTATTGTTTCTTATATCTCATGTATTACATTGCATACCAATTCATCCTGCCTCTGCTGTCCTTTCTCCATTTGTCACCTTAATTTTTGTTTCCTTCCTCCACCTTATGTCCCCATTTTCTCATTCCTTCCATTATGACTCATCTGTTTTTGCATTATCATCAGCAACATATTCTTTAGATCATCTTTCCCCTGCACGTTATGTTTCTTTTCGGAATATTTCTCAAATCATCATACTAGTAAATTATTATGAATGACCACAATGTTTAACTAAATTTTTCTTTGTCACTAAGCTCATTTACATTGCAACATTTCAAACCACCATGTTATTCTTTCTAATTAATTGCTTTCATGCTGTATCCAGATATACCGAGCATGGGGTGTGAGTGGTTAACGCTCTACATCTACATCTATACTCTGCAATTCACAATTACTGTGGGTGGCAGAGGGTGCTAACCACCAATCCTATTTTAGAGTATCCCAATCCCGAATAGAACGAGGAAAGAAAGAATACATAAATTTATCAGTATGGCATCTTATCTCTCGAATCTTATCCCTTCTGTCATTGCGACCTAAATAGGTTGGCGGAAGAAGTATTTCGTTGCACTCATAAATTAGAGATTTTCGCATATTTTCCACCAAATTTAAACGAAAACGACGTCGTCTGTCCGCCAAACAATCCCAGCCTAACCCACGTATCAGCTCTGTGACACTTACATAAGGACTGTAACTAGCGGTCACGAATCGAGCGGCTCTCCTCTGTTCTTTCTCTAACGTGTCAATCAATCCCTTGCGATACGGATCCCAAATTGCACAACAGTATTCCAAATGCGGACGCACTAGTGTTTTGTACGCTATTTCCTTTGTATGAGCATTGCAGCTTCTCAAAATACGACCTATAAAATGTAGTTTAGAATTAGCTTTGCCTACGACGGAAGTTATGTGCAAGTCCCATTTCATGTTTCTTTGTACTGTTACGCCTAGATACTTAAGGGAATCGACCGTGTCAACAACTGAATTGTTAACTTTGTACTCGTGAGCAAACGGGGTCTTTTTATTACTTATTTGCATTGCCTTGCACTTTTTACAGTTAAGTGTAAGCTGCCATTTACGGCACCATTCCGAAATAACATCCAGATCGTGCTGTATTTCTAAGCAATCATCAGAGCACCCCACTTCCCTATAAATAAGTGCATCATCAGCAAAAAATCGCATCCTGCAATTAACGTAGTCACCGAGATCGTTTATAAAAATTAAGAAAAGAAGTGGTCCTATTACACTTCCTTGAGGAACGCCCGAAGTAACATCTAGCTTTGAAGATGCTTCCCCTTCAACAACGACATACTGCGACCGACCAGTTAGAAAATCGCGTATCCATTCGCAGATCTGATCAGATATACCCTATGCTCGAATCTTCGCCAAAAGGCGGTTATGTGGTACAGAGTCAAAAGCCTTCTGGAAATCCAAGAAAATAGCATCAACTTGTGATCCTGCATCGATAACCTTCATTACGTCATGCGAAAATAGAGCCAGTTGCGTTTCACACGAACGGTTCTTACGAAATCCGTGTTGGTTTGCTGTAAGTAACTCGTTTTCATCCAGAAACTTCATAACGTTAGAGCATATGACATGCTCCAGAATTCTACTGCAGACAGATGTTAGAGATATGGGTCGATAATTCCTAGGATCTCTCCGATCACCTTTCTTGAAAACGGGAATCACCTGCGCTATTTTCTAGTCAGAAGGTACTTTTCTTTCTTCTAAAGATTTACGAAATATATCTGATAGAAATGGTTCTATTTCTTCCGCGTATTCCGAAAATAATCTTACTGGAATACCATCAGGACCCGGCGCCTTCCCCCACTTCAGGAGCTTTAATTGCTCTATGATACCTACACTATCAATTTGAACTGGATCCATCTCAAATTCTACACGCCGTGCAAAAGCGGGAATGTTTTCCATGTTTTCGTCAGTGAAAGAATTTTTAAATTCGGTGTTAAATATGGTAGCCTTTTCGCGGCTGTCATCAACTTCCCGGCCGTCTTGTAGTAGAACTGACATATTGTTGTCACTACCACTAACTTTTTTTTACATACGACCAAAATTTCTTTGGGTTTTCGTTGAGACTCTTAGAAAGTGAGTTGCATCTAAAGTCGTTAAAAGCCTCGCGCATCGCATTTTAACATGTTCTCTTGTCTCAGCTAACTTTTCTAAATCACTCCTATACATCGTCGTCCTTGAGCGTGCATGTATCTTCCTTTGTTTTTTAAGTAACCGTTTAATTTCACGTGTATACCACGGGGGATCGTTCCCATCCCTGATTGTCCTTTTCGGTATATGTAAGTCCATACCTTCCCTGATTATATGCATGAACCGAAGCCACATCTCTTCAACCGAGCCTCTTCCTTCTATAAAGGTAATGTAATTATCCCTCAAAAACGTTCTTAAACTCTCCTTTGGGGCCTTTTCAAACCTGTAAACGACCCTTTCTTTTTTCTTTTTGTGCACGGCTATTAATTTTACTGTAGCAATTACAGCTTTATGATCACTTATTCCCATGGTGGTAGAAATGTCCGTGAATAACTCAGGCCTATTCGTAACGAGAGTATCTAAAATGTTTTCGTTATCGTTGTGGCACCGCGTTGGTTCAGTGACGAGCTGCTCAAGATTAAGATCTGAGAAAAGGTCAAGAATAATTTCACAGGATGTTTTATCCCGGCCACCAGTAACGTGGCTCTGGTCTCGCATTCACGAGGACGCCGCACAGTGGGCCAGAATCACAAAAAGCTGGCCAAAAAGTTGTTCAATTTGTACCAAAGTTAGTATGTAAAGGTTATCGAAGTTGCTGATTAAGAATATAATATTAAAAAGTGAAAAAAGAAAATGGCGGATCCAAGATGGCGGACAAATATTGCTAAAAGCCGTTTTATTCATATAAAAGTAATTTTCGTGGAATTATCGAGGTTGCTAGACTTGTTCAATTAGTATGTAAAGGTTATCGAAGTTGGTGATTAAGAATATAGTATCAAAAAGTGAAAAAAGTAAATGGCGGATCCAATATGGCGGAAAAAATATTGATAAAAGTCTTTTGATTCATATAAAAGTAATTTTTTGGGATTTATCGATATTGATGATGAAGATTTCAAATATTTAAAAAAACAATATGGTGGATCCAAGATGGCGGACACAAATTGGTTAAATTCTTTTTATTTATGTAAAAGTCAATATTTAGAGGTTGTTGTAGTTAATGGTTAAAAATGTAAGCTAAAAAAATGGAATGCTCGAAAAAAGTACCAAATAGAGGATAGAAGAAAGTATAAAATATTACAAAAATAATTTTATTTCAATTACAGTTATTCAGTTAGTAAATTGTTGTAAACAGTTGTGACTATAGTTAAAAGTTGTCGTTTTCTTCTTGTTTTTTTTTATCTTCATATCTTCTTCTGCATCTTCAGCTGAATCGTTATCATCTTCAAAGACTGTTTCCTTACCATCTACATCGGAATCTTCATAATCTTCCAGCACAGGAACTAAGAGGGCAATGGCTTCTGCCGACAAACTCTTCAGTTTGTTTGATGATTTGCGCAGATAAGAAATGTTGAATTCTGTGGTTGCCAACAATCTCCTGAACACGTCTTACATACTCTTAAGTCCGGAAAACTTTCGAGAAAAACTTAAGCGATATTACTTTATCAACTTATTGGTTGAATCTTGAGCATCATCCGACAGTTTATATTATTATTAATTTATTTAATACTTATTTCTTAACACTTGTTTGAAAGCGTTAAAAAGTAACTTCACAAAGTATGTAGAATATTTGTGTTTCAAAAAAAAATATGATTTTTTTCATCATTATTAATGAAAAATTAACTTAATATTAATAATTTCATTTTAAAAAAATAACCAAACATTTTGCAAGCGTTGCTTAAAACGTGGTTCAAAGCCGGAGTTGGTACTAGTAGGTGGATTTGAAGGTTAATTTACTAAGGTAATAATATATACTTGCGGACACAGTGCAAAAGAAAGCGGAATATCGTGGAATTCGTAACTTATCTCTATTTTTTAAGCACATTTTAAAATTTTCTTGCGCATTTTCTGGTATTAAGTTAATTAAAAAAATATCTGTAATTAATGATTTAATAATGACATAAATATATTTTAATTAGTACATACTGCCTGGAACACCGTCCATATTTAAAATATTCGTTTCACTTACACAGAACACAAATATTTATCTTTAACAACAAGACTATTTTGTAACCTGGTCGGCTGCATGCACCGCTAGCAATGAAGTGCCGATTTTGACATGAAATATAAAGGAGGAAATGAACAATTGATCGTCCAAACAATCGGTATTCAGTAGTTCCAACATTACTGTAGCCAACATGATAAAAGAAAATTCCCATCCAGAAACTTTTATTTTCCCTTTTTGGCCAGGTTTTCAAGATTCTGGCCCACTGTGCGCCGGTTCGAATCCCCGTCCGGGTTTCCATGGTTTACACAAATCACTCCAGGTGAATGCCGGGATGCTTCCTTGAAAAGGCCATGGCCAAATTCCTTCCCGTTCCTTGTCCCCAGTCTCATCCCACGTCTAATGACCTCAGCATCGATGAGGCGTAAAGCCACAAGTAAAAAAAGTATCAAAATGGAAGATTCTATTATTACTTTGTTCTTATTCTGATTTAGGAGTTATCCGAAACTATGTACTTTATTTGAAGAAATCGACTGCTGTCGTGTCATCATTACTCGCTTTAAGTACTAAAAACTTATTACTTTTTATATTTTTAAACGAACAATTCTTGTATATATATATATATATTGTATCTCGGAAACGGTTCTAACAATTTAGATGAAATTTCGTATTTGGATAACGTTTTGTTTTTTAAGATTACCTAAATAGTTGTCATCCCTGCAAAAAACCCAATTTTAGAAAATCCGAACAATTTTTGTTCTTGGAATCTCGAAAACAGCTCTAATGCCATCTCGTAGACGATCCAGGTACCAGGAAGCCTACAAATATTTTCTCTTTGGTTTCAAGGAACTCGTATATTTAAATGAAAAATTCATGTGTACTAACTGACTCATGTGAATATTTCGCACAATATCATGATCAATCACCGAGTGGTAATATAATAATGAGGGAATAAGTATTTATTAATGAAAGGTATTTTATTTTGAAGAGTACTAACAAATATCAATTTCACTGTAAAATGTCGTTAACATTAAATACTACATAACTATAAAATGCCATTACCATTAAATACTACATAACTGTAAAATGCCATTACCATTAAATACTACATATTTAATTGTTAAACATTTCAAAAGTAAATATTTTTTAAAAAATATTGGCTTTGTCTGAAGTCATTTTTTCAATTTACTTTACATAACTTCTTTGAAAACAATATTAGCAGTTGTAATGTTATCATCGTTGATTTTATGATCGTATGTATATCGAACACAAAAATAAATATTAATGAATCTATAAACTCGTGAAAAAGCCTTGTAAAACAACAATCAATCCAATTTCATAGTTGACATGTGTAAGCTTTTTGGATGGTTTAGTTTACTGCTCATCATCACAGTGGCCATCTTCATTGGTTGCAGGCAAAGGCATTCAGCCCCTCTGCTTGTATGAACTGCTTCACAGTTACAATCCAGGTATCAACTTTTTTGTTGCACTTGTTGGCAGTATCCTACACCTGCATCCTTTTGTAAGTGAATTAGCTTTAGTTGCGGAGGATACCTGGATAAGGAATTGATTCTTCTCAGTTGATTGTTTTTTTTTTTTTTTTTTACTACAACCACCAGAATACCCCCTCCCCCCCCAAAAAAATCACTTTGCTGCTATACTGTTTAATCACACTATTTTTATTCAGACTTAACTATTCAGGTTTACTGGTTGTACCATGATAAAATAGAATTTCACTGTAATATAAACATATGATATATTCATTATAGGCATTATTAATAACATTCTTTCTTGTTTGAAGCTACCCTGCACACACACATCTGACCCTCACCACTTGTCAGTTCTAAGTTCCTCACCAAATCATTGGTCACATGCTCCTAGCATACTAACCTACCAGATACAAATTTTCTCAATCTTACAACTTTGTACATTGGGATTGCACATATTAATATAGCACAATTCACATATACAAGGAAATTGGGTGAAGATGGCCTTGCTTTCTCACAATATATCCGATCTCTTGGCCTTGTGAATAAGGGTTAAAAACTGGAATATTATGTGTCAGTCTTTGCATTTCCACTGCCCTCTTGTCTTTATCTGTAGTGGTGAGTTTCTTTTCCTTATATTTCCTTATTTTTACTACCTTAAAGCATTTTTGTTCTTAATATTTTATATTTTTATATTAGATGTCGGGTTGTGCAGTATTGAATAGTTATTGGAACTCCATTAACAAGACATCTACTTAAGAGATCTGTGACATGAGATCAAAAAGCAACTTTTAATTTACTATTTCTCTATAGTCAAACACAAGATGTCATCCAACACCCTCCTACATGTGAATCTTGTAGATGGAAGACTGAAGTTTAGAGATCATTCCTGTTTGCAAATGTTTGTGTTCAGTTTCTTATTCTACAGATTTATGTTACTAGTTTATAACAATTCAGTTTTGATTTCAAAGTCTTATAATATTTAGACTGGAATAACATTTAAAGCCGATTGATTATCTCATTTGAATGGTTCAAGTTGTTGATATATACCCACAGAAACTGTTACAACAGAGAAATTTTCTGTGACTTTTAGTAGCAGTGACTAACTATCTGGTTTTTTGCAACATGTGAGCTACAAGATTTCAAATGTTAAATATAATTCTGTTTTTAATTGTATCAACTTTCTGGTTGTGTTCTCTCTGTGACTAACTGGTTTTTAATGTGACTTCATCTTTTTGGGATTTTATGCAACATGTCTGATCAATGCTTTAAATATAGTGGTACCCATTTAATGTCTGGTTCAGTTTTTCTGAATGTTGCAGCTACATTCGCTTTCATCTGCTGGCTAGTAGGGGAAGCCGAAATTTAGTTGTATTATTTAATAAACTGTCATAACTATGTTTCTGCACAAAAGTCAAAATATTCCACCATCCATTCTGTCTATAAAGTAAGATGCAAATCTGAAATATTGTACATGTTTTTGTTCATCACATATGTTTTTCACTCGTCGCAACCTTCATCTTTAGCGAGTGATGAGTCATTTTCCCTATCCTTTGTTATTCAAATATCATTTTTATGTTTTATGATGTTTTAGTTTTAGGAGATTGTAGAGTTAATGACAAGTATTTTAATTCGATATGAATATGCACTTCACTGTTAATTGAAAAATGATAATTTTTTCATTTAGCTTGTAAATCTGTTTATAGCGTAGTATCTGTCTCCTTTGCCATGTGAAAATGCCTGTTACACTCAAATAGTTTTTTGATGTGATGAAAGATGATAAAATTTTTCCTATGAACAATTTATGTTTTCTTGAAACCTGTTAACCATATTGAAAACGTATTAATGGGAGCTGTGTTGGAATTAGTTCAACTCTGAAACATCTTGTAAATAGTGTTGCAGTGTTTTAAAAATGGATGCACTAGATCTGTGCAGGATGTTTCTGCCATGTTCTTATTACATTTCTGTAATATTTGGTTTGTAAAATAAAATCTATCTTTTCATGCATCAAATGACTGGCATAACTTCTCTGGTTTGCTGAAATCATTTGAAGTGAAATCAGAATTATGATTTTATTTGATTTATTTTCATTTGGAAGGACACGGGATTGAATCCCCTGCCTGGCTATCCAGATTTTGATTTTCCATGGTTTCCTGAAATCTCTTCATGTGAATGCTGGGACAATTCCTTAACAATATCATTACCAAATTCCTTCTTATTCCTCCAACCCAACCCTCGCCCTCTCTCAGCTCTAATGATGTCATATTGACAAACTGTAAATCCCGAAGCATATCTACATGTATTTATATGTAATTTTTTAATTTAAAAATAAATTTATTAGTTTTGTGAAGTTTAATGAAGATTCTAATGTTTTAATAGCCTCTTTAAAGAAGATCTGAATAAAATATTTTTTGTTATCAGTTTGATATTGCAATTAAATTTACTTTTTTTCCATTTCAGCATGGCCTCATGACACAACTCCTTCGCTTGGCACACAACTGTCTTACTTTTGATTTCATTGGTACTTCAACAGATGAATCTTCAGATGATTTATGTACAGTTCAGATTCCAACCAGCTGGAGACCAGCATTTCTTGACTACACTACTTTGAAACTCTTCTTTGATCTTTACCACTCCTTGCCTAATACTCTATCTCCTTTGGTAAGTTATAGATAATTGATTTTGCTAGAAAATGTGTAATAGTATAGTCAACAGTCTGTGTTAATATTTTATGTTTTAATAATATGTGAGTATCATGATACAAAAAATTCAAACTTTACACCTTAACAGCACTAAATCATTGTTAACTTAATTGTGATGGAGCCATATCCTCTGGTGGCAATCCCCCTTTTGCTTCATTTCTATCACTGTTTTTTTTGTTTTTTTTTTTTGTTTGTTTGTTTTCCTTATAAATCTTTGTATAAATTGTTTTCTGTATATACAAGCACAGCCCGTCTCGTTGGCCCAGCATTGTGATGGTGTCTGGCACTAACACAGGGTTAGGTGGTTTAAGTCCTGGTGGTGGAAAAAATTTACACAGGAATTGTGTGGTAGAAGTGGTGGTGCACAATTTTTATCACTAGATTGTGTACCAAAGTTCTGGATTAAATCCTAAATGTTACTAGAATGCATTTGGAGTGAGAGCACGCAACACTGCTGATGGTGGTTTGTCCTACGTATGGGGATGTTAAAAGTCATAATACGAGGGCTGCTTTTTAAACCTCTGATTGTGTTTCTACATGAGTGATTGCATAGTTTCCGCCTTTGTTGGGTCCAATGTGCAGTCGTAACTGAGGTAAAGTCAATTGAACGTGGCCCCTACAATTTATGCTCCCATCAAGTTACAAAGTTTTTTGCAAGTAGAAGAACATAGTGCTGCTAAAATCCATCTCATAATGGAAGCTGTGTGCTTGCTAGATCTAAAAAATTCTGAGTGACAGCCGCAAAACACAATAAAGGGCGCCAGCCTTAACGTTTTTCACATGTTATCGCAATGAGGAAAATGTTTTTTTAAAGTCCATCGTTACTCGTGATAAGACTTGGGTCCTGTATAACAATCCTTAATAAAAAATTTATATGCGGCTCGCTGAGTTATCACTCATTTCCAAAGTGGCTCGCAAGATCATTTGAGTTGGACAACCCTGGTCTAACCAGTGGATGCACACACATTCTCTAAGCAAGCTGAATAAATTGAAACAGACGCTGAGCCAGAGGATAACAATGGCTACAGTTTTCTGAGACCAAAAATGAATCTTTTTGGTGCACTGTCTTCAGCAGAGCACAATAATAACAAAGTAAGTTTATTGTGAAACCTATCATTGTCTTCACGGAGCCATCCAAAACAAGTGAAGAAGAATGATCTCGTCTGGTGTGGTTTTGATCCATAAGAATGCGTGACCACACTGTGCCAAGGTGACAAAAGGCCTTCCTAAATGGTTCAAGTGATAACATTTGGACCATCCACCATATAGTTAGGACATAGCAGTGACTGATTTTGATCTGTACAGAGACTAGAAGGCAGATAATGAATCACCACTAATGAAGAACTTGAGGATTCAGACATTTCTCTCCTTACTTGCAGCTAACTTCTTTAAAGAAGGCATCAAGAAGTTTCTCATGATGATATAAATGCCTCAGCCACTTTGGCGATTATGTAGAAAAATAAGTAAGGCCATGCTTTTAATAATAAAATTATTGTGTTGTATCAGTTTGTCTTTTTGTTTTTAATAGCCCTTCTGAATTTGGGGGGGGGGGGAGCCGCTGTATATGTGATTTATTCTAAGACTTGTCAAACCTGAAAGGTGCAAGAGGAAATTGTTGGTTTTTATGTATTTAAAGCAACATATTTAAGGTATTTACATAGATTTACGAAAATGTGGCAAGCAGAATGGCCAAAACACCGAAATTTCTTTTTTTTTTTTTTAAATTCTAAATAAATGCTCTTAAACCATTCAGTTTCAGAAAGTGAATACACACTGCAAAGTGTAAACTTGGCTCAAAACAACATCTCATAACTTTTTGTCACTTCACAAGCATATTTTTACATGAATTGTTTTTGAGGATCAGAATATTAAGGATCTGCCAAATACCTCCTCCTATTTGTGACTGGCATCTATAGGGTCTGATATCTGGTGACAAATGTATATCCAAAATTAATTTAAATCAAACTTTGATAAGGTCTGTATCAATTTTTAGGTTCACATTAAGCATTCAAGTTTGTTGTTGTGGTAAAGGGTCAATCAAATAATCTAGCATCTGGCCAACTGCAAAGTTCTTCTCTAAGTAGCTGGTGTAGACACAAGTCTTTCCTGGCAAATCAAATGATTAATGTGGCAATAAAAATAAAAAAAACATAATTTTTACTTGTGACTTAACATGATTTGAGATGGAGAAGACTTAATTTTTAAATTTGTTATTTCTATCCCATCAACAGTAGAATGAGTATGATCCAACCCATTTATCTCTGATATAGTTATTGGGTACTTAACAATTTGCACGCAGCTGTTCTAACAATTTATATATATATATATATATCTCAAGACGCTAAATAGTGGAAAGGAATCAAATTAGGATAGGGAAATGAGCCACCATTACCTTAAGATGATGGATGTGGGGCGCGAACACACAGAAAAGACACAAACTGGTAATAAAGTAATTTTCGGGTTAAACCCTTCGTCAACGGGAGAACATTATGAAAGGTGGGCGCAGCTGGAGACTGCCTCACAGAAAGACCGCCGGCCGGAAATATATATATATATATATATATAATAATAATGAGCAGGAAAAAGCTTTAAGGCAGTAAAATTAAGGAAGGATAGGGAAATATGACCCAGCACTTACCACAGATGAAGGCGGCTGGGACGACGAACAAAAAACAAACACAAGAGAAGTGCAATATTTCGGCCTACAGCACCCTTAAACGTGCAGAAGGTGAAGCCCCAGGCGGCGTCACATGTGCACACATAGACAGCCGACTTCATTCACCAGTCGGCTGTCTATGTGTGCACATGTGACGCTGCCTGGGGCTTCACCTTCTGCACGTTTAAGGCTGCTGTAGGCCGAAATATTGCACTTCTCTTGTGTTTGTTTTTCCGAAATATTGCACTTCTCTTGTGTTTGTTTTTTGTTTATTGGAGATTGAGGCCAGGAGGATGTCTGGTGTCAAGGATATTCTGGTAGGCTAGTTCCCATCTACGAAGTTCAGAGGGGGTCGTGTTGTTAAGGAAAACTCTGATTGCCCTAACTGAAAAACAGATGCTCAAATTATTGATTTTGTGGGAACTGGCATGTTTTGCAACTGGATGGGCCTCATTGCCCACCAGACCCAGCACTTATTATCTATACCATTTACGTTTTCTATTTCTGTATTTACTATTATCCATGCTATTTACATTTATTTTACGTTTTACTTATATATATATATATCCCCACCCAGTTGTTATTCCAATAATAACATATCAGTATCGATTATCGACCCAATATTTGAGCTTACTCCCCCCCCCCCTTCCACCTAAACTACCATCTGCGCTTAGACGCCATTCACCAGTCGGCCGTCTATGTGTACACATGTGACGGCGCCTGGTGCTTCACCTTCTGCACGTTTAAGGCTGCTGTAGGCCGAAATATTGCGCTTCTCTTGTGTTTGTTTTTTGTTCGTCGTCCCAGCCGCCTTCATCTGTGGTAAGTGTTGGGTCATATTTCCCTATCCTTCCTTAATTTTATTGCCTTAAAGCTTTTTCCTGCTCATTGTTATTATATATATATATACACAGGGTGTTACAAAAAGGTACGGCCAAACTTTCAGGAAACATTGCTCACACACAAACAAAGAAAATATGTTATGTGGACACGTGTCCGGAAACGCTTACTTTCCATGTTAGAGCTCATTTTATTACTTCTCTTCAAATCACATTAAACATGGAATGGAAACACACAGCAACAGAACGTACCCACATGACTTCAAACACTTTGTTACAGGAAATGTTCAAAATGTCCTCCGTTAGCGAGGATACATGCATCCACCCTCCGTTGCATGGAATCCCTGATGCGCTGATGCAGCCCTGGAGAATGGCATATTGTATCACAGCCGTCCACAATACGAGCACGAAGAGTCTCTACATTTGGTACCGGGGTTGCGTAGACAAGGGCTTTCAAATGCCCCCATAAATGGATGTCAAGAGGGTTGAGGTCAGGAGAGCGTACTAACATACT
This sequence comes from Vandiemenella viatica, assembly GCA_031002005.1. Lineage (NCBI taxonomy): Eukaryota > Metazoa > Arthropoda > Insecta > Orthoptera > Morabidae > Vandiemenella > Vandiemenella viatica. The sequence goes on along the minus strand of JARYHS010013630.1, from coordinate 304,405,936 downwards.
AACAAAACTAAAATGAGCTCTAACATAGAAAGTAAGCTTCTCCGGACACATGTCCACATAACATATTTTCTTTGTTTGTGTGTGAGGAATGTTTCCTGAAAGTTTGGCTGTACCTTTTTGTAACACCCTGTATATGACCCAACACTTACCACACATGAAGGCGGCTGGGACGACGAACAAAAAACAAACACAAGAGAAGCGCAATATTTCGGCCTACAGCAGCCTTAAACGTGCAGAAGGTGAATGCCCCAGGCGGCCGTCCATGTGTACACATGAGACGCCGACTGGTGAATTCACCTTCTGCACGTTTAAGGCTGCTGTAGGCCGAAATATTGCGCTTTTCTTGTGTTTGTTTTTTTTTCGTCATCCCAGCCGCCTTCATCTGTGGTAAGTGTTGGGTCATATTTCCCTATCCTTCCTTAGTTTTATTGCCTTATAGCTTTTTCCTGCTCATTGTTATTATATATACATATATGTATATATATATCCTTGAAAGAGAAAGTTTAGGTTTAATTTCATTTTTTCACAAGTGTACATGTATTTATTTTAAGTTTTAGGATTTGTAATGTTCTTCTTCTGGGGCTAAACAGATTACTGTTTTTGTGATTCCTGATTAATCTGTTTGTAGTAACTGACTCATTTCCCCACTGTTTTGTTCATCACAAATGCCAAATTGGCAAATCTCTTGAAAGGTTGTGTTCTAATTGATAATTATTTCCCAGATGAGAAATTCTGCACGTTTCTACTTAATCCCACTGATCCCAACACATCTAACTGAAATACTTCTATCTCCCTCCTTAAGTTTTATTATCTACTTTCCACATCAGACTTTAACTATTCAGTACTTCAACTCATAGAATGTTTGTCAATTCTGATGGGTGACTCCTCCATCAGCAATCCCTATCTGGAGATGCAATTGGGGGGCTATTTTACCTCTGGAAAATTTTATCCTGAAGAAGCCATCATTCCATATTAAGAAACCATTTCCAACACCAGCAACAAAAGCATGCCCTGGACCACTCTGCTTTCAGGAAGCTGGATTGCAAGTATTGGGAAACTCCTTATACTGGAAATCTTTCAGCTGCTAGAACCTTGTCTTAAAAAGCAGGATGAATGAGAGATTTTAATGTTTGGTTAATATAGTCTCCCCCTGGCCACCAAACGCATCACATCACATCATTTCATGTCGGACATTAAATATGTTTTGGTACTGTGTAGTGTTGTAAAAAAAAAAAAAAAAAAAAAAAAAAAAAAAAAAAAAAAAAAAAAAAAAAAAAAAAACACGGTTTTCTTTCTAAAAAAAATCATGAAAAAAAAACACGTTTTTTTTCTGGGACACGTTTTTTTTTTTCATAACTACTAAATCTCAAACTTGTAAGGCATTTATCGTTTAATACAACTATTTTAGAGCTTATACTAAGTACTTATCATAATTTACGAACGGGGACTTCCCGAAGAGGCTAGGTTGCGCAAGAAGGAATCCCCATTCCCTGTTGTTTGGGTTGATACTCGCTATTCTATTTGTACCAGTGCTGCCAGCCCTATGAATTTATCTGTAGACCTACAGATCTTTTTAAAAGATTAGGAATTTTAAATTTATCTACGGTATTTTGCCTCTTTTATTACTTATTGTGCTTTCCTTATATTCGTATGCTTGTCAGTGGCATAGCTAGGTCAACAAGGGACCCGGTGCAAAAAATTTATTTATTTTGGGCCCTCAGGCCAGATGGGGAACCTTTTTTTGTTTTGTGTTGCTGGTAGGGGGCCCCTGAGTTGTGCTTGGGGGCCCTCTGAGCAGTGAGGGCCTCTTAGTGAGGGGGCTCCTTGTGTCTCAGGGGCCTCCTTAGACGATGGGGTAGAGCTAAAAAAAAAAGGTCGCCAGTCTGCCGTGAAGGCCCTTGGCCCCACTGAACTGCGCTTGGGGCCCCCTTCAGGTATGCTTTGCTTGTGGGCCCCTGAGGTATTGCTTGGGGGCTCCCTGAGCGTAGGAGCCCCGGTGCACTACACCGCCTAGCCCCATAGTAGCTACGCCCCTGATACTTCTTAAACTCTCTGTGTATAGTGATACTGAGTCATTGAATTGTCAGTAATTATGAATTGTTTCCTTGCAACCGTTGGCGTAAACCAACGATTGAAAAGAAATAAAGCTCCTATTTTGTATGATGATAGATTTAATTTCAAACCGTAATACAGAACTACCGGCGCAGTCTTTATGCACAGTGTGTACTTTGCTCATAATTTAAAATTGCAATCTCAAAATCATTTGCGTACAATACAAGAACAACCAGTAAAAGAATCTAACTATTTATGGATCTAGAGGAGACAGAAGAAGAAACAGAAAATTCCGACCGAACTAGTGTTGGTAGTGGTACTGACATAGAGGATGAATAAAATTATTTTACCTACATAGATACATTTATGAATCATTCTGTAAGACATTATATGATTCACTAAGCTGTAAAACACACATGTAAATGTATGTTCCGTAAATAAAACTATAATTTATCAAATATATTGTTTTCTGAAAGAAAAAAAAACACAAATTAAAAAAAAAACAAGGGTGCTAAGCTTTTTTTCATGTTCCCCCCCCCCCCTCCCCACAAATCTGAAAAAAAAAACACTAGTACTGTGGCAGGGTTGCCATAGCATTATCAATCTTTCATGTGATTCGTCTTAACAACAAAAACATTTCATACAGTGTTTGATGATTAAGTTTTAAAAGCAGTAGCTTGGACACAAACAAACAATCACATGACAAATTTTGAGTGGGACTTTATATATATTATATTTTGATGAAATGCATAGCTGTGTTACTCGTATGTTGCAATGATTCTAAATACGATACAGCGTTATACACTAAAATGATCTTTAACCAATGTTTGCAGCACTATTGGCTTTATGTGTGGAATGTAACTGTATGGATGATATCGAGCATAGTGGGTGAGTGGTAATGCTCTAGCCTTGCAGGTGGATGTGGGTTTGAATACCTATCCGGCCATCCAGATTTGGATTTTCCATGGTTTCCCCATATCACTCCAGGCGAATGCTGGGATGATTTCTTCAAAAGGCCATGGCTGAATTCCCTTCCGTTCCTTTTCCCAAGTCCTTTCCTCTCTAATGACCTCAATGTTGACACGGTGTAAAGCCATAAGCAAAAGGAAAGAGAGTATGATATAAACTCTTCTCGGGTTTGCCGCCGAATCACATTTTCTAATGTCGAGCTTTCGGCGACTTCCACTGCCGCCATCATCAGGACTGTTGTATCTGAAGGAACAACAGAAACTGGACTGAATAGCGGAACCGAACGAGACAGGAACGTTGTCGTCTTCCGATTGGCTGACTCCAATGACGTTACCATTCTGTGACTGCGATTGGTCGGTTGCGGAACTAAGCGTAGATATACTCAGCGTTGTACTGATAGTTGGCTCCACAGCGAAACCAAAGCCGAAGTTGTTAAAAATAGAAAGACGATTGATTACCTACGTCAATGTTCGCATAACGTCACTGTTCATATTTAATCAACAGTCCTGATGATGGCGGCAGTGGAAGTCGCCGAAAGCTCGACATTAGAAAATGTGATTCGGCGGCAAACCCGAGAAGAGTTTATATCGAAGATACGCCGAGAAAGACTTATATCTCATATTAAAGAGAGTATGGATAATAACATCATGGGACCATGCTGACAAACATGATATCTTGAAAGTAAACCCAAAGACTTTAAATAATAGAATCTAAGAGGATCCAGTAGGTATAGATTATTGTAGTATATGGAAGGCAAGGCAATACACTAGAAGAAAATTGCATTATCAATAAAGTATGAACCAACAAATTCAGCTCTTTTTTATATTTATAACAGACAGTATAAATCCATAATATATGGTGCATTCAATTTTAATTTATTTATTTAAAAGTAACTTAAAATAAGATAGGATAGGGAAAATAAACAGTTACCCGTCACTTACCACAGATGAAGGCAGGAGGGCGAGACACGTAAAAACACAAAAACGAATTGCACAATATTTCGACTTTAGTCTTAGTCATGTGGAGCGAGACATATGGCAGGGGGAAAGATGTGGTCACATCCCAACCCGCCACCTGCCTTCATCTGTGGTAAGTGACGGGTAACTGTTTATTTTCCCTATCCTATCTTATTTTCAGTGCCTCGCGGCATTTTCTTTGTTTCCTTTATCTAAAAGTAACTTAAGACAAATATTTTACTTAGTATTTTTTTTTACAATGTTTTATAGTGTGGGGGCATCCATTAATTACGTGAGGTACTTTTTTGGACTTGTGGAACCCTCCCCCCTCCCCCATCCCTGTTGCGAGATTTGGTGAGATCTGGTCAGACCCACCGTCCCCCTCTCCCAAATATGACATGAGTTTTTGACGGACGGATTTCTCCCTATGCTGATCGACCTTTTAGTTTTTTATAGCTCTCCTGCTTCCGAGGGCAGCTATACCCACTGTAAAGTAGGTATCTGCATTGTTTCTAGGCCTTATACCCCTCCTGAAGTTAACATCTGCGTCAACAGGCATCTTTTTTTAAATAAGCTCTAATGTCCTTTACGAATTGTAAAAGCTAACATGAGATTTCCATTGACTCCCCCCTCGCCCCCTATTTCACCTCATGTAATTAATGTATGCCCCTTTTCTTTTCTTTGTAATAGTGCCATTTTCCCAGAATTACATGTTCATGGGGAATGTAACTGCAGGTGTTTCAGATTTTAAAAGGTTTGTTCCTTTGTGGACCTTAACATTTTTTTTTTTCATATTGCCTTTAAGTATTTGATTTTTGATGTTGATGTGTACTTTGTTTCAGGCACTGTCATGCCTTGTCCAGATAGCATCTGTTCGCCGATCATTGTTCAGCAACACAGAACGTGGGAAATTCTTAACACATCTTGTCAATGGAGTGAAACACATTCTGCAGAATCCACAGGTATGTATCCAATTTTTTCCTCTTACTAAGTTGTATAGATAAAGTAGATTTGATCTGGGTAACATTACATTTTACATAATAGACTTCTGTTTAATATATTATTTACCAGTTGAAAGTTCACAGCACAGTTTTCGAGTCTGCACTGGGTCAGTGTCATACAGACCTTAAATCATCTTTTAATTTGTTTGACCTATTAATAAAAGCCTTTTTTTTTTAACCTGATTTTTGTTGCTCAGCTTTGGTATACCACTATTCAGCATTTGTCACAAAAATCTACCAGTAGCAGACATGGTTCTTGATGAGCAGAGCGCTCTTATGAAAATTGCTGACATATTTTGAAAAGCATTACTAATTTTCTAGATGAGTTAAGTTCTTTTGTGGATTTAAATTGTGAACCAGAACATATACGAGATCTGATCCAAAAATAATGTGAATTTTTTTCCTCAAAGTATATTTATTTTTTAATCAGGATCATTTTTTGTCATCTTCAAAGTAATCCCCCTCAAATAAAATACACTTGTAGCAACACTTTTTCATATCTTGCAAGCACTTCTTGAATTCACTTTATAGTATAGCATTCAGCTCCTTCAGTGATTCTGGTTTTATCTCGTCAATGGTGGCAAAATGTCGTCATTTTAAAGTTAGTTGTAGTCTTGGGAATAAAAAGAAGTAACGGACCATTTTGGGTGAATACAGTGGCTTGGAAAAATAACAGTTTTGTTTTTTACTGAAAAAATCATGAATAACTGGTGAGATGTCAGTGGGAGCATAATCGTTACACAATTTTTATGTATGGTTTTACCATAGTTCTGCGTGTTTTTAACAGATTGCTTCACGCAAACAGTACAAAACTTCCAGGTGTGTTCCTTATTAACAGTACAACCAATTCACAGGAACTCATGATGCACAACATCAATGAAATCAAAGAAAACAATGAGGAGAACTTTCACATTCATCGAACGTGTTGAATTTTGTTCAGTCTTGGTTCTTCAGGAAGTTTTTTTGTCATGCACATACACCCATGTTTCATCACCTGTTATGATCATTTTAAGAAGTTCTGGATTGTTGTTGACTTCATGCAGTAATTCCTGAGCGATGTCTGAAGGATGTAGTTTTTAGTCAAAATTAAGCAATTTTGGGACAAAGTTTGCTTCCGCATATTTCACTCCAAAAACATCTGAATAAATTGCTTCGCATGAGCCAAATGCTATTCCAACATCATCAGCAACCTCTCTAATAGTAATACATCTTTTTTTTTCCAGAATAATTAGTTTTCATTGGTTATTGATATGTTAGGGTATTCAGTGAAGTCGTCAACTTCAATGTCAACACGACCCTCTTTCAAATGTCTGTACCACTACTAAACTCCTCTTTTACTCACAGCAGATTCATTACTGTTAACATTTTGAATGCGGTATTGAACTTTATTCCATTTTTCAAGCAGAATTTTATACAACTTCTTTGATCATTTTTTTTTAAAATTACAAAACCACTGAACACACCAAAACACGCTTAACCTTTTTGACTGTCGAAAGCAAACTATATATTCAAAATGGCTGCCAATTGCAATGTCTTCAGGGACATGTGTACAAGAAAATAACAATAAAAAATTTGAAAATCATGTTCATAAAGCCCAAATTAAACTAAATTAAAAAATTCCCATAATTTTTTGATCAGACCTCGTAGATTTTGTCTAATTATAATAGGTGATAAAGGCTTTGTGTACAGGAGTACAGGAGTACAGAAGTACAAGGAGTACAAAAAACTTAGACCTTTAAATTTTTCATAGTAAAAAATATTGAAATGTGCAGTTTATTGAACATGATAAAATTTTAAGTAAAAACTTGCATCGAAGAAGTATTTTCAAAAGATTTTGTAGATACAAGTAAATATACTGGTTTCCAGCATTCAAGTTTTACTTTCTATATCCATTTTTCTTTATCCGTTAATGTAAATAAACAATTTGTTCATAATTTTAATTGAAACATTACATACCACTTGTAAGTGGTAGAACTTATTTTAACAGTGAAATTCCCACTGTGATGCTTAGTGTACAACAGCATGTACAGAGGACTGACCAAGTGTCAACTAAAGCATTTTGATACCATTAATCAACCTACCATAAAAAATTGCATAATTTATCATTTTCTCCCTTCCAGAAATGTGTGTTTACAACACTGACTACTTTCCCCGAAACTAGTCAAGTACCCTATTGTGATAATGTTTTACCCGAAGCTGAATGTAGAATGATTTTAAACTAGTTAAAACCTTCAAAATTTTTATGGCTGAAGTTTTCTCTTGAAATATCCTGCAATTTGTCTACAAACGTTTGAAATTTTTAAAAAAAATCTATTTACCAAAAAATTAATGTTGACTACTGTTCTCCATTGATGTAATTTATATATACTGATGAGAAACTAGCGATCGCCCAGTAGTAGAAATACAACCGTAATTCATTAAGTTATTTAGTAGTCTTGTGTAGTTCGCGAATGAACTAGTTCGGAAGAGCACTCCCACAGGCGAACTTGTTCCTAGATCTTTCGCTCCTTAGATCGTTTGATACTTTTCCGATGACCGACTTTTGTTTTAGGTTATTGTTTACAACGTCATATAAAAGGAAACAGTTAACTGTGGACACATGTCACTAAAGACACTGAATAAAAAGAAAAGAAGAAGGAAAAAAACTGTTCAACATTAATAATTATTGCAGAAGTCACAAATGGAAATTTAAAGAGCAATGTGAAAAAACGCGCTTTGATCCCATTAACAATTAAAAGACAACCATCGATAATCTCAACTACCATAACAAACAAAAGAGCGCTGCAGCAGCGATAGCAAAGCGAGGGAACAATCTGTCTTCCTGGAGACCGAGACAGGAGCGACCTATTTCACTAAGGAGCTGCGAACTAAACTGAGCGCTACCAGTCGCGAACTATAAAGTGCAATTCTACTAGTTAGTTCATCACCATTCGCTGCTAGGGTTACCTACATATTTTCAGTTGGTTATAATATTTTTATATAATAAGCTATAAAAATATAGTATTTTACAAAAGAGTAGTAAAGGACAAAAGGAATGTTTTACTATTTTATTTTTTAAGCTATATTTTTTGCACTTCTTGGATCTTTAACAATTTTTTGTCTACAGTAAAATTGTCATATGCTTTACCGCATTCAATTGTTAAGTTAATGTCCGTCAAAAGCTCATTTTTTTATGAATGAAATATTTCTCTTACTTTTACCTAGATTTCGTGTAATATTGTTATTTCAGAATAAATTCCATTCACTTTGATACTCATTTTTTCTCGTAAATTTAGAACTTCTGATATTGCACGGTCATCAAATGAAATGAAATTTAATTTTTGGATTTTGTATGGCCAATTGCTTTAATTAAAATCTAACCATTTTTTAAGATAATCCAAACATTTATCAACAGAATACTAGAAAATTCTGTGGAGAATTTGGCTTCTAAGGACTTTTTCTCAGCCAAAGAAACGGTCTTTCGTAGCTCTGATTTCAAACTTGACATAATATAATACTTATTTCAGATTGTGACGTTATTAGTTCCAGTTGTTTAACAGCTTTGTGAAAGTTATGTAAAAAAATTCTCATGAAATTCAAAAAGATTTTAACTTTCGTGTCTTCATCAGTTTCATTCGTCATCAACATATTTTGAATGTGTGTTGGATAATCCTCCCATACTCTAATAAAATGATCACTCAATTACTTTCAATTCACTGGAAATTGACACACTTTTGTTGTTGCTACCAGTTTCCAAAACTAATTTAATTTAATTAAATATCAAAAGAAAGAACAACTTCCAAGTGAAAATAATTAACAAAAACGAAGCAAAGACATATGCAGGAGCAAACATTTGTTTGACTTTGTCAATTTTGACATTACGTAACATTTCTGAAGAGACAATTAGGTAAATACATCACATCATTCAAAAGATAAATCGCAATGTGCCTTTACAGATTTTACAAAGGGAGGAGTTTGTTTATTAGTTACTGTGTTGCAAAAATAGTATTAATCTTATATATATATATATATATATATAAATAGATGTGTGTTTTCATATATTTCACTTTTCAGCCACCACTACCAAGCACAGATCACTGGTCTCTATGTGTGGAAGTAGCATGGAGTTTCCTGTCGTGCACAACGTTGGCCGAATGTCGATAGCTGTGGGGATGTGGGAGATATGATGATTAAAGTTGGCCAATGCAGGGCGTTTTCATATTTCGACCAAAAATTTGTGTCTTCTTATACTTCTCTTTCCTGCCACAACTACATAGCATAGATCGCTGGTGTTTGTGTATGGTAGTAGAATCGTGTCTCCTGTCGTGCACTATGGTTGTTAGATGTCTGTAGCTAATGGGAGATATGGGGGCGGAAAGTGGTCGACCTGCGGCAATTTCATATTTCAGCCAAAGATGCATGTGTCATGGTGTATCACTTTTCAGTGAAAACTATCGATCGCAGATCACTGGCGTTTGTGTGTGGTAGTAACATAGAGTCACCTATCGTTCACAACATCGGCCGAATTTCAGTAACTGTGGTAGTGTGGGAGATATGGTAGTTGAAAGTGGCTGATCAAGGATATTTTGTGCCTCCGCATATGTCACTTTTCTGCCACAACTACATAGCATAGACCATTGGTGTTTATGTGTGGTGGTAGAATTGTGTCTCCTGTCGTGCACTATGGTTGTTAGATGTCGGTAGCTATGGGGGTGTTGGAGATATGGGGGTTGAATGTGGTTGACCTGTGGCAATTTCATATTTCTGCCAAATACGCCTGTGTTATGGTGTATCACTTTTCAGCGAAAACTATCACAGATCACTGGTGTTTGTGTGTGGTAGTAACACAGAGTCACCTTTCAATCACAACATCGGCTGAATTTCAGTAACTGTGGTAGTGTGGGAGATATGGTGGTTGAAAGTGGTTGATCAAGGATATTTTCGTATTTCGACGAAAGACATGTGCCTCCGCATATGTCACTTTTCTGCCACAACTGCATAGCATAGACCATTGGTGTTTGTGTGTGGTAGTAGAATCGAGTCTCCTGTCGTGCACTATGGTTGTTAGATGTCCGTAGCTTTGGGGGTTGAAAGTGGTCGACCTGCAGCAATTTCATAATTCTGCCAAAGACGCATGTGTCATGGTGTGTCACTTTTCAGCGAAAACTATCTATTGCAGATCACTGGCGTTTGTGTGTGTTAGTAACACAGTGTCACCTTTCGATCACAGCGTCGGCCGAATTTCAGTAACTGTGGTAGTGTGGGAGATATGGTGGTTGAAAGTGGCTGATCCAAGATATTTTCGTATTTTGACAAAAAACGTGTCTACGCATATTTCAATTTTCTGCCACAACTTCATAGCATAGAGCATTGGTTTTTATGTGAGGTAGTATAATCGTGTCTCCTGTCATGCACTATGGTTGTTAGATGTCGGTAGCTATGGGGGTTGAAAGTGGTCGACCTGCAGCAATTTCATATTTCTGCCAAAGACGCATGTGTCATTGTGTATCACTGTTCAGCGAAAACTATCTACCGCAGATCACTGGCGTTTGTGTGCGGTAGTAACACATAGTCACCCATCGATCACAGCGTTCGCCGAATTTCGGTAACTGTGAGAGTGAGGGAGATATGGTGGTTGAAAGTGGTAGATCAAGGATATTTTCGTATTTCATCCAAAGGCATGTGTGTCTGTAAATTTTACATTGCTGCCTGAACTACATAGCGCAGATGACTGGCATTTGTGTGTGGTAATAGCATCGCGTCTCCCATCGTGCACTATGGTTGTTATATGTCGGTAGCTGTCAATACAAATTCTTTACAAACACGAACGAAGTCATGGGTACCAGCTAGTAAATAAATAAATAAATCCATTTAAAAATTAATATTCTACGAATGTATCTAAAGTAAAAACAGAACAGTTAAATGCCCCATTTTACCCGTTTGTGCAAAGGTCAATGATAATTTTGTTTTATCGGCGACCACTGATCATCCTAATGTCATTTATAAGGGCTGATGTTAACAAGTTTTGTTAAAAATATCATATTAAGTTGCATATAGAAACCACAAAAAATTATTAAGTAATGTCCTAATAAAACTGTCATAACAAACAAATTGCGCTTGCAGTAGCGGTAGTAAGGCGAGCGAACGATCTGTTTCTCTGAATTAAGAGCGACCTATTTCGCGAGGGAGCTGCGAACTAAACTGAGTGCTCCCAGTTGCGAACTATTAAGCGCAAGTCTATTATTAATTTTCTTTTGTAAAACAATAATCATTGCATATACTTTTTTGAATTGGTTCTATTGCATAGAGATTTTATGTACTGTATACATTGATGTCATTGGCTGCGAGCGTGTACTAATACGTCATTAACTTGTGTTGTTTGCCTTGATTCCCTGCAATACCTATAAAATTAAAAAATTATTGTAACAGTTGAAAATGCGCTATTAACAGCTCATATTGAATTTATTTTTTGATACACCTCTGTTTCAGTTTTTTAGCATTATTATTGGATAAATTTGAAATTAATAAAAAAAATATTTTTTATTTTTACTTGAAGTGACTTCTGATTCAAAAAGTTTTGCAATGGCAAATTGTAAGCACCTTAAAATTTTGGCAAATTCTAGTTTCCCTAGTAGTAAAATGTTCTATAGATCGATTGTAAAGTTGCTTATGCTAGACTAGAAATTTCAAGAAGAGTAGTTATCAACTTTAAGGAATTTTCCTGTAACCTTTCCCACAGGGACAATTCGCCATAAAAATCATTTTAAAGTGTATTTATCATATCGCGAAATGTTTATTTTAGGAGATATTCCGCTTTGTTCAAGCTTTGAAACATGCGATCATAAAAGTAAAAATCTAAAGTTTGAAATATCTTTAAATCGCGTAAAGCTACAACTGATCTTTTATCACCAGCTATAGTCAGCATTGTTCCCGATATTTTGGTAGTAAAATTAAATAATTTGGCAAAGTTTAATTAGCAATTGTAATTAAGAGAAAAAATGAACTTTTTAATTAAAAGGAATATTAATTTGAAATTTATATCAGTAGATAGCTCTAATTAAGATGATTACGAACATATAGTGGTTTCGGTGAAAAGTTTAAGCATTTGTCTGGTAATTAAGTTTTTGAAAAATAGAGTGTCGCGGATTTTGTTGAAGCGTCTAAAAATTCCCCCAAGTTGGTCATGTCATGATTTTAGTTTTAAGACTATAGAAACCCTTTTGAATAATAAATTAAATTAAAACAGATAGAACATGACAATAGAAAGTCCCTGTAAAAATTTCGAGTTAAACTATTATGTACTTTTGGAGATATTAATTAAAGAAAGATTGGCCAAGGTCATAAGCACTGAGCAGCCTATAAAAGATCGTCAGTAAGTTCACGTTGCCTCACTCGTACGCCGGAAAGTAATCGCGCTACTCTACGCATTATTTTCTCAGTGATGTTTAAAGTAGTAACTTAGTTATATGTAGTCTTTTCTTTCTTTCGGTTTCGTCTTGTTCTTTTTCCGTGGAGTGCTACGTTAAGTTAACCTGCGCAAGTCTTGTGTCGGAGCGGGAGGAAGTCGGTTGAAATTTGGCGCTACCGAGTCGTCCATGTTGGGACTTTGGTGTGATAGCCTGCGAGATTAATGTCTGTTAGAACTTTGAAATTCTGAAAAGGAGTTTTCGGTTGATAATTTCTCTCCACAATCTGCAATATTTTGGAAACGAGTGTTCGATTTGCCTACTCAACTGTTTATTGCATTATAGTAAATGTGACTTTGAAAATAAAACTTTAAATTTTCTGAAAGTGAACTGTTATAATTTAGTAGAAGAACCTTTTCTAGATTTGAGGTTTAGAAACAGATCTAGTGGCAACCTTCAAGCATTTAAGTTGAGTTTCTAGTAGGCTACATGGTCAAATTCAAATTATTTTGTGAAAATTCCACAGAACTTTCCATCAATGTAAACTGTTAGTTAAGGCTACAACCCCGGTGTCAGCCTTTGTCCTTACAAAAGGTTTGGAATGGCATTTAGTGTGCATTTTAAATGTATCCATCAAAATAATTTCATCATTTTGTGTACTTTTTCTACTATTTAAATTTGGTTTATTATCGTTTTGAATTTCATGGAAGTAGGCATTTCTTCTTCTTTTTCTGTCACTCCAACCTGTCATTATTCTATGGTGAGGCATAATGGAAGCAGGTGCAAATGTCTGAATAAATAAGAAAAAATGAGATTATTGAAATTACTTAAATTAAAATTAGACAGAGCTTCAAAAATCAAAAGGTTCTTAACCAAAGTTTAACTTTTTAAACAATAAAACTTTCTAAACTACCAATCCAGTTTACATTTTATTTTGGGTGGAAACCATTAGGTGAGACTAAAGTCAATTCAGATTGTCTGTAAGGATGTTGAATTCTCTACAATAAAGAAAATATTCTTTTTTGAAATATTCCTTTTATAAGTTCAAAGATTAACCTCTATGCGACTGTTTTGTTTGACCAAATACCACAGAGTATCTTAATGCTGGGAATGCATGTCAGATAGTTGGCTCTGATTTGATATTGCACGCAGCCACACACACTTTTATTTAATAATGTATTTGTAACACATATGTTAACTAAGCGTATTATTATTATTATTATTATTTTACTGTTTGGCCAAAGACCATGGAGTACCTTATAAACTTGATATTGGCAGAATCACTATGGCCATTAAAAAATTGAATGTAAAAAATTAATTTAATGAATTTTTTATCACATATGTTAGGCTGAAAGACCCAAAATGCATTTAAAATGACCACAACATCATGTGGTTTCTTTGAAATGGTCATAACACGTTACTCCCATTGTGGCACTGACAAAAACAGTCAGAACGCTTTGTGGCTATCTCAAAACGGCCACAAAACAAAATTCGCATTGGGGCTCTCATGATATTTGACCACTACACTTTGTGGTTACTAAGAAAAGCCACAACACATTCTGAACGTTAGTTGATGCATCCACGACAAAATGGGCAGGTTGTAACTACATATTCTCATTGTTAATCAGCAGTCACGTTATTTTAAGCAAATAAAACACTCATTTCATTAATTTCTTTATCTTTAATCACTGTCTGGTATAAGCTGACAGTAAAATAATTAAACAATGAAAGATGGTAACAAAATTATCAATAAAATTGCAGTTTTTTTTTTTTTTTTTTTTTTTTTTTTTAATCTAAAATTTTACGGAGCATGGTGGGTGAAGAGGTAAGTCTGGCCTTGCATTCAGAGGGACTCTGGTTCAGACCTCCATCCGGCCATCGAGATTTGAGTTGGTTTCCCCACATCACTTCAGAAGAATGCCGGGATGGTTCCTTTAAAAAAATCCATGGCCAAATTGATTCCCATTCCATGCCCCCAGTTTTTTCCTGCCTCTGTGTCGCATAAAACCACAAGCAAAAGAAAAAGTGAACAAGCAACATTTCCATTTTTATCAATATCGCATTTTTTACAGTGACGCATTATTTTAGAAAAAGCTGAAAATTTAAATTTAATAAAAAGTTGGGTTATTTGTGAAAATGACACATCAGGAAATCACAAATGTTCAGAGTGTCATGAATATGTTCATGTTTCCTGTGGAGAAAGCAACTAGAATGAGGGGTTTGGTGCAAATGTTATTTGTAAGCTCTGTTAAAGAAAGAACAGCATCAATGTTGTGAAAGTAAGTGCCAATTCTGGCCAAGAGAAATGTGCACGTAAAATGATTTCACTGTTCAGCTAAAAATTTCCTGCAGTTGAAATTGGTTCTACTGTTTTGGTTGGGGTAATGGAAGTTGAGTACATGCAGCTCCTAGCATCGTTTCAGCTGTTAATATGATCATTGATCCATCAGGTCTCTATTAGTTACTAAACAATGAAGGTCTCCTCAATCAACTTTATGCTCGTAATGAATTTACAGGGTCATACAGTAACTATAACATTCAGGACGTCTCTCGTCTCCTTGAACACTTTGCTTAACATTTATGTTACTATCTGGAAGTCGAGTTTTTATTTATATTTGTCGTGTTTTTATGCTCCTTAATAACTTCATGGTTTTACTGCGGTTGGAGCTATTTATTTCATAGTTAGAACATGCAGCTAAACTAAATAAATGAACTGATAGTCTTTATACTCCGCACAGTTTCAATTAGTTTTAATAAGCTCCAAATACACCACTTTAATTACATAATCGGACTTCTTATTCGCAAGTTCTCCTTAGGCGTTAACAACCTGGCAATCTCCTAGTCAAATCTGAATTTGTTGTTACTATGGAAACCTTCCAAGAGAACTATAAACGTTTCAAAGATATAGGAATAACATTAAAATATGTATTCTATGATCTTTCTGTTATCCTACAATTGTATTATAAAAAATGCAAATATTGCTCAAAGAAATTAAAATGTAACTCAAAGTGGCATGGTAATATCTCTTGTAAAAGTACATATCTCTGCAACATTATTGGTAATTTTGTTACCAACTTTCTTTATTTTAGCAATTTTATTATCAGACAATGATTAAACACAATGATTCTCAGACAATGATTAAAGATAATGAAACGGTAATTAAAAATGTTTTATTTTCTTAACATTACCTGATTATTAATTAACATACAGATTATATAGTTACAACCTGCTCATCGTGTCGTGGTTGCATCATCTAACATTCAGAATGCGTTCCGGCTTTTCTTAGTAACCACAACATGTAGTGATCAAATATCATGAGAGCCACGACATGAATTTTGTGTTGTGGTCATTTTAAGGGAATCACAATACATTGTGGTTGTTTGTTTCACACACTGATTGTTTTTGGTCTTTGAACATAACATATATAAATTTTAGCTATCTACACTTCTTCTCCATAAAAACGTTAACTATGTCAAATCTCAACCCCTCCGAGTGTGCAGTATTCGTAAAAAGGGATCTGAAGTTTTCGCTTCACATATTAATATATAGATAATAAGGGCTGCTCAGTAATTTCTTGGCTTCACATTGATGTGTGATTTATCAGGTCTTTTTTATTATTATTATCCAAAACAGTCCTTAATTAAAATACACTTGCACCATTGATACTCCAAAGATTTTTTATACGAAATCAGTTTAGAGCCTTCTGAAATATCTGTAAAGTGAAATCTATGATATTACTTAGCAATAATCACTTTCTGATTATGTGCAATTTGTTTTGTTGAATGTTTCATTTGTACAGGGTTACTCAAAAAGTACTTTACAACTTTTGAATGATATAGAAATTTGCTGAAATAACTTACACAATCAGTAGATGTGTCATTTTGGAGCAAACTGCCTCAAGTTTGATGCACGTAGTACAGGAGCGCCAGTGTAGTGCACTTAAAATGGCTACTTTCACTGGTGTGGAGCATGTTCACTGTGTATTTTGGTTTCATGAAACGAACTTTGCAACAACTGAAATAAATAACTCTCAGGTTTTCTACTGGTTAATTGATTTATTTAGATCTTTTAACAACGTTGTTAAAAGATCTAAAACCCGAGAGTTATTTATTTTAACAATACGCCGAGAAAAACTAAAATGTCATATTTGCAACAATTGTTTGGTGTAAATTTTGCACCGAATATGCTAAAGAACCTCGAAGCAGGCATAAAATTAACTCTTGACACCAGAACTTAGTTGATACAGGTTGTTCACTGTGATATACTAAATCACCTGGTTGCCCGCATGTTATGTTGAACAGTTTAGGGAGAGCTTTGCCTGCAGTCCACAAAAATCAACGCAACGTGCATCTCGCAAGACTGGCATTCCACAAAAGACTGTTTGGCAAGTACTGCGTAGACATTTACATTTGAAACTATACAAATTGACAATGGCTCAGCACATTAGTGATGCAGGTAAGGTTGCTCGTGGGGAATTATGTGCAGAAATATTGCATCAGATAGAGGATGACGAGACATTTCTGAACATAATAATCTTCACCGATGATTGAACATCCACAACTGCAGAATATGGGACAGCAAAAATCCACATGCAACCCTGGAATACGTTCGTGACAGCCGCAAAGCTAATGTGTTTTGTATCCTTAGCAAATTGAAAGTTTACGCCCCTTTCTTCTTCTTGGAGAAAACTGTCACTGATATTGTGTGTCTGGATATGCTTGAAAACTTTTTAATTCCACAGATTGATAAAGATGACCAAGATGAGATGGTTTACTACCAGTAAGATGGTGCACCACCTCATTTCCTCACGGAAGTTCAAGGTTTCCTAGATAATCACTTCCCATGTCGGTGGATTGGCCGTGAATGGCCAGTCACATGGGCACCTCTGGATTTCTTTCTCTGAGGTTTCATTAAAGATCGTGTGTATGTTCCTCCCCTACCAAACAATTTTGCGTACCTGAAAAATCAAATCTAAGCTTCCGTTGCACAAGTTACACCCTATTAGCTGCAAAGAGTGTGGGAAGAAATTGACTACCAGTGGGATGTTTGCTGCATGACAAGTGGTAGTCACATCAATCAAAATGGAACCTGGCACTTTTATGTGAAACTTGAGGTTGTTTGCTAGAAAATGACACATCTACTGACTCTGTAAGTTATCTCAATAAATTTCTATGTCATCCCAAAGTTGTAAAATTCTTTTTGACCCGCCCTGTATTTAAAATGCCTGATTTTTCTCTTCCTGCATACACACCAATCTATCAACCCTCCACATGTCTCCTTTTCTAGTTTGTTACAAGGACACTGATAGTACTCCCATTTATTGTTTCAGTTTCATCAAAATATTTCCTGAAATTTTTCAGCTTCCTAAAATAACTGTCATCTTGGCCTTGCATACTAATGAATTTCTTTGCTGCACAATAGAAAACCTCTACCCATGATTCAGATTGAAATTGATATAAATTATTATATCAATTCTAATTACAGTTTTCGTGAGAAAGTTAATGTGCTGCAGCAGTACGAGACATCAGAGGTACAGTGGGCAAAGGTTCAGTCTTGGCATAGGTGTACCACCATTCTAATTATGATTTTTTTTTGCATTTTTCTATAAATGTAGAGATTGCCTAAACATTACACATTAGCATATTTGAAAAAGGCATACACTTTTTTCAAGTAGATGACTCTCACCCAACCACCAACAAAATGTCTGGAGTCTATCCTGAGAAGCAAAAGAATTTATTTGTTAAGTCTGTTTGGTGTCAATGTTAAACATGTACCATGCATCACTTACAACAGTTGAAGGAAGGAGGGTTGCAGTACAAAAAGACACTACAAGAGCACAAGAAAACCTAATATTTCACACTATGTTCTTCCTCAGCAGTCTTATCCTCTTTAATAAAATGTGTTGAGCATGGAGACACTCACCTCAATGAACCTGCAATCTTCGGTGAACCTCGATAATACCCGAAGTGTTAGTTAAACTCACTGCCACAAAGTGCTGCTTGGCTAACGGCAAGATCAACTGAATGACTGCTCTGTCAGTATTTTCATTTATATTAGTATAAGGAAGTGTAAATTTGAAATAAATAATTGAATTTGATTTTTCTTGCACTTAAAAGAAAGTGTAATTGTGATGCCAGATGAAAGGTAATTAATTGTCTGTTGTGAAAGTAGCTGCACAAAAATGTGAAGAGTAGGTATGCTACAGAGTTACAACAGTAAGTTTGTTTAAATTTACATATTGATTTTTGTTTATTTATGACAACTAGATGCAGAAATTCAAGTAAAGGGCATTCGATGTTTGCGCTATATTCTCTGTAACAGTTATAAGAACTAAATTACAATGTAAGCTAAGAATTTTTTCGACAGACAATAGGAAACAATGAAGTTTGTTAAAAACTCGGAGAACGTTTACATGAAACTTGTAAACGTGAAATACATCAATCAAATAAATAAGTTATCCATTTTTGAAATTATACTTTCCATCATTTAAAGTGAACTGCATTCGTCTAAAAAATATCCTGGCCAAATGCTCCCAGAATCTAAACAGAGCTTGTACTCATATTACAAAAGATATCATTGAAAATGATCATTGTTCGTGATTGCTTACAAGCTTTTCCAGAATAAATTCGTACTACCACCATAGAAGAAATCCGTTGTTTATTTATTTGAGGGTAGTAAAAGCTATGATTTTCCAACAGCAATATTAGTGGAGGTTGTGGCTAAGTTGACCAGAAATGCAACTGATACATTTTGTTACAGCATAATTCACTCTGAAATCAGTTTTATAAGCAGTTCAAACTGCTTTTATAAGTGACATGTTACTGAAATTATTACTTCATGCAGATGGACGTAGTTCCATATTTATCGTACTGAATTGTGCCTGGATCAGGAATAAAACTCACATGTGGTATAGAAAAAGCTTTTAGTATTCCTAAATTATTTTTAATTTAATTGGTTTTATACTTCTGTGGTCATTAATTCAGTAGAAGTTACAACTGTATTGCTATGTAAACTGCAAACGAAATATGTAGAACATCACAAAATCAATTTTTTTTTGCTTTCCATCATCAGTCTTTCGACTGGTTTAATGTTGAAACTAAAAGATTTTCTCTTCGTCAAGAAGGCTCTTTTAGCTAGTGTTGTTCTGATTTTAACTTCGTTCGTTCTTCTGCCATTGGTTGTATTTTGCTTCCCAAGTAACAGAATTCACTTACTGCTCTTATTGCATCCAATCCCATTTTTATATTTAATCTACTGTGTTTGGTATCATTTCTGCTACATTTTATCACTTTTGTCTTGCTTTGATTTATATTCAGTCCAATATCTTCCTTCAGTATTTTGTTCATGCCATTCAGTAACTTCTCAATATCCTCAGCCCGTTCTGCTAACTAGACAGTGTCATCAGAAAATCGTAGCATACTGATTTTTTCCCCCTGAACACTTATGCCGCATGGAAATAAATTTTTCTATGACTTTCTTTATTTTTTCTTCTACAGGGTGGTGCAGAGGAAACACATGTTTTTCAATATTGAATTACTGGGACACAGTGGGTTGAAAATAATAAAAACAAGTATGATATGATAGGTTTTTTTAATGCAGTTTTTGAAATTACATACCATATTTAGGTTCGGAAAATAATGTCTTTGAGATAACGTCCTTCTTGCTGGATACAAATTTGGTTCCTCTTCTGAAAATTACGGACGGCTCTCTCCAACATTTCATTCGGCACGGCTTCAATTTCCTGACGAATGGAATTCTTAAGGTCATCGAGTGTGCGAGGCTTGTTGATGTACACTTTTGATTTCAAATATCCCCACAAAAAGAAGTCACATATCGACAGGTCGGGTGAGCGAGGGGGCCAGTGAACATCACCAAATCTCAAAATCACATGTCCTGGGAACATTTGTCGAACCACTGCCATGGATGCTCTCCCCGTGTGAGCTGTGGCACCATCCTGCTGAAACCAAATGTCTCTCACGTTCACTTGACGCCTTTCAAGTTCTGGACGAAGGAAGTTGTTTAACATTTAAACGTAGCGAGCTGATGTAACAGTAACTGCAATTCCTTCCTCTTCAAAAAAATAGGGTCCAACAATCCCCAACTTTGAAATGCAGCACCACACTGTTACCTTTAAACTGTGCAGAGGTCTTTGGTGTAATTCTTGTGGGTTCTCCGATGCCCAATAACGACAGTTTTGAACATTGACGTAACCGTCAAGATGAAAATGTGCTACATCACTCATGAAGACTGTAGCATCTGGATCTTCCGTAAACATTTCATCCATTATGCGACAAAACTCTCTGCGCTGTACAAAATCCCCTTCATTAAGCTGCTGGACGATCATTATTTTGTAGGGATGGAACTTGAGGTCATCATGTAAGATGCGGTGAAGCAAACGACGTGACATACCCAGCGCTACAGCATGTCGTCTAGTCGATCGTCTAGGACTAGTAACAACTGCCATTCTGACTCGGTCTACATTTTCCGGAGTACGAACTGAACGGGGAAGACCAGGTGGTTTCTTTTTCATCACAGAACCAGTACTTCTAAACGCTGCAACCCATCGGAGTACGGTATTTCGATCAGGCACTGCACCTCGACGTCCAACTCTAAAATATTGATAGAAAAGACGTTGCACTGTGATTACAGAGTCATTGTTTCTAAAAAAAAACTGCTCGACAACGAACAAACGATGTTCTACGCTCCAACGCTCCATAGCGACTGAAACGGCATTGTATGGGCCGTCTGCCAACATTCGTTCAAGGTCACTACCCTCTCCCGTCGCCGCGTACTAGCGGTTCGAAAAACATGCGTTTCCTCTGCACCACCCTGTACATAAATGTTGAATATTAACGGGGATAGACTACAACCTTGTCTCACACTCTTTTAAATGATGCATGTCTCATGTTATTCTCTACTTTTATTATAGCCACTTGATTCTTAAATAGTTTATAGAGTATTTTTCTATTTCGATACTTTAGACCTGACTTCTTTAAAATTTAACATTATCAAAAGCTTTTTCTAAATCAACAAATGCCATAAAAGTATCTGTTTTTCTTGATCCGCCCTTCAATTATTAACCTCAAAGCCAGAATTGCTTACCTTGTACCATGGTTTTTCCTAAAACCAAACTCATCTTCACATACAATCTCTTCTTCTATCCTTTCCATTCTTCTGTATATTATTCTGTTCAGTAATTTTGAATATGTGATGTTAGACTAGTGGTGTGATAATTTTCACATTTATTGGCATGTGCTTTCTTCAGAAGTGTGAAGATGATATATTTTTTTATTATTATTAAAATCAGTTGGAATTTCTCCAGTTTCATAACTTTTTGATATCTTCTTATTCCTTCTTCTCCTAGGTATTTAAGAAGTTCTGTATGGATCTCATCAATGCCAACTGCCCTATTTGCTTTTAAGTCATTCAGAGCTTTATCAAATTCTATTCTCAAAACAGTATCTCCTAAGTCATCAATTACAACATAGCTTTCCTGTTCCATTACGCTATTGTTTATGTCGTTTCCATCATACAGTTTCTCAATGTATTCCTTCCGTCTGTTAGCTCTATCGTCTGACCTTAAAAGAGAACTCCCATCGGCAGTTTTAATGTTTACATCTCTTTTCTTCATTTCATTGTTTGATCTTCCCATATGCAAGGTCCACTTTACCTATTACCATTTCCTTTTCTACTTCTATATACTTTTCTTGTTGCCATTTCTTTTTCTTTTTGCATTTCCTGTTTATTTGATTTCTAAATTGCCTGTACTGTTCTCTTCCTGCTTCATCCTGAGCATTTTTGTGCCTTCTCCTCTGATCCATCAGCTCCAAAATTTCTTCAGTGATCCAAGGTTTTCTGGTGTCCTGTTCCTTAAAGCCTAATGTTTCTTTAGCAGCTTTAATTATTTCTTTCTTCAATGCATTCTGTTCGTCCTGGGTTGAGCCCCTTTCAAGAGTTACTTCTTACCATTTCTGCAAATATGTCTCTCATGGTAGAATGTTTCAGTTTATTCACTTCCAGTCTGTTCTGATTATATTGCTTCCTTATTCACCTTATTTTAGCCTGCACTTGATAACTATCAAAATGTGGGCAGAGTCTATGTCTGCTCCTGGGTACGCTTTACAGTCTACAACTTAATTCCTGAATCTCTGTTTTTACCATGATATAATCTAGCTGATATCTGCCTGTAACCGTGCTCCGGGACTTTTCCAGGTGTATATCCTTCTTCCATGGCTCTTAAACAGTGTGTTTTACCAAGAGTAGTTTATATCTTTCACAAAATTCTAACAACCTGCTTTCTCGCTTATTTCTTTCTCCTAGACCAAAATTTCCTTCTCTCACTATCACAATCACTCATGATTATTAGATTTTCCTCACCCCCACCTTTTCACATGTTGGAATAACTCTTCAATTTCGAAGTATATTTTCTCTTTCTTTGTCATCTTCCTGTGACGTTGGCATATACACTTGTACTAATGTGGTTGTGGCGAGTCTAATTTCTAACCTCATCAAAATAATCCTGTCACTAAACTGTTCATAATAGCTCACCCGTTTCCCTACTCTCTTATTCGTTACAGAACCTACACCATAACTTCATTGAGAGCTTTGTTAATTATTCTGTGTTCCCTAGACCAGAAATCCTGTGAATCCTTCCATTTAATCTCACTAATACCAACAACATCTAACTTAAGATGTTCCATCTCCCTTTTTAAGTTTTCTAGCCTACCCGCCCTATTCATACTTCTAAAATTTTGCACTCCGACTCTTAGAATGTGTCTATCCATTCCCTGAGTAGTCCCCACCGAGAGATCCGATTGGGGGACTATCTAACCTCCGGAATATTTTACCCAGGAAGAAGCAATCATGTTATATGTAGTTTGAGATTACTTGTCCTCAGGATACCCTTTGGGTCTTTAATGCATTGGTTTTTTCATTGCCTTCTGCATCCCCATGCCGTTGATCATTTCTGGTTCATCCACCTTTAGGAGCCATTTCCAACCCCAACCCCAAGGGCAAGAGGGTGCCGCACTTCCGCTCTCCTTAAGGAGGCCGTTGGCAAGCAATGGATGACTTCTTATACCAAGAATCTTTATCGCCAGAGCCTCGTCCGTGCAAACAGTGTGCACCACATGTAGGAGAGGTTGACATAAGGTTGGAAGAGGCTAATATAGTCTCTCCCAAACCGTTACACACCAAAAAATCAAGTTTATGAGCATTATATATTAACAATTCTGTAAAAAAAATAATTTCTTTGCTGTCATCAGTCTCTCAGCAGGTTGGATGCAAAACTCCATCTCTTCCTATCTTGTGCTAACATTTTCATCTCAACATACCACTTACAATCCACATCTCCAATAATCTGCTTCATATAATCTAATATCTGTCTTCCTCGACTGAACATGGTGGGTGAACCGTTAACATTCTAGCCTCACATTCGGGGGGACGCGGTTTCGAATCCCCGACCGGGCATCCAGATTTGGGTTTTCCATGGTTTCCCCAAATCACTTGTTAGGTACCCTTTAGTTCACCAAAAGCACTCCCACTAGCTATCCCCAGTAGTAAAATATTCTATAGAACGATTGTAAAGTTGCTTATGTTGGACTTAAAAATTTCGAGAAGAGTAATTGTCAACTTGAAGGAATTTTCCTGTAATCTTTCCCACAGTGAGGATTCACCATAAAAAGTCATTTTTAAAGTGCATTTATTATATCGGGAAATGTTTATTTTAAGAGATATTCGGGTTTGTTCACGTTTTGAAATACGCGATCAGAAAAATAAAAATCTGAGATTCGAGATATCTTTGAATCGAGTAAAGCTACAGCTGAACTTTAATCACCAGCTATAGTCAGCAATGTTCCTGATATTTTGGTAGTAAAATTAAATAATTTGGTAAAGTTTAATTAGCAGTTTTAATTAAGAGAAAAAATGAACTTTTTAACTAAAAGGAATAATAATTTGAAATTTATATCAGTAGATAGCCCAAATTGAGACGATTACGAACATATAATGGTTTTGGTAAAAAGCATAAGCATTCGTCAGAATAATTAAGTTTTTAAAGATAGATTGTTGCGGATTGTTGCTGAAGGGCATAAAAATTCCGCCAAGTTGGTGGTCACATGATGACTTCAATTTTAAGATTATAGAAACCCTTTTGAATGTTAAATTAAACTAAAACAGATAGAACATGATAATAGAAAGTCCCTGTAAAAATTTCAAGTTAAACTATTTAGTACTTTTGGAGATATTAATTAAAGAAAAATTTGCTTACGTCATAGTCTCTGAAAAGTCTATAAAAGATCTTGCAGCAAGCACAGATTGTCGCATTCCTACACCAGAAAGTGATAGCATAACTCCACGCATGATCGGTTCAGTGATTTTTAAAGTAGTAACTTTGTAATATGTAGTCTCATTCTTACGCCAGGAAGTGATCGCGCAACTCCGTGCTAGTTAGAGGAGCAAATTGTTCCATGCGGTAGTGGTTTAGGCAAATTCCAACATGCCGTAATACTCACTAATGTTAGGGGGACTTCTTGAGTTTTTATCATCTCGTAGTAATATGCTTAACCTGTGATCTTCAAAGAAACTGTTGTTCGATGCTTTATTCACGTATCTGGTACCGACAATGTACGAGTGAACTATTTTCAAGAATATAAGTATTGTGTTACACTGAAAATATGTCAAGTAACTTTATTTCAATTACCCTTCGCATTTGGGGTTTAATACGAATGCGTGGCGGCCAATTTATTTTTATATTATAGGTATCGGAAGGCTACACATGGTCATGAACTTAATTGTTCACAGTTCAGGTGAAAGTGTTGTTTATCCCCCAACGAACCGTTTCGCCTGACATACTCCAGGCAAATGCCGGGATGCTTCCTTTAGAAAGGCCATTCCTTCCTATTCCTTGTCCCCAGTCCTATCCCACTTTTAATGACCTTAGCTGTTGACGAGGTGTAAAGCCTTAAGTAAAAAAATTCTTCCTTCGACTGTTCCCTCCACTAACAAGTTAACTAATCATGAATTTCTCCAAATATGACCTACCATCATCTCTCTTCTTTCTGTACCGAGCGTGGTGGTTAACAGTTAATGTTCTGGCCTTGCATTCGGAAGGACGCGGGTTCGAATCCCCGTCCAGGCATCCAGATATAGGTTTTCCATGGTTTCCCCAAATCACTCCAGGCGAATGCCGGGATGCTTCGTTCAAAAATGCCATGGCCGAATTCCTTCCCGTTCCTTATCCCCAGTCCCATTCCACCTCTAATGATCTTAGTCGTCGATGAGGCGTAAAGCAGTAAGTAAAAAAAAAAGAAGAAAAAAAATCTTCTTTCTGTAGGACTCTTCCCTAAACTTCTTTCCTTATCTATCATTTCCAAAACTCATTCATTTCGTACTTTATCCATCCACTTAATTTTCAGTGTCCTATAGCACCATATTTCAAATTCTTCAATTTTCCTACTTTCTGGTATTCCATGATTCGCTGCCATAAAGTGCAGTGCTCCACAAATAGAGATTTAAAAAGTTATTTCTGAGTACTAGATTAATATTCAAAAAGTAAAATATTTATCTTTTTCATAAAGTTTCTTTTCGCTAGTGCTAGTCTGGTTTTAACATCATTCCTGATTCAGAGATCGGCTGTAATTTTACTTCCTAAGTAACCAAATTCACTAACTACTTCTATAGCATCTGATTCTATTTTTATATTTAATACATTATTATTGGTATCATTTCTGCTACATTTGATCACTTTTGTCTTGCTTTGGTTTATATTTAGTCCAAAATCTTCCTTCAGTAGGTTTGTTCATGATATTCAGTAAATTCTCAATATCCTCAACCTGCTAAAAAATGTCATCAGCAAATCGTAGCTTACTGATTTTTTCTCCCTGAATACTTATGCCACACTCAAATCTTTCTTTCACTTCCTTTATTGCTTCTTCTACATACAAGTTGATTATTAAAGGAAATTGACTACAACCTTGTCTCATACCTTTTTTAACTGATGTGTGTGTCTGATGATTCTCTACTTTTATTATAACTACTTGATTCTTATAAAAATTATAAAGTATTTTTCTATCTCAGTATTGTAGACCCAACTTCTTTAAAATTTTTAACATCTTGTCCCACCCACCTTTATCAGAAGCTGTTTCTAAATCAAGAGACACCAGTATATTTGTTTTTCTTGACCCCCCCCCCCCCTTGCAAGTATTAATCATAGCACCAGAATTGTTTTTCTTGCACTGTGGTTTTTCCTAAACCCAATCTGATCTTCACCTACTATCCCTTCTACTACACTTTCCATTCTTCTGTAGGGGAGGGTGGGGCACAATGGAACACAAAAGTTGTTTTTGCCCATAGCTCCCAACATGAATTTATTTTTTAAACATTTTAATTTTTTACTGTTACCTACGGATCTAAGCTATGAAAGGAATGCATCAACTATTATCATGGAAACCATATGTGACCATGAGCGGACATTTTCCAAAAAATGAATTTTGTTTCATTGTACCCCATGCCTGGGGTACAATAGTAGCTTTATGTCTTTTTCATAACCGCGGCTATGTCATCAACAAGATGCTCAATAAAGGTGTTACATTTTCGGTAGCTTAGGAATTTGACCACGTAGTCCCCTTCATCATCTTTCATCTTGGTGATCAGGAAGACAGTTCAATTTTGCAAAACGGTCAGGCTCGACAGGAAAAAAAAAAACTCCTACGCCTATGTCAATGTCGTCGTCCATGTCAGCACATTCAAAATCTCCATCGTCTTCTGATGAATGAACAGGAGCTTCTGTACCAAATATTCTTCTTCTTTGGTTTTGGTCGATTTACATATAACTTTCTTTTGGCTGACTCCATTCTGGAAATTGGAATTGGCTTCTTCTTCTCTGCATTGGCTGTCATTTTTGGACTGCTCGTAGCAATCGTACTCTTGTCTTTCTTCCTGTGCTTTAGATCAGTTTTTCGTTCAACTGCTTTTGGATAGCCACGAAAATCTTCAGGAGGTAGGAAAGCATGACTTGGACCACCTCCTTGATCGAGGACTCTGATGACTGTCTGGTCTGAAGCTGCTCCTTCTTCTACTTGAGGGAAGGAAACGTTGAGCGAATCACTTGGCACAGCATAACTATGGGGCACAATGGAACACTCATGGGGCTCCATGAAATGTTTCATTGTGCCCCGAGCTCCTCTGTTTCAAGGAACCCCAAACATGCCATTTCAGTTTTCTCTACTCTCTATCACGAATGAGTAGCAGTAGAAATGCGAAAGTCGGGCAAAAGCTTAAGGGATACATGTACAACGAAATGTCATCAGAGCCGGTTAATTACAAAAATCACTCATACCTGGAGACGAAAATCCGTTGGAGGAAATATTTTACTTTCAGCCAAAAAAACATCACCTAACCTTGTCAAGTCTGGCACGCATCTGGATAGGAGAGAGCAATTAGGTGCCATTGATGGGAGTGGTCCGAAGTGCTTTCTGCCGAAATCCCGTTGCACTATGTCTCTTCCGCGAGTCCGTTATTCACACTGTTTCACTGTGCCCCTTGTTCCATTGTGCCCCACCCTCCCTATATTATTCTGTTCAGTAATTTTGAAGCATGTGATATTAGACTTATAGTGCGATATTTCTCATATCTCTCACCTTGTGCTTCCTTCGTAAGTGTGAATATGAAACTTTTATTAAAATCAGTTGGAATCTCTCCTGTTTCATAACTTTTTGATACAAGTTTGAATAGTCTTTAGATTTGTTCTTTTCCTAAGGATTTCAGAAGTTCTGCAGGAATCTCATCAATTCCAGCTGCCTTATTTGATTTCAAAACATTCAAAGCCATATAATTAACCAACTGCAATGAAACGAGTTGACAGAGTATTACGTTCAACCCATCATTTTTTATGGGGTTGAAGATGCTAGACATATTACGCTCAAAGACCAAAATCATTCATTGAGTGGGATAAAAAAGACCAAAATGTGTTCTGGTTTCCTTAAAATAGCCACAATAGATTCATAAGAACGTAGTTTCTTGCGACGTTGAGAATATATTAAATATTCTCGGGTAACTAGCCGAGTTAAAGAAGTGTTATAATTTACCAGAAGATGGCGAAAACAAATGTGATCGCCGGAATATCGTGCAATTATAACACTTCTGTAACTCAGCTAGTCACCCAAGAACATTTCATATATACACAATAGGTTATTTGTATTGTGGCACTTTAAAAAAGAAACACAGCTGGAACGTGTTGTGGTTAACTCAAAAAGGCCACAAGGCAAATATCACCTCTGGTCCAGGTCGCATTCCCCACACATGACAACTTTTTTTTTTTTAAAGCCTTGTAACAAGATAGGTTAGAAGAATCATATGTATATTAAATGCACCCTAGACCTATTCATTGTTAAAGTGATACTGACAGGCCACAATGTGCTGGGGCCGTGTTCAAGAAACCAGAACACGTTGTAGTGTTGTTTTTACACACACACACACACACACACACACACACACAGAGAGAGATACATATAGACTTGTGTGTCCCTATATTGCACTCTGCAACCATCACTACCTAGCACAGACCACTTGTGTTGTGTGTGGTAGTAGCATGGAGTTTCCAATCATTCACAACATTGGCCAAATTCTGTGCTGTAAGGGTGTGGGAGATATGGGGTTTGAAAATGGTCGATCTGGGACATTTTCATATTTTGACCAAAGACATGTGTCCCTATATATCTTTTCACTGCCACAACTACATAGTGCAGACCACTGGTGTTTGTGTGTGGAAGTAGCATGGAGACACACAGTGTACACAACGTTGGCCAAATGTCGGTAGCTCTGGGGGGAAGGAAGTGGTTGAAAGTGGTCATTCAGGGACATTTTGGTATTTCGACCAAAGATGTGTGTCTGTATTTCACTTTGCTGCCACAGTTATATAGCACAGATCACAAGTGTTTGTGTGTGGTAGTAGCATCGAGTGTCCCTTTGTGAACTATGGTGGTTACATGTCGGTAGCCGTGGGAGTGTGGGAGATTATGTTGGTTAAAAGTGGTTAAACTGGGACCCTTTCATATTTCGACCAAAGATGTGCGTGTCCCTACATTTCGTTTTTCAGCAACAACTACATAGCGCAGACCACTGGCGTTTGAGTGTGTTAGTATCATGAATTCACACATAATGCACAATATTGGCTGAATGTCAGTAGCTGTGAATGTGTGTGAGAGATGGTGGTTGAAAGTGATCGACCCAGGCATTTTTCTATTTCTACCAAAGACGTGTGTGTGTATTTCACCATGCAGTGATAACTACCAAGCATAGACCACTGGCATTTGAATGTGGCAGTAGCCTGAACTTTTCCATCTTGCACTTTGGTGACTGCGTGTAGATAGCTGTGTGGGCGTGGTATATAAGGTGGTTTTAAAGTATCAAAATAGACGTGTGTCCCTATATTTCATTTGTCATCAAAACTACCTAGTGCAGTCCACTGGTGTTTGTATGTGGTAGTAGCCTCAAGTCTCCCATCATTCACCAGTGGGGGCATGGGAGGTATGGTGGTTGAAATTCGTCGACAAAGTACATTTTCATATTCCAAAGAAAGACTTGTCCCTATATTCCATTTTCCATCTGGCTGCATGTTATTAGTTGTGAGGGTTTGGGGAATATGAAAGGTGGATGTAGTTGACTGAGGGCATTTTAATACTTCAACCCAAAGACGTGTGTCCCTATATTGAAATTTGCAGCCATAAATACTCTGTGTAGATCATTTGCGTTTGTGTGTGGTTCTAGCCTCGAGTCCTATGTGTACCTATGTGGTTGCATGTCTGTAGCTGTCAATCAAAATTCTTTACACCCCCCCCCCCCAAAAAAAAATCGGAATAATTTTTTAAAAGCTATATTTTATCAAAATTTTTACAAAACAACCTTATCCCCTTCAAAGTACTGTCCATTGCAACTAATAGATTTGTCCCGCCTGTGTTTCCACTGTTTGAAA
This sequence comes from Vandiemenella viatica, assembly GCA_031002005.1. Lineage (NCBI taxonomy): Eukaryota > Metazoa > Arthropoda > Insecta > Orthoptera > Morabidae > Vandiemenella > Vandiemenella viatica. The sequence continues at coordinate 304,375,602 of JARYHS010013630.1, read as the reverse complement.
CATTTTCTGTAGTCATCTTTAGAAATGGCTGACAGCGCCTCCTTCATTTTTTCTTGACCTCTTCATTGTTGTCAAATTGGCGTCCTTTCATGCCCCTTTTCATGCATGAAAATAAGAGAAAGTTGCATGGATCCAAGTCAGGTGAGTAAGTTGCTTGGGGCAGCGGAACCATGCCATTTTTAGCCAAAAACATAGACAACTGTGTGTACAGGTGCATTGTCAAGGTGGAAGAACCAGTCTCCTGTCTGCCACAAATCTGGTCTTTTTTGATGAACACTGTTGCATAATCTTCTTGAAACTTCCAAGTAAAAAGTTTGATTGATGGTCTGATGTGGGGGAACAAACTCTGAATGAATTTTGCCATAGGCATGAAAAAAGCAAATGAGCATTGTTTTGATGTTTGATTTGACTTGCCGACTTTTTTTTTGTCATCCTTTTTCCTGATAGGCTAATGACCACTTTGAATATTGTGGAATATGTGCGGTAGCCGATAACTGCTGGTGGGAACTGTTGGCTCAGTGATGGCAAAGATACGACCTGCAATCACAGTGTGACACAGAAAGAAGAATCATGTATACTATACAATTAAATAAATAAAATGTTATAATAATTAAGTACATTTTTTTAATTTGAATCTGGCCCGCCTACACATTCTAAATTTCATATACGGCCCTCTTCAAAAATGAGTTTGACACCTAAGTGTTAGTTACTGATAGTAACATCTTAACAGGATCAACGAAAAGATTAAATTCTTAGTGGAGGTGGAGAAGGATGGTCACCTTCCATTTTGAGTTATTCTTGTAGAAAAGAAGGCAGATGGCACCATAGGTCATTTTGTATATAGAAGAATCAGGTATATACACCTTTTCCTCTTTGCACGCAACCTCCAACCCAGAATGCAGACCTTGGTACACAAGCTGTATGCAATAAAGTCAAAATTTGTTATCTGTGGGGAAACTTTCTGCAACAATGGATACGGTGGGGCACTAATAGATTCAGTTTTCAGAAGAGCAGGAAGGAGGAAAAATTCAACAACAGAAAGACACATGCCACTTCCATATATGGAGGTGACGACGGAAAAGATAGTGAGGATTTTACGAACATTGGCATTAACTCTATTTTCCAATTATTTCAAAACTTTCTGTGCTCACTCTAGAATGATATAGTGCTGTAAATATCCAGGATGTATCACATTCATTGCCAGCACAGAAATGCATACATATGATGCCTAAACCAAAGGTGAAACAAACATGCATGCTACATCTGCCTGGGTCAAACCGTGAAGTCAGCAGTTGCCAAGCACAGTATTGAAACAGGACAGGGCTTCAATTTTAAAGGTATGTAAATTCTCAAATGCACAAGAGGTTATTTGGACAGCATTTTTTTGAGAGCTGTTGAAATTCTTATCTAGCCAACAGAGATGCTGGATTTTAAATAAGCAAAGGCTGGAGCCCATTGATCCAGAAAAGAGATTGCAGTGGAATTTGTGAACAGCCTTGAGATATTCCTGTAAACCACACCTCCCCTCTATTGATCCCGCCAGCAATCAACAGTTCCCACCAGTAGTTAATCGCTCCGCCAGTATTCAAAGGTTCTTGCCAATAATCATTGGCCTTTGAGGAAAAAGGATGACATAGCATGGACTTCATGCAGTGTATATGCAACTCCATCACATACTGGCAGCAGTCACTTGATAATGGCGGCAGAGAATTTTATGAAGAAGCTACGTTGCTTGCAGATGACAGAATGCTGTATAATGGGATTAAAATAGACAAGGACTGTGTGTAGCTCTAGGTTAATCTGGACAGGATATCTAGCTGTGCAGATCAAGGTGGAATAAATACAAATGCCAAAAAGAATCAGTCTATTATATACACAGATAGAAAAATATTTTTTAATGATATGGGGTTGAGGAGGACGGGTTTGTTTAAGAATATAAGTATAAATGTCTTGTCATAACATCTGATGGTAAACTCGGTCGGGTAGTATGCTGGGAAAGGTTTGAGTATTCTTCATTTATTGGGAATGTGGGGAAACATATCCAGAAAGTGAAGAACTTGGATTACAAAACCTTTGTCAGACCATTGATAGTTTGGTGGGATACTGAAAAGGACTGAGAAAGTAAATGGACATTGGGGTAAGGAATGGGAATGTGATAAGATACTGAAAATCACTAACTTCTTTCAATGGTATAGATCGTTGATTTAAAATAAAAAATAAATTCTGGTGTCTTGGTCATTATGCATGCCATGTTTTAGTAAAGCTATATAAATTTCTTGTCAATCTTAAAAATACAAAAAAGTCAATATTTCCCTTGCGATATTTGGGTTTGCCAAGTAGTAGAATAAATCATTTATATTATGTCTTTAATTTCAGTAATGCAAAATGGCCAAGTCACCAGATTTTTTTTTTTTTTTTTTTAATCTACAGTCTATAACACTGAGAGAAACCATTCTGTTTCAGAAAGTGAAGTAAAGTGACTCAGGCCAATATCTAATCATTTGTCACTAAACAAGCACGAGATTTGGCCTATTATTACAAGACTTGTGTTTTGTACTGGCCAGTTGAATTTTTCACGATACAGTAGGAATTTTGATGGAACAGAGTGACTATGAGGCTTGACTTCTCTTCTGTACTAACGAGAGGTAGGATATGGCCTATGACTTGCGCTGACACACGCTATATCTTGAGCCTTCTTTTCTTATAGTAATGTGTTAAATGAGATAGTTTCAAACTTTCTATTTCTTCCACTAGACATCATTCTATAATTAACTAGGCTTCCAACTAACAACTACCCAGAGTTTAACTGAATTTAGAGATATCTTGCTACGTGGAAAAAAGTGGGGATAAGTTATAACTAGTATTGCTAGGCCACACCAAGTTTCAGGAATGAACCCTACCAAAGACTAAGACCAAGTGAGATAAAATCGATCAACTTGCCTGTCTACATACCCTCAGAATAAGCTACTGAATTTCCTCCTACCTCGACAAACAAGATGTCGGCAAGTTTCAGCTGTGAACTGCTAGCAGCTAATATTGAACAAACTGAGCGTGGTGGTGTAACGGTTAGCGTTCTGACCTCGCATTCGAGAGGACGGCGGTTCGAATTCCTGTCCAGTGATCCAGATTTGGGTTTTCCATAGTTTCTCAAATCACTCCAGCCAAATGCCGGACTGCTTCCTTCAAAATGTCATGGCCGAATTCCTCCCCATTCCTTGCCCCCCGTCCTTTCCCGTCTCTAAAGACCTCGCTGTTAAGAGACGTTAAGCAGTTAAAAAAATATTGAACAAATCTAACATTTAACTAAAATTGTAGGAATTGACTCACACAGAATAGTTCATGCTTCTGTCTTATTTTCAACATATGTATGATGTAGATGTATAAATGAAAAAAAGAATAATTAAGGTTCTACTGAAATATTGTAATGTTTGTTCTTATATGTGTGTGTGTGTGTGTGTGTGTGTGTGTGTGTGTGTCATGGCCCTTCTCATCAACTCTTGCCACCCCGATAGTCAAAGGATAGCATAGGAGATAAAATAAATAAATTTGCTGTCCTTCGAACACAATTTTGCCGTCCCTCCGTCCCCCTGAAGCTGAGCATAGCTAGTTATAATTAAATGGGGTGATGGCTAGATGCGTACTGATTGTTGAAAAATTTTGACCCAAAGATGGTGGCTTCATCCCCAACCTTCTTCATGCTAGGCACAGTTGTAAGTTACTTTCCGCATAGTCCACATAACTGTCTCATTTTTAATGTCTGTGTAATAAATGTGTATCATTAACAAATTTTCATATCAAACTACATTACAAGACATTCTGTTTTCACATTTTCTGTTGACTGGAGGGATTGAATTAATATTTGTTGTAACGTAAAATTTTGGGATTCAAGTGATGATTGAACATTGATAATTAGATTACAAATATTACTGCTAACACTAATCAGACATTCCATATTTGTTTTTGTCTTTAGGGTTTGAGTGATCCAAGCAACTATCATGAATTTTGCAGGCTGCTTGCAAGGCTAAAATCAAATTATCAACTTGGTGAATTAGTAATGGTTGACAACTATCAAGAGGCCATCCAGCTTATAGCAAAATTTACAGTTCAAAGTCTACAGGTATGTTGTATTTGTCAATTGGTTCTGCAAGTTACCAATTTGGTGGTTGAATAGTCAGTAATACCATTTTGTATAGTATTATAATTTACAGAGTTTTGAAAGTGTTTTGAAACTGAACTTTTAAAATTCCCTCTCATGTTTTTGATTGCTTCCTCTTCTACTCATGGATAATAAATTTATTGGCATATGTCCATATTTTAACCTTACCCAATATGAAGTTTTGAACAGCTTGTCTCAATCATTTAATATTAAGAATGTTTTTCCCAAAACCATGAATGCCAAAAATTTATTCCTGCTATTTTAATATTGATTGTGAGGTCAGAATTGCATTTTATTCTCTTATATTTCCCCAAACCTAAATTAATCATCATCGAATATCCTACTTTTAGCCTTCTGCAAATTATCTATCCCAGTTAATGGTTTTGAAACTTTTTTTTAACAGACTTCGGTACAGTAGATTTCAGTTTCATCTGCTTGTATTTACATTGGAAATATCATGCATCTGAAACAATCACCATCAAGTGGAAATGGAAGGAAGTGGGATTGTTCCATTAAAGCTCCATGTAAGACAACAAGCTTGCAGTGGGGTTGGTGCACAAACTGTCATCTTAACTTTGATCGTGCAAACCTAATGAATTGCAGTACTGACTAAGTTCTTAACACAGTCGCCACCGTAGTTTTGACCAGAAACTAAGGAAAAGGTGATAGTTCAATGATGAAAGTTCACTTCTGCTAAGATGAATATATTCTTCAAAACATTACAAAGTCAAATGTACTGCACAGGCATTCAGACAACCTTTCCAAATTTAATTTACAGATTCGACTGACCATTCGAGCACGACCGAAACCCCACGCTACCATTACTTCTTAGCTACATGAATCTTCAGAATAAAACTTCCCTATGCTGATAAAATTTCTACCGATGTTAAACAGTCTAACAGTTTGCCGCGCCACGAGCCCAGAGCTGGCCACCTTACTACATAATGCGTCTACATTGACCAACTGCTGCTTCTAGAGTCCCCGCGCTTAGGCTATGGAGGGGATATATATAGGATCGCCTCTTCTCGGACCGTGAGAATTTCCTTGTCACAACTTTCCCAGGCATTTGATGTGATAGCTGATCAGTTTCTGACAAATGTTGAGAAATCTAATTTGATCATGACAGTAAAAATAATCCTAGCTTTCTGAAATTTTGATAGTAGCAAGATGATATTACAAACGTCAAATTAAGTTATTATAAAATTTTTTGTAACTTTAATAGTTTAGCCAGAAAAGAGTCGTAAAGATGCGATTGCCATAACTTCCGAAATATTGCTCCTATTTAGCTGAAATAAATTTGATTCTACTCTCCTATTGCTCATCTATACTCCGATGTTAAATAAAGAATTTTACCTATTTTTGAAAGTGGTCTAAAACTCGAAAATAAAATTTAATGTCTTGAAATATTTCGAATATCAACTTGAAAATACCTCTAAACAAATTTCCCTAATGAAAAACTATTACTGTAAAAATTTGGTATCTCTAAGTTCATTCCCTGATTTATTATGAATTTTTATAAATATCACCCCCGGCGAATGTCGATCAATTGCATCATCTTGTACAAACGCTTACTCGTGCCAAAACCCATTTTATTTTATTACTATTAAATGCTTTAATATTTTGAAATAAATCTTTTTCAGAATTTATTTTTAAATATTTACTCTGAATATAATTTCTTTTCATTAATCCCCGAAAAAGACTGAAATATCGAACTTTTACCTAAATCCCATGTCTGGCTGTATCAAATTATATTCAAAAACGATCTTTAGAATGCACGAATCTTTCTAAAATTTTAATATGTTATTTAAATCGAAATTATGATGCTTTCTGTCTATCACTCAACTTCTTAACTGTTTTTCTGATAGCTAAATACTTCGAGTTTGTAGTGGAAAATTACGTGATAAAATTCTAAACTGACAAATCACTTTTAAACATATTCAGACTCTAAGTAAGATCTTTCAACAGCAAAACTAATCATCTACTGGCTATCTATTTACCTAAACTAACGAAATATATTGATTTAGTGAAACTAAATGAAAGTCAAATACTACATATTCAAATCTAAGGTTAAGTTTCTGAACAGCTGTTTAAATGAATTTAACTATTGAATTTACTGTGAACACTTGAACAAATGCTTATTTTGGACATATTACTGGGAAATACTATCAAAGTTAACTATAAAAATGAATTTAAAAGGATGGTCCCATATACTTCAACTGAACCCGCTATTTCAGCAACTAATTTCGTTATGCGAAATTCTAAGATGTGTTACATCCACATTGATAAGTTGTACAGTTAAACTAAACACCAAGAAATTTCTTAAGAACCTGACCAATGCAAGTCTTTTGTGATGTTTTAAAAATGTATTTGTCATTACAACTTAATATAAGGTAAAGGCCTACAATCTGCATTGCTTTTAGATATGAAATGTATAGACAAGTTGAAGGGTCAGGTGGAAGAAAACTTTTAGTCTATTCAGCAAAATTTAACAGAAATAAAGAAATAAGTTTTTCTTTCAAAATTCAGTTTAATGAGATAGTAAGAAATTTAATTACAATTTTGTGTCATCTTACTTATATGGAAAGGACAGATAAAATACAGCCAACACTCACCAAAGTTGAAGGGAGGAGGGCAGCAGCAACACAACACACAAACAAAGAAAATACAATATTTTGGTTAAACCCCTTTTTCAAGTAAACAGAAGTGGCTGGGCTTGCGCAAGCCTTGCGTTTGACGCAGCCACTAATGGAATGAAATAGGCCATCGGTGGTGTTGGGAGGAGCAACGATAATGTAACCGCGAGTATAAATCATACGAAAGATTAAAATGGGAAATAATAATAATCATTGAAAAAATAATAGTAATAAAAAATATAAAATATAATTGATTTTTTTAAAAATAAGGTTCATAAATATATATATGAATCTATTGTGCTGGCCAGTGGTGGGTGTAGAGGGTGAGGATGGAAGATATTAACTTCCTTTAATATATTCTATCCTGTTTCTTATGATTTATACTCGCGGTTATGTTATCGTTGCTCCCCCCACCACCTCCGACGGTCTATTTCATTCAATCAGTGGCTGCGTCGAACGCAAGGCTTGCGCAAGCCCAGCCACTTCTGTTTATTTGAAAAAGGGTTTTACCCGAAATATTGTATTTTCTTTGTTTGTGTTTTGTTTTGTGTTGCTGCTGCCCTCCTCCCTTCAACTTTGGTGAGTGTTGGGTGTATTTTATCTGTCCTTTCCATATAAATATCGCGGCAGTTCTTTCCTTTCATTGTTGTCTATTTATATCATGATACATTTTATAAATCCCAAAACAAGCTATTTTAAGACAAATTAAAACGGTTGCTGGTAAAATATAATTTCTCCCAGTCACCACATTTGTATATTACTTGTCTTCTGAGCAGAATGCTGAAATCAACCCCTCTACAAGTTCCAATACATAAAAATTAAATAATCATATTTAATCATAGAGTGGTCAAATTACATAAAAACATTGTTTCTATAGAAAAACATTACTTACAATTAACTTTACGATTCCCAAATTAGAATTTATAATCTCTCTTAAATTTTTCTGTATACGAGTCATGTGAAACTTGACAGTTTGAACTTTTTGTATTGGCATGTTGATCATAACTCTGATATATTGAGCTCCTTAGGGAAATAAAATTTGTTGCTGTATTTAAGTGAGTAAATGGATTTTCCACATTTTTGTAACTGATGAAATTTAGTTATGTTACATAGTTTATGTGGCCTGTTACTTTCCTTTACTATTCCATCCACTTTTACAATGCTAATAGAAGCCAATGATTCTCTTGGCCATTTGAATCCTATTTGAACTAACCCCATGAATAGATTTAAAGGCCTTTACATCAGCAGATACATAATGAAAAGTGTCATTGCCTTTTTCTCTGAGCTGGAAAAAAATTCAAGCTAATCCTTGCTTCTTTGTATGGTTTCATATTTTTAAGCCTGTGTACAGATAAAGCTGTAATAAGCCAACCTAAGTTGGCATTTTGTTCATCATACAAATCTAGTTCATTCAACTGTCTTATTATTCTTCATGTGCCATCTAATGGGACATTTTCAAAGCATTTTTCCAATGGCACTTGCAATTGTAACCTTCAGTGTGAATAATTTTTCATAACATCTTTCATATGGTCAGAATTGTTTCTCTTCTTTGGCGTTATGGAAATGAGGTAGGAGAACCATGTGATTTAACTTGAAAAATTACCGTTTGTGCCCAAAGCAAGAAGTTACACAATTGGATAAACACCTGTCAAAAGTACATCCTTCAAAATTATAATAGCAGTGCGGTCCTCCTTTCTTTTCTAACGATTCAAGTGTTAATACTATTTTGCCTGTGGAATAGTAACACTGCATCTGTTTACTTGAATATACCTTTTTTCTCTTTTCAAGCATTTAATTAAAAATAACATTAAGTACTTCAGAAAAGAATTGAATTGGTATTTTTGTAATGAAGGTAGCCTGGGCTGCTTGGCTATAATACGGTAATGACTGGAATTCTTGACATTTTACTGAAGACTAATCGGCATTCTTACAAAGTCATCAATCTTCAAACTCTGCAGTGGTCAGCAGTGGCTGTTGATGTTTATAGTGGTAGTTGAGAATCTCCAAACATCCTACCAGTAGCTTCTGTGCTAGCGTGTAACTTAATTGCCCAGAAATTTCCCATATACAAACCAGACCTCTTGATTTTGTTGCTTTTGAGGACAAGTGTTAAGTATCTGTTTATCTGTTTGGTTGAATCATTTCTATCGAATCATTTATATGGTTAAGAATTTAAATGGCTTTACACTTCGACCACTGCTGGGTGGTTGGTAACACTCGAGCCTGGCATTTGGGAGGATGTATTGCAAATCTCTGTCCAGCCAATAGATTTTGATTTTCTAGGGATCCCAAAATCACTTCAGACAACAGCCAGGATCATTCCTTGATAAGGCAATTGCTGAATTTATCTAGTTCCTGTTCGATAGTTTAAAGTACATGTGTGTCCTTGCAGTGTATTTTGTTGCCATCCAATAGAGTGCTCGGTTACAGGTATCCTGTCTGTTTTTCCTAGTTGGCTGTGTTGTTCATACTCCTTCAGTCTCTTGGCAGTGTTGTGCAGGAGTTGAAGACCAAAGAGTGGATACCCTATGTAGAGGCAAAGAAGAAGGCGAAATCGCTCGCTGCTCCAATTTTTGGAACTAGCTTTGCCAAGATGGTCTCAACTCCCGTCAGGAAAGAAAGTGTTGCTACTCAGACATCCTTTGCAGACATGGGCACAAGCACTACATGTTCGTGTCAGTGCAAGTGTGGTGCAAAATCCACGAAGGTCATAACACCTAAGACCGCGGATGTCGCTAGCAGCACATCTGCAACCTTGACAAATACAGCAGCAGTAACAAAGACTCCACCAGCACCATTGCCTACAATTGAGGTAATAGCACCTCCAATTCCACCACGTGCTGCTACCAGTGGAAATAGAGGTGACCAGAAAATCCGAGGTCCAAAAAGTTTAGACAGACTGATCCGACCCAGTTTGTTAAGTCCCCCTCTTCAACTCCTCCCAGACTGCCCAGCAGTGGGGAGAGTAAGGGAAAGAGGCAGAGGAAGAAGAAGAAAAAGAACGGGGAGGAATTTGTGGAGTTCCTCAGTAGAAAGTGACCGAAGACTCACCCGAACCGGGGCGGGTGAGGTTAAATAGGTAAGGATGGTTCCCATACTTCAGTGGAACATCAACGGTTTTACAGCTCGCAAAGAGGAGTTACACCTCTTAGCACGGTCTGATCCTTTGTGTCTCTGTGTCCAAGAGACACATTTCAGACCATTGCACCAGCCAGTGCTAAGAGGATATGACATATACCGATAGGACGATACCGAGGGTGATCGAGCGAAGGGGGGAGTGGCTGTGTCTGTTAGAAACATTGTCCACTCTGAACCTATCGCTCACACCCCTGATCTACAAGCAGTGGCAGTGAGGATACACGGTCCTATTAAGTTGACCATATGCTCCATTTATCTCCCACCGAATGTGCCTGTCGAGTATGACGACCTCTCGGATATCTTGTGACAGCTTACTCGGCCATTCCTATTCATCGGAGACTTAGTTGTGGGGCTCGAACACCTACTGCCACAGAGGCCGAGTAATTGGTAGATTAATGGAGCAAGAGGAAGTTTGTATCCGTAATACTGGTCAAATGACCCACTTTACCACTGCTTCCGGATCATCCTCTGCCATTGACCTTTCGTTTTGCACTCCTTCAATTGCAGACTCCGTGCAATTGGAGGTGGATCGCGACCTACATGGAAGCGACCACTTCCCTATATGGCTGCATTTAGGTGCCGAGTGTAGAGGAGGTAACACCCAATGCAAATGGAACGTCAGTAATGCGGACTGGCAGCTGTTCTGCCATTCTGTGGTCCTGGAACCACGTGACAACATACAGGAGAAGGTGAATCACTTCACGGAAGTGATTCACCAGGCAGCTGATGTTTCCATGCCGAAAAGATCCAGAACGCTGCAAAGGACGCCCATCCCCTGGTGGAGTGAAGATTGTCGCTACGCTATTCAGGGTCATAGATGGGTGTTGCGTCATTTTAGGTTGCACCCAACTTCCGGCAACCTGGCAGCGTTCCGTATAGCAAGAGCTGAGGCGCGTTGGGTGATCAAGGAGAGCAAGGAAAGGTCATGGCAGAACTTAATGAGCACTATTAATTGTTCAACCACATCATCAAAAGTATGGGAGTCCATCCGCCGTATATCTGGAAGGTGCTCCCGCCCACCAGTGTCTGGATTACTGGATCACGGACGTGTAATTACTGACGAACGGAGCATAGCACAGCTGATGGCGTAGAATTTCGCTGCCATCACTTCGTCTGCAAATTTGGACCCTTGGGTCCAGCAATGAAGGATTGCTGCTGGGAGGCGCGTGCTGTGCTTCGATTCGTCGGATACAGAGGCCTACAACATCCCATTTACAACTTGGGAGCTGGAGTCGGCATTAAACTGCGCCAAAGTCACTGCTCCAGGGCCTGATCTGATGCAGTACCAGATGGTGAGGCATCTTAGTAAAGATGTTAAAGAGTACCTTCTAGCTATTTTTAATGATATCTGGACCAAAGGACACTTCCCCGGCTCATGGAAAGACGCAACGCTTAAACCTATATTATAAAATGGAAAAGATAAGTTGTTGCCAGGTAGTTACTGTATTATCGCTCTGACAAGTTGCGTGGGGAAGACACAGGAGAGAATGGTAAATTGTCACCTTGTCTGGTGCCTGGAATCCCAAAATCTTCTCAGCCGCTTTCAGTGTGGATTCAGGAAGTTCCGTTCCACCTTGGACAACCAAATCCTCCTGGAGGCGGCAATACAGGATGCGTTTATCCACAGCCAACAAACACCCTGTTGGCATTTTTTTCGACATAGAAAAGTCCTACGATACTTCCTGGTGGCATGTTATTTTAAAACAGTTACACGAATGGGTTTTTAGGGGAAACCTGCCCCGTTTCTTAAAATCATTTATATCAGGTCGTTGCTTCCGGTACCGAGTCGGTAGCGAAGTGTCTGATGTTTTTACTTAGGAAAATGGTGTTCCTCAAGGGTCAATTTTAAGCGTTATCCTCTTCGCTATTGCGATTAACAGTATCTCAAGCGTTATAAGGAGACCGATTCGCTATTCCTTATATGTGGATGACTTTTTAATTTTTTGTACGTCGTCTAGCCTGAGAAGCGCAGAGCGGCAGTTGCAACTTGTGCTGAACAGGCTGGATCAATGGTCAGTGCACACCGGTTTTCGTTTCTCTGCCGAAAGCCAGAACCTCAAAAGCTTTAAACGTTTTAAAATGTCTGTGCAGCAGGTCATGGGGCGCTGATCGCTGTTGCCTGTTACAATTTTACAAAGCCTTTATACGGTCGTGGCTGGAGTATGGTTGCATAGTATACGGTTCAGAATGGGACAGTTATCTACGCATTTTAGATAGTGTCCATCATGCGGGAATTCGGCTCGCAACGGGTGCCAAACGCATCAGCCCGATACCCAGCATCTGCGCTGAATCGGGTGAGCCACCGCTTTCCATCCGGCAACACCTTCTAATGGTGCGGCACTACATGCATATTGCCACAACACTTGGCAGGGTCGTGTACAACGTGGTTACTCGCCCATGCTTCGAACGATTATACACCAATCGCCCAAGAGCAACCAGACCGTTTAGTTACCGTACAAGGGCTATTTTAGAAGAACATGGGTTCAAGATTCCCTCTTTTTATCACCAGGGTTGGAGCAAATCTCCTCCCTGGCTTTTAAAGAGGTCCAGAATGATTTTAGACCTGTCACGGTACAGCAAGTTGTTTACCGCTGACAGGGTATTTTTGAGTGTTTTTATGATGTTTTAAACCAGCGTCGTGATTTTACCCTGGTATATACGGATGGGTCTAAGCAGGCTAACAGTGTAGGGTGTTCAGTAGTGTTCCCTCGAGCGACTGACAAATACAAGCTGGATAGCAGGTGCAGCGTTTACACTGCAGAGTGCTATGCCCTGCTAAAGTCGCTCCAGCATATGAAGGCATGCCGTGACATGAAGTACATTATATGCTGTGATTCTGTCAGCTGTATTCAGGCATTAGCAGGGTGGCCACAAACCGGGAATATCGGGAATTTCATGTAACCGGGAAATTTCATGGAAATATCAGGGAATTCAGGTAATTTCGAAAATAATCAGGGAATTGATTTGCGACTACTCGGAATTTAGATATTTTTTAAGGTTGTCTTGAATTTATTTTAATAATGTAATTTCTCATTAGATATTTAAACTTATATACATTTAACATAAAATAGCCAACGATAGTGTAAACAGCGCATTAGAACTCGCCACGAGTACCTTCGACTAGCGCCAAAAAGCCGCCACCGATGTTGCGTCACTCGCGAGCAACCACACGAGAAGACCGGCGTGCATACCACGTGCTCCTGCATTGTTATCTCGACTCGCGAAAGTTTAAAGTGGCATTAGAATCCTCGAACTATATGCAATGTAGCTATAGATAGCCCTCTTGTCAGTTGAGTTTGCTAGCTAAGCGACAATCTCTTCATTTGTCATAAAATTTCGTCTGCTGTTTGCAAACGCATATTGTGTGATCATATCTAATTTAAAAGTGAAAGTATTTTCTAAATATCGTTATTTTAGTTTATTATCAAATGGTAAGTTTATCTTAATTTTTATGATTAAGTGGAAGAAAGATTGTTATTTTTTTAAGTTATTAATTTATTTTAATCGTGAAATTTCTCATTAAACATTTCAGCTTATTTATTTTTCAACTTAAATAGCCGATTAAAGGGTATAAATAATTTATTTTACTGATCATTAACTCTTGGTATTTTCTTCTCGCAATGTTAATTACCGTTATCTATGTTCGATCGTCAAAGTTTTTTCGAATGTTAATTCAATGCGACAGTTTAAACAGCATATTAGCGCTCGCAACTAGTGTCTTTGACTCTCACCAAACACCGCTAGAAAAGCGAGCGGCACTCGCGGGCAACTACGCGAGAAGACCAAAGCGAGCGTACCGTGTGTTCAAGCAGTGCTATCTCGATTCGAATAAACTCGGGGGAATGTGTAAATGAGGCATAAGAATAACTGAGACACATCTCGTGCCGTCACATATAATTTTAAAGTGGAAGTGTTTTCTAAATATCGTTGGTTTTAGTTCATTATCAAATGGAAGTTTTTCTTAATTTTTATGATTATATCAAACTTTTCTACTGCTATTTTTTAAATTAATAATTATTTTTGAACATTCATTGGGTGGATGTCGATTGCATTTTGGAAGTTATTACTATTATTTACTATTTATGTATTTAATTTCATTATAAAAATATTAATTTTTAAAATTTTCAGACTAATGAATTCAGCATGATAACACGTTTTGAAAATGATTGGTTGATTAATCCAGATTTTAATATTTAGTTAAAAGAAGTTAAAAATGATTCTAAAAGTGCAAAATGCAGACTTTGCAATGCTACATTTTCTTTAATTAATATGGATAGAACAGCTATCAAAAGTCATGCTAAATGAAACATATTAACAAGCTTATGAATTGCGAAACTGTCTATCCTTTTCAAAGTTTTTTTTAAGTCAGTCGCAACAAACTAATAATGAGATAACTAAACGTGGTTTGTCTGAAAAATTTACAGTTTCTAATCCTATTACGAGTCAGGAAAAAGAACAAATTCCGGCTCCACAAAATACGCTCTGTTCCTTTCTTCTCAAAGAAGTAAGCTGTGCAGTAATACTTTGATGTATTGAGATACTGATAACTCACAAGTCAATGTGCACAGCGGGAAGTGACGTAGAGTATTTTTTTTAAAATGTTCAACGATAGTCAAATAGCCAGAGGAATGGAATTGCAGCGAACTAAAATTACGTACTCAGTTCTTCATGGGATTGCTCCTTACTATAAAAGTAGACTGAGGGAATCTATAACTTTTTGTAATCATTTTGCTATAGGGCTTGATGAGTCATTCAACAAAGTTTGTCAAGAAATTCAAATGGATTTGGAGTACTGTAAAGAATGAAGTTTGTACACGATACTTAACATCTGCTTTTCTTTGTCACACAAGAGCTTCAGATCTTCTGTCCTTCAAGCAAATGCTTCAACTCCTTATAAACCTTAAAAGTTTAAAAATCTCAATAGATGAACCAAATGTTAATCGCAAATTTTTCGCAGAATTTTAAGCTGAGCTACAGAAAATTAGATAAATAAATGATACTTTGGTACTTGACATGGACAGTTGTAGTCTTCATAACATGCATGGAGGATTTAAATGAGGAATAGAGGAATGGAATATTGTTCAGTTTTTATGGTCAGTTTATTATCTGTTTAAATATGCACTGACATGCCACGCTCAGTTAACAGAGTATTCAGGATCAACTCTTTATCCTAAAAAATTTTGTGCAGCCCTTTAGATAGAAAATTACAGTTGGCTGCTTGTGCTTTAAAAAAATGGTGGAGGGATTTACAGCATGATAAAAAAGAGCTGACTAGCACTAGTTACAAAATTGTAATTGAGACTCTTCCAGATCCTTCCCTACCAGCAAAACTAGAAGTTTTTTGGTCATTACCAGCTGAATCACAACCATTACTACAAGAATATCAAACTGATGCTCCTATAGCACGATTTCTTCACAGCTCTTTAGTGACAGTTCTCCTTAGTATAATGCAAAGATTTATCAAAGCAGATGTACTGAAGTCTGTTGACTCATTATCAAGTATAGTCTTAACTGATGAAAACAATTTGATTTTGTACAATCAAATTGACATGGGATTTGGTACTAAAAGAGAGATTAAAATTTAAAAAAAATATCACCGATCTCATGATTTTACAATTGCAGAAAAATGCCACACCTGCTTTGAAAGCTTTTACAGGAAAATTGTTGACACAGTCTCTTACTTTATAAACTTACTGAAGCAGTCTCGTGTTTTGATCCTAGTCTTGCACATTTTATCGAAGTCAGAAGTAGGATCTAAAAGCCTACTCACTATTTTGAATGAAAATAATTTGATCATTGGTAATAAGGCTAATGAAATTAATCAAGATTTCAACAATTTATGTTCTCAATGTTCGACATTATAAGTTCTTAAAAAATTATTCACGAACAAGTAAACGCCTAGATCAGTTGTGGGATGAATTAATTTTTGGTAAACTTTTAAAGATAGTTATGGTTTTATTTCGTGGCAATGCTAATATTGAGACAGGTTTTTCAGTAAATTCTGAAGGTTTAGTTTAGAATATGAAACTTTAATTGCTTAGCAATTAATGTATGACTGTCTTAAGTGAAACAAATGGGGATGTTCCAAAATCTTTAGTTCATTCTTACCATTACTCACTTTCAAATTTATCTCAAGAAATTGAACGTCGAAAAAAGAAAGATAAAATAACTGAATCAGAGGATATGAAAAGAAAATGTGTAGCTAATAAAATACATTTGGCATCAAATAAAAAGTTAAACTTCTAGCTGAGATTCAAGTTATTGATGAGCAATTTAAAAATCTTAAATGATTTTTATATAGCAAATACTAACAGTTTAATTTGTGCTAATTTATCATTAGCTTGTTTCTGTTTTACTCATTTTAAATTACTTTTCATAAGATTTTTAAATTAGTTATAAAATACCATCTATAGCAATGTATTAAAAATTAATTAAATAAATTATGATATTCAAATAAACATAATTAGAAATGTCTTTTTAATTTTTGTGAGTTTTGTAACAGTTTTTCCAATTAAAATGTAATCAAATATTAAAATATTATAATTATGTGCATACAATTTCTAATTCAGGGAAAAGTATGACAAAGTTTACTGGAAAACCTGGAAATATCAGGGAATTTTTAAATCATTTCTTTGTGGCCACCCTGATTAGCAACTATGTACCCAGCAGACCGTTTAGTCCAGTACATCCAGGACGTCCTCCTTTCCCTCCAATCTTGTGGGAAGGAGGTTTTGTTCTGCTTGGTACCTGATCACGTGGGAATCGGGGGGAACGAGGCAGCTGATGAAGCTGCCAAGTTAGCCTGCGACAAGGTCGGAATCGACTTTGCTCCGGTCCCAAAGCCAGATCTTGCCTCGGCGGCGAAGAGAATTGTTTTTGAGGTGTGGGAGAGGCAGTGGCTGGAGGTAGAGCATAATAAACTCCGGCTGGTCAAACAGACCGTTCAGCCGTGGGGCAGCTCCTTCCAGCGGGCTGGGAGGGATGAGGTTCTCCTTACTCTCCTCCATATAGGGCACTGTTCTCTGGCGCACAGCTTTCTTCTCCGCCAGTAGGACCCACCGGAATGTGATGCTTCTGGCGTACCTTTGACGGTACGCCACATTTTAACAGACGTTGGCCTAGCCAACGATCTGTCCCTTATTTTAGGTAATGAAGCTAGCAATTGTGGCTAAAGTTTTAAAATTCTGTGTATTGGGCGGTCTTATCCCAAAATTTTTGGGACGTCCGGCCTAATCTTTTAAGGTGGATGAGTGGCCATTTTACAGCCACCCGCCCATGTACATAGTTTTTGTTTCGTTTTTATCCTTCTTGCTGTTAGTTTTAAGCTTTTATGTCTGCTTGGCCTCTTTACAGCCAACCAGATATGGGCTGTGAAACTCGTATTTTAATAGCCCTTTTACAGCCAACATTTTAGCATTTTACTTGGACTTGCCGCCTGTGTAGCCGACCCGTCTACAGTCGGCCGTACGGACGGTAATATTTAGATTTTAAGCCACATTGCTAAGCTGGTTGTTGTTAGGGCGCTAATGACCCTGCTGTCGATGCGCCTTTAAACTCCAACAACAACATAAACACAATATAGTATTCATGGGTTTGCAGCCACATAATGTTCTAAAAAGATGACGTTTTAACAACGTTCTCTCTTTCTTCATAAGGTATCTTGCCATCGAGAATCTAGAGTTCACTATCAGTCATCAGCAGGTAGATGGGCTTATATAAAGCCATGAGCCACAAAGGTGTGTCGTGTCTGCAGGAGGGATACTCTGTCGAACCATGTAGCCCTGCTCATGCTGGCTACATCACTGCTGTTAGCCTTAAACTTGTTGTGCTCCTGTTTGAGGATTGAAAGCACCAGTTTCGATGCATCACTCAGAAACAGTCCATTATCTTTGTTAAAGGTGTTGTCATTGAGTCTTATTTCAATAGCTTCTTTTATGACAGACTCCCAGTGATAAGGGACCCGGGCCAGCACATTCACATTCGGAAAGTATTACTGTCAGTTGCATGTTATGCCACCGTGGACTTTCTAGTGGCAACAGGTGGGGTTGTGCTTGTGTTTATTGCAATGGTGCGGATGATCTGCCCAATGTAGGCCTTTCCAGTCACAGTGTATGCTATAAAACCCTGGTCTCCTTAAACCCAGGCCATCCTCCATAGGTTGAAATTAATTCAAGCATGAGGAAGATATTGATCTCTTGGCAAGCCAATATCCTATCTATGTTTGCAGAGAAATCTCCTGCATACAGGATCAAAGCCAATGCCTTTGGCTGTCCCCTTGCTCCAATGGTTGTTTTCTTTCTTTTGTTTGAAGTGCCTTTTCTATTTAATGTTTGCCTGGAGATTTTTCAGGGATGTTGGAGTTCCACTGCAGATTTTATGCTTAGCAAATTTCTCCTGCTCCATGTACCAAAGTATATAACACTGTAGTATTCTGAGGGGAATGGTGGTATCTGCTGGTATCCAAATAGCATTTTGTGAGGGTTTACGGTACGCACTATGTGCTAAAGTTCTGTTCGGCATTCGCCTGATAAGAATATTGAGGAAAGGAAGACATTAATTTTCTTCTACCTCCATGATGAAAGTTTGAGTGTATTCTATTAAGGTGTTCCATGAATTCATTTAATTCACTGCTACCGTGGTGCCATTCATTCAAGGTATCGTCAACGTAATGATAAAAACACTTAGGTTTTAGTGCAATGCCTTCCAGTGTTCTTTCCTCGAAATCCTCCATGTACAGGTTGACCACTACTCGTGACAGGGGTTCATAGAACGTAACCCATATATAAAATATGTAGAGGTAAGAACATGTTCATAGAGAGCTACAATATTGATTTCAAAATAGCGATGCAAAAGCTGCAGAGAGTCTTTCAATGGAACCCTGAACAATGATGCAACATCAAAACTAACCATTTCAGATAACTGCAAGATCTGCAGCATCTTAATTAGCTGAGATGAGTTCTTCATGAGATTGGGGCCATGACCAACCAAAGAAAGTAACATATCTTTGAACTACTTGCCAAATTTGTATGTAGATGCAATGGTACATGTTCTTTCCGGATTTTTGCCAGGCCTTAAAATATGGGTGCTCTTGCAGTACTAGGTCAAGGGCTCTTGATGATGTCAGGGGAATCTCCAGCTTCTTTTAGAATAGCAGATGTCTTTCTCTCAATCCTGGTAGTCTGATCATCATTCAAAAGTTTGTAGGAGGAATCATCAAACAGATGCCTAATCTTGACATTATAAAGACCCACTGTAAGAAGATCTTATGCATTCCCTTTGTCTGACATTAACACGACGACCTCTTCTTTCTTCAAGGAGTGAAGTCCAAGACATTCCATTCTTATAACGTTAAGCTTAGGGGGAACTAGCCTTCCCCAGAACCCTTCAGCTTTCTTTACATACCTCTACAGCTGTTTCTGCAGAAAGCTTACGGGCGACTTGCTTGACCACATAAATGATGTTCATCCTGGGGTCTGCACTCGGTGCAGGGGCAAAATACAGACCTTTTTTGAAAGACCAATGTAGCAGCTTCATCAAACTGTCTCTCACAGTGTCTCACAAAATCAGAAGCATTAAATCCAAAATAATACTATATTGTGTCATTCTGGAACTTCTTGGGGAATGTGTTTGTTACACTTGTTTTCAGTTGAGCAACAACACATGTGAATTATTGTTCTATCATTTATAACTGACAGTCGTGTCACCGGATTCCTGGGACTGGGGTGCAGCTACAACAGCACGGAGGGGCTTGGAGGAGGAGTACGAAAGAGCAGTGGCAATGCAAGTTCCCAAATTCAGCAATCTGTCCAAAGTGCATAAGTCAAGAAGAATTTGGATACCAGTCATATAATGGCTAACCTCACTGAAATGCAACTTAACGAAGCTACTACATCAGTCTTGACCAATAGTCAAAAGTTTGCCCCTGCACCAAGTATAGTTCCTACAATGGACATCATGTACACGGTCAAGCAAGTCGCTTGTAAGCTTCCTGCGGAAACAGCTGAAGAAGTATGTAGAAAATACTGTGAAGTTCTGGAGAAAGCTATGCCCGCTAAGCCTAATGTTTAGACCAGATCTTCTTGCACCTCATGCCTTGCTTAAGAATGAAGAGATTGTTGTGTTACCGACAGACAGAGGGAATGCATCAGATCTTTTGTTTTGTCTGTGCATACACTTAATGATCGCTCCTACAAACTTTTGAATAGCGATCTGACTACTATTATTAAGAGAAATACATCTGTTTTCTTATAGATGTAGAAAACTAGACTTTTTAACACCATCGGGACACCTACATACAGCTTCCCCAGGTACCTTACAGGTATATTAGATCCTTTCGTTGGCCATTGCTCCTATCACGTGAAAAACTTTGTTTGCCAAGATGCTGCAGAGCTTGCAGTTATCTGATAGTGACATTATGGTTAGCTTTGACATTGTATCATTGTTTGTCAGCGTTCCTCTGAAAGAGTCTCTGTAGCTTTAGCATTACTACTTTAGCCCTCTTACCTCTACATATTTCACATACAAGAAAAGGGGGGGGGGGATTTTATGAGCATACTGACAGTGTGGTGATGGGGCCCCCTTGTGAAAAATCTGTACATGGAGGATTTCAAGGAAAGAGCACCGGAAGGCACGGCACTAAAACCTAAATGTTTTTACCACTAGGGAGCGTCCATAAACCATGTAGATCCATTTTGGCATCATGTGAACACCCCCTCCCTCCACATAGCCCAACATGGTTTTGGCTTTACTCCCCCTCCCCGCCACGTAGCAAGTAGCTTTTTTCCCTTTTGATTCCAGAAGACATTCTGTAATGTTTTCGCTTGTCAGACTAATGTAAATTACATATGGAGATAATTAGAAGAAGGAAATAAATATTCATATGCTGTGGTGTGTTCTGTACCTCATTTTAACTGTGAAAAATAATATGAATGGAAAGCTACGTGGCCTGGCTCGGAACCCCTCCTCCCTTTCACGTAGTGCAGCGTAGCCTTCCCGCCAACCCCTTCCCTCTCCCCCCTAGACCAAGCCACATAGTTTATGGACACTCCCCTACATGGATGATATCTGCGTTGAGTGGCACCAAGGTAACAGTGAATTAAATGAATTCATGGAACACCTTAACAGAAATCACCAAAAATAGTTGTCATGAATGTAAAAGAAAATTAGTCTTCTTTTCCTCAATTTCCTTATCAGGCAAATGCCGAACGGAACATTAGCACATGGTGTGTACTGTAAAATAACACTCAGACTGCTATTTGAATGCCAGCAGCTACCACCATCCCTCTCAGAAGACTTGTGCTGTATACTTAGGTACATGGAACAAGATAAATTTGTTTTGCCTAAAGCCGGCAGGTGGAACTCCAACATCTCCAGAAAATTTTCAGGCAGAACAAATTCTCCGAACATCAGATAGAAAGGGCACTTCAAAAAAGGGGGCAAAAACCCCATTGGATCAAGGGGATCAGTCAAATACATTGGCTTTGATCCTGTATGCAGGAGATAGCTCTGTGAAGATAGGTAGGATATTGGCTCATCACAAGATCAAGAGCACCTTCTGGGTGTGTACCGATCGGAAATGGCGCCTGGGGCAAACATCGAAGTTGCGCCCTTTTGTAAATTATCTAAATATAAAATAAACAGATACACTAAATAAAACAGTCATAAATCTTACAAAACACTTTTATTTTCAGTTTTAGAACAAAAGTATATAATAATCTTAAGTTAAAATTGCTTCTTCCTTGCCGTGTGCTTCGTAAATAGATTAATAACATTCATTTAATCCATACGCTGGAAAATACTTAATTCACAGATTAATAACATTTTAAAAATATGTTCCTTCAGCTTCTTGTCACTCTACACTGAGCATAGGTAGGTCCCGTAACCTTTCCTGACCCATTGTAGCCCTCAAATACTAAAGTATTTGTTTTATCTTAGGGAGCATCCACTAATTATGTGAGGTGAAATGGGGGTCCGACCAAATCTCATGAAATTTCACCAGTAGGGGAGGTGGGAGTCAGAAATTCCGGAGGAAAAACAACACACGTAAAATTAATGGACGCCCGCTTACTGAAAGATCGCTCCCAACCAGCGAATGATATTGTGATCATTATCATAATCCACATTGAATTGCTTGGATTTGGAAATACACTCTCATCTCCGTACTGAACAGTGAATTCAAGAAGCTCTTCAGATCTTTCTTTTTACATTTTTCCTTGTGGATATTAGCATTAGAACATCCAATATTTCTTCATATAACAGTTCTACATTAACATCACAAACCTAGAAATCTCAAAATTATTTAGATTTCTTTTTTAAATGGTCGCAATCACCATTGCCATAACAGTTTTTTAATATCTGGGCGAAATCCAAATCTGGCGTTGGTTACATGCAGAGGACTAAACCTTTCGCTCATTTCACACAAATTCCAGCGATCCCTTCGTAACTTATTCTATTTCTTCCTTAACAGTCAACCCAGCGTCCTTCCCATTCTCCACAGCCATACATTTTTTCCCCTTTTACATCTTTCAGTTGCTACATCCCGTTCCTGGTGAAGACTGAAACCTTTCTCAAGTACATCTTTAACCAACCTCTCTCTTGCATTAATAAAATGGTCTCAGAGGGCTTTTATATCTAAGGCAGCATCATGAAAATTCAATATAGAATCCCTGGAGTCACTTTTGAACATGGTCAATAGAAAGTAAAAACCAGTATATCATTCCAAAATCCTAACAAAGTCAGAAAATCGCAGAAAAACATATGATTGTATAGAAGACTTGCCTCACTTTCTGTTTCACTAGTTTGATTGCCATCGGCCGTCATGTCTTGGAGAACTTTCAGCATATCTTCTATATATACAGGGTGAGTTTTTTATCTTGAGACAACTAAATATCTCGAAAACTACAAATCCGATCAAAAAAAGTGGGTAATAAAAATTGTTCGTCTCGACGGGGGACATCCGATGATACCAAATTTGACTCCCCACCCCCACCCCCTAGGGGTGGGGGAAGGGGGAGAAAAAAAACTTAAATAGGAACCCCCATTTTTTATTGCAGATTCTGATTCCCCGGAAAAAACTACCCCTATTTGACCCCCAATTCGAGTCATTTTGGTCGATAGATGGCGCTGCATTTCTCAGAGTTTTCTCATTACTTGATGTACTTCCATTGCGTTCACATCGTCGCTCATTTCTCAGAGTTTTCTCATTACTTGATGTACTTTCATAGCGTTCATAACATCTCTGATTTATTTACTTCGTTCTGTTGCACGTGTCAATGAGAATGCAGGCTATAACGTTGCAAGAAAAAATTGAAATGGTCTACATTTATGGAGAATGTCGCAAGAATATCGATAATGCTGTTGATCTTTATGCTCATCGTTTTCCAGACCAGCCTCGATCGCGCGCTTCTTTTTACCGTATTATCCAACAGTTCACTCAGGAGGGAAGTGTTTGTCAGATTTTGCATCGTAGAAAATACCATCCGTTCCATGTTTCGTTGCATCAAGAACTTCACGGCAATGATTTCGATAATCGATTGACATTTTGCCGATGGTCGCTACAGAAAATACAAGAAGAACCCCATTTCTTTGCTCGAGTACTGTTTTCGGATGAATCCACTTTTACTAACCACGGCACCATTAATCGACACAACATGCATTATTGGAGTGTGGAAAACCCGCATTGGTTACGCCAAGTTGAACATCAGCGTCCGTGGAATGTAAATGTTTGGTGTGGGATAATTGGGGACAAACTTATTGGTCCACATTTTATCCATGGACATTTCAATGGGGAGAAATATCAACAACTCTTAGAGGACGTACTGCCAACATTGCTTGAAGACGTACCCTTAGACGTGCGACAAACAATGTGGTTTCAACATGACGGTTGTCCAGCACATTTTGCTGTAAGATCGCGGGAAGTGTTAGATCGTCTGTACAATCGTCGATGGATCGGAAGAGGAGGTCCAGTGCCGTGGCCTGCAAGATCACCAGATCTCACTTCGCCTGATTTTTTTTTATGGGGATACTTGAAGAATGAAGTTTACAGTGAAGTGCCAACAACGCCTGAAAACATGATTGAACGAATTACCAACGCTTGTCAAAAAATCACGCCAGATATGCTTCTTAGTTGCGTCGAATCATTCCAAGAGCGGGTAAATAAATGCATCGATGTCGGTGGTGATATTTTCGAGCACTTGCTTTAGAATTGTTGTTAGAAACAAACACGTGAGAGGCGAGGGGACTCACCAAAAACAAGCACCCCGATGGTGAGAGGCGAGGGGACTCACCAAAAACAAGCACCCCGATGGTGAGAGGCGAGGGGACTCACCAAAAACAAGCACCCCGATGGTGAGAGGCGAGGGGACTCACCAAAAACAAGCACCCCGATGGTGAGAGGCGAGGGGACTCACCAAAAACAAGCACCCCGATGGTGAGAGGCGAGGGGACTCACCTAAATCTAGCACCCCAAAGGGAACAGAAAATTACTACGTCCACGTCGTTGTTCCTGGGTAACGCAAAAAGTAATGTTTGACTTTCGCTATCTGCTAAAGAATTTGCATCAGTGCATTTTGAAATAATGTCCATTCCCATCCCTCAAGTTTGGAGGTGGGTGGTGTTATTGAATAGTTTTTGAAAAATATCAATCACATTAACTTGTATTTTGCTGATCTGATGTGTATTTCACGAGATATCCTCATTTTTAAATGAATTTTTGCTTATTTTGATTTTTGTCGATTGCAGCGCCATCTATCGACCAAAATGACTCGAATTGGGGGTGAAATAGGGGTAGTTTTTTCCGGGGAATCAGAATCTGCAATAAAAAATGGGGGTTCCTATTTAAGTTTTTTTTCTCCCCCTTCCCCCACCCCTAGGGGGTGGGGGTGGGGAGTCAAATTTGGTATCATCGGATGTCCCCCGTCGAGACGAACAATTTTTATTACCCACTTTTTTTGATCGGATTTGTAGTTTTCGAGATATTTAGTTGTCTCAAGATAAAAAACTCACCCTGTATATTAACTGGCTTAACTTCTTCAACCCTTGTACTCCATCTTGTTTCATACTCTGACGTTACAACCACAGGCACAGAGTTCTTGAGTTTTTCCCGGCGCAAAGTGGAACGAGAAAAGAATACATAAATATCTTCAATAGTTCCAAAAAACGGTGACCATTATAGTATCTTGCTTGGCTACATGTACACCAACCAAATTGAGTAAATGATTATTGCAGTTCACAAATATCGCCAGATTATTATTCTCGTTTATTCTTTTGTAAACATCAGTTCGGTGCCCAGCCATCACAGCAGCATTGTCATAGTATTGTGAATGACAATCCTGTATATCCATACCGTCTTTCTTTAGCTGTTTAAGGATTTCATCAACTAAGCTTGCAGCGTCTTCTTGACTCATCTGAATGAAACCGAGAACTCTCTAACGCGGACTGATTTCCTCTCAAAATAAATTTCTACGTATCTCACTACTTCTGACATCTGCTCACAATATGCGTGGTCAGGAGTATATTCAAACATGATACCATAGTATTTTTATTTGAAAATGTTTCACAATAAATTTTGGCAAATAGTGGTTGCCATCAGATAATAAACTCATTTTGAATGTGAGGTGAGAAGTAGATATGGTTCCAGGATGATTTTTAACTTGTGCAAGATGGTTATTCATGACAGGATCAAATATGGCCAGGAGCTTTATTGATCCAAGTAAATTACCAACATTATCAGATTGGGCTCCATTTCATGTATTAAGTGACTCTGTGTGTCCTCTTGATGCAAGATTTTGAGAATCATGTGATTTGGTTCAGTTAAGGATTCTCTTTAATACATTACACCACTTCTGTTTTTCAGTCTCGACCTGGGTTTGAAGTTCAGCGTCAATAATCACTTTATTTGGTGCAAAATTTCTTTCCATTTCTTTTCACTGGGCGAAGCACTCACATTGATTCTTCACATTTTCGTGGGCAGTGAACTTTTCAGGTGCTTTTCAGTGGGTAAATCTATCTTCGTGCTCTAATGAAGATAGATTATCTAATTGTGAAAAGACAAGACAACAGACGCAACAGGTAGATTTTTTAGATGGGGAATAGACTAGCCATGAGTTCCTTCTCTACCATGATTAGTTTTTTCTTAAACCAACTTTTGTTTATATAGCGGTTATTTGTTGGTAGAAAAGGACCATCAGCATTCCGAAAATATTTTGAACCCATTTTAATTATTTCTGTTTTCAAACTAGCAGATAGAATTGTTTCTAAGTTATCTTATCAAAGTGTAGAAGCTCGATATCATACTGTTTAATTACTTCTGGCGTGACAATAATAGGGTTTTCTATATCATCCATCATCCCCACCAACATTTTCTCCAGCTAAAATACTAGTATTTTCTTCAAATTTTTTATTAGCTTTAGAACTCGTGCTTTTAATCTCGTCACACTCAGAGTTACCTAAAGTTATATCCTCCTCGTCTTGTGTTGAATTAGTGTTGGATACAATGGATTTTATTATACATGTCAACGTAGACAATTCCTTAAAACATGTCGAACTTCCAGCAGCGGTTTTTTCAAGCTACTTCTTGAAGAACCTACTGTATTTTCGTGCTACTTCCTCCTTCAATTTTCGCTTTTTCCATCCCTCAGCCCCAATGTCTTTTTTCTTAGAAAACAATCGTTTCATATTGTGTTGGTATTATTGAGAAGTGAGCGAGGGCTTAAAATAACCTGAAATAAATAAACAATTATTGTAGGTTATTTTTCAAATATAAAATACTAGACGACCCGTGCGAAAATTTCGCGAAAAAAATGATTTGAAAAGTGAGGTTGAATATGATGTCACCAAAGCTGAGTCATTACTCTTCATACTTCTACTTCATTTATCGATTTTCGTTAAAAAACCAGGGAGATAAAAGGCTCGAAAGACATAAAACGTATTTTAAAAATATTGATATTTTTACCGTTTAAGGGTCGAATTACGAAAAATTCCTTTCTTAGAATATAATGTTACCACGGTGGAAACCTTAGTCTTTAATATGATATCTCATTTATCTATATCGGTTAGATATTAAGGGAGATAAATCACTCGTGACACAAAAATGTGTCATAAAAAAATTTATTCTTTTTCCCTTTAATGGTTGAATTCCAGAAACATTATTTCTTAAAATATGATTTCACAATGCTGAGCCATTACTCCTTATAATCCTACTTCATTTATCGATTTTTGTTAGATTTCCAGGGAGATAAATGGCTCGAGATATAAAAAACGCATTTTACAAAAACTAACATTTTTGCCCTTTAACGGTCGAATTACGAAAAACTCCTTTCTTAAAATATAATGTTACCATGACGGAGACCTTATTGTTTAATATGATACCTCATTTATCTATATCGGTTAGATATTAAGGGAGATAAATCGCTCGTGACACAAAAATGCGTTATAGAAAATTTTATACTTTTTCCCTTTAAGGGCTGAATTCCAAAAACATTCATTCATAAAATATGATTTCACAAAACTGAGACATTGCTCCTCATAATCCTACCTCATTTATCGATTTTGGTTAGTTATCCAGGGAGATAAATGGCTCGAGATACAAAAAAAGCATTTTAGAAAAATTGACATTTTTGCCCTTTAAGGGTCGAATTACGAAAAGTTCCTTTCTTAAAATATAATGTTACCACGGCGGAGACCTTATTGTTTAATATGATTCCTCATTTATCTATATCGGTTAGATATTAAGGGAGATAAATCGCTCGTGACACAAAACCGCATTGCAAAAATATTGATACTTTTGCCCTTTAAGGGTTGAATTTCGAAA
Organism: Vandiemenella viatica; assembly: GCA_031002005.1. Lineage (NCBI taxonomy): Eukaryota > Metazoa > Arthropoda > Insecta > Orthoptera > Morabidae > Vandiemenella > Vandiemenella viatica. Next base: position 304,347,866 of record JARYHS010013630.1, on the reverse strand, counting down.
AATTTCTGTCTTAATATATGATGTCACTAAAGCGGATATCTTAATCTTTAAAATGATACTTCATTAAACGATTACAGGTAGGTATCAAGGGAGATAAGTGACTCGTAACACAGAAAACAGCATTTTAGAAATATTGACATTTTTGCCCTTTAAGGGTCGAATTCCGAAATCTTCATTCCTTAAAATATGATGTGACCGAAGTGAAGACCATAAGCTTTAAAATGACACCTCATTCATTGATTTAGGTTAAGTATGAAAGAAGATACAGGCTTGTGACAAAAAAATACCTTATAGAAATAATATATATGATAGTGAACTGCATAAAGCTTGGGTTAGAGCTGCATGTATTGTTTTTTTTTTTTTTTTTTTTTAGCAATTTCACAGGATTCCAAACAACTTGTTTAGGCGACTAGTTGCTATCTCCAGTAGTTTACTTGAACCACTAGTCTTCCACATAAAGTTTCAAAGGTTTTCCATACCAACTTCATAACATTGTAATGTCACCAGACTCATCCAAGATTCAAAATTTTCAACCTGATACAAAGTTTAGAAGTGGGTGAATATTGAGTTGCCAGATTTGTCACAAAGTTAGTTACATAGTTATCTAGCTTGACTGGTATGTTACTATCCTTAAATACAAGTCAAGCTAGTAAAAGCATGTTAAAAATACTAAACAAGCTCACTTTAAGCCTCTGAACGCATCCCTTCACAGGTATCTGCAACGGTCGGCAGCAATATAACAGGTGGTTTACTGTACCCACTAATTATGTTTAAGTTTTCGTGTGTTATGTTTAGACCTCGGTTTTTAAACAAAAACCTATTTTGTTTCTGGTTCAAATATATGAAAATATTGTAATAATCTAAACAATCTAAATCGCAAACAGTTGATTTTAAATACATTCGTGCTACGATAAATAAATGCCAGATAGTGTTGGCTGCTGTCAAATTGCTGAAGATATTTTGTCCCTCCTTTCTCGATATAATCTGTCTCGCTATGCCATGAACCGTTTGGCTGAACTTAAACGTCTTGAATTTCTTATGCTCAAATCACACCAACATTAACGTCTAATGTCAATTTATCAAAATAATTAGCGTGCCAAAATATAGGATAAAAACATGCATTAAAAAGAATGGCTACACTTAACATTAACATCGTAACGCACATGATAAACAATGCGTCATTTCGAGCTGGAGGTTGAGTCTGCTTTGGTGTATTATGTGTGTACAGTACAAATGTTTTATGACTTTCAGAAACATAGATGTGTGTTCAATGGTGTGTCACCTCCGTATATAGGTTGAAGGAAGCTATGCATAATGCCATATGCAAACCAATGAGTCGTATATATACATCACCTGTCCCCGCACCAGATTTTACAGATTTATTATATTTATTTAAATGTATTCTACAGTAACCCATAAGGATGTCCTTTTCCTTTATAAGATTCTTTCCCCTGTTAGGAAATTTCTTCTGCTTATTGAAAATGATGCCTTGAAGGAACAAATACAAAGGTTATCCTTATTATCACTCTGTATTATTTTTGAAACTATTGCTTGTTTTTGCTAAATTGCGCATCTCAATGTTTCATTTCAAAATTAACAAACTTTTATTGATATTTTATAAACATGACCATAATTTTGATTGCCTATTTTTAGAACCTATTTTGTATTTGAATGCAGCATATGTTAGGCGCTTAAAATAAGTTTTTTGGAACCCAAAAATTTGATGTCTGGTTATGTTATTAATTTTTATTCAAATTAATTTCACTGTAAATAAACTCGGTTTGGTTCTAGATCATGTCGTGAGTGTTTACGTCATACATGTTACCTACTTTAGAAAATTCAATAAATTAGTGTATGTTGGTACTTACCATAAAAATGTCCAAAATTTATGTTCAAAGCAATGTCGTCGACAGAAATTTAACTAAGCAAATCAAGTATCTTCATGCTTGCTTGCTACACATACAATGCAATTAAATACCCAACTGTGCCACACCAATCATCTCGTCAGCAGTTAACCAATGGAGAAACTATTGCTTGTGTTATATCATTAGAAAAAAGCTTGCCAGTGCGGGCATGGGGCCATTACTATAGTTCCATTCGACATAGATCGCAACAGAAGTTCCAATTGTGTTCCGATTACTACCGAACTTATTCGGTTCGATGGTTACTCATTTCATCTTGTTCGCGAAAGCTCATCAGCCACGTGCGGGATTTTTTGAATATCAATCATATTGCTGGTTTATGTTGATTTTTAAGATTAACAATTTGCAATTTTTGCACCCCACTTGCAATTTTGCCCAGGACACGTGCCCTACCTGCCCCACCCTAGGTACGCCACTGCATCTTCCTCCCGTGTGAATTAATTCGGGATTGACTTTAATGCCATGAAGAACAACCTTGGTTTAAGGAGACTGGTGGTTTATAGCAAATCTTATGAATGTGGAAAATTCTATATCAGGTAGAGCATCCATACCATTGAGGCCCACTGCACTGTGCACTAGCACAGTCTGTTGCAACTAGAGATTTCCACAGTGGCAGGACTTGTAATAGACAGTGGCCATAAAATATACTTTCTAAATGTGAATATGTTGGCCTGGACCCCCCCCCCCTTTTTTTGGGTCTGTCGTAAATGAAGTTATTGAAATAAGGCTCAATGATAACACCTTTAATAGTTATACAGGACTCATTCTGAGTAATGCATGGAAACTGGTGCTTTCAATATTCAAATAGGAGCACAGGAATTTTAAGGCTGACAGCAGTAATGTAGCTCAACAAAGCAGCCAGCATACAGAACACAACACTCATTGGCCGGCTGTTGGTGTATGACATTATATGAGCACATCTGCCCACTGATGATTAACTTTGAACTTCGGATTCTAAAGGGAAGATACCGGGTGAAGACAAAAGAGAATGCAGTCATCTTTTTCAAGTTACATTAATTTTACTACTTTGTTTTACTTTCATGGAATTCTCTATAAGGTATTTGTTCCATCTGGCCAGATTGTCACTAAGATTTACCATAATGTTTTGAAAATCCTGAGAGAAAATGTTAGGTTCAAATCACCTTAAGATGTGGAAGGAAAGCTACTGATGGCTTCCACACACTGCATTTCTTGTTAGGGACTTCCTGAAATTATTAACAATGAAAAGGGTTTGTGGAAGAATTTTCATAAATAAGAGTGTGCATGCTAGATCGTTACCAAGCATCATGGGTTAGCGGTAATGTCCTGGCCTCGCATTTGGATCGTTACCAAGCATCATGGGTTAGCGGTAATGTCCTGGCCTCACATTTGGGAGGTCGTAGGTTTGTATCCCCATCCGGGCATCTAGATTTCTAGATGGTTCTTTCAGAGGCCATGGGTGAATTCTTTCCCATTCCTTACCCCTTGTCCTTTCCCGATTCTAACAAATAACCCTGTTGACATAACGTCAGGAAAAAAATGATGACTGGAAGATCATAGACGAGGCCAAAAAAATTGATATAATTGTACATAATTGAGGACATAGTTTGTAAGGGATATATAGAAACTGAAAAGATTAATTGTGAGTGGAAGTGGTGTAACAACTACATTTGTTTTGATGAATGTAGTTCATGAAGTATTCGTGATTACTGTATTTTTCCAATTATTATTATTATATTATCGATGAATTCTTTTATTTTTCAGATGTGGCAGTTCGCTCCTAACAGTGTACACTATCTTCTAAGCTTGTGGCAGCGAATGGTTGCATCAGTGCCATATGTAAAGGCAACCGAACCTCACATGTTGGAAACTTACACTCCTGAAGTATCCAATGCATACATTACATCGCGACTGGAATCTGTTGCTGTTGTAGTTAGGTATGAATTGATTTACAGAAATTGTTGGATGTAACAAGAATGTTATTTTTAAACAGAAGAAATCAAATAGTTTGCAGATTTCTGCAAGTCAAGAAATATGTAGGATATCAAACCTATGGATTCATAAAACTCCAAATAATTTATGAACTTCCTAGTATAAATTTTAATATGGAAAATAAATGATAAAATCACTTATCACTCACCAAAGCTGAAGAGAGGAGGGCAAAAAAAAAAAAAAATCATGTAGCTGGTATAATTTTTTTCCTTCATGTTATTCAGTTGTGTTTTTCATTTCATTCTCAAATTTTCTTATCCTTGTTGTTACTGTCAATGGTGTAAAGATTGCTGCCTTTGGATTAAAAAATAAAATTGAAATGAATGTTTTAGAAACAAAAAGTCATTAATGCTTAGTTATGTGTTATGCAGATGCCAATCCCTCACATTACAATTGCTACTGATATACATGTACAAAAACTGAAGCGTCAAGTGTTATGTTGTTATGTGTGATGTAATTGTTTCTGTAATTTCTCATCATTTATATCTTTTGCACTTAAGTTATAGTAAAACATAACAGTAATGTAATAGAAGATGAAGGCTACCTTTGCTTTTGGTGGAAATATTATTTTTATATATTCACCATTACTTTAGTTATGATTTTATGAAACACATCATAGGGTCAGAGTTCAAAGCCTCACAGGAAGCAGTTTGCTGTGCCTACTTAAAGTGTGTATTCAGCTGCACTGCTGCCACTGGCACATGTTCAGATCCCAGTATTTTATTTTATTTGTGTATTCAAAATACACACCCCTAATGCATGTTGGTAAACTGCATATAGAGGCCGCCCTGTGGCTGAATAGTCTGACTACTGGACTCCCACTCCTGGCGTCCCGGGTACTAATCTCGGCGACTCCTTGTGGGATTCGTGGTGGATGAAACAGAGGTGAGACAGGCTTTTTCATTTATCTGGTTAGTCATTTCAATTTCCACCAGTCTTCACTTGTGCTTTCGGTGGTTAACATTACTTCCGTGAGTTTGATTGTCAATGCTTAAGGGGGCACATGTAATACACCATCCATTTATGGTTCATTTCCAGTCATTGTTGACGTTATTGAAAACAAATGAGACTCATTTAAATTACATACTTACTAAATAAATTCTTGGTCTTCCAGCCATGTAAAAATGTCACACTTGTGGTTGCCTGCCATCTATATATGCAGACATTTCACTGGGACACTACCCTACCCATACTGACATATATTTAAACGCCAACAGCTGTCATCATCCAGCACAACACAACACTATTAATCACCTTGGTACACAGAGCATGAGGGATTTTTGACAAAGATAGCCTTTAAGGTGAATTGGAAATCTCCCGAGAAAGTTCTTGAATAATGGTTACAATCAGGAGCAGATTAATTGCACATTTAAAAAGAAGGAATATCAACAGAAAGATCACATTGAAACCAAGGGCCTTGCCTTTCTGCCGTTTGTGGGTGCCCTAAGTTCCAAAATAGGTAGACTGTTGACACAGCACTGAGTCAATACAAGTTTCAGACCAACCACTAAAATTAATTGGTAGGCAGCATTAAAGATGACCTAGGTTTATGAGCCCCTGGTTTATGTTATATACCATTTGAATGTGGCCATGGTTATATCGGACAAACGCAGCAGCGGTATATTGCGCAGTGATGTGTTGAACACACGAAATGTTCATCTTGGGCAAGAAGAGAAATCTGCAGTGGCCAAACACAGTGTGCAAGAACATACATTTGATTTTGTAAAAACTACAATTTTAGCCCAGGTCAAAGATTTTTGGGCCAGCGTTATTACTGATGCTGTAGATGTCAGAACAACTGCTTCATTAGTCAACAGGGATATTGGTTATCAACTCAGTGTGGCCTGAAATCCGGCTATTAAAATGATGAAACAGTATCACCTCAGTAATGAGCAGAAGAGTGGATGACGTCATTGTGCTGTGTTGGCTCTTGTCTTCCACCATTTCTGTGTCAGCGTGTAAACAAACAATTAATCATTGACATTTGGTTGAAAATGAGGATTTAGATAAACGTCTTCGAAACGTCCCAAAAGTGTGACATTTCTACACAGCTGGAAGCCTAAGAAGAGTTTATTTATATAAAACACTTTGAAAAACTTCAATCTTACATACATACTGTCTTAATAAAGGCAGTAGGCTGTCTCAGTGCTTGTTACTTATGTGACATAACACAAAAAAACTCCCAATTGGTATTAATCTGAAATGATTAATCTTTCAGAATTTCATATTTCTTTTATTAAAGCCATGAAAATGTTTTCCTTTGTCTTAAATAATCAATTTTGTGATATTCATTGACATAATGAGTTTCTTTGAAGAGCATGCGAAGTTACTTAAATTTTTTTATATTCATTAATGTACAGTATGCTCTAAAAAGTTATTACAAGTTATTTAAAATGATTGAAGGAAAGGATGGTTAGTTAGAATAAGAAGGAAAAAGTCATGGGATAATCATATTATTTTAACTTCAACTAGTTTGGGGTCAGTGTAGTTTTGTATTAATGCTTTATGCAATAATGTTTGCTTACTGTTCATCTAAAGCTTTGACACAGTACCCTTCTCACATTAAAATTATAGTATATTTGAGAAGGTATGTCTGGACAGTGAGACATATGTTGGTACACTAACATCCAATTGTGTTTATAATCAAACTAGATGTAAACTGGTGATGGTGTTTTGGGTTTCCAGTTATAGGATCATAGGTCATGACAGGTTGACTTGATCTCTCATTAGTGCCATGTTAATGAAGTCATTATGAAGTGCAGATGAAAGTAGGCCCACATTTATATTGATCTATGTGGCCTGGACCAGGATTAATACTAGGATTACATGGCATCAGTAAGTTGTAAACTGACACTAGATTACTGATGTCATTAATTCAGCCACATGTGAGTAGTTCCAACTGTGTCGCAATATGAAATACAAGCTGAGCAAATACAGTGAATGTATTAATGTGAGTGAGATGGTAGATTTTATTTTCGAGCATAAACATCAGAATTCGTCACTAAAACAAAGGGAATGAGTTATTTAAGTTTTTTTAATTGTTTTTGTGGCATGGACCTTAATTAAAACTAATATTGCTGACAATTATATTCAGTTAAGCAACTGTGAATAATTGACTTACCAGAATATTGTGCTCATAGCACAAATACACGCACAAAAAAATATCAGTAAAGAAAATGTAGCTACAGTGAATTCACACTAAAAAACAAATGAATATATGAAAAGTAATTTCTCTGGGTTATGGGTTATAAGTTTGATAAATAGCTAAAATCACAATGACAAAATGCACAAAAACCACATTGAAGAAATACACATAACAACATGATGACCTAGCACACAAGTAGCATAAAAAGAAAATAAATTGTAATAAAAAAAATTAGTCAGTCGCCTTATCCTCAAGCCTGTACATACCTAAAGATGGCTGAGCATATAATTTTGGTGGTCAGTGACAGAAGTTAATTATAAGATGCACTCTACTCTCGGCTTTCATTGTGTTTGATTCCAAAGATTTATTTTAAGTTAAGTATGTCAGTTTATTTAGTTTATAATGTAATATTCACTTCTTCGCAGTTGCTTAGCTGTCAGTAGTAACATCTCTGGCCACTTGTTATTCCAGAAATGATGGCCTGGCACATGTCGCAATGTAATAGATATTGGAAGTGCCCATGGATGGAGTATATGAAATCATATACACAGATACTGTAGACATGTGTCTCAAAATTATGGTATAGCTGATTGAAAAGAAAATAATTAATTTTAAATTACATTAAAATTAATTTATTTAGTATAACTCACATGAAGGTCAAAATAAATTAATTAGTTACTACAGTAATTAATGTGTGCGGCATATCAGAGTGATGTATTTAACAATATTGATATTTGAATGTACTGCATTCAGTTAAATATGTAATGCCTTGTTTATGCTGATAAGGTCAATTGTAGTGTTGTAACATGAAATACTGAGAAAACAATCGAAGAGAAGTGTTTTAGGTATTATTATACATTCTTTCTCTTACAAGAGTTGTATATTTCATAGGACTGTCATTCCATCAGTGAATTTCTTGATAGTGTTGAATAACTTGTAGCCAAATGTGATGATACAGTGGATATTTAGAAGGAACCATATTACATTTTAGTATGAACTGTGAAATTTATTTGAAAACTTTATTTTTGTTGTTTGAAGATCTCTCGGGCGTGCATCCGGGTCATTTGGTCGTAGTTGTACGAATTTTTGATGGCATAACGTGCCAGCATCTTCAGGTAGCGTCCAGTGGTCGGCGTGAGGAACGCAGTCCAGGACGCGACTGTTGGTCTGCTCTGCGCGCATCGATATTTATATCCTCCAACTTCCACTCTGATGGCGGTGGTGGGGGCCCCCACCACTGCTATCGGAGCGGTGCGGCAGGAATGGCAGGGTGGGGTTGGAGGGTATAAATATCGATGCGCGCGGAGCAGACAAACAGTCGTGTCCTGGACTGCGTTCCTCACGCCGACCACTGGACGCTACCTGAAGATGATGGCACGATATGCCATTGAAAATTCGTACATCTACGACCAAATGACCCGGCTGCATGCCCAAGAGATTTTCAAACATCAGATCCACCGGGAAAACTTATGATTACACATCTTTATTTTTTTTTATTGATTCTGCACACATTCATTTTTTTACTACATGTTTTCCAGGATTATTTAAATATTTGTTATAGATGTTTCATTGTCGAAATGCCTGCCACTGTGGTACCTCTGAATTTGTAGGAGGTGGGCGCAAACTTTTTCTTTGTTACAAATCATATTTGCCAGTCTTAAGGGCTTATCGGAATTACTCTTTCAGTCAAGATGACTTGTTTTGCCACTCAGAATATTGCTGCTTGGATTCAGAAGTAATGTGGGACAGTCTGTGATGATGATTATGTCCAGCAATTCACCAGCTTTTTGATACCAGATCATCATCAATATCTTTCTGTTTTGTATTTATATGAAAGCTTTTTAGGAATCAATCAAGATCTTCAGATCCAAGTTTTCTTTAGTAAACAGCCCTTGAAATGAGTTGATGGCATGGGTATTGAGGACCATTCACTGTCACAATTTATTTTCATCTGCCGTGGTGACACAAGATACATACAGACCTCTAACTTTGTTTAAATAGTTTCATCCCCACTTTCTAACTTTGTTTTCATTCATTGCATTGAGGCCATGCACTGTTGTTGAATTTCTGTAGCTGGTACATTTCCAACAATGATGTAACTGACGTTTTCTTACATGAGGTCTTAAAGACATTTCGGTAAAATCGTAGGAAGGGTGCACACTACCCGTATGACTACCACCAATGTCTGTTTTCTTGCCAAGGATACCAGGAGCCAATATACACATTTAGAATTTTGAATAGTGACATTCTCAAATATATTGGTGAACAGTACTTACCTCTAAAACTACTCCTTAAAATCTGCGATGAAAACTATGTTATAGTTAATTACTGTTTTTTATCTGTCAGTGCTTACATTAAATGCTTGTTTTTGACTACTTAAGTTCTTTAGTCTGTTATATCTTATCCCTAGCTCGTGCCTGGAAGTCATCCAAGGAAGATTGAAGTATTTGAATTGCAATAAAAAAGATTGATGTAAAAATTTGTGATTTAAGCATTGTGTGTTGAAATATTTTCAAAATTGATTATATGTGTGAAATCTTGCTGTAAGTATTTTAAACAAAACTTTTTGTAATTGGTGTAAGAAAGAATGAACAGATGAAGTTGACATAGGTGCAATGTAAAAGATATTTAACAGTGGACAAAGCACATGTAACATATTCATAGGTCATTTGTAATAAAAACAGTGATAAAGTAAACCTATCACTCACCAAAAGTTGAATAGTGGAGGTCTGCAGTGGCAAAAAACTTAACAAACATAAAAATTCAATATTTCAGGCCATTTCCTTACTCGTACATTTCCATTGTTACTGTTTTTGTCACTCCTATCACCTCAGCTCTGATCATAATGGTCAAAGCCATGTTATGACACAACAGAAATAGTTTTTAGATTGTGCTAGGATTTAATAGTTATAGATTTTATGAAGGAATTATATTTTGTTCTTTGGGCTTGGCGAAGTTAAATATGATTGCTCTTGGGGGGAAAAAAAGTTGATGTTACCGTGGTGAAGAGAGAATACAGCAAGGTTTGAACAGCGTAGATCGGGTATATGAGTTGCTGCTACGAATTTTAGTCATTACTGAAAAATAACCTTGCATTTTTGGATACATGATGTAGTTCTTTGAGGAGGAAAACACAAGCACAGTAATAAAGTTTGAAACTGTTGGAAATAGAAAAGATTAGATTCTTTTTAAGTATATGACAAATAAATCAACAGTTATGCTACAAACCATTCATGTTGATCATGGGTGCCTGCAAGTTCTCAAACAGATGTTTCCACTTCATGAGTAAGGTCATGGCTCAAAATATTGTAAAGTTGTATTTGTTAAATGCCCTCTTCCATATACCTTTGACGAGTAATGAGTGTATTTTATCTTTCCTTTCCCAATTATTACATCATAGCATTTCTTTCTGCTCCATTGTTGGTGATATTTATGGGCCTGTAATGGAAAATAAAAATTTAACTTCCAAAATATTGTTAGCTTATATGTTGGTGGACTATACTTGAACATTGATCAGGCTTAGAATACAATAATTTGACAGTGAATGATTGTTTAGTTATTATGGTTGACAATTCATGCGGTGTTTTTATAAAACTTTGTATTTAGGAGTTTAGACTGCATACGGCCACTTGACGAACATAAGTTATTCTGATTAATTGCTTTATAGTGAAATCATCTAACATATTAGTATAAAGTTGCCCTATGTCAGCTGATTGTATTAATATAGTTTATGCCATATATTCAAAGAAGATATGGTAATTAGCTGCAGATCCCTTGGTTGCAGCTTTCTAGGTTTTTTTTTAAAACTGAATTGTAATTTTGTGTACTTGGACTTTCTTATTGATATTAAATTTTGTATTGTGTAAATCTGTTTTTAAATCATTGCTTGTTAGTTAAATAAAAGCTAAAAAGAATTTGACAGTCCATTTTGTTTTAATGACTGCTCATATATAAAGATAAATTACTTTAAAAAATCCATTCAGAAAACATGGTATTTACAATTTCTGGTTTTCTCACGTATTTTGATAGATCAATGTGTCTGATATATGAGATCTGAATAAGAATTAATCCTAGAAATGGTTACCTCCCAAGTGTTTTTTACATCTCTTGTTGGAGCCTGTATTTTAATGTCCACCCTCCCTAGCATCATTTTTAAATGTTGTAGGTAAACTTCACACTATGTATACAACATTTGCAGCTTGTTTCTCCCACAGATATCAGAATGTGCTAAGTATAGAGAATTGTTCTGTAAAAATTCTAATACTTTTCATTAAATGCAAGGCTTCAATTACTATTCAGACATAAGCAGTATCCACATAACCATAGTTCTCTACAGTGAACCTTCAGCAAGAAGGAGCTTGATCATTAAATTTGTCACAGTGCCAACCTATAACAGGAACTTATATTGTTTAACAACATGACAGAGATAGCATATATAGTAGATATAGGTGGTTTTGGAATCTGACGATTTGAGCCTTGAGGAGTCAAATTGCAATTTGTACAGTTTAAATTATTTATGAAGTTTATCCATTTTGAAAAGGGGAAAAGTTTATTTTATTTTCAGAGCAGCTGTGTTTTAGGAGCATAAATTAATCATTACTTTCAGGAGGACTATAAATTATTTTTTGGCAGACATCTTGATATTTACTTGCTTATTTGCCTCATATGCTAGAGTTCTGTAAAGTTGCTGATGCCCCCTTTTTTCTCTCTTCTTCAAAGTTCTTATTAAATTATATTTACATTACCTTTGTTTTAGAGAAGGATTAGAAGATCCACTTGATGACTTAGGAATGGTTCAACAACAATTAGAACAACTTTCTGTTATTGGCCGCTGTGAATATCAAAAAACTTGTACACTTCTTGTACAACTGTTTGATCAAGCAGCTGGTACTTATCAGGAATTGATGTCTAATCCCAGTGCACAGCAGATTGACATAACCATTCAGGAAGGTGAGTAAATAGGAATGTTATTGAGCTGTGAAGTAATGTATTTCAAATATTCATTAACACTATTTTGATCAAAAATACCAGTTTCAAATATTTAGTATAGATACAATTGAAGGCATTCCTATTTTTTGTGTATTAAGTATTGAAATATAAAGCTCTTGAAAATTGCTGCAAAAATCTGATAGTCATTTCCTGTACAAAATATTTACATGTTTTGATCTTACTGTATCGAAACTTGATCCAGTTGCAACTTAGAATGTGTAGCTCTGCGTGATTTTTACTTCTATGTCTTCTCCAATAATTCCACAATTTGGTGGCTTTAAATGAATGCCAAATAATCATAGTTTAACACTGAATGTTCCCAATTATACTTAGAAAATCTGACTGAAGTAACTCTTCTTGATATGTAGTTGTTCATCTCTCATCTTCTGCTGTCATTCCTTTTAGTTGTTTATCTCAGAAGTTGAATGAATTGGCATATCTTATTATACCATGCAATACCTTTGTAATAACTTTCCAACACCTGAAGGGCAACTTTTTGATCAGTTGTAAAGTCTTCTTACTGTTTAGTGGGGGAAACTGTGGTATAACCTAATAATATCAGAGTTCACATTAGCTCTGCTAATGTATCACTTAACATTTAGTGCTAGGTAGAGGGACATTGTTGTCTGTACATTAGCTTGGAGGAAACAGTCCCCTTTGAGTTTTCCTTTTACATTTAATATGTCATCGGTGATTCCATATCATATTCTTAGTTGTTACTTAAATATTTATTCTAGTTATGTAATGTGACATATGCTGTTTGGGTAAATTTCTTACCACACAATGTAGACAACAAATTAACTTTTCCCTTTTCGGCAGATTTTTTAAAATGGTTTACACAAATTTATTTCCTCTCTTTTTTTAAAAAAAATACCTTGCTTAATAGATTTAGAATTCTAAAATACTGTACTACAAAAACTATCTATCCAATGGTATTGTAGTTATTGCTGGTCATTTGTGTTCTCCAAAGATTAGAACAATGCCTTAAACACTTACAAATCTTGTACAAATAGAAACATTATTAGGTAATGGAAACAAAGATACTGCCATGAGGCACTGGAAAAAAGATAGGATGGGGGGGGGGGGGAAACAAATACCCTTGACTTACCACAGATGAAGGGAGGAGGGTGAGATGAACACATAAATACCCAAAAACAATTTTTTGACATGAGTCTTAATCATGTGAGAGGCGAGACATATGGCAGGGGAAAAGATGTGGTCAATTCCCAACCCGCCACATGAATGAAGCACAGGCGGAAAACATACGGTGCTAGTAGAATTGCGGGGGGGAGGGGGCAATAAGCTTGAGCAGGGATAAAAGTGAAACAAAATAACCTTTGTGTAGCATAATTCAAAAAGGTATAATTTTATTTAGATTGGTTATAGATGAAAATAAAGAGAGACAGAAATATATATATATGTGTGTGTGTGTGTGTGTGTGTGTGTGTGTGTATGAATAGATGAAATATACATATATAAGTAACTGACTGTAAAATGAAATGAGAGATAGCAAGTAACAGGTTTAACATAGGTTTAGGCCAGGGGTGTGTCTGGTGTCAAGGATATGTTGGTAGATTAGTCCCCTTCTGCGGAGTTCTGAAGGGGTGGTCATATTTGGTAAAACTATGAGAGTTCCTTAGTGTAATCTCTTTATTCAAAATAGATCTGTGAACCTTTGGTTCTTGGTGTATTAGCTGTTCGCACAAACCAGAGGTCATGTGTAGAGGGTGACACATTGTGCACAAATGTCGCATATTTTAGCCATTTATCCTAAATTTTCTGCACACTGTTTACACAGTACCTTAAATTATCTGCTAATGTTTTGTGTTTCCTTTTTAGTGTACCATTTCGCTCTTAGTGATATGCGTTGGAAGTAATATTTAGCAATAATATTTGCAGAGATTTTTGATGTCCCCACTCACAAAATTGTTGCCATTATTACTATCAGAATAGTTACTCCTCCTACAGGATTATCTCTTCGACCAGCATTTTACTTATACTGTATCCTGTCCCTTGTACTGCATAAAGACAGTTTATAATTTCTATATAAGACTGCACAGTTTTTTTTTATACTAGCAAACATTTTTCTCTGTGGACTACCAGTATGAAAGACAGATAATTAGTTGAGATAAAGTATTTTTTGACAGCTATTGGTCCGTATAGTTAATAGCTATTTTATTCAGATAAGCCAAATATTTTATACTAGCTTCAAAACCCGTCAAAAATGACGGGTTTAACAGTGTGTTCTGACAATTCATTTCTCTGTGGTTGCCTAAATAAATAGATTTGTTCTTATGTAAATCTCATAACTGTATTTTGTAATTTGTAAATATTTTGGTTGTAGTTTACACAGTGATACAGACGGAAGTTCTGTCAGAGAGGCCGGATGGCTTTGGCGCGTGGGGATGAGTGCACCAACCTGCAGCGAATCGTTACCACGACATCCTCTGCCGCTCCTTACCGCGTTCGGCTGTTGTTACTATAAATTTCCTGACACCACTGCGATTTAATCTACCAGTCGCAGAACTGGTTGGAATTCGGGAAAGTCTTGCGGAAAAGAATTTGTGCCGCGAACATTTAACTTATTTATTGGTCACAAAGTTACACAAAATATGGCTGAGAAGCGGGTCCACTTCGCTTCCAATTAATAGTAATTTTTCCAGACAGACGACAAAGTTAGTTAGGCAGCAGGGGGGACCGTGCGAGAGCCGATGTGAATACTATGATGTTTCCGGGCAAAAAGAGCTCGCGAAGCGTGCCGACCGGCCTCGTAACCTCGGACTCGCGTCAGCGAAGTTCGGAAATTGCCGATTCGCGTCAGCGAATTCCGCGGTCGCAAACAACCAGCGAGCGGTCTGCAGCTCGACCTGCACCTCGCTTAACAAATTCAACTTTAAGTAACGTTAATAATTTTGAGCTCTCACACTCTTCCCCCTCCAGCTAGGCATCCCTTCCAAGATGCCTACAATTAGCTATCAGTACGCAAATGTGGACCTCACCCACTCGACTTACAAAGTCATTTCAACATAAGGAAATCTTAGTAGTAATTCTTGGTGGGTTGGTTGGCCAGACCTGGTAAACAAACAAGTCAATTAGAACACAATTACCAAGGGCGATATTCTAAATAATGCAAGAAGCACTACACTGGTAACAAAGGAAAACATTTCTATCAAGTTATTTACTTAAACTAAGACTATAGTACCCCCAGTTAATAGATCCCAAACATCAAAAGTTGAACTATACTTGAACAAATGTTCTAATAATGATAAAGGTACAATATTAATCCTACTAGTCTCATTAACTTATGAGTGTGATGAGAATGCCCTCTTATTATCCCTTAAGTCTGTTTCCCCTTAGAAATTAAACAATTATCTTGTGCTACGATACTTAGGATAGAGTCCCAATGTTATGACGCTAGCTTGAGCAAGCTGGCTGACAGCGCCGTTGGTCTTCACAGGCCAGCTTTAAGCCGACACATGCATGGAGAACAGCTGCACAGCCTGCTCCTTCCTGTGCCTGTAGAACACAGTATCACGCCACCAATTGTTCTTATACTTAACCTAACAAGTATATAATACCAGAGGGTAGCTGGTACCAATCTGGCTTGGCAGAACAAGTTGACATGATACAAAATCTTAATTTACAACTAAGAGATTCACTTAAGCTCCCTCTTTGGAAGTTCCCGGTTCACAACCCAGTGATAGCAAATCCCTCATAAGATTCAGGGTTTTACTAGAACATTATTCCCACAATTTTATAGGCTCATTTTTCTCTTTCTTAAGTCATAGGGGTGATCGTTAACAGGCCCCTCATTTACTTGAATCATAGGATGACTACGAAGATTATAGTGGTCATTTGAACAGGTGGATTCAGCGTTTGTCTTTAATTTGAGTGTTTGAGTGTTGTTACTTTTAGCATCTATTGCTAGTTCTGGAGTTACTGCTGTGGTGGGGGGATGGTGTCACATTTTGCTGTTGTCCATGATATGGCTTCACACGGTTTTTATGAACTACCAGTTCCCTGCCAGGTAATTGCAATTTCAA
Source organism: Vandiemenella viatica (assembly GCA_031002005.1). Taxonomy (NCBI): domain Eukaryota; kingdom Metazoa; phylum Arthropoda; class Insecta; order Orthoptera; family Morabidae; genus Vandiemenella; species Vandiemenella viatica. The sequence goes on along the minus strand of JARYHS010013630.1, from coordinate 304,331,796 downwards.
ATTCACAGGTGACGTTTGGGCTAGTACCAGGTGTGGTCCTGACCAAATTGTTCCTGGTTTATTATAAGGTTTGTTAAGCATAACTAGACTACCAACCGGTATTTCTTGGGGTTTTACCTTTTTATTGTACTGTGAAGACTGTTGTTCGAATGCTTTTGCATTGTTCTTCTGGACCTCCTTCCAAATTCTTTTTAACCGATGCGCGAGACTTCGGACATCTGAATTAGTAATGTCTTTGTTGAGTTCCAAGACTGTAAAGGGTGAAACCATTTCTCTGCCATATAATATTTCAAATGGGGTGTGTTTTGTGGAGGTATGCACTTTACTGTTATATGCTGATACAATGAATGGTGGAATTCACGACCAGTTACTCTGAGCTTTGTTTAGATAGCAACTGATTGATTTAACTATGGTTTTATGTACTCGTTCACATCTCCCATTCCCCATCGCATGAATTGCTGAGGTTCTTAGTTTTTCTATACCTAACAGTTGGCACGTTTGGGTAAATAGTTCTGATAGGAAGTTACTCGCTTTGTCTGTCAATAGAGAAATCGGTACACCAAACCGTAGAATCCAATGTGTTACTGAAGGCACTAGCCACGGTCTCGGTGGTTTGATCTGTTATCGGAACCATAACTAAGTAGCGTGAGAACGCATCAATAATAGTGAGGATGTACTTCTGGCCTGTATCACTTCGGGGGAACGGTCCAACGATATCCAATTGAATTCTTTCAAAAGGAGCCCTGGTTTCTGGGAGTGATTGCAGTTTTTCTTTACAACCAGTTTCTGGCATTCTTTCGTTGCAAATCGAGCAATTTTTAACGAAATTTCTGATATCATTTCTCTGAGATGGCCACCAATATTGTTTTGCAACCCTTCGATTGACACTCTTCCAACCAACATGCCCAGACAAAATAGATGCATGGAATAATTCCATAATTAGCCTTCTTAAGGAGGTGGGAACTACTATGCGACAGCCCTGTTTGGTATTTCTGTAAAGAACATTCTCTTTTGTGATAAATTGTTTGTTATTTCGCCATTTTTGGCACTCTTCATCTTTTGACTGTTCTACCGGTAGTTCAGACAAGGGTGGCGATTCCTGTTTTTCAACTACACCGATTTTTCGGATTAATCCGTCAGCATTAGTGTGTTTCTTCCCGGGTTTTTGGATTACCTCAAACTGATATTCTGAAAGGGATAGGGCCCACCTCGTTAGCCAACTAGAGGGGTCTTTGAGAGATAACAGCCACCTTAAGGCTGCATGGTCTGTCACAATTTGGAACCTACGACCATAAAGGTAGCAATGAAAGTACTTTATACACCAGAGCACAGAAAGCAGCTCTTTCTCTGACGTCGACTAATTGATTTCTGCCTTCATTAACTGCCTTGACGCATAACAAATGGGACTGTTCCAAACCGTCGACTATTTGCGAAAGGACCCCACCCAGAGCAAAACTTGAAGCGTCCGTGGATAATATAAAATTTTTGGAGAAATCGGGTAAATTAGCAAAGGTTTTGAAGTTAAAATTTCTTTGAGTTCCTGCATGACATGCTCACATTCCTCTGACCAAACAAATGGGGTGCCTTTTTTAAGTAAAGTGGTTAATGGTTTGGCAATCTGAGCATAATTTTGAACGAATTTCCTGTAGTAGTTGGCTAAGCCTAGAAAGGACTGTAACTCTTTCACATTATTTGGAGAGGGGAACTCTTTGACTGCTGAAACTAATCGGGGATGTGGTTTCACACCAGCTTTAGAGATTAGGTGGCCCAAATACTCAATCTCTCCTAAAGCAAAATGGCATTTGTCAAAGGATAATGTGAGGTTAGCTTTGTGGAGTCTTTCAAAAACATTTTCTAAGTGTACCAGGTGTTCCTCCAAATTATTAGAGAAGATTATCACATCATCGAGATAGACCAGTACAGAGTGAGGCTTTAGCCCTCGAAGAACCCCGTCCATTAGCCGTTTGAAAGCTTGATGGCGCATTTCTCAAGCCGAAGGGGAGTTTTCGGTATTCGTAATGTCCATCAGGAACACTAAATGCCGTTTTTGGAATATCTCGTTTGGCCACGGGTACCTTCTGGTACCCAGACTTAAGATCTAGTGTTGTAAACAGTTGGCAATTGCTAAGATAGTCAACAGTTTCTGATATGTTTGGTATGGGGTAGACATCCGGAATGGTTACTTTGTTCAGTGCGCGATAATCCACGCAGAACCGAAACTTTGTTTCTCCATTATTTGAGCGTTTTGGCACCAAAACAACTGGTGATGACCACGGGGAATTTGAGTGTTGAATTATCCATCACTCAACTGCCTGTTCTATAAAATCATTTATCAATTGTCTCTGACTATACGGCACTCGGTATGGCTTTTTGTATATGGGAAGAGCATCCCCAGTTAAAATTCTATGTTCTACAATATCAGTAGTGGATAAGGCTTGATCAGGCATAAACAATTTTTTATACTTAAGCAACAACTGTTCAAATCGGACCTGCTCCTCCACAGGCAGATGTTGTAACTTAGGCTTAAAGCTAATAGGTGGTTCCGCAGAATTGGCAAGAACATACTTAGTGTCTACAGAGCTTTCAACATTATCATTTATGCTCACAATATCATGCTTACAGTTAAGGTCTCTAATACCTCTATTTCGGCTAATTTAAAATGAGCAGATATCTGTACATCAGCTGTGCCAAAATTTTCAACTACCACTGGCACATATTGACTCAGTCAATTATCTTTAGATTACAAATGCTTCTCTTTACATACACCCGTCTAGCATCCAACCAGTCATCCACAGGTAATGGTTCAACAAGAATGATAGAATCTGTGGTAGCATTGAGGTTATCCATTATGGGAATATGAATAATTTTTCCAGATGATTTTGAAATTGTATGGGTGGTAAAGACCTTCGCAACTGACTTATATGCCCGTGTAGTGAACTGTGACACGTCTGTCTTAGTTCATGAGCATGTTGGTAAGCCTTGTAACTCAAGAAAACGGGATCACCGTCGTGATCTCCGAAACAAACTGTGCGTTTTGCTAAGTCAGTGACTGCCCCATGTTTATGCAAAAAATTTAGTCCAAGATTTCCATTGTATTGCCCTCCCAGCTTTGGAACCACATAGAAGGTCACACTGAGAGATTTTGGGCCCAACGCGACGTTAGTATCATGTATTCCCAATACTTGGATTTCCTTGTTGTCAACCCCTGTGATTTTGCAATCTGGCGGGTACAATTTTCCCACTCCACATATGCTACGCTTCAGTAACGAGACTTCAGCACCAGTGTCCACCAAGAAATTACACATTACCCCATTTACATATGCTTTTATGGTCAACACAATTTTTGCCACACTATCCGTACCGTCTACTGCAGCTACATTTACATTTTTACACAAAATGGGCAAAATGATCGCCGCCACACTGCGCACGACCAGGCCCATTCCGGCTCCCATTCCCGCAGTCCGTTGACCCCTACCATACGACATAGTACCATTACTTCCAGTACCCCCGGGGTGATGTGTATTTCCACTACTACCACGATTCCTCTTAAAATTGCCACTGTCTTCTGTATTTGACCAGCAATTTTTCCTCATGTGCCCACTTTTACCACATTGATGGCAAACAATTGATTTCTTATTACTAAAAACATGCCTTATTCTAGTCTTACTTTCTGCAACTGGTTTTCTCTTTGTCTGCTCAAAAAATACTGCATATTTAATTGCATCAGCTAGTGTTTTGGATCTTTTAGTGCAACGTACTCGCTAACATCATCATTAATGCCGTTAAGGAAACTATCAATCCCGCGCTGGTCTGCCTCAAACCTCAAAGCAATATTCTGTGATGCTTCCTTTGTTAGTGCGTAAGTTTGATTGTTAATTGCCTTTATCCGGTCAGCAAAATGTTCAATTGATTCTGATGCTCCCTGTTTCAACGTTCTTAATTTTTCCCGATAGTATCGAGCTGTATTTTTCCTTTCAAACCTTTTAACTAACTCTTCTGATAAACCTTCAAACATTTCTGAAAGCTTACAATTCTCATCAAACATAGCAAACTTATAGGCATCTCCAGAAAGTCTGCTCCTAAGCAATTTCATTTTATGTTCGGTCTGTATATCTAAGCCCACTAAACAATCATTGAACCTTGACAGGAACTCGTGAATATCTTCAGATCCAGATCCACTGAATGATAAATTGTGTGTGAAAAAAGCATTAATAAAAGGTACATTATTGCCATCAGAATCTCTACTTCGCGCATTACGAGCCTCCAGAGCCGCGATTTTCCGATTCAACTGCTCAATTGCTGTTTGCAAATCAATTTCCATTTAAGTCAGATTGGAAGCAACGAACCTCTGTTTGATGCTAGAAGCCGTCGGTTGATGATGACGCTGCCGTCGACGCCGCTCCGGTTAGCGCGTCTGGAGTCGCCGCCTCCGGGTTGAACCGCCACGCACTCGCCGCCTCCGCGTCGAACCGCTTCCGCCAAGAACGCGCGCCGCCTCCGCGTTGAACCGCCTCCGCCACGCAAGATGCGCCGCCTCCGCGTCGAACTGCAACCCGCGTCGAACAGCAAATCCGCGACGAACAGAGACCCCGTGTTGAACGTGTCACCAAGCAAATTGCGGCCAGCTGTTCTGCCGCTCTAAGCCCGTGCCACGTTGCTACACTTCGTACTGCGCTGCCGGCTCACGTCCTCCGCTCCGGTTCGCCCCCGCTGCCCACTACATTTTCTTGATCTTCTTCGCTGTTAAGTTCTTCTTCCCAGTTCTGACACCACTTGTCAGAGAGGCCGGATGGCTTTGGCGCGTAGGGATGAGTGCACCAACCTGCAGCGAATCGTTGCCACGACGTCCTCTGCCGTTCCGGAATTCTTCTGCCGCTCCTTACTGCGTTCGGCTGTTGTTACTATAAATTTCCTGACACCACTGCAATTTAATCTACCAGTCGCAGAACTGGTTGGAATTCGGGAAAGTCTTGCGGAAAAGAATTTGCGCTGCGAACATTTAACTTATTTATTGGCCACAAAGTTACACAAAATATGGCCGAGAAGTGGGTCCACTTCGCTTCCAATTAATAGTAATTTTTCCAGACAGACGGCAAAGTTAGTTAGGCAGCGGGGGGGACCGTGCGAGAGCCGATGTGAATACTATGATGTTTCCGGGCAAAAAGAGCTCGCGAAGCGTGCCGACCGGCCTCGTAACCTTGGACTCGCGTCAGCGAAGTTCGGAAATTGCCGATTCGCGTCAGCGAATTCCGTGGTCGCAAACAACCAGCGAGCGGTCTGCAGCTCGACCTGCACCTCGCTTAACGAATTCAACTTTAAGTAACGTTAATAATTTTGAGCTCTCACAGTTCTACTGAATGAATGATGTCAGAATTAGGGAACCAATTAAATTGAAATAAATTAGGAATCCTTAAACCTTATGCTATAGCATGCAATATTGGTTTTATTCCTGGTCCAGGTCTCATTCAGCATGATAAATACAGAACTACTTCCATCCATATAAAAATACCATAACTTCAGAAACTCAGATCTTATGAAAGCAGTTTAAATTATTTATAAAACTAAATTCATCGTGATTTAGTCTGTAAAAAAATGTGTCAGTATCTGGTCGTATCTTCATTTGAACACAACCGCAATGTAAGAACCTTAGAATTTTGGCAAATTCTAGATTTGCTTAGGCGGGAATTAGAAATTTCGATAAGAGTAGTTTTCAACTTTAAGGAATATCCCTGTAATCGTTCCTACAGTTACAATTCGCGATAAAAATCATTTTAAAGTGTATTCATCCTATCGATAAACGTTTATTTTAAGAGATATTCTGGTTTGTTCATGTTTTGAAACACGCGATCATAAAAGTAGAAAATCTAAGATTTGAAATATCTTTAAATTGAGTAAAGCTACAGCTGACCTTTTATCACCAGCTATAGTCAGCACTGTTCCGGATATTTTGGTAGTAAAATTAAGTAATTCGGCAAAGTTTAATTAGTGGTTTTAATTAAGAGAAAAAATAAACTTTTTAACTAAAAGGAATATTAATTTGAAATTTATATCAGTAGATAGCCCTAATTAAGACGATTCTGAACATATAGTGGTTTTGGTAAAAAGTTTAAACATTTGTCTAGTAATTAAGTTTTTGAAAATAAATTGTTGCGGATTGTTGTTGACGCGTGTAAAAATCCAGAACACTTAGGGATTTTCCCCGATCGCATTAGAATGTGTCACTACGCGAAGGTTGAACAAGACATTTAAAACTAATCACTTAAAAATACTCGCTAAATATCCATTGATCTTCTATTAAATAGGTCAGACTTTAATTGCATTTTATCCTCTTGTTCATTTAATTCGCTGGGTCATATTTTGCTAGGCCGTAGTAGAAAGTTGTGTTTCAGCTGTGATGTCATTGATTCTATATAAACTCGTGCTTCCATGTAACCGCATCTTTTTTCCTCGAAGTGTTATGTTTGGATAGTCTGCGCAAGTTTGGTGTAGGAGCGGGAAGGAAACGGTTAGATGTTCGCGCCATTGGGTCAGCCATGTTGGTACTTTGGTGTGATGGCCTGCGAGGATAACTGTTAACATCAACATATAAATTTACAAAAGGTGTCGGTCGGTGAAATTTCTCTCCACAATCTGCAATATTTTGGAAAAGTGTGTTCGATTTGCCTAAACTATTAAATGCAAATTTTAGTAAATGTGACTTTGGAAATAAAACTTTGAATTTTCTGGAAGTGAACTTTTGTCATTTCGTAGTTATCTTGAAACCTTTTCTAGATTTGTGGTTAGTAACAGATCTAGTGGCGACCTTCAAGCATTTAAGTTGAGTTTCTGTCAGGCTACATGGTCAAATTCAAATTATTTTATGAACTTTCCGCAGAACTTTGAGTCCACTTAAACTGTTAGTTGAGGCACTAAGGCGATACTACAGCTCCAGTATCAGCCTTGGGTCTTATAGCAACTTCTAATATTACTGTTCAAAATTCATAGGTGCTAAAACCCATGTACGAATACATTCATTTTTTTTTTCGATATAACTTTGACCTACTGGAAATATTTACAATGTCTGATATAGTGACATCAGTAATAAATGCAACTAATAATTAATATATTCATTTAAATGCGGTACTTACTTTTATTTCAGTATTTTGGCAAATCATTCCTTCCAGTATATTATAACAGTGACTTAAAATATCTACATTGGATATAAATATCTTGTAACCCCATCAAAAATGACCTGTTGAATGTAGTATTTTAGCAATTTGTTTCTTCGCTGACTAAGTACAATCAAATAATGTTAATTATCTTGAAAATGATGTAATATAGAAATTTTTAGCTTACTGTAATAATGGTATTGCTGTCCAGAGTGTAAAAGAAAAATCTACATTGAACAAATTTTAACCAAGAAAAACTAATAATTAATAAGTCAATTTCAACAGAACACATACTTTTCTTTCAGTGTTCTGACAGTTAATTTATTCGCGGATGCATAGCTAAATAGAGCTGTTATTAAATAACGCACATAACCTCAAACATCTCCATTCGTTGTTTGCTGTGCAACAGGGGTAAAAAGCATGACGTCATAATGTGGCATCGTGGCATGACACAGATACAACGTGACCAGAACTTGCATTTTATAAGTAAAGATTATCAGTATCAAAAGTGACAAGAAATATGAAAACAGTTGTGACACAATTTTCAACTGTTGCTGGATGACAGTATTACTCTTGAAGTTGGTAAAGACTGAATATTTTTCATAAATGTTCTTGGTTAACATCACAGCAGTTTTTAAGAACTGAATATTTTTTTAAGATGTATGAAATTTTGTAATTTTTTGTTTGGAATAAATTTGGAAGGGAGGGATTTGTAACTAAGGTATTTGCATTTATTGGGACTGTCTTGGTGTGGGAAAATGTTGTCTGTCCATTTGTATTGTATCACTTCTGCTACTTGCATTCATTCAATCGGCATTGTGAGTTGACTTCCAGGCAGACACAATATTCAACGTTCGGTGAACAGTAGTGACAACTATATTGATATTGCAATCTGTTAGTATGCACAGAACTGGTAAATCATATCTACAAATAACACCACCATTGATTGTATGTAAAATGTGTGTTTAATACAGAGTTAAGCAGTGTCATGCCGGCATAACTGTGATGCTCGCTGGAGTAGTTGTTCACGCAAGGTCTCACCGTGTCAAGATCTACAGCTCATAACGTTGTCCCAAGATATCAGAAAAGCAAGTGCTAGTGACTTGACTAGTTAACTCAGTACAACTAATGGCTAAAATTTCAGTGTCTCAACCATTTTACAAAGACTTTGTGACATTGTGAAAAAGTCTTTCTAAATGATTTTAGGTTTGAGAATTGGGGCTGAGCAGCTGTTGGGGTAGGTGAGAAAAATGGGGGTGGGGGGAGTGGGGGGGAGAGAGAGAGAGAAGGGGGAGTAGTAGTCTGTCTATAATAAATATCATGTTATGGTATCTTAGGAAGGTGGGGTAAATAATTAATTAATTAATTAGTAAAAAAGTGGAAGCAGCAAATATAAAAAAAAGTAATCCTTTCGAGAAATCAAACCAGCACAAGGAAACTAAAAAAATGACCCTGCTTAAGTTAGACTGAATTAATGTGAATGATTGTTATCGTGTGTTCATGGATCTCGTGGAAAATGTTACCAATAATCTGATTAGGTGAATCAAAGTCTGCTTAGTATAATTGTATGATTGGTATTGGTGTTAGTTTCCCTTTAGACAAAAGAACTCATTAAACAAAGTGTTGTTTGAAAATGCATAAACTTTTGTTTTAAATAATACATTATAATTCTTTGCTATGCTAAGGAAAAAAAAAGAACTGTCATATTCAGAAACATTTGTTTTCTTTGTTTCTTGTTTCATACTAATACTTAATAGAAGGCATGATTGGTTGGAGTAGACTAACGAGGAACAGTTTAGCTACAAGTTACCTAATCTTGTCTACTGAACTGCTCCTGATGGAATGAGGACGAATCATGTGAATTATTCTTTCAATGATGTGTAACAGAGCAGATTGATCTGATACAATCAATACACCTGGCATGTCAGTTGTTCCAATGAACAGCCAGCCTTATGCTGAGACTGTTCCTGCAAAGGCTGGTCCGCTCAATACCCAACTACCATAATAAAATATGACATTCATCCAACATAATCCATTTTTCCCTAATAAAGTTGTAAGGTTCAAAATGACACTGACAGTAGGAATCACTGTGTTTGGCTGAATGTGTTATGGTAATAAGATGTTTTTTCTTCATAGAACAGGTTTGTCAAATATCGGCAGGGAAATTTTAGCAGCCTTCCATCATGCCAGCCCTTAAACTAGGTGGAGAAGTACTAATTATGGATGTTCGATATACGTTTATGCATCAGAAACAGCTATATTTTCAATGTGGTGCATCAAACTGATTCAATATACCTTCAGCTCCTGAAACATTGATATGCTGTGATGTATTTTAATCGAAATGTCAAACCTGAATGGATGGGTAAAACTAAATTGGTAACAGAGAGAAATAATGCCATCTGAGGTGGAATTTAATAAAAACTGATACTATGAAGCATGATGTGCCTTTGAAGTATTGGAAGATATTAAAAAATATTTTTGACAAAATCAATGTGTATTCTTTAATTCGTTATAAAACACAAAAACAAATAAAGCTTTATTTTTAGTGATTTCCAAAGATAGTCAACCTTTATACAATCTGAATATTTATTAGTTCACTATAAATTGCCCAATTGAACTCTATGACTTTTCTTTGAGAAGTATGATTCTTTTACAGCAGTAATAAGTAATATGTACTCAGTTATGCTGATGTGACACTCACAGCTCATTTTTAGTGTTGCTACTTAATTTCAGGCATTAACTTCATAAGTTAATTAATTATAAAAATATTAACAATGAAAGTGCTGTTTTGCAATGAAAACAAGGAAAGATAGAAAAAGTAAGCCCGTCGCTTGCCCCAGGAAGGAGAGGCGCAATGAACAAATAAATATGAACACACTTTACAATACTTCAATATAAACCTTAATCATGTTAGAGGGGAGACATCATGCAAGGGGATTGGATATATGAACACAGAGACTTATCTTTTTTCCTTGTGGCTTTACGCCTCTTCAAGGTCATTAGAGGGGGGAAAGAACTGGGAACGGAAGGAATTCGGCCATGACCTTTTGAAGGTCATTCACAAGACCTACTTAATGGCAAGATTAGAAAGGCATGTACAGACAGACCAACTAGTCAGAGTACTTTCTGTTGTTAGTGTAGGAAAGTATGCAACTCCAGTGATTAATCTATATTTACTACCTAAAATTTAGATGAATAAATGCTCTACATCATTTGTTACTTCTAATTGAAGACATTGATATTTATCCTTAATAGCTATTAGAACACCACCACCTCTAGAGAACGGACTATTGTTTTCATTTCTATCATTTCTAAAGATAACATAATTGCTAAGATTCAACTCTGCATTATATACATTAGGGTCAAGCATTGTCTCTATTAATACAATAATGCCATACTCATTCAAAACGTGATTTGATTTTTCAACTTTCCTTTCCTTAGTTTAGCTTTCAGTCCACACATTTCGATCATAATATTTTATCCATTTCATACGATGACGTTTTTTAATGATTATTGTTTTTAATTATATTGACACTCTTAAGTTGTCCATTAACATATTAATTGTTTAGAAAAATGTAGTGTTGTTTTTACTACTTTATTATTATTCAGGATATTCAATTGATTATGTAGCTTGTTTAAGTGATTTCTCTGCATTGGTGTTAAGTCTGTGGCAATTTCTATTGGGTCATCACATTTGTGTTTATATTTCGAAACAGATAGAACAGTCTCGAGGTCATTCATTACTATTTTAATTTTACAGTACATTTTCCTAATCGAAAACATTTGGAAGGTATTACTTCACATATTAGCTTCACATCATTAAAAATTCCTGATACTTTTTTTTCCAGATTATATCCTCTCAGTAAACAAGTTAGAATCAGACTCCTTCACATTGAATACAATTAAGTTCTTTTTGCATTTTACTCTATCTGTCATTTCATTATAGATTATATATTCAACCTCGTCATTTATAGGCCTACTTGGTGACCTTATATTGCATGATTTTAATTGTTCATTTGTTGTATTTATTTTACTTATATCACCTGACAGCATTGCAATTTGTGTCAATACAATCACTTCAAAAGAATTTTATGGAATGCTTTTTGATTTCTAAACACCTAACCTCAGATGCAGTTAGTTCCCCTCAATCCACAGGGATAGGTTGATGGCAGCTATAACGTTTAAAGTACTTTCCAAGATCTTCACTTGAGGAATTACAAACTAAACAAATTAAAGCCATGACAACATTGTTTTATCTAGCCTTAAAACACTACACAGCAGATTATTAAAAATACACGTACACTTGCACAAGATTCAATCAGTAAATCCGATTTCTTTGTTCGAACACAAAATCTTTTCACAAATGGTGCAGATAATATTTACTTCCATTTACTCAGCATTAGAAGAATGTGACATCTAGTATTACACCTTAAAACACTTTAATGTGTATCACTATGCATGGCGACAATTTTTGCACATTGAATATGCTAAGAGACTGTGATAGCATGTTTTTTATATTAGAAAAATGCTTAGAGCTTCGTATTGCAGTGGTCAACATTATGATTCACCAAAAGCAGCATCTCTGATATTTATTGAAATTGAACTGATGATAACTTCATTACACACTTAGTCCACTTAAAGTTGTATCAACTGAAATGAGATAAAATCTCTTTCATGTGAGAAGCTCTCAGCATAGTAAGCTGGTAAATTTGTCCTTAGTTAAATTAACAAATGATGGGATGCCATTGAAAAAGTTTTGGGACTGGCTAGTGTTATGGTTTGTCTTTATTCATCACCAGTCTGTCGTGCATACTGTTATCGTTATGGTGATTTTTCTTTTCTTTTTTTGCTGTCTTCAGTTTTTAGACTGGTTTTATGCAATCCTCCATCCCTTCCTTCCTGTGCTAACCTCTTCATTTCTACATACCCCTTACAACCCACGTCCTCATATATCTGCTTCATATATTCTAATCTCTGTCTACCTCTACAGTTCTTACCTTCGACTGTTCCCTCCACTAACAAATTAACCAATCCAGCATGTCTCAAAATATGACCTAAAAACCTGTCTCTTCTTCCTGTAAGCTTCTTCCATAAACTTCTTTTCTCACCCATCATTTCCAAAACTCGTTCATTTCTTACTTTGTCTGTCCACCTACTTTTTAGCATTCTTCTGTAGCACCACATTTCAAATGCTTCAAGTTTCTTTCTTTCCGGTATTCCTAAAGTCCATGTTTCGCTACCGTAAAGTGCTGTGCTCCACACATAGAGTTTTAAAAAGTTCTTTCTAATTCCTAGATCAATATTTGAAACTAAAAGGTTTCTCTTTTTCATGAAGGCTCTTTTTGCTAGTGCTATTCTGCTTTTAACATCATTCCTGCTTCGGCCATCAGTTGTAATTTTGCTTCCCAAGTAACAGAACTCACTCACTTCTCCTATAGCATCCGATCCTATTTTTATATTTAATCTGCTACTGTTCGTATCATTTCTGCTACATTTCATCACGTTTGTCTTACTTTGATTTATATTCAGTCCAAAATCTTCCTTCAGTATTTTGTTCATGCCATTCAATAACTTCTCAATATCCTCAGCCTTCTCTGCTAACAAGACAATGTCATCAGCAAATCGTAGCATACTGATTTTTTTCTCCCTGAAAACTTATGCCACATGGAAATTTTTCTTTGACTTTCTTCATTGCTTCTTCTACATACAAGTTGAATATTAACGGGGATACACTACAACCTTGTCTCACACCCTTTTTAACCGATTCATGTCTCTCGTGATTCTCTACTTTTATTACAGCCACTTGATTCTTATATAGTTTATAGAGTATTCTTCTATCTCGATACTTTAGACCTGACTTCTTTAAAATTTTGAACATCTTGTCCCACCTAACATTATCAAAAGCTTTTTCTAAATCAACAAATGCCATAAAAGTATCTTTCTTTTTCTTGATCGCCCTTCAAGCATTAATCTTAAAGACAGAATTGCTTCCCTTGTACCGCGATTTTTCCTAAACTCAAACTGATCTTCACCTACTATCTCTTCTACTACCCTTTCCATCCTTCTGTATATTATTCTGGTCAGTAATTTTCAAGCATGTGATGTTAGACTAATGGTGCGATAATTCTCACATTTGTCAACTTGTGCTTTTTTTGGAAGTGTGAAGATGATATTTTTATTAAAATCAGTTGGAATTTCTCCTGTTTCATAACTTTTTGATATCAGCTTGAATAATCTTTTGATTGCTTCCTCTCCTAGAGATTTAAGAAGTTCTGCAGGGATCTCATCAATTCCAACTGCCTTATTTGCTTTCAAGTCATTCAGAGTTTTATTAAATTCTGTTCTCAAAACAGGATCTCCTAAGTCATCAATGTCGACATCGTCTTCCTTTTCCAATACACTATTGTTCAAGTCGTCCCCATCATATAGTTTCTCAATGTATTCCTTCCATCGGTTAGCTCTATCTTCTGAGCTTAAAACAGGTTTCCCATTGGCAGTTTTAATGTCATACCTCTTTTCTTAATTTCTCCAAAATTCTGTTTGATCTTTCTACATGCAACATCTACTTTTCCAACGACCATTTCCTTTTCTACTTCTTCACACTTTTCTTGTAACCATTTTTCTTTTGCTATTTTGCATTTCCTATTTATTTGATTTCTAAATTGCCTGTACTGCTCTCTTCCTGCTTCATCCTGAGCATTTTTGTACCTTCTCCTCTGATCCATCAGCTCCAAAATTTCTTCTGTGATCCAAGGTTTTTGGGCAGCTTGTTCCCTTTGCCAGCTTTCATTATTTCGGTCTTTAATGCATTCCATTCGTCCTCGGTTTAGCTCCTTTCAGAGTTACTTCTTAGACCTAAGTCTACCATTTCTACAAATTTTTCTCTTGTGCTGGATTGTTTCAGCTTATTCACTTCCAGTCTGTTCTGCTTATGCTGCTTCCGTATTCACTTGAATTTCAGCCTGCACTTCATTACTATAAAATTATGGTCCGAGTCTATGTCTGCTCCTGGATACGCTTTACAGTCTAGAACTTGATTCCTGAAGCTCTGTTTGACCATGATATAATCTAGCTGATACCTGCCTGTATCCCCAGGATGTTTCCAGGTGTATATTCTTCTTGCATGATTCTTAAACAGTGTGTTCGCCACTACTAGCTTATATCTTTCACAAAATTCTAGCAACCTGCTTCCTCGCTCATTTCTTTCTCCTAGACCAAAACTTCCTACAGTATCCCCCTCTTTTCCTTCTCCCACTATTGCATTCCAATCACCCATGATTATTAGATTTTCCTCACCTTTCACATATTGGATTAATTCTTCAATTTCAGCGTATATTTTTTTTTCTATTTCTTCGTCAACTTCCTGTGACGTTGGCGTATATACTTGTACTAATGTTGTTGTGACGGGCTTAGTTTCTAACCTCATCAAAATAATCCTGTCACTAAACTGTTCATAATAACTCACCCGTTTCCTTACTTTCTTGTTCATTACAAATCCTACACCAGTGACTCCATTGACAGCTTCTGTGCTAATTATCCTGTGTTCCCCAGACCAGAAATCCTGTGCGTCCTTCCATTTAATCTCACTAATCCCAACAACATCTAACTTAAGTTGTTCCATCTCCCTTTTTAAGTTTTCTAACCTACCTGCCCTATTCAGACTTCTAACATTCCACGCTCCGACTCGTAGAATGTTTCTATCCATTCTGATGACTCCTCCCTGAGCAGTCCCCACCCTACACCGCGAAATAAGATTACACAGTAAGAAATTTATTTATTTCCTGTCGAAAGCATTTCTGTTACAATTGTTAGAAACAAGAACAAAGCAGAACAGAAAGATGTGGGGGGGGGGGATAAGGATAGCAATCAACACAAATCGATTAATTTCATAGAAGGTCTTGCAGAGTGCGGGTTGATGGGCACGATGATTGTAAAGATTTTGAATGGTTCCTGAGCCACATTCACATGTATCTTTGAGATAACACCATCTTGCTAAGTTATTTTTTGTTCTGCATACACCACTTCTTAGCCTGCTTAGCACTCTCTGTGTTTTCCAGATAAGATTGCCAACTGGGGTTAACGCCTCTGCAGTAGGTAACCATTGATCAACCCACTCATGCTCATCACAGATGGAGCTGAGCAACATTTGGTTGAATATCTAATGCAGTCATCCTAACAGTGGATGAACATCATTTTGATTAACCTTTATATCTATCTGACTTTGCAGCTACTTCCCTTCTTATATCGTGGAGTGATTCCTGCCAGACTAAGTAATTTTTCATTTGGTGTGGCTCTGAGGCAACCTGTAACAATTCTACAAGTTGTATGGAGTGTCAAGTCTACTTGTTTGGCATAAGCAAATTTGTATCATACAGGGAAGGCATTCTGCAGCAGAATTACACAGTGCAAGAGCTGATGTTTGGGACACTGCAGGATGCGTAGAATACACTTCCTGTGACTTTTCACAGGTTATTGTTGTGGGCTGAAACTCTGCTTTTTGTGTTCAAGCAGTGCTTTTGTAAGTGAGGAAGCAATCCAGTCTAACTCTGAGATATTTTAGATTGAAACACTAATCTAGTTCTGCACCCTCCTATCTGATTTTGAGTTTTCTGTTCGCATGTCTGTTTCCAAAATGGAAAGTGCATAGCTGACTTTTAGATAAATTTGCTTTCAACTGATTGTGTTTATAGTAGTTTGTGAGAGTGTATAAACCATTACTTAGATACCTACCAAAAAATTTTGCCTGCACTGCTAGTGCTAAATTATCCACATAGATAAATCTTCAAATCATCAGTAGTTGGGGTTGATTGTTAGAGTAAATATTGAATAATGTCGGTTCCAGGACACTCCCTTTGTGTGTGTCTGTTTTTTTCCATCAACTTTTCCTACGCTCAAATTTGATGTAAATCCTTCAGTTGTGAAGTAAACGTAGCATAGTTTCTGAAAACTAAAAGCTATTGGTAAGTTGATATGTTTATGCAACAAGATTTTATGCTGTACAGTGTCATTTGCTGCAGAGGGATCTACAAAAGTCACTCCTGTGATCAGCCCTAGCTCAGAATCATCCTCAATTTACTGAATCAGACTGAGGACTTGTGTGGTGCTGTTTTTGTTAGGTCTGAAACCTGCTTGCTAGGGAATCAGTGTTGGCTTGATTTTTTTTTGGCTCAGTCAATTGAGCAGCATAGCAGAGAAATGGGATGATAGTTTTTTTTATGGCAGAAGAGTCTTTGCCATGTTTCAGTATGGCAATTACTTTCGTCTTTCTCCATATCTTGGTTATCTATTTATCTTGTAGTTAGTTGTTGTAAAGATGCAAAAGGCATTACATTGCTACGGTACCAAAATGTTTTATCTGCTCCACTTTTATATCATAGACCTGTTACCTTACCGGTTTTACACCTTTTAATAGCTTTCTTCATTTCATCGATTTGAAATTGCACTCAGAAATCAAAGTTCAGTTTTCACTATTGCAGACTAACTATACATTGCTCTTCACACCAAGTGGTTGTTCCACCAATCTAGCTGTGAGTTGGGAATGGTATCTTTAGCCTCCCATATGCTGCATTACTTCCAATTGTAGTGAATTTATTAAGGTTACTGCTGCTCCTAGGTCCAACTGAAAATGGAATTTTTGTTTGTTTACCAACAAATCTACTCAAATATTGTTTTCAGCACCCAGTTGAAGAATTGCATTGACCTATTGACTGCCATTTACTCTTTGTTTTCCTTTGTATTGCTTTTGTGCCCTCGTTTGAACACTCCCTGTAAATGGCAAACCTTTCCACATTTAAAACATTGTGCCTTCATAAAATTGTTTGCTTCTTTGAAGTTTGCCTCAGTGCTAGCATGATTTTCAACTTGAATTTTACTCTCTACATGATGGTACAACTTTGTTTTCTAAGGTGTGCCTCCTCTGCAAGTTGCCTTCAATTGACATACTTCTCAAGCTTCCATTATGATTTCATGTGAAGGTGCCACTTAAATTATTTCTTCCAACAATAGTTCATTCCCTCCCTCATTTTTCAGCATATATTATCATTTGGGGCATATGTATCATATCTCTAGGGAGAGAATCTGTATAAGTAAATCTGTGACCTTCCTTAGAACATGTAAAATTATTTGCTTGGCATAAACCTATAGTATTTGTGGGTCACTCTACATGTTGCCATCCTGGCTGCATTCAGCTTTTGGAAAACTTCTACAAAGAAGTCATTATATGTTATGCCTTCAGGCAATACTTTGACAGTTGCTCTTTCAGTTGAGCAAACCCCATATCCTTAGTATCTGACTAAGCTTTTTGCAACAGACTGCAAGTCTCTGATTTTAAAATACTCACAAGGAAAGTTTGATTGATAGCTTAATCTGCCACTACATAACATGCGAAATGTTGATTCTAACAATCCTTGTAATCTTGCCAATGCCTTATGTCACTTACAAATTTGACAGCTATTGAAAGTAGAACTTGTATTTGAAACTGCTGAAATACTTTGATTACCTCCATAATTGCTTGTTTTTGTTGTAATATTCTTTATTGGTTCTGTTGCTCTTGTTGCAGCTGCTGTACTTGTTGTAGATGTTGTCATTCCTGTCGTCACTGACCTGTTTCCCGCCCACTGTTTCGTAATGCACATTTTCCTGGACTGAAATAATAATGGTGCTCTTACTTCTTGCCACTTGTGCATTTCTTAAACTTCTTCATTGTCTTTTATGATCTGATCATTCACTCGTCATTATTTTTTTATGACAGTGTCCCCATACCTTCACTGTTATTGGGTATGATGAAGTCAAAACATGCTCGTCAAGACTGCTTACCAATGTACCGTGCTGTCTATCACCATCTTGGCAGCACAACATTCCTAATTGAGATTCTGATGTCAGAAATACAATCAACACTCGTATTTATTCCTTGTGCTAAAAACATGAGTCAATCAATATTCGTGCCAAAGTCCAACATCCAATCAGAAATCATAACCAAGCATGGTGGGTGAGCAATTACTCTCAAGCCTGGCATTTGGGAGGACATGGATTCAAATCCCCATCCAAATTTTTGTTTTCCATGGTATTCAGAAATCACTCCAGGCAAATTCTCAGATGGTTCCTTTGAAAGGCTTTGGTCGAATTGCTTCCCATTTCATGACCGCATGCTGTCCTGGCTCTGAATAACCTGCAAAGCAGGAAAAAAATTAAATCAAATTTCACTCTTAATTATTACAGATTAACCCCTTACACTAAGGAAAAGAAAGTGGCTTCTAGGCAATCGAAATTTAAAAAAAAAAGATAGAGATCACTAACCAAAGCTGAACATTGGAGGGCTGTGACAAACACGCAAAACATGGGATGAAAACAATTGTACATTATTTCAGTTCAGATCATTAATCATACAGAGACAAGAGTGCCATTTGACAAGGAAGTTATGCACACACTAAGGTTACCGCATGACTTAAAATGCTGACAGATGCTATCCTAATTAACAAAATAACTTCTGTGCAACCTTTCAGATCAGCTTTGGTGCAGGACTAACATTCTCCACTCTCTCCACTGGCAGTCTTGCTTTGCTACCACAGTGGAAAGTGATAATGGGCATTTCAAAACTTAGTCCAGCCCACAATAATTCAAAACCTTTTTCCCAAATATATTCACCCTCCATCCCACAAAACCATTCCCTCTTGTTCTAAGAGTTCCTTAGTTTCACTCTGTCATCACCCTTTACTAAACTCCATTCCACACTCCAACAACCTCAATGCCATGGAAACTTGAGCCATGTGAGAACTATTCAGAAAGGCAAACACCATCATCCTTCCTGCTTACTATGCAAATACTGTAGTCATGTACCACGTTGACTATGAGGCTAAGGCTCCACTCTAAGGACTCCACCGTCTCCATATGCCAGGAAATAAGAACTTTCAATGACCTGCAGGACCCCCTACAAGACCCCTCTCTCTCCCCTAACTCATCACCTACTTCCCAAGATCATAAATCAGGCAATCCTGGGTGACCTATAGCAGTGGCAAATGGGTCAATGACTGAATTGATCAGCATCTCCAAACCTTTGTGTAGAATGTTGCTTCCTTTGTAAACGACACTCCACATTTCCTGAATGTCTGTCCAGAGTCCACACTCCTCTACCTTCAGACCCCTTTCTTTTCTATATTAATGTAATCTCCCTTTATATAAATATCCCTCCATATCATGGTTTGGTGTCCTGGAACACTTTCTAGATAAACGATTCCCACTCAGATTTCCAGCACATCATTCCTTACATCCTTGGTTCACTTTATTCTCTCCAACAACTTCTCCTTCAGTTCTCAGATATATCATCAAATTCACTGTACTACCATGGAGATCCACATGGCCCCATCCTTTGTCAATGTATTCCTTGGTTTTCTTGAGGAACATTTCATGTATTACATTCCCTTTAAATCCATTGTTCGGTTCAGATACATAGATGATATATTTACGATTGGATACACATTAAAAACAACTCCTAGACTTTCACAATTTACGTAACAATAACCAATCCATCAGCTTTATCTTAACCCACACACATCATATTCCTTGATGTGGACGTTGCTCTAAGTAGAGCGCCCCTCACATCTCTATGCACATCGAGCCCACTAATTTGCTGCAATAGTTACATTTCAGTTGTTGACATCCATTACACACTAAACATTCCCTTCCTCACCATACATTGCAGACCGTTCTGATGAAGTCACTCTACCAGTAGTCACCAAACCTGTCACAAGCCCTCATTTCCCATTGTTACTTTTCAAATCTTGTAGAAAACAAATAACTAATGCTGTCACCACTTTCCACTCAACTAATCTTGCTATGTACCTCTAAATACTGAATGTAGCCCTGTATTTGTTATCTAGTTCATCACAACCAAAGTACACGCTATTGCCTGGTCTAGTTAGGATTGATTTACCCCTACACTGTTTTTAGTCACCTAATGCGAAACACGTGTAAAAACTTTCATCAGATTTGCAACAGCCATTTCTAAAATTAAAGATAAACAAGATTTAACCAACGCAGAAAGGGATGCATTGGAACTGATTTGCCCCAAACTGTTTTTATTCATCTGGTGAGAAAGTTTCATGAAATTGGAACCAGCCATTTCAGATTTTAAATCAAATATAAATTTACCTGCACCCTACTTAGAAAGTAGAGGGTTGTGATTAATTTACTCTTACAATATTTTTAGCCTCCCAATGAGAAACACAATGTACGAAGTTTCATCAAATTCACACCACCCATTTCTGCAGTTAAAAAAAACTTAGATTCACCCGAATCCTAAGTAGAAAATCGTGAGTTGGAAATATTTGTCTGATGAGTAACATGTACCGAGTCTTACGAAATTGGTGCCAGCCATTTCCAGAATTACAGATAACATCAATTTTCCCACAAACTGCCCAGAAAGGAGAGTGTTGGAGTTGATTTATCTGTGAAATAATTTTAGTCTCCCAATGAGAAACGTTATTTTATATCACTTTCATCAAATTCGCACCAGCCATTTCAACAATTAAATCAAATGTCGATTTACCTACACCCAACCTAGAAAGTGATGGATTGGGGTTTATTTTGCCCTTAAGGTATTATTAGTCTCCCAGTGAGAAACATACATTCCAAGTTTCATAAAATTCACACCAGCCATTTCCGGTTTGGTTTAAACCTATAATCACTGATGCCTTACCCAGAATGGGGAGCATTGTTCTCCGATATTGAATTTCAGTTTTCATTCTGGATCAGGCTTCATTTCAACCTAACCACAACATTCGCTAATGTTACTGCTTGATATCACAATATGTACTGCAGCTCTACATTCCACATACATGCATCTGTATAAGGAATGTGGCCATTTGTTCTGGCATCTTGCAGAAAATGGAGAGTTCATTTTGACATTATCACAAACTAGTTAAGTTGAAATACACTTAAACCATTATCGCCTAAACACAGTTGCCTCCCTTTTCAGATAAAATGAATGCTGAACCATGAGCAGGAGCCAACTACAAGGTGTGACTAGTTAACAGTGCCCCATGATTAAGTTGTGCAAGAAATCCCGTCTATTTTTATGGTAGGGATTCCACTTGCTCGCTGGTGGCAAATGGCCACTCTATATTCACATTTAAAAAAAAAATATCAGGATAAAACTGAATTATTTATATGAGAAATTGGCATGTATGTATTGCCAAATCATATATATATATATAATGCGTATGGCTTTACATTTTGTCAACGTCATTAGAGGTGAGGAAGGGCTGGGGGCAAGGAATGGGAAGGAATTCTGTCATGGCCTTTTGGATGATACATCCCTGCATTCAACCGTAGCGATTTCAAGAAACCATGCAAAACCAAAATCTGGAAGGCCGAACAGAGATTCAAACTAACTCTTCCCGAATGGAAGGCAAGAACATTACCACTCTCCCACCGCACTGGGGAAATGTATCATAATATACAGTACTACTGATAAAGCTTCTTCAAAAAAGGCTTAGTAATCACTTTGTTCAAACACACAGAGATTACTGCTGTGTGGTCCGAGACCATAGGCTTAGAAATGTTCCGGCATTTTATTATTATTGTTACTATTTTCCATAATTGTTAATGTAAGAAATGTCTTCTTCACATCCAGTACAGCCATAGGGGTTAAAAGCTATACCACACATATCATTACAATTGAATATTATGTATCTGGAATTATTTTCCTAAGATGGTTACAGTGGAAGCATTAAAGATTTTAGATTATGGGCGAAAGAATGTTGTCGTCATTAAAGATTTTGTAATCATTTTATTCGAACATCTGAGGTTGTGGGCAGAGAAACCTTCTATACCCATTTACTTTTTTAATAGTGTATTCATGTATATAGTACCATGTATGAAAGCTATTTTATTTATATGAGAAATTGGCACTTATAATATTACCAAAAAAAGTTCTTAAAAGAAAACCCATAGTGTGATACACTTTAAAACTCAATTTAAAATTGAATCTTATAATATTAGTCATCCATGTACAATTGAATATCACGTATCTAAAATTATTTTCTTAATGTGCATTTATTTAAAAATCTAAAGGCTTGCTAATCATTTTATTCAAGCACCAGAGAAAGTAGCTGTGTGGCATGAGGTCTTGGGCAAAGAAATGGTGTGTTGATGTTTTTCATAGTTATTAATTTAAATAGTTCTCTTTTCCCATTCAGTCCATGGGTTTAATGACTGAATAGCCAAAATTTGAGGAAAGAACTGGTATATGCCATAATATTTTGACAAAGTGAGTAATTTTATTGTCATGTGAAGTATGCAACATCCACTGATGGCATCCTTGGTGTTTCTGACGAAAGTTCTGAATTTCATTTACTGCTCTGCATCATGTAATTTAGAAGTAGAAGATATACCAAATATTTTAATCCTGACCCGAAGCTTTAAAATGATGAAAACCTATCGAAATCTGTTTCTGAGGGTTTCTGGAACCAGTATATATCAGTTGAGTTTTATAGATTAAAGTTTATTTTTTTTATACAGTAATGTTTGTGAAAAATGCACCACCCAGAATCACTCCAAAATTGGAGGATGTATTAAACACTTTAAATATAATAAGTGAATAAGATTGCAGAAGGATGGCATGCATGTAGACCCATTGGTGACCTCTTTTGTGTGATCAAACAGTGCAATCTATGCAGAGCTGTCAAACGAAGTGAAAACGTAAGGAAGGGTCAAATATGCCTCATCAGTATGAAAGGGCATGTGAGCGAGTTCAAATGTGGCCGAACGATTGTTCTACAGGAAACAAGTTTGTCAAAACGTGACATTATGGTTCATACAGGACATGCTAATACGCCAGTTATGCTTGTGTGGTACCATTGGATAGAAGAGGGTCGTACACAGCAATATGTGGAAACTGTACCTCACAATGTGGGATTACTGCCATCTTGTCCAAATGGCTGTTACTGACTGAGCAGCTTTGTCCTCAGTGTTGGTGCTGTGTCGCATCACTGCAACCGATGTGGACATGTCTGCGTTGGCTGTTCGATGCCATCTACTTCGGGCTGGATTGGTGGCATGCATGCAATTGTATCTGCTTCCATCGCCCAGAAACCACCAACGCCTCAGAATGCAATGAGAACATTAACGCTGTGACTGAGGTGCTGGGTGGCAAAATGTAGTGTTTAGTGTTTTTATAACAATCCTGTAACTTGTCCTACAGTAATTACGTGTTAGATGCTACCGTGGAAAATGCAACCAGGCAGACTGTATTGTTGACAGTGTCATGCCACATGTTCTGAGGAATGTGCAAACCTTCTTCGTAGACCTACAGTCACCACTACTTCCATGGCCTCCACATTCACCTGACATATCGTCCATCCAACATGTCTGAGATATTGTCAGTCAATCAGCAATTTGTTCATTTTTAACATCATGCAACCATTGTTAATGTTTTGTAGATGCAACTATAAACCCTGTGGCAGTGTGTTATACCGCAGCATATCTAAGCCAAGATGTTTAGATGCTATGATTGCAACACAATTGTGGCTTCACATCATACTGAATTTTCGCGGTCAAAGTGCATGTATCATATTTGGATGCACGGCAGTGCACCCACCAAGTTGAGTCAACGGTGGCACTACCCACCTTTTTCTTGAAGCAATTCGGGACACATTTGAACCTCATCTTCGGTCGTATTCAAGCTACATTTAGCAAACGTACTAAATTTTATTTCATTACTGTTCTTAATTCAGATGTATTTTGGATGCAATCTTCAGCGATTTTGTCACTCACTCACTCACTCGCTTATTGACTGACGATCATCAAAACTCTAATGTCCCGGCTAGACGTTCTGTCTTGCATGTGCAGGTAAACTGCGCAGTGAAAAACTGTACAAAAAGACAGAACACGGAATAGTGGCCACACGGTACAGGAAAGCTTGTGCAAACAGAGTGTGTCGACAGCTGTGAGTCTGTGACGATGTGGCCAACAGAAGAGTTTTTTTTTTAATGGAATCATCATTTTATTGTTTACTTATAAAGAAACAACAGACACATAAGTTACGCCATAGGAGCAAGTGGAGTAAAAGGTGGTTTTTATGGAGAAACATACATTCTCATGTCAACTTAATTGAAGATTTGAGAGAACATCCAGAAGACTGGGGTGGTTATCTTAGAATGGATGAAGCAGCCTATGAAGAGTTACTGCGGTTCATGACACCAATAATTAAAAGAAAAGATACTGTTATGCGCCAGTCTATATCTTCTCATGAAAGACTAACCTGTACTGTAAGGTTTCTAGCAAATGGCAGGCAGGACTTATAGGAAACTCAGATTCTCAGCAGCGATTTCTCATCATTATCCATGTTTTTCAATTCAACCCAAGAAAAATAAAGAATTATGAGCTCTGTGGCAGTAGCATTGCCTACTAAAGCACTAAAATCCTGTTACAAACACAATAACTATTTACCTTGGATTCCAGGACTTGTTGAAACTTAGATATTGGGGTCCGAGCAGCTTCTTGGTCATCCAAAAATTCTAACAAGTCCTAGTACCATAAGGATGAGTAGTAAATGTTGTCTGTACAGACACCTGACTTGAGAGAATTCTTAACTTTGATCTTTTTTTTTTGCCACCATGTCCCTTGTTGCATTTGGTTCCACCTGAATTTCAATAAATATAACATTTTTGAAAAACGATAAAAGTGTTGCATATAATAATGTAAATAACACATAACAATGTAAACATTGTTATAAATCTAAGTTACATGTACTTACTCGCTCAAAAATAGTTTTATTTTAATTACAATGAAGCTACTTATGCATAATTAACTATACATAGTATACATACCTCTTTTAATTTTTCAGTCATTAAATGATAAGCTTCACTTTTTTTTTGTTCCTGTCAGAATATTCATTCGATTTAATCTTCCACAATGCTCGCAACGATTTGTACAATTCTATAAACTGGATTACAAATTCCTTTGAATACTTTCGTGCATCAACCATTTATTTCACTGTTGAAAAAACTGTGCAAACCCAAAAACCGTGCACTCAAATCCTTAGCAAGTCAACGATTGCACAAGTCACTCTTTCGAGTTTGCATACGCTACTGTGTTGCCATCCAAACGCTCCGTCTTGCATGCGCAAACTAGTTTGCCCATGCAAGATGGAGCGTGTAGCCGAGGCATAAGGTACTTCCCGTAGCCATAGGAAGCTGACATTTGGTACACAGATAACATTTTAGCCATAAATTATAAGAAAGTCTGAGACTCGTAAATTTTCATATATCTACCCTTCACCTACCCCTAACGTGAAATCGCTTTCTACCCTAATAACTTTATATACCTCAGAATTTCATTGTAGGGTGAGCTTACCGAGTTTAACTAATGTGTTAAATTTTCCTTTTTTTCCTTTTCTTACTTTCGAAGATACTGAAATTCAAAATTTTATTTTGACCACGACACCCCGACATCAAAATTCCACTGTACTTCCAGTAATCCTAGAAACAAGTAATTTGGTACACATACATGGTTTCATCCCTAAATTACATGAAAAGTCTAATATTGGAGTTTTTCCCCATATTTATTTAATTATGAAAAACTCTGGCACATATTTGCAGCTTAATTGCTTTGCTCTGGATGAAGCTATGTGCCTGAGAAGTTTTTAATGTATAGAGATCAGCAAGTTTAACTAATATCTTATATTTTACTATGTTCCTATGCTTAGCTTGGAAGTTACTAGTAATTTATTTATGGTGGTAGTTTAACCAGCGGCAACCTGCACTGCTCTGCCACAGTGCACACCCATTGTTTACAGAGAGTGGGGCATTGTTGGTAACGTATATTGATGTCTTCAGTTCTGAAATGTTCTTATTCACCGATTTTAAAATGGAATTATTACGTATGAGCGCAATTCAGAATAAGTGATAAACTTACAAAAAGAAATGACATTCCACAAAAACAATTCTTCTAAAATTAGGTCAAGTCTCGTGTTCGTGTAGTGACAAAAAGTTATGAGATCTTCTTCTGAGCCAAGTCTACACTTTATATTGTGTATTCACTTCACTTTGTGAAGCATAATAGTTTCATTATAGTGCACATACCGAAAAAGACAATTTAATCTTATATATAAAAATCAATGTGAGTTTGTTTGTCCTCTACGCACTCCTAAACCATTCATCCGATTAAGGTGAAACTTTGGTGAGTTGTCGAGACCGTTTCGGAGATGGTTCCAAAGAAATAAAATTTCCAAAAAACCACCCCCCTCTTCCACATAACACGCCATAATTTAAACAACCCAACAGATTTTGTCCGATTTCCACCAAAATTTACACACGTATACTTAAAAACAATTTGAAAAATATTGCCTATACATGGCTTCCAAAAACGCAACCCGTCATCCCCTTCACATCCCACTAATTTAGACAAACCCACAGATTTTATCCGATTTTGATGGAAATTTGCACATGTATACTATAAAATATACGGAAAAACACTGCCTAAATATTGTTTCCAAAAATGCAACCCCTCTCCTCCTTTACGTCCCATTAATTTTTGCCAGTGTATCTGGAATCACCAAAAACATTGCATATCCAAGACTATTGTAGTAATTGAATGAAACAGTAATTAAAATTTAAATTCAAACTTTCAAATTTATTCATTTAATCTACATGTGTACTCAAGTCTAGCAATAGCAAAGCATTGCTATCTTGGGTGATCTTCTGCCAGTTAATTCCTAAAGGCCTGCGAATGTCTTTTATCCATCTGTCTGCCTCTCGGTTTGTGGTGATCTTTTGGACTCCATTCTGACACTATTTTTGTCCATTTTTGGACTTTTCTCCGCGCAACATGGCCAGGCGATTACCACTAAGACATGTGTTACCTTCGTAACTGACCTAATGTCGACTGCTCTTTTCCGATACAAACTGTTCTCTGGCAACGCTGCATGCCTTAAACAATTGACTATCATGAAATAAAATACTATCTACAAGACGATATTGTGTTTTATTTTAACGATACATAGCTTCAGTCTTCTTTAGAACATTACCAGCATTCCGTACCTCAGTGTCGATTACTCAGTAATGCGCTGCGTTCACAGCCATCACATTTTGACGCAAGCGCTTTAACATATATCTACAACATTCGGATTATCGTGTATGTAGATTTTAGAAATAAAAAATAGTGTCACTTGGAAGTTTGTCAGTGCACTAGAACTTTATTTATTGTTATTGATTTAAAATGCCAAGGAGAAGACGATTTGACTTAGGTCGTCAAAGTCAGTCAAATGTGCAACGAGCTACCTCACGTGCAAACCGCAATGATGACCACACTGATTCGTATTGGTATGGCAAAATTGCATTCCACAGTGAATAATAATGAAGTAGATAGGTTTAGAATGGAACGAGTTAGGGCACTCAAAACAAAACAACAGCGAGCACGACACATTGAAATAGAATGATTCCGCAGACGCAGTGCTCCTCTAAACCTGGAACGAGTAGCATTCCACTACAACCTGGAAATAGATTATTGCGCCAACAAATCCGTAACAATTGGGG
This sequence comes from Vandiemenella viatica, assembly GCA_031002005.1. Classification (NCBI taxonomy): domain Eukaryota; kingdom Metazoa; phylum Arthropoda; class Insecta; order Orthoptera; family Morabidae; genus Vandiemenella; species Vandiemenella viatica. The sequence continues at coordinate 304,304,117 of JARYHS010013630.1, read as the reverse complement.
AAATGACAACCATTTGTCAATATTGTAAAGCGTTAAATACAGCGGAGAATCTACTGGATTATGTTGTGCTAGTGGTAAAGTAAAATTGCCACAATTGGTCCCACCACCATATCCATTACGCTCATTAGTTTCTGGACATGAACTTCGGTTGTCCTGCCGTTCAATCCACTTTTTGCAAAACGGGCAACGCATATTATATTACAGACCGAAAAAAAATTGTAGGCACCTTATTTGTTGACATAAGTGTCTGTAGTAGAACAACTGCATAAACCGTGACCCACACAAAATAGACACTATTGTCATGACAGTAAAGAGTTTTTGATCGGTAATGTCAAGTGTTGCCATCTCAATACGTTATACATATATGATGTAGGTAATACGAAGTTCACCGGGTCAGCTAGTATACTTATATTCTTGAAATAGTTCCTCTTACAATGTTGGTACCAGAATTGCAAATAAAGCATCAGACAACTGTTCCTTAGGAGATTGTCAGGCTACGCACCTTGACTCAAGAAGACAAATCCTCACTAACCCCCCTAACTTAAGTGAGAGAACGATTACGGCATGTTAAGATATGGATATCTACTATGGCATTCTACATATATATAGTTAGGAAACTGAGGTGCCATACAGTAGATATATTAAACATTTGGATATAATATTTTCAGAAAGTTATTAGTAGTTCACTTTGTATTTGTTTACCCCCTTCACCTTCCTCATCTTGTTCTCTTAGGTATGCCTTGGAGTGCACACACCTTCCCTGGCAAATAGCCTCCTCTCTCTGCATGAATAAAGATTTAAACCAAAATATTTTACAATTATGTTCATCTTTTGTTTTGTGTTTTAACTTGAGACATGCATTAAGCCTGGTATGTGCACACTTCATTTGTCCACTCCTCTCTGTATGAAAGAGATTTAATCTGAAATACTGTTCAGTTGCATTCATCTTACGTTTAGTGTGTTTATCGTAGCACTCAATGTCGGCGAGTGATGAGCATTTCCCCCATATTTTGTTATCTTACGCCCTTAAACAAGGAATTCTTATATACATATATATTTGGTATCTCAGAAATGGCTTCAACAATTTGGATGAAATTTCATATTTAGATAACGTTTTGCTTTCTAAGTTTATCTAAATAGGTGTCTTCCCTGCAAAACTCTATTTGCAAAATTGGAACAATTTTTGTAATTGGTATCTCGGAAACAGCTCTAATGCCATCTCATAGACTGATAGTCAGTTTCTCTTTGATTACCATAAGGAACTCTTATATCTTTAAAGGAACAGTATACTAGCTGACCCATGTGAATATTTCACACAGTATCATGGTCAGTCACCAAACGGTAATATAATAAAGTGAAAATAAGTAAATGCAAGTATATTTATTTAATGAAAGATATTTTATTTTGAAGAGTAGTAATAAATATCAATTTATTGTAAAAAGTTGTTATCATTAAATACTATATGTTACATTGTAAAACATTTAAAAAGTAGACATTTAACAAATAGGTATTGGCTTTTACAGATATGATTATTTTCAAACTTCTTTACTTTCTTTTATTTGCAGTTATAATATTATCATTTACTTTTTGACCATATGTGTCTTTCGCACAAACATTAATATTAATTGAATCTAAAAACGTGTGAAAAAGCCTGTACAGGTGCCCATTAAAAAAAAAAAAAAAAAAAAAAAAAAAAAAACCGATTTTGGTGAATACAATCCTGAACTTTGAAGCATCTGGCCTTGTGCTATATTAATGGCCATTGCAAAGGTTACTTTGATGGGGAATTGTTTTCGTATCATTTGGGAAGACCTGGATGGACCAGAAGGTGTGAGGTTAATGCGAGGTATAAGCATAGTTTTATTGGAGTGAATGAATTTTACTCATCTAAATAAATTAACACTAATCTTGCACCATTAATTAATTCCTGATTAGTATTAAGATTTCTATCTAACATAATAATAGGATTTTTCTTTAAAATTAATTTATGAGATGTAAACAGGATGAACTCAGAGAGGGCTTTAGCGATTTGGATGAAATTTCATATGTAGGTAACGTTATGATTTCCAAGTTTGGAACATGATTTTACTAAAAAGAAGATCAATTCCTGTCTCACAAACTGCTTTTAACTCATCTTATAGAAGTTTCAGGTGCCAGTAAGCCTACTAATGTTTGTTAAGCTTTGCTTTGGTCAGAGCGAGGAATTGTACTGTTCAAAAGGAAGTCTTCAAGAAAAAATGTTTAACTTTAATCAAACTTCAAGCATACTTTTACATGTTGAACAGAAATAGAAAGATGCCAAGCAAAGGTTGGTCACCCAGGTACTTTATATAAAATAATAGAGATGTTCAGAGCCTGATCATTATACTTCAGACAAACCTGTGGAAGATTTCAGCTTTGTATTGATCACTACAAACTGGTTTATTAAAATTGATACCTGAATAGAGTTGACGAGAGCCTGAGTTATCTGTCTTCTTGAGTTAGGCTTGTTGTATTTCAACTTCTTTCTGTATTGTTCAGATGCAGGAAAGATCAATTTCATAGGTTTATAATCAGAACTAATGACAAAATGTCTACTAAAACATTTGTCCTCAATTGTTTGGTGGCTCCTTTAGTGGGTTGCAGCTCCTGTCTGACAGTCTGTAAGCCAATTAAGTAATCTTAACCCAGTCCTGATCATGGTCTTGCCATGTAAGCTACTTAAATAATTGATGGTGGTTTTTTAATTAGCCAATTGATTAATTTAAACAGTCTGATAACACTGTGGTCGTTAGGAGTGTCACCATACCAACTCTTGATGGGTGAAAGTATTACTACTAAAAAATCATTAAAGTTCATTAAAAAAAATAATTCTCCTCACCATAAGTTTATTTCTAGTCACACTGAAACACTTGAACTGGTTGGCCACCACCAAAGACTGCAGAATTTGTTAGGAAAAATTAGTATTGAGTTCACTTTCCATCTAGTGATTTCTTATTATGAGCTAATGTTCTCAGGTAGTCTCTGTACTGTGCAAAATACTCTATCACACTCGCTGTTCAATCAAAACCCATTGTGTTCTATTGTTCACTGGTAAATAACAGGTACACGATCTTAAATTCTCTTAACACTATTTCACGCTATGGTGGCCACAGGTTGCGCTACAGCAAAATGCCCTCTGCGACACTTTAGGGTTCGAGCACAACTGACTAAGTATCAAAGCGCGACTTGGTTCTACTTTTTGAGCCAGCGGAAGGGAAGGCAATGGTTTCGTTACAAGTTGGATACTTGTGTCACACTTGGTGGAGTTTTCTTGGTTCTAGAGATATAAGCAATGTATAATTATGCTCCAGCAAACAGTTATTGGCTGGAATTTCAGATAATAATGAACTCCTTTTTAAAATCGATTGCAAAATTGTTAGGTGAGATTAGCTGCTCCTTGAAGATTTGGAAGACTCTACCTTCCAGTTAAAGAAACGTTCTCTACTGTTTGTTAACCAACTCCAAAAAAAGGAGGAGGTTCTCAATTCGTCTGTATTTTTTTTTTTGTATGTATGTTCAGCCATATCTTCGACAATTTTGAACCGATTAAATTAAATTTTTTTAGTGGATAGGGTATACCTCCAAAGTGGTCCCATATGAATTTCATTGAGAAACCACCCCTTCAACCCCCTTCAACCCCATAATTTTTATACAAAATCCATATTTTTTATCGATCTTGTTGAAACTTTGGACACATATAGCCAAAAATAAAGAGAAAAATACTGTCAACTTTTGGTTTAAAAAAACTTAACCCCTCTCCCCCTATCCACCCCCTTGATTTTTGCCATTTTTCTTTATTTGTATGTATGTTCAGCGATATCTTTGCCAATTTTGAACCGATTTAATTAAATTTTTTAGTGGATAGGGTATACCTCCAAAGTGGTCCCATATGAATTACATTGACAAATCACCCATTCTACCCCCCTCCGCCCCCTAATTTTTATACAAATCCACATTTTTTATTCGATCCGATGAAACTTTGGACATATATAGCCAAAAATAAAGAGAAAAATACTGTCAACTTTTGGTTTAAAAAATTGAACCCCTCTCCCCCTATCCACCCCCTTAATTTTTGCCAATTTTCTTTATTCAAAGCTACAGTCGACACCATTTAACTGATCTCCATTAAAGTTGGCAATTACATGTAGGGTATACTCCAAAGTGGTCCCATATGAATTTCTTTGAGAAACCACCCCTTCTGCCCCCCTCCGCCCCCTAATTTTTATACAAATCCACATTTTTTATTCGATCTCGATGAAACTTTGGACATATATAGCCAAAAATAAAGAGAAAAATACTGTCAACTTTTGGTTTAAAAAAAATTGAACCCCTCTCCCCTATCCACCCCCTTAATTTTTGACAATTTTCTTTATTCAAAGCTACAGTCGACACCATTTAACTGATCTCCATTAAAGTTGGCAATTAAATGTAGGGTATACTCCAAAGTGGTCTCATATGAATTTCATTGAGAAACCACCCCTTCTACCCCCCTCCGCCCCCTAATTTTTATACAAATCCACATTTTTTATTCGATCTCGATGAAACTTTGGACATATATAGCCAAAAATAAAGAGAAAAATACTGTCAACTTTTGGTTTAAAAAAATTGAACCCCTCTCCCCCTATCCACCCCCTTAATTTTTGCCAATTTTCTTTATTCAAAGCTACAGTCGACACCATTTAACTGATCACCATTAAAGTTGGCAATTACATGTAGTTTTTCATGGAGAAGGATTCTGACCAAAAAAATCAAATAAAAAAACCACCCTCTCCCATTTACACCCCTTAATTTTATAGAAACCTACATTTCTTATCTGATTTTTACTGAACTTTGCCCATGTATACTTTAAAACAAAGAGAAAAATCCTGTCAATATTGGTTTGCCAATGCTCAACCCTTTCCTCCTTCAAACCCATTAACTTTTGTCACTGTTCTTTATAAAAAGCTACAGTCGCAATCGTTTGACCGATTACCATGAAAGTTGATGCTTATATGTATTTTTTTACGAAGAAGGTGTCTGACCAAAAGATCTAAAAACCACCTCCTCTCCCATTAAACTGCTTAATTTTTATACACAACCTCAGTTTTTATCCAGTTTAGACAGAACTTAGGAAATTTTTACTATAAAACAAAGAGAAAAATGATGCCAACTCTTGGTTTGCAAAAAATGAACCCCTCTCCCCTTTTCCACCCCCTCGATTTTTGTCAATTTCTTTTTAGAAAGCTACAGTCGACACCATTTGACCGATCTTTATTAAAGTTGGCACATATGTATGTAATTTTTTTATGGATAAGATCTCTGACCAAAAAATAATAAAAACTACCCTAGCTCCCCATCCCTTAATATTTATATAAAATCCACATTTTGATTCGAATCGGTGGAACTTCGCATGGGTATACTTTAAAACAAATAGAAAAAAAAATACTGTCCACATAACTTTCACAAAAATGCAAACCCTATCCCCCTTTCTACCCCATTAATTACTGTTCTTTATACAAAACTACCGTTTCTTTCTGATTTTGAAGGAAGTATGCACATGTATACTGCAAAACAAACAGAAATATACTGTCTACATTTGGTTTCGAGAGTCCAAACACCGCTCCTTCCTTTCCATCATTTAATCTACAGTTTCTTTCCGATTCTGAAGGAAATTTGCACACATATACTTTAAAACATAGAGAACTATTTTGTTTAAATTAGGTTGCTTAATTTTTTTTTTATACATATCTACAGATTTATCTGATATCAATAGAAATTTACACACGTATACTTTAAATCAATCAGAAAAGACAGTCTACATTTGGTATACAAAAGCTCAATCCCTCTTCCCCTTTACCATCACCCCTTTTAATTTCCAATGTTCTTTACAAAATATCCACAGTTTTAAATTCCGTCAAAATCAATTAAGCTATTTTTAAGTCATGGCTTAATATTTATAAAATAATGTCGTAATGTCTCAACATGTACATCAGATTTCAACTTTGATCCCAAGATTTCACCAATTAAAAATCTATATTTTTTGTGTGATGCCGGAGCAAACAGATATATTCCAGAGAGATTTCTGTATGTGGTATGTATTAATGCCCAGATGTTACATGTTTCGGTTATCGAGCAGCAGCTTTAACAGATGTTATGATAAGATCGAAACATAGCCTGACATTCCTTAACACCCCGTTCTGGAAATGGTTGTGGTATATAAAGACATAATTCTTCTTTGAAAGCAAGTGCTTTGATCTCTGAGCTACCAGGAAGTTCGGAAAATGGGAACTGCTGCGGCATATTTAAAATACTAAACGAAGTATAATACCACTAAAAATTTAAAAATAAAATAATTGTTTTTAAAAAAAGCACTAAAAATTTTAAAATAACTTTATACCTTGCTTAGGAAAAAGTAAATCTAAATAGACAACATTTTACATTACTTTCATTGAAATTTTGACATTAATTAGTTATTTTTGGAGTCGGTGCCAGCGAAAGCAAGAAAAACAAAAAGATAAAAACAATAAGGAATAACAATTATACTTAATAAATCATGTTACTGCTTACCTATAATTAATGCTAGAAACATGTTTCAACAAAACTGAAACATACAGATGATACGCCGATATTATACTCTGTAAATCGTTTACTTCATGATGCAACCTACCAACTGACACTGTAGCACCAGAGATATTCCTGGATGACCAATAAGGCCAAGTCACAGATTAAAATACTATTAATTTGTTTCCCTAAGATGTCTCCCACAGTAACACAATCGCCTCACAACATGCTGTAAAATATTGGGAACTTTTGTTCATACTACCCGTTTCGCCTCTAACGCCAAAAAAGAAGTTCAGTAATTAGATCTTCGCGATGTGACAGCTGGCACCGACTCCAAAATTAACTAATTAATGTCAAAATTTCAATGAAAGTAATGTAAAATGTTGTCTATTTAGATTTACTTTTTCCTAAGCAAGGTATAAAGTTATTTTAAAAATTTTAGTGCTTTTTTTGAAGACGGTTTTTATGTTTTTTTTAAACAATTATTTTATTTCCAAACAAGTGTATGGCGAAAATAACTTGGCCTGGCTCAAAGATTTTATTGCTATCAAAGCAGATTATTAGATTGTTAGTACATATTGTAACCTACAAAAGGGTTTTCATATTGATCTGTGATATAGTTATCTCTGTGTAGCTTTTTAAACTAGACTTAATATATTTATCTCGGAGGAATGGATAAATTAGAATTTAATATCATAAAAAATTTTGAGTACTTTATGACAAATTATTAAAGTTGGTAAAGCTTTGTGTGTTGATTTTCAACAGTGACAAATGAGCAGCTGAATTTAAACTTGGTCACACATCTCCTAAAGACCATTCGCATGAAGGATGAGCAATAATGCCAACCACAGCTTATAATGACAAGCAACTAAACAAAGTAGTATTAGATTATTTACAGTTGCAGATGTGTGGCATAGCTGAAGAAAATGGTAAATTTTACATCAAGAATTAAACATGACAACGCTTTGTACGTTACAGGTGCTGCATTTGTTAAATTCTGAACAAACACAAAATTGAATTTCTTAGATTATTTTAAAAACTATCCTACTAGACTTGAGCACCATTTTGTTGCTATGGATAAGACGTAGATTCCACCAGTTCACAGCAAAAAAGAAGCCGTAATCAAAACAATGGGTGGAAGCCAGTGGTTTTGACCAAATAAGGCAAAATGATTTCATCTGCCAAAAAGGTCATGAGCAGTGTTTTTAGGGCTGCAAAAGGGATTCGTTTTACTGATTATCTTAAAAAGAGTAAAACAGTAACAAGTGAAGTTTCTGGGCCAGCTGTATGTAAATATTGATTGGCAGAAATCAGGATTACAAAATAAAATAAAAGAAGCATAATCTCTAATCAGGGCAGTGCACTTATCCAAAAAGTTGCCTTGGCAATTCGGAAACTGATGGGAAGTATGATTTGTTGGAACATCCTCCCTGTTCACCAGATCTGGTCCCTTCTGACTTCACCTTATTTCCAGATGTAAGGAATGACTGGAAAACATTTTCAGTCAAATGAAAAAATGATAATCAGCCATATATGGGTATTTTTCAGAGCTTGTAGAATTGCATTTCAGGGATGGAATCGATCCATTGGAGAAGTGTTGGGCAATGTACATGGAAATAAAGGGGGACTACATAGAAAAATAAATGCATATTTTTCGTAAAAACCACAGAATCTCTCTGCCAGGCCAGTAGCTTTAAAATTGCTCCCACAGTGGTTATACAGAAGCTCTTAAATATCGTTTTCTATTAACTTAATACAATACAATACATTCATTTTCCATTGATCCCAATATAAGAGACTGGCTCTGTGGGATGTGGAAAGTTGTCAAATTACAGATAAACAGTTGCATAACAAAATAATAAGTACACCACTAGATGTACAGTCATAGTATAAAGTACATTAAACACTTCCATTACAAAATAATACATACACTACAAGATGTACAGACATAACATATATGGTACCGTAAATAATTATGTAACAAACTAAATACATACACCAGGTGATGTACAGTCATAGCATACATGGTAAATTAATTATGTGAACTATATTTACACAAGATACTGGCAGTTATTTTTTAGATACCTTAGAAATAAATTCCTCGACAGAGTAGAAGGAGTTGTCAATTAAAAATTCTTTCAATTTTTTCCTGAATTTATTCTTATCATCTACTAGACATTTAATATGTGTTGGGAGCATATTGAAGATATGTATCCCTGAATATCGGACCCCTTTTTGAACAAATGACAATGACTTGTAAGTCTTGTGAAGATCATTTTTACTTCTAGAGCCGTAATGTGTATTTTACTATTTGTTTCAAACAGAGTATAATTTGTGACTACAAAGGACATTAATGTGTATATATACTCAGAAGCTAATGTTAAAATTCCTAACTTCTTGAACAGCTCTCTACATGAAGTTCTATTGCTAACCCCACACATAATTCTTATTACACGCTTTGGGCTCTGAACACTTTGTCTCTATGGGTAGAATTGCCCCAGAATATTATTCCATATGACAATAAGGAGTGAAAATAAGCAAAATAAACTAGTTGTCTCATACGGAGATCACCTAAAGCTGAAATTGTACGAATTGCAAATGTGGCTGCTCCCAATCGCTTTAGTAAGTCGGAACATGTACTTTCCAATTTAAATTATGATCAATATACAAACCTAGAAATTTCACACTATCTAACCTCTTGAATGGACTGGCCTGCACATTTTATGTCTATGTCAGGTGTTAATCTGTGTGATGTTACTGAATTGCATATAGCTGAGTTTTATCAAAGGTTTAAAGACAAGCCATTAGCTGTAACCATTTATGTAATCAGTTCAAATACATAATTTGAAATATATTCTGTAGATAAATCTGGAGTGTTTTTAATTCCTATGTTTGTGTCATCTGCAAAATTGGACAAATTTTGAGTTTTTAGATGAAAACAGGTAGATCATTTATATATATTAAAAACAATAGTGGCCCCAATATAGAACCCTGAGGTACTCCACATCTGATTAATTTCCCTCAGAAAACAGTGGACCTCTTAAGGCAGCCTTAAAATTCTCCATTGACACTTTCTGTTTTCTATTAGAAGGTAAGAACTAAGCCATTTATTAACATGCATCTATACCCATAATACTTAAGTTTCTGTATCAGAATTTTATGATCTACACAGTCAAATGCTTTAGATTAGTCACAAAAAATTCCTCACAGTATTAGTTTAATTTATCATTTATTCCTTCTAAATATTTCAGTGAATGCAAATATAGCTTGTTCTGTTGAATGACCCTTTTGAAAACCAAATTGTGATTTGGTTAGAATATTATTATTTTTAGATGTTCATAAACTCTATTGTACATTGCTTTCTCAAAAACTTTGGAGAAGGCTGTTAGTAATGAAATTGGTCGGTAATTTCGATACGACTGCCTTATCTTCCCTTTTTATAGAGTGGTAGAGTGGCTACAGTCATTCTTAAGCCTTCTGGAAAAGTACCCTCAAGTAAAGATATATTAAACAGATAACTTAGTATATTACTTAATTCTGTGGAGCACAATTTCATTAACCTGCTGGAAATCCCATCATAACCACGTGAGTATTTGCTCTTAAGGATTTGATAATTTTTCTTATTTCTTCTGGAGTAGCTAATTTTACAGACATAGAGTTAAACTTTTCTTGGAAGCCTGTTTTGACAAAATCTTCCATACTGTGTGTCACTGAGCTATTAGCAGACAACTTATCAGCAACAGATAAAAAAATGTTTATTAAAATTATCAGCATTGAGAAATTAGATTCTACTGAATTTTCTTTGACAAAAATATCATTACTTGTTTGGTTACTCTTTCCTGTTTCCTTTTTTACAATGTCCCATATTGTTTTAATTTTATTTCAGAATCATGAATTTTATGTTTGTAATACATACTTTTAGATTCTTTAATAACCTTTTTCAGTATTTTGCAGTACTGTTTGTAATGTGTTTTAACATTAGCATTCTCACTGTTCCTAGAGGCAATATACAACTTCCTTTTATTAACGCATGATGTTCTAATGCCAATAGTTATCCAAGGCTTTTGTTCTTTTTGAGAAGCACGACACTTTTTCAAGGGGAAGCAACTTTCAAAGAAATTTAATACAATGTTACTAAAAATGTTGTATTTTTCATCCATACCTTGAGCACTGTATACCTGTTCTCAGTTTGTGGTATTCAGGCACTTTCTAAAACAAGTAACTGACTCATCATTTATTACACGCTGAAGTTTAAAGACATTACTCTTAGTGCTAGTTCCTATTGAAGTGTTGATGGTTAATAACTGGGCATCGTGATCCGAAAGTCCATTGATGGATGGCTTGATGGTATAACTGAATTTTGAGGTATCTAGGAAAACATTGTCTATAGCTGAGTGACTATTATTCATTATTCTAGTTGGAAAATTAACTACCTGAGTTAAATTGAATGAACTGACTAATGATTCTAACATGACTTTACAGGGTAAGTTATTTAGAAAATCTACATTAAAATCACCACATACGACTATGTTGACTTCTTTTCTGCTTAAAAATGTTAATAAGAGTTCAAACTGATTCATAAAACAGAAAAGTTTCCCGATGGTGCTCTATATACTGTTACTATTATGAAAATTTCATTATTAAAACATAGCTGTGTAGCACAGGCTTCAAAATGTTGGTCAACACAATATTTGCTAATACTTATATCCTCAAAACTATAACTATTTCTAACATAAGTGACAACTCCTCCTTTCTCCAAGTTCGTTCTACAATAATGAGAAGCTAAATTAAAATCAGTTACATTTGACATACCTGTTCCTGCAGTTATATGGTGTTCAGACAAGCATAAAACATCAATTCTATTGATATCATTTAATTCATTTATGTGGACTAGCAATTAATCCACTTTATTTGCTAACCCTCTGATATTCTGATGTAATAAATTAATTCCTACACAATTTTTAATTTTGGTATCTGAAAACTCATTATTGTTTAAACTAATTTCCTTCAAAACTCTCTGCCTAATACATGATCCTAATCTAAAAAAGGAGCTGCCCTAACACCATTAACAACAGGTATCTTTTCATGTGAATTTGTGGCCCCAATTAATTGTTTTGCTATGAGATCAGAAAGAACCCCCTTCCCTCTACTATTGAGGTGTAGGCCATGCCTAGTATAATCCCACCTATCAATAGCATCTACAGGTACCAAGCCCATGCCAGAGCCAATATCAGACATGAGATACCGTTCCAGTTCCAGATTCACTCGCCTCACAGCAGAGTTCATCTGTGGCCGATCATAGCGTCTCAAGACCGACATCATACTGACCCGAGTGTGGCACGTTGCTTCTGCTATTTTCTCCAGGTCATCTGTGATACTATACCTATCATTCCTGCCCAAACTATTTCCCGCTCCTCCCACTATCACTACATGATCCTCATCTGTGAACTCCTTACACAAAGATCCTATATCTTCTACTACTTGACCAAGACTAGCACTAGGTTTGAAGAAACTCATGACCTGGAAACCTGATCCTAATTTTTCCTGTACCAATGGCCCAACACCTCGTCCATGGCTACTACCTAGCAGCAAGACTTTCTTTTTCCCTAATCCCTGCCTACCAGCCTTAACTACACAGTTTTTCCTACAAGTCTGCTGCTTTTTACCTACACCTACAACTACAGAAGGCTCATCCCTGTCTAACTCTGGCAACAGGGCAAACCTATTTTTCACCCCAACAACAAAAGAATCAGAAGCCCTTCTTGTTCTAATTGCCCTTTTCCCTGTCACCAGTTCCCAACCATCTCTGTTTCCCTCCCTGCGCAGCCTATCCAACTCCTTTCTAGCCTCTATCAGTTCAGCCTGAAGGGCACTAATCCTTTCCTCCTGCTCCAATATCTTCCTACTTTTGAAACAATCTTTACAAAACCATGGGAGAGCCTCCTCAATTTCCCCAACTTCGACGCCACTACAAATCGCTCCCCAATGAAACCATTTCTCACACCCTTCGCAAAAAATTCCAACCCTCAAAAATCTACGGCAATGTCCACACTTTTCACTCATGATTACAAGAAACTAACAACAACAAAGTACACAATACGAGAAACAAAATTTGTTGAACTTAACCTTACAAAAAATCTGCTAAATTAATTCACAAGTAACCTTTATCTAAATATATTTTCGCTCTATAACAAAAATCTGAACTTAAGCCGAGTGTTCAAAAATGTAAACAAACACAGAAAGTAAACACGGAACAGACCAAAGCACTAAATCACAAATAAATCTTTTTTGCACGAATAAAAACACTCACTAACGCTCACAGTAGTAAAATGTATTACAATTTAGAGTTTCGAATTACTATTACAATAAAAAATAACTATTAACTATATTTATTTATAATTTAAATACACACGTTCGTGCGGTACGTGTTTCCACGGTATTCCAAAGATCAAAATAAATGGAGGAAACTCTTTACCTGTTTATATATTGCTAGTGCCTCCTTACTTTTGATACTATGTTTATCTATTTACATAGCAAAGTGCGCTAAGCATCACAGAGTAACAGACTGCTGTCCTCGTTTAAGTTGTTAGTTATATATAAATATCTACTGCCGGCTTCACTTGTCAAGGTCACCTCTGATCCTCTCTCCACAGCAGCCTTGAAGCTTCAAATTTTATTTCATGGCCCTTGTTGATGGCAAAGCGAACTACGGTGGATTTGTCGCAGTTGTTATGTTTATAGTGGCAGATAAGCTCTTTAAGTCTCTGTACCACAGTGCAACCCATCTACCAATGTAAACACTGCCACAGCCACAGGGGATTTTGTAAACACCTATCAGTTGGTGCGGGAGTAAATGGTCTTTCACTGTGATTAATGAGGGGCCAAGCTTGCAGTGAGCCTTGTAAACTGTTTGTACATCCATCCACTTTGACAATTTTACAGTGCAGTTTGTGATGACTACTGTGTATGGGAGACAGGCAGATTTCCTTGGTGCGTTAGTATCGTGTCTTCCATGGAATTTTTAATTATTAAAACACTTCTGATATCAGATTCACAGTAGGCATTGACTTGGAATATTCTTTTAAGAGTCAATTTCTTCCATTAGACTTTCCATGCCTCATACTGAGGTTCTATGATGTAAGTACAGGGCGGATGACGGTGCAACATGGCTTGCAGATATCTATTAGTGTGGATCATTTTGTGGTACACAGTATGACCCAAACATCCATTGTCACGCTTATTAATCAGAACATCAAGAAATGATAACTGTCCATTTTCTTCCACTTCCGTGGTGAATTGAATTGTTGGGTGGCTATTTATAATTTTTCAATGTCGTGGTTCATTAGCATGACAATGGACGTTTGGGTCACTCTGTGAACTGCAGCACAATGCATACTAGCAGATAACTGCACGCCATGAAGGATCATCATCTGGCAACAAAGAGGCATGTACTAACATCATTGAACCTAAGAGTCAGAACAGTATGTGGCACGGAAAGTTTGCTGGAAGAAATGAAGACTCCTAAAAGAATATTCCGGTCTAATGCCTTCTGTGAATTTGACAACTGAAGGGTTTTAAGAACTAACAAACCCATGGTAGACATGATATTAATGTACCAAAGAAATTTTCCTGTCTCCCATACTTGCAATGAATGCATCACAGACCATATTAAAAATTGTTAAAGCGGGAGGAGGTACGAACAGTTTACCAGGCTCACTGGAAGCCTCATTAACCAGGGTGAATGACTGATTACACCTGCAGCAAAGGGGGTGTTTACATTGGTTATTGAATATACCAGACTGCTATGGAGATAAGATCAGTGGTAGCCTCAACGAGTCGAGGAGGCAGCAGAAAATTTTAATAAAACTAACAACTTTAACGAGGACAGCGGCCTGTTACTCTATGATGCTTGGTGCTCTTTGCTATATAAACAAACAAACAAATATTGTATCTCTGATGAAGGCTGTACTAAGGCAGCCAAAAGCTCAGATTGTAGAATATACAATGTGGCTTACCCTGAATAACCAATAATTATTAACAAACCCTGAAAAATCGGAACCGAGCGTGGTGGTGTAACGGATAGCGTTCTGACCTCGCATTCGGGAGGACGGCGGTTCGAATCCCCGTCCGGGCATCCAGATTTGGGTTTTCCATGGTTTCCCAAATCAATCCAGGCAAATGCCAGGATTCTTCCTTAAAAAGGCCATGGCCGAATTCCTTCCCTTTCCTTGCCCCCCCCCCCCCCCCCCATCCTTTTCCGTCTCTGAAGACCTCACTGTTGAGAGACGTAAAGCAGTTAAGAAAATAAAATAAAAAAATAATGAAAAATCGGTATCAAATATAGTTTTACACAACGTTTATTTAAAGTGATCAGCCAATGTTTTGGGTGTAAAATGTAAGATAAAGAAATAAAAATATAATTGTACTTTTTATAACCTTGAATACAATTTAAAAATTAGTTTTATTCTTTTGTTTCAGGTCGCCTCACTTGGTTAGTGTACATAATAGGATCTGCAATTGGAGGTAGAGTTTCTTTTAACAGTAATGATGAACATGATGCAATGGATGGAGAGCTCGTTTGTAGGTAAGATACATTTTTCCCCCTTTAAAATAAAACTGTTCTTTGATTATATACAACTGCCAGGTTTAAGAATTAAGGTTGCAACATCACATACTACAATATCTTTTCAAGTCATTTCTATCTGTTCAAGTGTTGTATTTTCTGTTAAATGACTGTAATGCTCAGTGTCTGCCTGCCATTACAGATGTTAATAACAGTGTGGAAAATTTCTTGAAATCAAAGACTTTGTTAGTATTTACTTCCCTATCACACAGATTTCCTGTAAAAAGAAAGGAGATAAAGTAATGGATTGTATATTTACTACAGCTATTGTCTTGGCTTTTACAAACATGATAACAGTGTCTTCAGTCTAAGGATTTGTATCATCGAATTATGGTAGTTACAAACATTTTATTACAGTTTTGTTCTAAAAACTGTTGTGGGGAAAGTAATATTCCGCCTATGTAAGAATTCTCATTTTTAATCTTTGAAGTACAGCATTATATTGACTGAAGTGACTGGCTTTTGTTATTTCGTTACTATTTTGGCATGGTCTGTTCAGACATTCATCATCTTTTTTTCAACATTATCAAAACTGTGAGATGGATTATCTGCTTTACTTTTTAATTTGATGGTGGATAAGACTGAAGGCTACCTTACAATAGTAATGCTCTGTTAACAGACCATTTACGATGGTCAGCTTTACTTACATCCCCTAGCTGCACATAACTTGGTAATCCAAATCGAGCATTCCTATAACTAGAGCAGTGGTCCGCAACCGGTGTGCCGCAACAAGATGAAAGGCGTGCCGCAAAATTTTACCAAATATAAGGAATTAATTGCCAAATTTTTTATTAATTACATTTTAGTTTCATGTGCCGAGAATTGTTACGTATAGTCGTATTTTAAGAAATTAAATGTTATTTATTTATTCACACTTGCTATTAGTTTTGTTTATTCATTTTTTAAATATTTTTATTCCTCGCCTCTACTGCGGCGCTTTGAGGTTCCGTTATATTTACCGCATGTTCTGTGTATGTGCTTTTCACTCATTCTAAACTGCTGGGATTAACAGAACTTTCCCAGCCTTATATTATTTTATTAAGTTGTCGGTGTTGGTGCTTCTCCAACAATACTACTTTGTTCCTGTACCGTTGCACCGGCGCATTGTTAGACATCACTGTAAAAACAATCGTCACCGTATATGTGGCTTCTTTGAAGTGTATAAATCCCGCTTCTTACAATTACTTCAGTTCTATCGTAGCTGTGCTCTGAAGTGGTCCGAAAACTGTGATAGTAGTTTGTCTTGACATTTTCTATTACAATTAGCAGACTTTTATTTCTTCAAGATGGACAAATTCCTTGAACGGAGTGTTCCGTCTATGAGTGCAACTGATGAAAGCTTTGAGTCAGAAAGAAAGAAACAAAAGTTAATGCAGCGGAAATATAGTGATAATTACTTATCCTATGGCTTTTCTTGGTGTGGTGAAAAAACGTGCCCAATCCCCGAGTGTATCGTTTGTGGTGAAAAACTCAGCAACGCTGCAATGGTTCCCAGTAAATTGAAACGACATTTGTCAACAAAACATTCTTCTCTGTCAAACAAAGATGTCAATTATTTTCGTAGATTGTTGGAAAATAAGAAAAAACAAAGAACTTTCATGACCGCTACAGTACGTGTTTCGGAAAAAGTACAGGAAGCTAGTTATAAGGCAGCCGAACTTATCGTAAAGGCCAAGAAACCACATACAATAGGTGAAACGCTGTTAAAGCCTGTTTGTAAAGAGATGGTGAGAATAGTTCTGGGTTTAGAATCTGCTAGTGAAATTTCAAAAATTCCTCTTTCTGCTGACACAATCAGTCGCCGAGTTATTGATATGTCTCGTGATATTGAAGAAATTATGAAGGAGAAAATCAACAACAGTCAGAAGTTCTCACTTCAGATCGACGAGTCCACAGATATTAGTCGCCATGCACAACTTCTGGCTTACATTCGCTACATCGAGGGAGATGTAATTGTAAGTAATTTTTTCTTTTGCAAAGAACTTCCAGAGCATACTACAGGTGAAGAAATATTTCGTTTGACTGATGAATATTTGCGCCTTAATGAATTAACATGGAAGGATTGCGTTAGTGTTTGTACAGACGGAGCGGCTGCTATGACAGGCCCAGTGAAAGGATTTGCAGCTAAGGTACGCGAAGTAAATCCCAACGTAAGATGCGATCATTGTCTCATTCACCGCGAAGCCATTGTTGCTAAGTCTCTGCCACCTTCTCTGAAAGATGTGCTGGACGAAGTAGTAAAAGTCGTGAACTTCATAAAATCGCGGCCCCTAAATTCGAGACTATTTTCTGTTTTATGTCAGGAAATGGGTTCAGAACACACTACACTGCTGCTACATACAGAAGTACGTTGGCTGTCACGAGGAAAAGTGTTAACGCGAATATTTGAACTTAGAGAAGAGGTCCAGGAATTTTTGACTGTTGAAAGACACAAGTACGCGGATTTATTCGCAGATGGCGAATGGGTATGTAAGTTAGCATATCTTTCCGACATTTTCGTACACTTGAATGAGCTGAACATCAAAATGCAAGGTAGGAATGAAAATATTCTTGTTAGTATGGATAAGATTAAAGGATTTGAGAACAAGCTGGATTTGTGGTTACAGAGGATTGAAAATGGGTCGTGTGAGATGTTTCCGACTGTATGGTCACTTGATGACGGTAATAAAATGGTGATGGACTTAATTAAAGAACATTTAGAAGTCTTGCAGCAGAGATTCAAAAAGTACTTTGGAGAAAGTGTTGAAGATTTCGACTGGGTTCGTGATCCATTCGTTGCAAATTCGGAACATCTTCCAATTAATATTCAAGAGGAACTCGCAGATTTAAAAGCTGACAGAACTTTGAAATTAAAGCTTCTCGAAGTTCCTTTAGATATGTTTTGGCTAACAATAAGGAATGAATATCCGGCTGTCTCCGACATGGCAGTTAATGTTTTATTGCCATTTCCAACAACATATTTATGCGAATTGGGCTTCTCGACGTTGACTGAGATTAAAACATCCAAGAGGGAAAGACTCAAATCCGTCGATGAAGAAATGAGGCTTGCACTGTCAACGATTTCTCCACGGATCAGCCACCTGTGTGCAGTTAAGCAGGCACAAGTGTCACATTGAAGGTATGTACAGTTATTTACTTTAATAGTAATATAAAACTGCCTGATTATTAATTTTATGCAACCGCTGTTTGTAGCTATAATTCTTTATGTGTTTAGAGGCTGTATACACAAAAAAATCGTGTTGTGAGCATGGGCGTATCCAGCGAGGGGGGGGGGGGGGGAGGCTGCTGCCCCGCCCTAGAAGAAAAATCGGGTATTATCGAGTAGGGGATACCGCTGCCTCGCGACTGTTAACGTGAAATCATCGTGATATCACGTTCACATACAGTCATCCGCGTAAAAATATATGTCTATTGTGACTGAGCATAGCGAGGTCACAATAATTTAAAGCTGTACAATATCAACATAAACTGATATCCTGAAGGTGGATCAGATGCAGGCGGTCGCTGGTAAGCGGCCGCAGATGTCCGATAACACAACCAGATGTTCAATGTTTGAGGTGAAGCTCGCATTTCATCATAGAAATATTAGAAAATATAGTTGAACATCTGGTTGTGTTATCGGACATCTGCGGCCGCTTACCAGCGACCGCCTGCATCTGATCCACCTTCAGGATATCAGTTTATGTTGATATTGTACAGCTTTAATTATGTTTTTACACGGATGACTGTATGTAACGTCATGATGATGTCACGTTAACAGTTGCGAGGCAGCGGTATCCCCAGCTGCATAATACCCGAAAAATCAAGTTGCCTTCAGCATGCTTCGACGAGTGAAGAACTGGCTCAGGAGCACTATGGGAGAGGAAAGATTGACTGGATTATATCTGATGAGTGTGCATCGAAATTTCGTGGAAGCACACCGTGAGATATTGACAAAGTTATTGAAAATTTTTCTGAGAATCCGAGACGATTAATGTTTTTACATAAAAAACTATAATTTAGTTATGATCTTGATTAACTGCATAGTAGGTTCTTGGATTACTATGTTAATCAATAATAAAATAGGTTTGAGTTTTATTTTGTAAGAAATCGTCATGCTTCAGTCCCCCACCCCAATAACTCGAAAAAAATTCGAGTCCCCCCCCCCCCCCTTAGTTCTGATCCTGGATACGCCCTTGGTTGTGAGGACCCCCTTAAATTTTTTTTTTTTTTTTTGCTCAACCATCCATCCGGCAAGGTGTGCCGCGAGATTGAAAAGGTTGCGGACCACTGAACTAGAGTACACTTTGCATCTGGTGTTTTATTTCAGGCAATGAATAATGTATGCTCTTCTGTTATTCGTTTATTACTTATCCTCCTATTTACCTTTCCTCTCTCACCTCAACATAATCTTCACCTTTTTGCTCAATATTAATCGCACCAACGTTCACATTAGAGCCTTACATACATTAGACTGCACTTAACATATCTTTATCCTCTCAACTGTAGAGGTAGACAGAGATTAGAATATATGAAGCAGATATATGAGGACGTGGGTTGTAAGGGGTATGTAGAATCGAAAAGGTTAGCACAGGATAGAAAGCGATGGAGGATTGCATCAAACCAGTCTAAAGACTGACGACAGCAAAAAAAAAAAACAACTTACAACTTTTCTTGACCACCACAGTTACAATAGTTGGGCTGGGATCGTCTGGCATACAGATGGCGTCACTTTCATCTAAATTTGTTGGTGTATATGCAGTGTAATGAAATACTTCATCCACCAACATATTTAGATCGCAATGACAGGAGTGATGAAATTAGAAAAATAAGATGCCGTACTGTTGCTGATGCTTATATGCATTCTTTCTTTCTCCCTCCAGCTATTTGATATTGGAATACCCAGAGCTAGTTTTGGTGCAAAGCATCCTCTCGCAGCAACAATATTTGTGAATTGTAGTGTATGCATGCAGATTTCTTATCTTTTTAACCCTTTGACTGCTGACGGCGGATCGTCTACCTGCCACGCTGAGGCCTGCTACATGTGCTAAGTGATTATTCCTGGGGACGGAGTGGCCCGCGTTGCCCCACCCGCTCGGTGCTGAATATTCCTGGCGAAGCACTGTGACCTCTCATGGCTGATACAGAATAAATGCTCTCACTACATAGT
Source organism: Vandiemenella viatica (assembly GCA_031002005.1). Classification (NCBI taxonomy): domain Eukaryota; kingdom Metazoa; phylum Arthropoda; class Insecta; order Orthoptera; family Morabidae; genus Vandiemenella; species Vandiemenella viatica. The sequence continues at coordinate 304,283,784 of JARYHS010013630.1, read as the reverse complement.
TTCTCTGCAAATAAATTACTGCAGAATCAAACTGAATCATTAACCCTATTTTTCGTCACTAATAATTATTTCTTGCTTGTAGTTTTTCCTCGATTTTTGCAGCTTATGTCGAAAGCGTCGTGATTCTTAAATTTACCTCAATAGTTTACTATTCTTTATTGCATACCGTTTATAACAACTGCAGTTTTCTACAGGCTCCTTACTGTATTAAAGTGTTACTAGACGACCCGTGCGAAAATTTCGCGAATAAAATGTGATTACTAGTGAGGTTGAATGCTTGTAATATAATGAAAAGTAGAACTGTACTTTTGTAGCAAATATATATTTTGTGTAATAGGTACGCATCAAAATACTCGGAACATATTACGAAACAGTTAGGAAAATTTAAAACAATCTGTAGTTATGACAAACTGTCACTGACTTTAACAGAATAAAACCAACCTGAACAAAATGCACACAACATATCAACATCTCTGAAATATTTGTTGGTGTGTGAAAAATGTGTTTACATTGAAACTGAATTGAAAAACGACAGTGTTTCCGTAACAGAAAAAAAAAAATATCCGAAAAGCTACATATTGAATAAAAAACAGATTATTGACATCTCTTTGATATCCGCTGCTGCAATCTAGGGAATTGGCTCTGAACAGTCTCATATGCGCAACCACTTTAAGTACCAAATTCCGAAAAATTCTTTCTTAATTTATGATTTTACCTTGCTGGAGACAGTAGTTTTTAAAACGATAAGTCATTTATCGATTTCAGCTAGATATTGAAGAAGATAAATGGTCTGTAATAATAATTTTAAAAAAGTTGTATAAATAATATTCATACTTTTGCCTTATAAGGATTGAATACCAAAAAATTCCTTTTTAAAATAAGGTGTGACCAAAGCAGCCACCTTGCTCTTTACAATGATACCTCATTTATCGATTTTGGTTAGTTTTCAAGCAATGTAAAAAAAAAAAAAAAAAAGTTTTAAGAAATGATGATATTTTTGCTCTTTAAGGTTTTTTCTTAAGATATGATGTGATGTGACCATAGCGGATGGTTTAATATTTAAATCGATACCTCATTTATTGATTTCGGTTAGGTACCTAGGGAAATAAATAGCTGGTGACAGAAAAATGCTTTGAAAAAATATCAATACTTTTGCCCTCTAAGGTCAGAATTTTTAAAAATTTCTTTCTTAAAATGTGGTATTGATTGGAACCCAAGGCATTTCGAAGACCTCAATCTTTTAAATGATACCTCGTTTATCAATTTTGTTTAATTGTCAAGGGAGATAAATGGCTCGAGATACAAAAAACGTATTTTAGATAAATTGACATTTCTGACCTTTAAGGTTCGAATTACGAAAAATTCCTTTCTTAAAATATAATCTTACCACGGCGGAGATCTTATTCTTTAGTGATGAAATGTAGCAGAAATGACACCAATACTAGCAGATTAAATATAAAAATAGGATCTGATGCTATAGGAGAAGTGAGTGAGTTCTGTTACTTGGGAAGCAAAATTACAACCAATGGCCGAAGCAGGAATGATGTTAAAAGCAGAATAGCACTAGCAAAAAGAGCCTTCATGAAAAAGAGAAATCTTTTAGTTTCAAATATTGATCTAGGAATTAGAAAGAACTTCTTAAAACTCTATGTGTGGAGCACAGCACTTTACGGTAGCGAAACATGGACTTTAGGAATACCGGAAAGAAAGAAACTTGAAGCATTTGAAATGTGGTGCTACAGAAGAATGCTGAAAATTAGGTGGACAGACAAAGTAAGAAATGAACGAGTTTTAGAAATGATGGGTGAGAAAAGAAGTTTATGGAAGAAGCTTACAGGTAGAAGAGACAGGCTGGTAGGTCATATTTTGAGACATGCTGGATTGGTTAATTTGTTAGTGGAGGGAACAGTTGAAGGTAAGAACTGTAGAGGTAGACAGAGATTAGAATATATTAAGCAGATAATTGAGGACGTGGATTGTAAGGGGTATGTAGAAATGAAGAGGTTAGCACAGGATAGGAAGGGATGGAGGATTGCATCAAACCAGTCTAAAGACTGACGACAGCAAAAAAAAAAAAAAAAAAAAAAAAAAAAAAAAAAAAAAAAAATGATATCTCATTTATCTATATCGGTTAGATATTAAGGGAGATAAATTGCTTCGTGACACAAAAATGCGTTATAGAAAAATTTATAATTTTTCCCTTTAAGGGTTGAATTCCAGAAACATTCTTTCTTAAAATATGATGTCACAAAGCTGAGACATTACTCCTCATAATCCTACTTCATTTATTTTGGTTAGATATCCAGGGAGATAAATGGCTCTAGATACAAAAAACGTATTGTACAAAAATTGCCATATTTGCCCTTTAAGCGTCGAATTACGAAAAATTTCTTTGTTAAAATATAATGTTACCACGGCGGAGACCTCAATCTTTAATTTGACACCTAATTTATCTACGTAGGTTAGATATTAAGGGAGATAAATTGCTCGTGACACAAAAACGCGTTGCAAAAATATTGATACTTTTGCCCTTTAAGGGTCGAATTCTGAAATATTTCTGTCTTAATATATGACGTCACTAAAATGGAGAACTTAATCTTTAAAATTATACTTCATTTAACGATATCAGATAGGTATCCAGGGAGATAAATGTCTCGTAACACAGAAAACAGCATTTTAGAAATATTGACATTTTTGCCCTTTAAGGGTTGAATTCCAAAAACTTCTTTCTTAAAATATGATGTCACCAAAGCTGAGACATTATTCCTCATAATCTTACTTGATTTATCGATTTTGGATAGATATCCAGGAAGATAAATGGCTCGAGGCACAAAAAACGCATTTTAGGAAAATTGACAGTTTTGCCCTTTAAGGGTGGAATTACGAAAAATTCCTTTATTAAAAGATAATGTTACCACGGCGGAGACCTCATTCTTTAATATGATACCTAATTTATCTATATCGGTTAGATATTAAGGGAGATAAATCGCTCGTGACACAAAAACGAATTGCAAAAATATTTGTACTTTTGCCCTTTAAGGGTCGAATTCCGAAAAATTTCTGTCTCAATATATGACGTCACTAAAGCGGAGATCTTAATCTTTAAAATGATGCTTCATTAAACGATTTCACATAGGTATCCAGGGAGATAAATGACTCGTAACACAAAAAAAAAAGCATTTTAGAAATATTGGCATTTTCGCCCTTTAAGGGTCGAATTCCGAAAACTCCATTTCTTAAAATATGATGTGACCAAAGTGAAGACCATAAGCTTTAAAATGACACTTCATTCATTGATTTCGGTTAAGTATGAAGGAAGATACAGGCTTGTGACAAAAAAATACCTTATAGAAATAATATATATGATGATTGTTGAGATTTAAAGAGCGTAGATTCAAAGAAGATGCTAGAAATATTTTACTTCCACACTTACATACCGCGTACATACCACGATTGTAAAATTAGATATATTCGAACTCGTACAGAGAGGCATCCGATTTTTCCTCGCGCTATTCACGAATATAAAAAGACACCTGAAAATGATAATTGTACAAGCAGCCTCCTCCACATACCGAAATTTGACTTGCGGAAAATCTTTGTAGATGTAGATTCCCAAAATATCTCGATATTGACTGACTGTTTGCTGCGCTTTGTTATTACCCGATTATACATAATTTTGTTTCTTTGATGAAATTTGTTCCACATAAGTACTCAACAGATTTTTCAACATTTCAAAGCTGTGCATTGTCTGTCCATTAATTACCGAGGTGAAATGGGGGTTTCCGGTGAAATCTCACGAAACCTCACCAGAGTAACAAAAAGCGGTATCTGACATAATTTCACCAAGAATTTCGGTATTTAGAAGAACATCTCTGGTCCAAAATTCGTTAATTTTCAATTTTTATCACGCGTCGACAAATAGTTATGAAACAAAAAATTTAATCATATTCAGTATCTTTCCACTTTGATATTTGAGAATGCACTGATTCTGGAATATTCTCCATAGTGTTTATATAAAACCGATTCTTTTCATCAGCTATATATTTCATCAGTTCTTCTGTAAAAAAATAACATGAAAACTGACAGAATACTTGGCACATTCCCTATTCCCACACATGACCCAATAGCGTATCATCAAATGCGTGACTAACGGGATGAAAATCGTTTTCTTTCCAGTCAGATTTATCACTAAGAAGTAATTTCTTCGTAAGCGTTTCACTATCACTTTCTTATTCTTCAGATTCAGAACAACTAACATCTCTTGTTGAAACATGAGACTGCATTGTCACCCCTGCTGACGAGTATGGTTTATGACTACAGCCTTCCGATTCTGTGGAAAAGCTATCACTTCCATCAAAATCAAGTAGTTCATCCCCAGTGTCGCTTCTCGTAAGAATCACTATGATTTCTTCCTCAATGCACTCACGAAGTTTTGCTATTTTCTTTATAAAATAAAGGACACAAAGAAGACTGATGTAATTTCCGTTGAATAGTGAACTTTAGAGCGAAGCCTAGGCTCCCAACAGACAAACATTCGGACGATAAGCTAGCGACCAGAACTGTGAAAGGCTATTGAGAAATGGGGCATGAAGTCCACTGAGGTAGCGGCAGGTGGGTGTGACTTAACTCGTCAACAGCGCTCAGGGGAAAATCGGCGGCTGCAACTAAACTCGTCATTAGCACTCGGGGGCAGCAGGCAGCATGACGAGTATACTCGTCAACAGCAGTCAAAGGGTTAACAACTCAAAGCTTCAAGTTCAACCCAACATCTTTTTGGGCTCATCTTTCACCTTTTCCACCTTTCTCGTCTACTGTTTATTAATTATTTCTTCCTTGTCTATCAGGGATTTTTTTTTTCTGACAAGTTGACCTGACAGACATTGTTCTGTCCAAATTTCAATTAATTTGTTTAGAAATGTTTTGTGAATTTTTGAAAAGCTGTTTAAAATGTGCAAACAAAGTAAAAGTGAAAAAAAAATGTTTCTGAGGGATCATTGTATTTATTAACTGTTGTGTCCATCATTATTCAACTTGAGGAGGAGTTCATTCAGAAGCATGCCAATAGGAAATTTTACATGCGAGATGAATTCTGTCGGCAGTACACCAGTGAAATGGTGGAAATGTTTCATGCCCGGAATGTGATCGACTTAGAACCATGTGGTTTTGTTCCAAAATTTAAGTCACAGTTAAAATCAGTCAGAATTTCATATTAACCAAATGATTTATTTTCTTCCATTAAATTTGAGATCTCAATGAATTTCAAGGTGTTTTATTTACATTTGTCATCGCTCCACCAAACTGATTTTTCTTGTTTCGTATATCTTGCATCGTTCAGTCTGATGCCTACAAATGCTTTTGATGTGCCATCGCACTTCATCTTAAACATGAAATGTGACTTGCACATAACTTCCGTGGTAGGCAAGGCTAATTCTAAATTGCGATTCATAGGTCGTATTTTGAGGAACTGTAATGCGCATACAACGGAAATAGCGTATAAAACACTAGTGCGTCCGTATCTGGATTACTGTTGTGGTGTTTGGGATCTGTATCGCAAGTGCCTGATCAACTCAGTGGAGATGGTGCAGAGCAGGGCCGCTCGATTCGTGACTGGTTGCTACAGTCCTTATGAAAGCGTCACAGAATTGATACATAGATTGGGCTAGGATAGTTTGGAAAACAGATGACGTAGTTTGCGTCTGAATTTATTGGAGAATATGCGAAAATCTTTAAATTACGAGTGCAATAAAATACTTCTTTCACCCACCTATTTAGGTCGCAATGACCGGAGGGATAAGATTCGAGAAATAAAATGCCGTACTGATGCTCTTATGTATTCCTTCTTTCCTCATGCTATTTGGGATTGGAATGCATGGGTTTAGGATTTGGTGCTTAGCACCCTCTGCCACCCACAATGTTTGCGATTTGCAGATGTAGATGAAGATGTAGAAACGATCAATTTACAGTTCTATGGAATTTTGGCTATCGTCCATTTATCGAAAGGTTGCATATTGGAATTCAATTTATTTGCATATTCAACAGTGACTTGAATGCTGAATGAGCTGTTTGACTGCCTTCCAACAATGTAGCTGCAATTCCTTCTGAAGCAAGTGCAATTGCAACTTCATTTTGTGAGTGAATTGTTGCCAAAATCAATGAGATCAAAAAAGTTTTTTTTGTTCCACCGGGAGCGACCAAGAAGAAAATCCCTCTAGTTCCATTGTTCACAACTTTCACGAGCATATTTTCACTGCCCATTCATCAGTAAAACATTCATTAGAACTGATTCTCTCAGTGCATCACAATCATATTGTTCTTCGTGTTTCAACTCTTGATTAAATATATTATTCATTTGACACTGTCATATCTAATTGAGGTAATACATTGTTTGATTTTATCCTCAATGAGTATCAATGTATTCGAAATAAAATAACTGCATTTTGTTGATCAACTCATAAAACAACACAAAAATAAAAGCAAAGGCAATTTCAACATATGCTGCAAAATATTTTCATGATTTTTCTCCAGATCTTGCATTTTTTCAATAAAAAAATTATTTCCATGCTGTGAGCATAAGGGGCAAAAAAAAAAAATTATGCATATCACGTTTGAATCATAAGTTATGGTCTTGAGTTCATACAAAAATCTAAAAGAAGGACTTTCTGGGCTTTTTTGCCAATTTTCAGATTTTCCAGGCAACTTTTCCAATTTTTCTTTCTCTAAAAACCTTATGATTTTATTTAAAAAAAAAAAACGGTCTGTAGAAAAGGCACTTTGTTTTTTCACAAATTTTCCAATTTTCTGGGCATTCCCCCCCCCCCCCCAATTTCTGTTTCTCTAAAATCCTTATTTATACTTATATGAATATTATAAAAAATTACAAAATCGGTCCATAAAAATAATGCTTTCTGTTTTTTTACCAATTTTATGGACTACTTTTCCAATTTTTCTTTCTTTAAAAACCTTGTTCATTCTATCACCAAGATTTAAAAAAATTATCCATATCAGTCTGTAGAAAAAGGTTCTTTCAGTTTTTCCCTAATTTTCCAGGCAACTATTCCAATTTTTCTTTCTCAAAAATCCGTAAACTAATACCAACATAAAAAAAAAATCTTAGCCAAATCGGTTCAGCCATTCTCAAGTGATGCAGTTATCAGCGAACCATATTTCATTTTTATTTATAGATAACTAGCTGACCCGGTTACGCGTTGCTGTGACTCAGTAGTTATAGTACCTACATTGGATCAATATTATTATAAACTTCCTAATGTAGTCAAATTAATATTCACTATTAAAGACAAAAAAGTTTTAGTTGATTTGAAAATTCAAAAGTAATTGGTAAAGAGTTTTTGAGAGTTAAAATTAAGGACAAATAAACATTAAAAAAAATTTAATTTACATTTTTTTTTTTTTTTTTTGAAAAAGTACCTAATTGGAAACATATAAAAATTGATATTTATAAAAAATAAATTATTTATTTATTGAATTTTCAGTTTTATAAATGAGGTAGATGAAGTTGATTTTTAAACATTTTACAATTTATAATTTTAATTTATCTAATCACTAATTGGTGCAAATATTTTTGGTTAGCCTGTCTTTTGCTAATACAAATAGATTTGATGGTTTCCCCACACGTGAACAGGCATAGCTGCCCATGGGAGAAACACGTATTTTCCAAGTCCAATCTGCAAACAGACACTGTTTGGCCTTGAGACTTATTTATGGTCATAGTGAAAGCCAAACAAATAGGAAATTGAAGCATTTCAAATGGTATTGGAGATTCTGACAGTATCATTGGAATATGTGGCAACAGGACGATTTCTCCTTTAAACTTTCCGGTTAAAAAAGTAGCTTCAAGAACATTTCCGTTGATCCTTTTGATGACCAAACGTGTACGGTTGCATGATCTAGGTGGATTCAAATTACGAAGAAGAATAATTGGTGAACCAATCTTTAACTGAAGATAGTGTGGTGGCATTAAGAATTTAAAAACTCAGTTGGAAAATTTACGGCTTCATTTTCATCTGCAATAGTGTCTATTGATTTAAAAGACAGCAGATCACCTGGCACCAGTTAATTTCTTCGACGTCATTTTTTCATGCCAAAATAGAACGATTACTGAGCCTATTATGATCTAAGTAATTATTTGATATATCCAGGAACACACTCTCCCGGCCACGCGCTGCTGTACGAAATAATATCAGTGAACAGTATGGATTTTTTTTTTTCGAAAGCAGATTTTGAATATGTCAGGATTCCAAGGTAGAGAGGAGAAAAGAGGAAACACAGTGCAATAATGAAGGAGTCCTAGAGACCTGGCCATAAAGAAAAGAAGTAAAATGAGAAGATGCAAGAAATACTTTTTATCGTAACGTTTTCTTCAATGTTATATTCATGTGTGTAATTACTTTGTTGTTATGTACAATAATACAGTATGATTATAACATATGGCGTGGAGCAGACTGTAGCATAAATAAATCGAAACACAACGCTATCTACTGGATGGTTACCCAACATCTATATCTATAAATGAGAAAATGAGAAAATTCGGATGTGTGTTTGGATGTACTTCTGGGATCAATCACGCCTTACTAACTCAACATATTAAAATGAAATTTGGCATGAAGTCAGTTAATTGTGTGCAAAGTGACATAGGATAGATTTTATCCCACAAAAACGCATAGTTCTTTTATAAATTGCCATTAATATCAATTGCAAACAACGAAGAGTTTCATACTTTGTAGACAGCCGTGCCACGTTTACTCTTTGCTTTTTACGTAAATCGCAAACACTACTTTTCAGAAATAAAAGCAAAAACCTTCTTATATATGCAAGTTTGCGTTTAGTTTAAAAGCCATAAATCCAATACACTTGACAAATAATGTTTTGGAAGCAGGAAATATAAATCTGTACTTAACCTTAAATTTAAAAAAAGGTAGGTACTGTTGTTAAGTTAGCAAAGAGATGATTTCATTTGCGTACATAAAATAGTATGACATCTCAAATATTACACCATAATTTCGTTCGTAATATATGCGTCATAATAAATCTGAAAAATCAAAGCTTGGGGAAAAAAAAAAACAACGTAAAATGCTCTGAGTATACCAGCACGAAAGTCCATTCACTAAAAATGCAAAATTTTCGTGCCCGAAATGTCTTATTTATAAAAATGTAAAGGATTCCATTCTATCTCGGCTTAATTTATTTCCTGTTTCTTTTTTGCTACTATATAGTCTCTGTATTACAAATTATTTTTACAAATATTTAAAACTTAACTAACCCTTTTAATTTTTCGTTCAAAATTTTTGTACAAATAGTTGAGACTATGATTCACGAAACAGTGCTTTTAATTACTGTTCAATATTCTGCAAATATCTATCGAATCCTTCACTTAAAACGAATGTATTCAGTGGGCTAATGTAGAAACTTATTGTTTCATGAAGCAACACCAGAAGTCATTTACAATAGAATACACCTCATTTACACGGAGCTTATGAAAGCTGCTAATTGATGACTAATAATAACTAAATTCCTTCTGCCTTATACTGTAACAAAAACATTCTGGTCCAGGTAGCATTTCAACCAAACCACTATTCCTGCTAATATTACCACTACAAAATCAAATGATACGAACACGTCTCAACACATTAAATGCACTGGAACTACATTTTGAGTAGTAACAGAATTTTCTATATCAAGATTCCTAATTAGTATAGCATAAATTACTATCACAATTAGTTTCATTATACACCTTACTAAATCACGAGCAATAAAAGTCACTTTATCACAATGTAAACTTGACCAGCAATATTAACGATTGTAGTATTTTAATATTTAATTATGTTACTTCAATAATTGTCCTGAAGCTGACGACATAGTTCATGCGGCTGATGTAGTTTCAGATGTATTTAATTTAATGCGTTTTTTACGAACACCACATTGCCAGCGAACTTATTCGGGTTCATTTAGTATCGCGATTTGAAATAATAAGTCAAGTTTATTTCACTATTCATGACGTCACTAACATGCATCCCTATAGTGAATGTATTAATGCGCAACTGATAGAAGCTTTGATTTTCTAGCGGTAATATTAACTGAGTTTGTGACTTGGTTGAAGTGCAACTTGGGCCAGAATGAAACATTATTAGTTATTTCAAGAGCACCATTTTAGTAATGTCATGTGTTGCTTTGTTCTGATATTGTATCAAAAGATTTATAATAAGCTTGGATGATTTAGCAGAACACGTGGCATTGACAGAAGTAAATTTTTGAAATTTATAAATGTTTTATTCAGTTAGTAGAGTGGCAGACAAGCGGAGTGGTAATTTGCCGGTAGACATTCAATTCTGTTGGCAGATTGAGAAACCAATTATGAAGAAAGACTCAATTACTACTTTAACATTGAAATTTATATTTTAACGCAGAATTAATGGATTGAAACGAATGAACTATAGTAAACTGGTGTACAGGCCATTCAACTGTTTCCACAGATAGAGAAACCATTACCACAATATCACTGATCATTATGGATAAAAGAATCAATTACTACTATAATATGTAAATTTCTGTTGATGGAACCAATATATCCTCAAAACAAATTCAATATTCAAAGAGCAAATCAAGTTCTCTTTTTTTAAAGATTTTTTTCAGATTTTCAATGCAAATCAAAATATTAATTTTTAGTATCACAATTTTTTTAACAAAAAATGAACGTCCTTGGGCCACTTATGTATTTATTTGCTGTTTGGATGTAGTATTTTTTTTTTGTTGATATTTAGTCAATTCCATCAATGTATTGCTAATATTTTGACGTTTTGAGCTTCCATTAATTAAAACTATATTCATTTTTATTCGCGAGATGAAATTAGTAATTTTAAGAGATGCTGGGTAAACGAAATTCAAATCTTTCAAAGAAATGTAAGAAAACTAGGGCTATGAAATTAGCCAATACCTAGGAGACAAATACTCAATACTGTATATACGGATGTATTACACTGAAAATACTCCTAACAGACAGAATATTTTTATTGTTTTAAAAATTCAATGAAGTAGTTGTGGAATATAAAAAAAAAATTGTTATTTAATTGCAACATTTATTACTACTATTACTGATAAAAATCGCTCTAAAATAAATTGTATGGTCGTATTGACCTGATGACAAGGCTTCTTTACGTCTCCGCAATCAGCCCCTTTCGTAGCCTCTTAATGTAACCCAGTAATCCTGCCAGACATAGAGGACCCACAGTTCAACACGGAATCAGAACCAAGTGAGCATTCTGGCGTAATTCACATCACGCAACAACCTATGTCAGAAGTGAAGGTCGAGCTAAGGGCCTTTGAAAATCCTCGCTGAAACGGGGATTCAAGCTGGGGACTTTTCCATCTCCAGTTGGATGCCCTAACCACTGAGCAACCAGACCTCTCAAGAAAATCTTATATTACAACACTCTTCAACGCGGGTAACTGCTAGTGTGACGATAAATTAACACACTGCCATCTGTTAGAAAGTTATGGAATTTACAAACCACTGTCCTTTGACAAACGTTTAATTCTCAGTAATAAATATGGAGGTCAATAATCGAAATAAAAACTATCCTATATTTTAAGTTTTACCAAATTACACACATTAAGCCGAATTTCATCAAAATTGGTTAAGTAGTTTCAGAGTTCATCCTAGACAAACATCGTGACATGAGATTTTTATATATATAAAATAATCATATGTAGTAAAATACATTTATATTTGGAGTGATACTTCCTGCCTAGCTTGACGTATGTGCCTTACAGGTACTATCCATTATGGTGGTGTTAAAATAGGTTCATGTACTAACTGAACATTTTGGATGCTTTTTTTGTTTTCAGAAATAAAATCTTTTCAGCTTAAAAATAAGATTCAGATTTTAGAATGTTGTTTCAATAGAATTTTCAAGAATAGAAATTGACTAGTAGAGTTTATTTTTATGATTTGTGTAATTTATTTTATTTTTAACTTTCTTTAAAAAAAATGTGTTGCTGACTATGCTGCACATTGAAGAAAAATGCCTCAATTTTGCATTAAAACAATTGGGGTGGTGCAATGTAACCACATCAAGCATGAAAGTAGCCCAGGAGCAATGTATAAAACTAACAAAATAACTGTATCATCGGACTATGAATCTCCACAATGGAGTACTTGTCACTAAAAAGAAAACTGTGAAACTTTATTTGAAAAAGTTGGAGTAAGCTGTAAGAATACCGAAAATAAACTTTATTTGCTCGATAAGAGTTAAAAACATATTTTTGATAAAATAAAAATGCATAAAAGTCGTGTGATGAGAAACTGCAATCAGAGCGCATAAAGTCACATCCTACGTGTCAGTTTTGTTCTGTGTGTTAAGCATCTGTCAGCAATCTGCACATCGTATATAAAAGGTTTTAAGTCAATCTATCACTTAGTTCTGGTTACCAGTCCATGAATGAAATAATATTTGTAATGAACGTTGGATTTACCAAATGAAACAGCACTAATTTTCCCAAGATTGATGTGTTAATGTTGGGAAAGTTTTTTGCTTTGCAATTTTTCCACAGCAGAATGTCAAAATTTACCTCAGTGTATACATACTCAAAACTTGAAAGAATAGTTTCAAGCTGAAAAGGGCACATATTGTCTTGTAGTTAAGAAAAGCTATTTAAGAATGAAGTATTTCTCGGCATTAGAGGATAGATTTCAGAAACTTTCATAGCCTAGAAATAAATGTTATTATCAACTAAATATTGTTTTATAGGACCAATATTAGCAGAGGCATTAGTTAAATTAAGAATATAGCCTAATTGCTGTGCACAGAAGAAGACAAAGAACTAACAGCCACCATTCTCGCATAATTATACCAGTATTCAGTTGTTATATTAATCGTGATGATAAAGTATAACTAAACATTCAAAATGTTACTGTATTTGTATCATGCATACAATATTACAAAATAATAAATAAATCGCAGATGATGAACAGTGCACTATTAACACTACCAATGTTATGAAAATTACAAACATATTTTGAAAAGAATTACTGATATGCAAGATGCACTTGTACTTGTATTTATTTAAATCACATATCTTTACTAATTGCAACAGGTAATAAAAAATATTTATGGGAGCCCACAATATTCAACTTCGAAAGTGAAAATTCAGTTACTGATAGAAATTTAATTTTAAGACAGAATAAACATAATAAAATATTAAGTAAAGACTTGTGTAAAAGTATTTTCCACAAAAGTATTTTGAAGACTGCACACAAATATGCTGCGTGACATCATGCAAGTTTCAACCATTTTCCCAATATATCTTCCTTGTGTGAAACATAAATAAACAATTTGATTATTTTCTACATAATGTGTTTACACACTGAGGCACTATATGCCACTTGTAAATTGTAGAACTCATTTTATCAACAAAATAAGCAAACCGCCGCTTTCCTGACAGCCGCACAACCAGATATGTGACATCACAAGAGGTGACATGACAGCTGTGGAGGTTTTGGTGCCAAATTCAAATAAAAATATAAAATTTTACAGTTTTTCCGTTTGTATGTTATAGCAGACACACATCTCCAATACTGACTACTTTCCCTAAATTAATCAAGCACCCCATTTCCGTTCTACGTATATTTTGCAAATTTAACACGTCATTAAGTTGGTAATTAAGATTTTAAATAATTCAGTAAACAAAATAAATGTCTTCATCCAATCACTAAAGGCCATCCAATCTTTTAACCCTAAAGTGTTCTGGGTTTGGATAAGAGCTTTAGGCTTGCTGTTTCTTCTAATCACGTGTGCCCACTAACAATTATGAGTAGAATAAACAACTAGACTCAATTTTTATGATTTGGGTAGCTTCAGGCCACTACCATGATTTTTCACAATCTTTCATTTTTGACACTTTAATTGTCTTATCGTTGCACTGGGTATAGGGTATTGTCCTACTTCACTGTGATTTAAAAATCTGTTGTTTTATCGATTGGCTTCGTCAGCAAAACATTGGAAAATGTGTGGAACAAACACTCCCTACAAAGTCATCTCAACCCTCATTTTTTTAAATCTGATACCATAGAAACATTTAAATTCAGAGTTATCTGACAAAATAGAATCAACACTTACATTTTTACTCTAGTAAAGAAGAGTCAAGGAGTAAGCTTGGAGACTAAATATTCCAATATTGGTACTACCAAAACATATATGAAACATCACATCTACAGCTGGCTACGTTACTGATCTCTTCCAAGAACCAAGCAGAATTTATTTTCTACTTACAAGCTTCTCTGGCTACATCATGAAAGATTTTCACTTTTTGAAGCAAAATCAGGCTAAAAGGATGTAAGAACCCAAGCTATACTAGGGGTGGAGTTTAGGCTTAGTACCTTAGCTGAAAGTTCACTTTGAAAGAAAAATGTTCTCTGACTTTACGTTAATAATTTTAAATGACCATGTAGCCTGCCTGGAATACTCAACTGAAATGCTTGATGATCGCCATGAAGTTTGTTAACCCACAAGCTTAGAAAAGGTTTCAGTCTACTATGAAATCACAAAAAGGTTCACTTTAATAAAAATTTGAAGTTTATTTTCAAAGTCACATTTTTTAAATTTTGCATTCTACAGTTGAGTAGGCAATGGAACAAACGTTTCTAGAAAATTGCAGATTATGGAGAGAAAAGAACCATCTGAAATCCCCTTTTAGAAAATTCACAAGTTCATGTTAGTTGTTAACACTACACTCTGGCAAAGAAAATCATCATGGCCGACACTCGTTCCTAGGCTGACTCAAACAGATCCGGCTCCTACCCGACCCACACCAAAACTACTTGCGCAGATTTATCATACACAGCGTTCCAGGAGTAAAGACAACCCCCTCTACGAGGTACCCGCTTATATACCCCATCAAGTATTCAACTACTTACCCAAATTAGTATAAAATAATTGTGATTAAAGAAAGTGTTCAAACTTTAAATACACGTAGTCTTGTCTTCAAGATGTATAAAAATTGTTTAGTGAGAATTCTCAAATGATTAGTTTGCTTATAAACGAATTTAGTTTAATCGGCGCGTTGATAAAGACTCCAAAATTTCAGTGGTGGTTCCCCTAAATGTATGTTGAATTTAAGTACTTTTTAGGTCACCCTGCTGAATTGCAAATAATCTAAATAAAATTGGTTCCAAATTGTTCTATATTAATTCCTGATTCCAGTGATGTAAATTTTGTTATAATCGTTGGTGTAATGGCAAAGTTATGAGTTTAACAAGATTGTGATTGAAACTTATCAGAAGTCAACTCGGTTTATGCTAAATAACAATTCTTGTGTTGTTTATATCGAAAAAGTCAAGTTATCAGAATTTTCTTCGAATTTAATTACATGTTTTTACAGTAGTTTTATTTACGAAAGTTGTTTGGTTTAATCGTAATTTAATTTCGAAACTACCATGTTGTGATAAATGACAAAATAACTTTAAAATGTATTTAAAATCTATTCTACTGCATGTAATGTTCTGAAATTTTAATATGTTATACTAGATTTTTGGTTCTTTTAGGAAATCTACTTTTTAGTTCGAGAAATTATCGAAAACATATTATTAAAAATGTTGGATGTGGAAGTGTTTCCACGAGGAGTTTAAAAATTTATTTACGTTATTTACACGGTCTGAAACTACGGAATTTTAATGAATTTAGTTTTCTTTTGAATTATTATTATTTTAAAATTACTTTACTTCATTTAAAAGTGTTAGGAATTAGTGGAATTATCACTTAGCCAAAATCTATTGTTTGCATGTTGGATAATAATGGATTACCCTATTCCAGGTTAGTTTAAAGATTCTTTACTATTGAAGATGTTTATTTATTGCTTATATTAAGTGTTGTGGGTCTTTACTGTTTTTAAATTGGTTTATTTATTTAAGTTAGGTTGCAGTATCAGCTTCTGCATATAACCTTTCTCACTTCCTATACTTACAATGAAAATTATATGTTTACTGGAAAGCTTACTCCCTCCCCTATGCTTTAAGCTAAGCAAACCAGAATTTATCAAAATTCTAAGGTGCTTACAAGGAGCAAAGTAGCCCCCACTTACAGTAGGTTAAACAACAACAACAACAACCAAATTTGTTGGTTGGGGATACTATGCCAAAGTATTATCAAGCATAAAATAATTTTAAACCATAGTATCAAAGTATTTGTGAATTGAGATGGTAAGATGTAAGTTTCTGCAAGTTATCATAAACATTTTCGCTGGCAACAATAGCTAAAATTCATAATGTTAAGAGTTAAGACAAGGTTTATTCATTGAATGTGTTCAAATATATAGGAAACATGGAATGATGCAAATATGAAACTTTATTACACACGCTAAAAGTATTCTATGCCTATTAATTAAATCATTGAGAATATTCTGTACACGCTATATATTCCCATAAATATTTGCTTCCTGATGGCATGTTTTGTAGAAGTTTTGTGTTGTTTGCATGCTTATCGTGCTTTAGTCTGTACCCAGTAATCCTTATGTTAACCATACCTCTCAGAAGAGCATTTATAATCTTAAAAAATGCACAAACTGTTCTGTTGGTAAAAGGTCCTCTATGAAACAGCACAACTGTTTTTTCATGCCAGAGTAGTGTCTTTACTAAACGTATTGAGACACCTTCCATTTTAATCAGATAATATTATTGACATCAGTTACTTATGGTACTGCTAATAACTATACATATTTAAAGTAAACTCTTTTGTGGCAAATAGAGGCATTGGAAGCATATTTTCTGCAGGTTATATTTCATTGACTACCCAACTTTGTTGCCTTTCATCAGCAATAGAAAAACTTGAAAGATGTTCCCTCAGCTATTTATTACATACCACAGTATAGCTGCAGTAGTAGATACTAGGTTTGTGGAGACTGGTAGAATCAGTATGGACATAACTTTGTAAATGTCATCTGCATGTGGAAACAGTGACATATATGTTTTCCTAAAGACTGAAATGTCTTATGTTGCTTTCTAGCTTTTCAAGACTCATTTACATCATTAGTAATACATCACTTCGTCCTATATTTAGTATGTGATTTGTTCTTCTGAGCCTAAGTTATTTTTTATATGTTTTATTAATTTTTTGTTGATACTAATGGTAATCACATAATACATTTAAATTCTTGTGTATGTGTTCTTCTTGTGTAAATAATTTGGAAGTAATAAATGAGACAGCTACTAAAATTCACTCTCGTGAAAAATGTAATTTTTGTACATATTTTATGGGGAAATAAATAACAATAATAATAATAAATAAAAGTAGGGAAGAAAACCATTCCTAACTGCAGATTGCAGCAGGATACTCCTACCACACGTCATTTTTCTTTGGATTCTTAGTTAGTAATGTCAGTGTTGATCAGTTCGTGAATTTTAAATCTAAAAAATTCCGTTGTTTTTTGTTATCCGTTTTGTATCTGTACTCTGATAGGATCACCTGTGGCAAACATTGGTTCCATTCTGTTTTGTAGTTGATGTATGTCTGCAATAAATTTAACTCTGTCTTTGATGAATATTCACATTATTTGATCTCAATTAGCTCATTAATTCATACAGGGTATAAATCAATATTATGGTTTCCCTAAATCACTCCAAGCGAATGACATGTCAGATTTGCTTCCCATTCCTTCTCCCCAATCCTTTCCTGCCTCTAATGATGACCTCTGTATCAACAAGGCGTAAAGCCGTAACCAAAAAAATCAATGGTTATCAATATTTCTGTTGCTACTCTGCATTCAAAATGGTTAGGCAATTACAGCGAAATTTTTTGTAGTTTTAAGGGCTGTAGTCATAAATGTTATTTCTAATCATTTTTTTGTGTATCCTCTATCACTTTGGCTTGGTGACAGCAATACCAAGAACTTTACATGGTTCTAACATCAGTGCTTCATGGCCTTGTTTTGCACAAATTACTGGCCAGAATTTGTCAATATAGTTTCAACAAAAAACAAGAAAGAAAAGAAAAATCATTTGGTTCTGCAATAGTTTTTACCACATGTAAATCGGAGTCATTGCATGTATGACCCAACGAATATAGAATCGGGTTAACCTTACAACAATGCCATACCAACTTGACTGTGAACACTGGTGTACAGGAGCTAAGCCTCAGTGGCATCAGACAGCTAATTTTCTATTATTTTCTTAGTAGTCTGATTTTTTTAAAAAAAAAAAAAAAAAAACAGAAACCCTTGTGGAGGGTCAGTTCCAGGACAAATATTGTTATAATAGACCATTCAACGTGGACATACAACATTGTAGTATATAAGAATAGGTTGTTATCGATAGGCCCCAAATTCTTAGGTTCAAAATTTTAATTTTCTCTTTCATTTTTTGTATAAACTAATAATATTTGTAAATTTAATACGACCTAAAATAACCTAATTTTTATGTTATGACCTAAAATGACCTAATTCGGTTTTTAGAACCTAAAAGGACCTAATTCAATGTACTGATCCAATCCAAACGTAATCTTGCTACTTCAAAAAAAAAAAAAAAAAAAGTGACTGACCGGATTAGCTCAGTGGTACAGGCCGTGGGCTAGTAATCTGGACTCGGGAGACGTCACGAGTTCGAACCCCACCGTCGGCTGTTCTGAAATGGTATTCCGTGGCTTTCCTTTATTCCTTCAGGCAAATGCTGGAACAGTGCCTTATTGACAGGCTACGGCTGCTTCCTTCTTTTTCCCCTTCCTCCTCAAAAATTTTGTTTCCTTCATCTACATCGATCCAAGTTAATGTCTCCTGGGCGATCCGGCCAGCCACCATCCCCAGCTAGTATGTATTACTACGTGAATCCTAAGCTGTATTACATCTGTATTAATATTATCTGTACCATCCTCTTTGCACATTTTTGGTTTCCTTAGACCCTTAATAATTTCCTGATGATCAATAGTAAATTTTGTAATTTTCTCATTTCTGCTTATATGGAGATGATTTTCTGATATTGTCCATCCTATCTCAGGATGATAGTCCTTAATGGTCTTACTAAACCAGTCACTCAATATCTCTACCCTTTTCAAATCCTTATTAACTTCTCCTCCATCCTTATCTACAATTGTCTGAGTACATTCCCCTAAGTTTTCTAAGTTGTAGCTAATTATTTCTAGATGCATCATTAAGTGATTTCCCTGGACCAATAATATTCTTCATAAACCAGTCTTTAGCTTTCCTCTTTGCTATTATTAATTCCTTGTTTAGCTGTTTCACTTATTCACTACTACCTTGTTATCTCTTAAATGTTTTATGTTTACTCTGTAACCTATTCCACCTCCCCATTATAATAAGTAGTTTCTGTACCTCTCTTTATTATCTGTTTTGGAAAAAAAAATCTTTATCCTTTTTTACTATCTCCTTGAACTCTTCCCACTTCGACTCCACTGTACTTGCGGCTTCCTCCCTTTTGCTGAACCTTCTCCTGAAATATATCTTCAGTTCTGAAATTTTGTGCTCATTACCCTCTTAAACTTTGTCCATTGGTTTACAGAATCCTCTAATATCCATCAAAACTGTGTCGTGATCACTTATTTTTTCAGCTACTTGAGACCCCACAAGATTCTCATCAGTTTTTTACTAGAAAGATATCCAACATGTTTAGTCCCATTGTATTCTGCTCTATCATTTATGTAAACCCTCCTTCCCTTGTTAAGGCATTTGTAAATCTCTGTTCTTTTATCTTATAAATCTTATTTCCTACCCAGTTGACTCCTGATAAACTTAAATGCTTACCAATAATTACCATTGTACACTCACTTCGGAATTCTGAATATGAATTTGGTTTCTCCCTGAGAGCCACTAACTCATTGTCATGATCTATGAACACCAGTGAATTGTGGTAGTCTTTGCTAACCAATATGAAAGCCCTCCTCCAATTGCTCCTCTATCTCCGAAGTACACTGTATCCATTGGGGAAAACCTCATTGTTTAATACTCTGTCTATTAGTTAAGACTTTACTCCTATAATTAATTACTTGTGATTTGTGTACCTCTATTAAGTATCCAAGTATTCTGTTACTTTGTTTATTATATTTTTTCAGTTCACCCATAACACTCTTATTTGTGATATTTACAGCATTAACATTTGCCCTTTCCAGTTGCGCTGGTCTGTTATTGTTTCAACAGCCTCATCTATTTCCTTGCATTAGTGATTTTTCTCATCGGACATCCAATCACTGGTTGCCCCCAACCTAAGGAAGGCACAGACCTGAATCCTTCATAACTGGAAGTGGTCTCCCTTACAGCTTGAGCTAACAACTCGGAAAGTATCCCCTTTCCCCTTCTATTTTAGGTGTAGGCCATGTGTGAAACCCCTCCTGCCAATGGTGTTGGTGAGACCCAGACAGAATTAATGCCTTTACCAATCAGCAACTCTGTCTCCATTTTTATACATCTCACAGTTTTGTTCAACTGTGGGTGATCATAGTGACTCAAGATCTCTTGCTGGTATGCTGTACCGTTTTCATCACCTACTTCAGATTATGTATTGAACCATAACGTGTGTATCCATCAGAATTATTGCCTGTATCTCCTACCATCACTATTCTATCCTCCTGAGCGTAATCCCTACAGAGTGATCCTATGTCCTTTTTTACTTGCCTTAATGCTGTTCTCGGTTGAAAGAAACTTGTAACTTAAGCCTGTGCCTAATTGATTTTGCAGAAGAGGGCCTATATCTCCCCCATGGCAACTAACTAGCAGCGGAACTTTTTTTCTTCCAATTTTTTTCTTCCACGTCTCTATTCCTAAAGGCCTGCTGCATCTTACCTACTCTAATATCTACATGAGGTTCTTTCCCATCTGACAGGTCAAATGTATTTCTCTCCAACAATTTCTGAAGTATCTTGCACCTTCTTCCTGCTTCAAATGACCTATTGCCGGCTCCCAACCAACCTTTTCACCTACCCCACTAATCCCATTAGCCTCAGCAGGTTGATCCTGATGGGACTTATTCATTTCGCCCATCTTTCTGATTGGTTTTCCCATCAACCTGATCTTTTTGTCCTGATTTGATATTTTCTTATCCTCTGAAAGCTTTGTATCATGTTCTGAAAGTTTCCTATTAGTAAAGCAGAGCAGACATTACCATAGAAAAACTTCTTTAGTTCCTGTTTTCCCTCTGCCCTACATTCCCAGTGAGACCACTTCTGCCAAACACAATATAATCTAAAAAAATTCACCACAGATCGGGGGCAGGCACCACACTTGATTTTCCCAGAAACTACCTTTTAAGCAATCCATAAGAAATGATACAAATAATAGTAGATTAAATATAAAAATGGGGTCAGATGCGATAGAAGTAGTTAGTGAATTTTGCTACTTAGTAAGTAAAATAAACAACTGATGACCAAAGCAAGAATGATGTTAAAAGCAGAATAGCACTAGCAAAAAGAGCTTTCATGAAAAAGAGAAATCTTTTAGTTTCAAATGTTAACCTAGGCCTTGGAAAGAATTTTTTTAAACTCTATGTGTGAAGCATTACACTTTATGGCAATGAAGCATGACTTTAGGAATACCAGAAAAAAGTAAAATTGAAGCATTTGAAATGTGGTGTTATAGAAGGATGCTGAAAATTGAATGACAGATAAAATACGAAATTAACGAGTTTTGGAAATGGTTGGTGATGAAAGAAGTTTGTGAAAGAATCTTGCAGAAAGAAGAGATAAGATGGAAGGTCATATTTTGAGACATGCAGGATTGGTTAACTTGTTAGTTGAGGGAATAGTCAAAGGTAAGAACTGCAGAGGAAGACAAGAGATTAGAATATATGAAGCAGATAATTGAGGATGTGGATTGTAAGGATATGTTGAGATGATAGCTTAGCACAAGATAGGAAGGGATGGGGGATTACATCACAACAGTCGAGAGACTGATGACGGCAAAAAAATAAATAAATACAAATGATTTATTATGTATCTTAAATTTAAGTGATAGTCTAATCAAGCTAAAACTTTTATAACAAGCTTAACTGATTTAGTAAACATTTGATTGAAGCTATACTCCTAAATTGCTTACTCTAAGTAATAACTAGATAAAAAAAAAAGTATTTAAAAACCAATAAATAAAATAGTTATGAACTTCAGAATTAAACCTAAGATGGAATTTAACAGTTTGATACTATTTACTGCTAATGTGAATAATAACTAAACAGTTATTTAAAGAAACATTGTTTTATATATTAGGAAATTATTTTTGTAATATATTAAAAATAATGAAACATCAATTATATTTCCGACAGAAGTGGCCAATAAATTTAAGTTATGCTTTTTAATTTCAAATCTTAACAAACTGTGGAATTTAAAATATCTAACATGTGTAAATTATGTTTATAATACCAAGAGTTAGTTATGAATAATTATTCATTATTATTGTTGTTGTTATTATTTTACTATTAGATAAACAATAAACCTCTCCAAATTGTTATTTTAATCTTTTGAAACTAATTAAATAAATAAAAAAACTGTTATATTTTTGACAGAACCTGTGACAATACAACAAATAGAGGCCAACCTACTTATTTAATTAGGTGTCATCTATACGATTTTAGAATTGTTAAATAGCTTATACCACCATGTTTAACTATACAACTCCATAAGCTGTGTACTGCTGACGGTGTTCTGTTAAATATTTTAAATCTCTGTCAGGTTTACAGGGTGTTACAAAAAGGTACGCCCAAACTTTCAGGAAACATTCCTCACACACAAACAAAGAAAATATGTTATGTGGACATGTGTCCGGAAACGCTTACTTTCCATGTTAGAGCTCATATTGTAGACGGCTGTGATACAATACGCCATTCTCCAGGGCTGCATCAGCACCTCTGGGATTCCATGCGACGGAGGGTGGATGCATGTATCCTCGCTAACGGAGGACATTTTGAACATTTCCTGTAACAAAGTGTTTGAAGTCACGCTGGTACATTCTGTTGCTGTGTGTTTCCATTCCATGTTTAATGTGATTTGAAGAGAAGTAATAAAATGAGCTCTAACATGGAAAGTAAGCCTTTCCGGACACATGTCCACATAACATATTTTCTTTGTTTGTGTGTGAGGAATGTTTCCTGAAAGTTTGGCCATACCTTTTTGTAACACCCTGTATATTGCTCTGCTTGGCAATGGATCCAAGTCGACTAAATGCTCTGTTGTGTCATGTCAAGCAACTTATAGCTGCAAATTCAGCAGTAAGAGTAGTATTTACATTTCTCTGTGTTACACTGTAGTAAATGACTCTATCAAATTAAAACACGTATTACTTTAAAGTTCTATGACTGCCATCATTTCACTTCTGTTGTATTGCCTGGTTTTTAAGCCATATGGAAATCGGAAGAAATAACAAATTAGATCATGCTGTTAAATTACCTTACAACAAGATTAGGGTGGGATTTACCTAAAAGTAACATTGTCTCCTTGTTGATGGATGGGATGAATACTGCTTTGCAGAGGCAGTGAGTGGAAGTTGAGAATAAGCTTGGTTGGTTGGGAGAATAAGCTTGGTTGTTCCAACCAAGCTTTTAGCCATGATGCTGCTCGTTCCAGACCTAATACTCATGGAAACCTGCAGACAGTGAGATGCTTGTGGTATGCCTTTTGTGACTTTACATTTTAACATCTTGTGTGTGTTTTCTGTATTTAGACAGTAATCTTTTTTTTTTTGCGTCCCATCTTGTTAAAACATTGATAAGGTATCGATTATTTAGTTTTATTATTTGTTCAGTTTAAAGTTTTGTATTAATTTTCAGTTTACTCTTGTTAGACTGATTGTTTTTAATGTCTGCATTTTAATTGGCCCTTTTGCCGTCACACTTCAGTTTTATTCTTGAACTCCTCCTTCACTGACATTAATTTCAGCATAAAATTGTATGTTAGGGTGCTGTCAGTTTGAATAAAGATGCATTCTGAATTCTCCAAGAGCAACAATTAAGTTCGATGAAAATGCTTCTAGAACTTAGAAATTTTCTTGTTTCTTTCACAGGCGATCTATTGTTCTCTTTTTTTTCAATCTTTTATTGCATATTATCTTTACCTTTAAACATTTCTTTCAGGAAAAATTTAGAGTAATATATTATCTTTTCTTCTGTAGAGAATCTATCTTCAAAATAAAGTTTATATTTAAATATATGGCAGAATTATGAATTTAAAGACCTTTTACACATTAAATAGCTTTTTTTATGCCCTCAGGACAAGAATACTTATCTTAATTATCTATTACCTTCACTGATGTGCAACACATTAACTTATTACTGAATTATTATATCCAGTGATCATCACTGAGAGTTAGTTGTGTTAAATTTACCAAGGAATGCATTGATTGGCACCAGACTTAAAGTTTATTACATACCCATGAGCAAAACACAAAAAATAGTCTTAGTCTAACAGAAAAATTAAATAATCATGGATAAAACTCTTCTTACATACCCAGTAAACAATTAATTTAGTATGAATGAAATTCATAAAGTAGCTTTAAGTTAGCAAAAAAATAACCCTGCATAAGACACAGAAAATAGAATCAAGATAGCAAAACAATAATAACGGATAAGAACAGAGAAAATAGCATTAATCTAGCAATACAATTAAATAACCATAGATAAAACACTTCTTATGTGCCCAGGTTAGTAAATAATTAAATGAATAGTACATGAATCCAGACTTAATCATTCCCAGGCTAGCAAAGAGACAATCATTGATGAAATAGGGGGCTATCCAGAAAGTAACTTACATTTGTGTCCAGCATTGAGATGGGTGGGAATGAAGCTGCCATCTTAAGCATCAAAAGGTTTCTACACTCAGTACTCATTTAACTGTCATAGCATGTAGAGTATGATTTTTCTACTTTGTTCATTGTGAATTATTGAAACATGTGCTTCAATAGAAAATCCCTTTAGTTATGAGGAGTGTTCAGTGATTAGGTTTTTACTGGAATTCATTGGCAAATTTATCGGGTGTATGGAAAGGGAAGGTGGAGTGAGGCAGTGATTTATCAGTTTAAAAATGGTTGCTCCATTGTTCATGATGAGAACTGCAGTTGTCGGTCTAGCCTTATGACTGATGAACTGACAATGAAAACAAATGATAAAATTCTTGAAAATCGCTGCTTTACAATTATGGAACTCTTGCTTCACTATCCCAAATTTCATGAAGTTTACTGCATGAAATTTTATTTGAGAAGCTTTGTTATCACAATTTTTGTGCAAGATGGGTGCCAAAAACCTTGACAGAAGACCACAAGAAACAGCATTTTGCTGCATCGCTGAATTTCCTGGAAGCCTACGATAAGGTTGGTAATGCACTTCTCAATCATGTTGTAACAGGAGATAAGACATGGTTAAAGCATGCGATTGAGAAACACAAATATGATCCATGCAGTGGGGACACGTGAGTTCTCCCAGAAAACCAGTAAAATGTTTGCAAACTTTGTCAGCCAGAAATGTTATGGCAACTGTGTTTTGGGATGCCGAGGGAGTGCTTCTGATTGATTTCCTTTAACATTGTTTAACCATTAACTCGGAAAAATATTGTAAAACTAAGTGAGTTCTACAAAACAAGTATTGGGAAAACTGGATTCAAAAGTGTTCTTTTTTCACGGCAACGCATGTCCACACATGGCTAATTGTACCCGTCAGCTCTTGGATGGTTTGGCTGGGATGTGTTTGATTATGCACTGTCCAGATCTGGCGCCAAGCAATTACCACCACTTTCCAGTGATGTAGACCTGGCTCGCTACACAGCAATTTGACAGTGACACAGAACTTCATGCCTGTATTAACCAGTGGTTGAAATCTAAGGAGGCAGAGTTCCACAGAGACAGAATTGAAAACTTTTTATTGTGTTGTAATAAGTGCCTCAATTTAAGTGATGACTATGTAGAAAAATACTTTTAAGATTGTGTCTGTCAAATGTATATGATAAAGTTTCTTTTTATTGTTTTTTTTTTTATTTTATTATTTCAAAATGTGAGTTATTATCTGGTCAGCCTTCATATGCTATGACTTAATAGAGTTCATTGATGTTATATTGATTAACGATAAAAGAGAATATCTTAAAATTATAGCTCATGGTTCTGAAGACTGCTGGTGTTAACTGATTGAAATTACCCACTGGAGCAGTTGTCTTGATGGCAAAAACTATCTGTCCTCAAAGCAAAAGTGAGTCATTCATCTATGTCTTGGCTACCAACTACAGCATTACCACTCACATACACTCTTTGCAGCAAAACCTACTAGTCACTAACATCAACATTCAAAACTCCATTCCACCATTCGTTCACACAACACCATAGCCAGGTGTGCTATACACATTTTCACTTAGAAAAAACTTCTGTGCGACAAATTATAAATCTCTACATTTAACTTCACTCCAAAATATTCTAATGTCACTTGAGACTTCCTGTTATCTCTTTTTCCTATTAACAAGACAGCTTTCCTGATCGGTTGCTACGTGTGGCAACGCTGTCTTGGAAGGTCTGACCAACAATTATTCACGTATTTTTCGTATGCACATTTCATATGATAAGCAACATTAGTATATTCACAACAGATACAATTATGACAGCTTCAGGGTGATGACGAGGGAGTCAATCCATTCAGTTATGCGTCCAGTAACAGCATGCAGAGCACACAGACCACCCAGTAAATGTTTGGGGGCATAGTTTTTATGACGATGAAGGTGTACTTATCTTAATATTACGTCTTCTACGAGAGTTAGCCCAAGTATTTTGGAATGCTCAGTTTCCAGGAGCGCTGGCAGTTAAAATTTACTGTCAGTAATCTTTTGTTGTCTGATTGACGTGAATGTTTTAAGCACTTCTGACCAGAGTGTCTTGCAATATTAGTAATAATTTGACTCGATGAAAACTGTACCTTTACACTCTCAATGGTTTCATTTGAAGTTTTGCATGGTTTCCGACTTAATAATGTATTGGTAGTCTGAATAACATTCAGCCTCAGACAGAGCTTATTCTATTCTAAAGATAAATCACCATCTGTGATTAATGTAATTACAATTCAGCTTGTCATTATTGTCTTTCCATGGTTTCCCAAATCACTCCAGACAAATGCCGGGATGCTTCCTTAAAAAGGCCATGGCCGAATTCCTTCCCATTCCTTGCCCCCATCCTTTCCCGTCTCTAAAGACCTCGCTGTTGAGAGACGTAAAGCAGTTAAAAAAAAAGAAGCCATTATTGTCAAAATTTCTTTGTACTCTTTTGTTTTTGCTTGCACTTCCGCTTACGTCTTGGATTAATATTCATGAAGGATCATTTACATTATGGAAGGAATGTTGGGTGAAAAGGCTTGTTAGTTCTGGTGATTCCAAGAACTCTACATACTGTTGTCTCATTGATCATAATTGATGATATCTGAGTTTGAAACTATTATTATTATTTGTTTCAGATATTGGCATTTTGTTGTGAACTGTTAGGACTACTTGCGAAGGAAGTTTCTCTTTAACCATAAATCCAAAAATCCTGTATTTCCTCAGAATTGTATGAGAACTGGCAAAATAAGACAAAAAATTAGGATTGGATTAGCTAGTAATTAATGAAAACATTCAGTAGTTACGTAATGTCAAAGATTTTTATGATGTGGTGTACTGATAAAATATTGTCGGGTTTCCAGTCATGTCATGGGATATTTAGAAGGTTAACTAACATCTCTGGCTTCGTTTTCATCCAACTGACGTAAACTTGCAATCTGGCATAGTTGGCTTTTGTTTCATGTGTTGCCACTGAATCAGTTCAAGACAAACATTCCTGACCCCGCACCTTTCCAGTGCACTGCTTCTTTAACATATTGTTCATCAAGTACCAAACCACCCGAGTTGCTTAACACTAACCCTGAACACAGTATTCTGGAGTACCATACATTTAAATTTGGAGAACAGAACAGCTGATCTTTTGGTTAAAAGGAATTATCGTTACCAGTTTAATGTGGCCTAGCACCAGGCTATCAATATGTTAAAGAAGCAATGTGATAGAAAGGTGTAGGTTTGAAAATGACATCACCATAAAGCATTTGTCTTTTATTGTTTCCATAACAATGCAGAAACATATACCAATCTTTCCAGCTTGCTGGTTTTCTTAAGTTGGTTGAAAATGAATATAGAGCTTTTTAACTTCAAAACATTCCAAGAGTGCAACACTTCGATAAGGCTGGAAAGCTGAGAATGTGATGTTAGCTTCATACTGCTGCAGATTGTGCGATTGCTGATTTGAAAGATGGATTGAGGAATAATTTTGATATTTATTAGGGCAAATAACCAGAGACAATGATATTGACTAGGTAACGCAATATTAGGATGGGAAGTATAACAAATGATTCTGAAGAAGCAGGACACTCAATGAACTTCTAAAAGCAAAATGGATAAATTACAATTTTTCACTAAAAATAATGAAAACGCATGTTGAAAATAAAGACATATATAAATTATTAAATGAAAAACTTTGATGGTGTATGTACAGCCTTTTTAATAAACTTTTTCATAACTTTATTTTCAACTACCACAAATAACATTCAGATCACACAATTTATTTTCAAGTGATGCTTACTTTGTGTTGCTTGTACTTGAAAATAAAAAAGTATAAACATTCTGTTATGCAAGTGTGTAACATATTTCTAGGCAAAGAACAGCATTTATAGCTTACAGATTGGTGGATTAATTAATAATCATCAAATACTTGGGTGTTAGACTTTTACTGCCTAAAGGAGATTTGATGTGTCCATATTTCTACCATAATTAGTTGAGAATTGGTTTCTGCTAATTATCAGTTGCAGTGGAAAACTAAATATTAAAATCGTGCAGTACATGAAAATTAAATGTGCAAAATAAAATTCTGACATAATGATTGACGATGGATGTCTCATCCACAAATATCTGCTTCTGTTTATTTATTGTAATCCATCTAGTCGCAATAGGTGAATCCATTTTTACTTGAAAATTGCCAGTAAAAGTAAATGTTCTCCAGACATGTTTATGTGCTGCTTAGATGGAACTGTTGTCTTACTTCAACCCGGATCTGCATGTTGATCATTTAAGTTACCAACAACTATATGTGCTACCTTAGGAATATCCAATAAATTAGTATGGAAAGGGCGTGATGATGTAACATTGTTCATGAACAGTTTCTGTTAGGCTTAGTATACAGTAAGCTTTTATTAATATATTTAGATACTATTTAGTTCTCTAATATTTTACTTTTGAATTAAGTTCCCAAATTATACTCTCCATACTAAAGCAGTGTAATTGTGATTATTATTGTATTACTATTTTTCTCTTTTTTCATAGAGTTTTGCAGTTAATGAATCTAACAGATTCAAGATTAGCCCAAGGAGGCTGTGAAAAACTGGAACTAGCAATGCTGAGCTTCTTTGAACAGTTTCGCAAGATATATGTTGGAGATCAGGTACAAATCATTAATTTTTTTAAGTTATACATTAAACCTTCTTCTGGCTGCTTTCAGCAGTAAGCTATAGACTGGAGCCATTGTATTAAGACATGGTTTGTATTTTTTGTAACAAAATTTTGGCTAAGCCTTTCGTAAAACAGTGGGACAAGGTAATGTTTAGAAACATAAGAATTTGATCAGGAAGATAGGTCATTGTACATAGCTCAAAATTTTGTTATTTTCTTCCCTTGCCTCAGGTTTTCACTATTGGATTCCGTGTTAGATTTTTGGTGATCTTTGGTCTCTGCTCTTGTAAGAATCTTCATTAACACTAACAGTACTATTTTTACTAACATTTTTCTCCATTTCATAATAAGTATTTAATAAATAATATTTTCTTTCATAGTCATAGGGAAAGTAACATGCACCATCATTCCTGGTAAATGTGCATCACTATCAGCCTAGTGTTTTATATTCTTAGAATAAAGTCAGACTTTTTACTGAAAAGCTCCAAAATTATAAGAACAGTGGTAAATATAAGACTAGGTTTTCTGGGCATTGAAAATGAATAAAATTTTCTTGGGTAATTAGCCAAGTTAGTCCATCAATCAAATATGTTTTATTCACAGTGGCAAATAGTCATGTAATCAGTGGCGTAGCTAGGTCAACAAGGGCCCCGGTGCTTTGTGTGCTGGTAGGGGCCCCCTGAACTGAGGATGGGGGCCCTTGAATTGCTGAATTGTTCTTTAGGGCCCCTAGACGTGCGCTTAGGGGCCCCTTGAGGTATGCTTGGGGGTCCCCTGAGCGTGAGGGCCCCAGTGCACTGCACCGCCTAGCCCCATAGTAGCTACGCCCCTGCATGTAATGACACTATACAAATTTATTCTATAATTCACTATTCTTCAAGTGCACCAGTTGTTTCAGAGATGATTATTCTTTGTTCGCTTCAAAATTAATAAAAAATCTTAATGTTATTATTAAATTTTAGTGACATACGTTTCTCAGTATTTTAGAAGAAAGTTTTCTGCATCTAATGTTTTTAGGGTTTGGGAGGAGTCTGTAATGGGTCAATACCACTAATACTGGAAAAGAAGATTTTTTCCTTTTTTTTTAAATTACCAAAAGTCAATTATAGATAAACACATGTATTAGGTGCTTATGGTGAATTGATAATAAAAATATATGTTTAAAAACAAATTTCTTGTAAATGAAACTGCATTAAAATACACTACAGCAGAACATCGATAATCGGGACTGAGGGTAGTTCAGATTTTTTATTTGTATAGTTTCAGCTTGAATAGTTTTTATTTTGTCTTTAAAATGACATCAGGTACTTTATAATTTTCCTTACCCCAAGCAAAAGAAGTATCTCATTTTCTTCTGCTTCATTTTGGAGGCACTTATACTGTCTTGTAGAAGATGAACATGATGCCACCATAGGCATATAATGTTGTTACAAGATAGTAATGTCAACAGAACTCCCCAACACAGCAAATCAATAACAACAGGGTGGGTTTCAGATTTCGAAAAGAAACTCAAAGTTACTGGTACAATGAAAGAATTGTTGTCACACCGCAGTTACAACAAACATCCAGCATCAAAGACAGTGTGTGGTAGGTCAGAGGACACTGCGGTGATAATACAACAACAAACTCAAGGAGGTGTAATGCCGCAATTTACATTCTCGTATCGCGTCTCACATCGTCAGCACAAACTGCTGTAAGCACGATGCTCGTGCCTTTGACTGATACCAAAAACTCGCTACCTAGGTGAGTGGTACTCTCGAGCTTCCACTCAAGACAAGCCTTCGCGAGCACAATATTTACACTCTCGTGTTCATTCTATTTCACAGTCATTTGTGCAGTCCTGTGCAAGAGAGTAAATGTGGCTTAAGGATTGATCACATTGCACCTAGTTCTTTGTTAGTGAAATTTCTGAACAAAACAGGTGCAATTGTGTACTTACTGTACTGTAAATAGAAACAAAGTTGACACTCCTGTAAAATAGTGCACAATATGTAATAAAAAATTAAAAGTTTTGGATAATTTATATTTCTGATAGTTGACAGCCAGATTATTGACTTCCAATTGCGTATAAAAAATTAGCATAGGGAAATGAGCCATGACTTATCTTAAATGATTTGTGGGGAGTGAACACAAATAACAGATGAAAATATTTCTGTTATTTGTATTAACGCTCCCACAAACATCATCTAAGGTACCGGTAGGTTGTGACTTATTTCCCTATCCTCTATATATATATATATATATATATATAATATATAAAAAAGCAAATAAGAAAAAGAATCAGAAGTGCAGAAAACTGAAACATGATCTTCTGAATGGGAAAGCAGTGTCACTCTACTTTGATGATATTTATGGCATTAAAATGGTATTCAGGATAATTAACACACATTTTAATTGCTTCATATTTTCTTTATTGTTGTATTTCTAGAATCCAAGCTTCATTTCTTCAAACTACAGAATTCTCTTACTTCTTGTATTTGATCCTGTTTTTGTATTTAATCTTCTATTATTGATGTAATTCTGCTTCATTTTTTGACAGTATTTTGTGTGTACCATCCAGCAATTTCTCAGTACCTAACTCTTATCTGCTAAAGAGGCTAATACCAGCAGCAAATCATCTGTTTGAACTGCTTTCAATTCATTCAAATTTGCTTTGTGCTACTTTGATTCCTTCCTCTAAATACTAGTTGAATATTAGCTGGGATGATTACAACCCTGTCTAACATTCTTTTTAACTGATGCTTGTCTCTAGTGAAGACTTCTTCAAAACTTGAGCATCTTGTCCCATTTGACAAAGATTTTTTTTTTTTATGAATCCTCAAACACCATATACATATCTTTTAAAAAAATCTACTTCCATTATTATTTCTCTTGTTATTTGATTTTCCTGAACCAAAACTGATCTTCACATAATACCTGTTCTACTTTCCTTTCTATTCTTTTATATCTGATCCTAGATAATAATTTTGAATGAAATTTTGTTAGATTTACTGTGCAGAAATCTTCACAATTATAAGTGTTTACTTTTGTAAAATTCATTAGAATCTGTTATGTCTTAATCTTTCAATATCAGGTTGGGTAATCTTTTGATTTCTTTTCCTAAAGATTTTAGAAGTTCTTTGGAAATCTCACCAAATTCAATTTTAATTCTTACAAAGTTGTCTAATTCTGTCATTGCAACAGGATGTAATGAGATAATGTCTTTGGGGATAAGACAAGATTCTTCTTAGCTCTAGTGTATGATGTTCTGATACTTGTCTCTAGTTAGTCTATGCTAAGCTCTATATGAAAGCAGATACCAATCTCCTTACATTCACATCACAAGAGATCCCAGTGAGACAGCGAATCACATAAATCAATGTCAAAATTGCAAATCACTCAGTATATTATCATAAGTAGTAAAGTTAAAGTTTTTATCAGGGTGCATCAAATGTTATTGAAGGTTCAATTAAATTTCGAAAATCCTAAGTTATAAATGCAGGTTATCACAACTAAATCCACATTCACATGTTTTATTTCAAAATTAATTTACAAAGGCCCCAACCTGGAGATGATTTGACTGACTTTCATGTGATTCAGACTACTTTTACACTTTCTTGCTGTCTTGATTTTCTTCTCATCCTCACCTTGTTATTCTTATTTTGTGAGAATAGCATTTATGTTTAGTGAGTGCTGCATTAGGGGCTAGTTTAACCAATGACCTAGGATTATTCCTTCTACTATTCCATTTCTTCATTTATTGCTTCTTACCAATGCATTGCTTCAGCATACTTAAGTGTTCTTACTAATCATGATGGTTCTTCAGTGTCATTCTTATGAACTGTGTCAGACTACAATTCCTCATCATTGGTATTTTTTACTTTGTAGAACACTTCTCGTGAAGATTCATATTGTGTGATTTTTCCTGGTTTGTTTCAACTGTAAACTTTCCATTGTTATTTCTGTGTTGTTTGGTTGAACAGAAATTCTCTCTTCATACTCATCTAAATCACCTTTATTCTTTTCACTTCCCTTGTCTGGAAATACTTTGAAGTCCTCATCTTCACTCCCACTAGACAAGTCTTTCTCACTATCACTCATACTATTATTACTAGGGTTTTCATCAACATAGGTCTTATAATCAAACTTGATAGTTTCTTTTCGGTTCAGTTGTTTGAATGTAGATTGGTTGGGTTTGCTCATGTCTTCTTCCTTTTCTCTTGCATTCTCTTTGAATAAGCAGTTGCATTACCCAACTACCATCACGTTTCAGTACCTACTTCCATATAATGTGCATGCTATTGATAGTCCTCTCTTGGCCCTGACTCGCAGTTTTTTGTAACATTTTTGTTCGGGAACTTGTACAGAAGCTATACATCCTATTGCTTGAAGATAGCAATGC
This sequence comes from Vandiemenella viatica, assembly GCA_031002005.1. Lineage (NCBI taxonomy): Eukaryota > Metazoa > Arthropoda > Insecta > Orthoptera > Morabidae > Vandiemenella > Vandiemenella viatica. Next base: position 304,249,977 of record JARYHS010013630.1, on the reverse strand, counting down.
TAGGATTTCTGCCACCTTAAATTCATATGAAGTCTTAATAAGGTGACTGTTAGTGATTTGGTTCCTGATGTATGCTGCATTATGTGTCATTTCAGCCCAAGCTGCATTGAATGACTTACTATTGCTGATTTCTCTTCTCACTAGATCCATAACCGTTGTGTTTATTCTTTCCGTTATCCCTTTTTGTTGCTAGGTATTAATGATTGTCATCTGTTGCCACCAGAGCTTTTCATGTTGCTGACTCCTATGAGGGCATGCATGTACAGGGTTCAAAATTTATCCATTATCCTTCATGTTGTTTTGTGGATGAGTCTAGAATGGTTGTTGTACAGTTTTTTCCTGCTAGGCAGAAGTTATGTAATGCTGAAATTGTCAACTCAGAATTCAAACCAGTTGTTTCTTCATCATTTTTATAATCTTGCTTTTGGTAAAATGCATTTGATACTACAAATCTAGTGACTCTTGTTTTCTTTTTCCACACCATATAATGAATTTACCCCACTTTTATTCAAATTAGGTTTCATTCACACCATATATAAATGATCTTAGTTCTTTTTTCAGTATTAAATTTCCAAACTGATTTCCTGTTATCCAGGAATAGTACTTTTCAGATGGAGAATCATTCATTTGCAAAATGACCAATTTGCTTACAAGCGCTTGCCCCCGCCCCCGCTGTGTGTTTCTTTCTTCAAATGATTTTCCGTTTGACTTTTAGGTGTCATGTCTGTAGTTTTCTTGTTCTGTCTTTTACATCTGAAGGCATATTCACATTTTTCACAAATAGTGCTAATTGTTTTTTGTCATCTTCATCCTCTACAAGGAAATGGCTATTTTATTGCTGCACAAGTAAATTAACTTTCTGTAAAATTACACTAAGTTGAGACAACAGTGTACATCTCTTTTGATAAGCCACACAAAATCATAATAGCTTCATCGAAAATAGCAAAATCTGACACTGTTTTGTTTACCTGTACCAAAATAATTCCATTCGATTAAAGTCAGTTAATTTCTGCGAATAAAGTCATCAACAAAGTTGCACGATACAAAATTTGCTGTCGTGTACATAGGTATCTCTTCCTTTGAAATAATTAGTACAGATTCTAGTTTCCAGTTTGTTTATTTTTCTTCAATGCATCGAACTCCATACAAAGATATTACAAACAAATGTAAATAAATACTCCAGCGATTCTAATTTGCAACACCTTCAAAACTAAACTTTTCAATACTAAAACTCAATTAATTTACTTGTCTCTGCCAATTGCTTATATAGGTGTTACAGAAAATTCCACAATAATTCAAAGACTTCCGACCGACATTTCTCGAATTGTAACAATACTTAAACAATTAAAATAACATTAAAACAATGAGAATTAATACAAAATCATTCACAATCGTCATGAAACACACTGAAATGGAATTTAAAGATATTTACGAGTATTTACACATAAAATTATCTTCATAAATCAGTCCAAACCATCACAAATTGTCCTCTAAACATAGTAGCTCACACCAATAATTAGAATTACAAATTTTTAATCAATGTTTCATGCATAGTACTGTCCTTGAACATATAAAATAGTGTTTACATAGTTTCTTTCCATAAAACAATGTTTATTTACACAAATTTACAATTAATTCCAAGAAAAATATTCAAAACCATATTTGTTTAACTCCCAGCTTGCTACAAATAATTCTTAAAATACAATTTCATTAAAGGTGGACCATTGTAACGTGGTGCATTCAATGTTGCATCTCTTCCATATTTCTTTTGTGTTTATCAGGTATCAAATATGTATCTGTGTTTCGCTGAACATGGCAAGTGTGATCTTTGCATAAGCCATACCTTGTCTTAATACAAACGTGCTTTTTAGCTGCATGTGGATTAGAGGCCAGTTCTTCCTTTCTGGATTCCATCACGTTCCACTGATACCATTCTTATTTGGCAACCCCTTGATACACAGTTAGTGCAATTTCATTTATCGATCAGTATAGGCAGATGCTCACACGTTTGCTTTATGTTTTTCAGGTGTCAAATATGCATCTGCTGTTTATTGAATGTGGCAAGTGTGATCTCTTCCTTGCTGGGGTTTGATTGCATTCCACCAATACCATTCTTATTTGGTTACTCCTTGGTGCACTATTTGTTGAATATGATTTATCAATCAACATTGACAGATGCACAGACATATTGAATCTGTGTCTTTCAAGTTAGGAAGTCATCATATATTTGTTTTATGTGGAAGCTAACAATCTTTTTTGTATGGATACTAAAATCTTTCACAAATCATTATTGTGCATTAAACTTAATCTAACAATGGTTATGAGCCCAGGTGTATAATAAACTATTAAGTCTTTAAACAAGCAATTCATGTACAGTAGAAGCCCAATTATCCGAGGTATACGGGACCGGGGCCACCTGGGATCATGAAAAACTCGGATAACCGGTGGTCAAGGAAAGAGGTTACAATGAATCAAAAAAAGTATTGAAACTGAAATAATTCAATTTATTTATAGTGTAAAACTAATTTGTGAAGCGATACAGTTGTTTTTTGTACACTAATTACGATCACTTGCCAAAATAGTCTTTAAATGTCTTCTTTGTCATAATTTTGTTTCTTTTCTTAGCGGAAGTATAGCGCCAATGCTGTATCATCATTATGTCGACTGCTGTGCTTTCTTCCTGTTGCTGAATATACTCAAGTGCTGCTTCTTTTCTTTTTAAACCTTCATCATGAGAAATTTTTGGAACAGTTTCATTTTTATCTTCTTTGTCTTCTCCTTGTCCGCTGACAACCATATTAACAATTTAATCATCATTATGCTGATTTTGATCGTCATCCAACAACCACTCTTGTATATCTTCATTGTTAATTAATTTTATGACTGAAAGTTGGTTGACTACCTGTGTCAGTTCATTGACATCTTGGTGAGCTAGATCGTCCTTTTTGGGCTTTTCAATATCAAAAAGTTTCCTCCATGATCGTTGAAGCGTTTCCTATTTTACTTCATCCCACGCCATGGCTGACCAATAAATTGCATATTTCACTGATACTATTTTCTTTAGTGAATCTGTCACACTGCTACCTCTCTCCAAGTTGCCTAATAAAACTTGAAGCAGCCTTTTTCCGTAATTCCTTTTGAATGTTTCTATTCCACCCTGATCAAGGGGTTGTATCAGTGACGTAACATTTGGCGGTAAATTTACCTCGGTTAACCCGGCGGCTCGGATAATCGGAACTCGGATAACTGGACTTTTGCGTATATCATTTTGCATTCCTCAGATACTAGGTGCAATTCATTGCCCCCCTCTCCTTGTCCTCTGTTTGAATTTACTCCCACCATGTTCCTGACTAACAGTTAGTGAGATGGTCTCTTACACCGCCCTCCCTCCATAATGTTCTCCTGTTGACGAAGGGGCAAGTCCCTAAATATTCCTTGTTTTTCCTGTTCTTGTGCTTTTTTGTTTGTTCACCCCATGAAACCATCATCTTTTTTGTAAATCCATTTGCTACTTAGCTCCTATTATTTCCTGGTCATATATTTGGGATCTCGGAAACAGCTGTAACGATTTGAATGAAATTTGATACTTAGATAACATTTTGTTTTTTTAAGTTTACCTAAATAAGTGCCTTCCCTTCAAAAAACACGATTTTACAACAACAACAAAAATATCAATTCTTGTATTTGGTATCACGGAAACGGCGCTAACCCTTTCTCGTAAACGTTTCAGGTACCAGTAAGCTGGGCTGATATTAATTAAGTTCTCTTTGATAACAGCAAGGAACTCTTATAACTTAAAATGAATAATTCTGAATTATTTTTGTACACTAACTGCCCCTTGCGAATAGTATCATGGTCAGTCACCAAATTAAAATATAATAATGTGGAAATAAGTAAATGCAATTATTTATTGATGAAAGGTACTTTATTTTGAACAATAGTAATAAATATCACTTTTACTGTAAATAGTCATTATCATTAAATACTACGTGTTTAATTGTAAAACATTTTCAAAATAGATGTTTAAAAAAATATTGGCTTTGTCAGATGTCCTTTTTTCAATCTACTTTACTTTCAAAAACTTCCTTTAAAACAATATTAGCAGCTATAATGTGATCATCATTGACTTTTTGACCGTATGTGTCTTTAACACAAAAATTAATATTAATGAATCTACAAACTCTTGATCGGTTTTGATAAATACAATCCTGCTCTTTGAAGCACCTGACCTTTTGCTTTATTAATGTTCATGATGAAGGATACTTCTTTTGCAAATTGTTTTCTTATATTTGGAAATGCACTGTTGATCAGAAGATGTGAGGTATGAACATAGTTTTATCGGAGGTAATGAATTTAGCATTGGTGATGTTCTTATCTAAGTGAATTATCACAAATCTTGCACCATTGATTAATCAAGATTTGAATTTAACATAAAAAACTGCCTTTTTATTTAAAAGCAATTTATGAGGTGGTAAACCAGACAACCTCAAAAATGAGTCTAGCGATTTGGATGAAATATCATAAGTAGGTAATATTTTGCTTTTCAAGTTTGTAACACATTTTTAAAAAAAAAAAAAAAAGAGCAATTCTTGTATTTTGTTTCTCAACTTGTAGAAGTTTCAAGTACCAGTTAGCCTACTGATATTATTTAAGCTTCTCCTTGGTTATAACAAGGAACTGTGCATCTCAAAATGGCTATGAAGCCTTCTGGCCTTTTACTTTAATCAAACTTTACCCAAAATCTTATATATTGAACAGAAATTGAAAGATGCCGAGCGAAGATCGGTCACCCAGGTAATAGTTTATTATACGCCTGTGCTCACAACCATTGTTAGATTTTAATCTGTGCTTCAATATAATAAACTATAGATTGCTTTCAGTATTATGGACAGTGATGCCTTAATTTAAAAAAAAGAAAGGTCGCATATTGTTCATTGAAGTTTACAATGCTGCCAACCCTTTACACAAGTGGTCCACAGGCAGGATATTAAAAAAATTAATTCTAACTGAATTAAAGGTATTGTAACAAAAAATAAAGTAGAAAAAATTGTCCACAAAAAATTAATGCTTACTCATATTATATAAGGCTCTAAGAGAGCATATAGTTTATAATCCAAAATATCTAAAACCCATGAATATTTCAATGACCAGAAAGAATCTGGTATATCCAGTATATTAGTGCATTCTTATTATAATAGTCTATTCATTAAATTCTTTTCCAGTCTGCATCAGAGAGCGTCATTTCTTTCAGGATTAAGCTAACATCCACTTCGGAAGGACCTTATTTTAGGTGTAGGTCTTATGGGTTCATGGCATGTGCCGATAACAATTAGTTGGGTTTGTTAATAATTACATATAGGCAAAAATTAGTCCCATTTAAGTTAGTGGTCTGCAGAATTATTTTGATATTTTACTGGTCATCAGGTTGAAAAAGATTGAGAAACACTGCTTCCCACTAGTAATTTTCAAAGTATTTTGTTTTTTAATCACAATTTAATCATTAAACAAAAAAAAAAAATTGTATTTGTTAAAGCATTTCATGTGGTATGCTTACATTACCTTATCTCATTCATAATCTTGCCCTTTGAAAAGCTTTTTTTTAGCCAGAACCTTAATAATCCTGTAACAGTCTCTGAAACTATGTAGCATACCAACAATCTTTACATAAGCCCTATTATCAATGGCTGTTTTGAGAATATTACTGTTCTAGAACTCGTGCACTCGGAGATTATTTTTTATCATACTCTGAGCTCCGGATGTATTCCAGGCTTTAACCTCATTTGGCTCACTATGAGGCATCTGTACACTTTTGCAAATCATTTAAAACGAACAGCACCCACAGTGTTAACTGGATATAAAAAAATGTTATTTGGCTCTACCACCAGTATCAGACTTCTGCTTGAAGTAGAATTCTAAGAAGAGCTACGAACATTACATCTCCTTTATGCACTTCCCTGATGGGAGGCCAGATAAGTGTTTATATACCATCCTCTGTTTTCTTTTTTTTAAATATATTATTTATTATTATTGTCATTAGTTTTAATTTTTTTACTTGAACTATTCTAAATTCATTTCCTCCGGCTAAGGTTCCTCGGCAACAGCTCCATTCCCTGAATACCTTTAACTGATTGCCGTCTTTCCTTCCAGCAGCTACACCAGTTATTTGAGAGGGGTAAAATCTGGGAAAGAGTATTGTGAATCAAGTTGTCATGTGAACAGTGTTAACCCTCTGGTTGAGAGGATGAACGTCACAAAGATTGGTTGAAATCAGTGGAACGCTATGGATCTGTTAGGCAAATCACATTACAGATATTTGTGGCAGAGAAAGGGGGGTTAAGGGAGTCGAGAATGGGCCTTTCAGGTGTACGGTGCTACATGCCTGGTTGAGAAAATAGCTGTGTGATTGGTTGAAATTGGTGAACAGAATGGATGTGTGTGTAACAAGAATTCAGAATATTCTGTAATTATTGTATAGCTTTTTGTTTACTACATGTTGGTTAATGGCATTGCAGTTCATCATTTGACTGTTATGTGAAGAGCACATTATCAATTTATTCTGAAAAATTTGACGCTGGAATGTGTTGAGTTCATTAAACCTTTTGTCAATATCGTTTACCGATTATGAATTGAAGAAAATGAGCGTTTTTATGCATCTGATGCTAATTTAAAAACAGCAGTTTCACAAAAGTATGGCTTACCTTGTATTGCATGTACACCAAAAAAATCCTCTGTTAAAAAAAAGTGTAAAATATTTTATGAGGTGATAGTAAACATTAAAAAAAACACAAAAAGTTTAAAGTTGGTGTTGTATCGTGATGAACCACATCTGTTGTCATTGCTGCAAAGACACATTCTCCATCATAATAGTCAATATATTATGAAGAAAATCTGTGTGGGAGCATGTATGGCCCTGTTATCCTACTGCTAAGAGCACTTGCCTCTATGTTGACTGAGAAGCAGTGTTGGTGACTTCTTTCTTGAACTACATGAGGATTGCTAGCAGCCCACACATGCTGATTATGGACATTTACTACAGTCTCTCTTGTAAACCGTACCTTATCAGTAAACATCATCTTTGAAGAAAATGGTGGATCACCACCACAACTTTGCAACAGCCATTGGCAGAATTGCAGTCTGCCCAGATAGATTAAAGGCACGGACATGCTGAACATGGTGTTGGTTCGTAGAGGGCATAGGCTTGCAGGTCACTTCCATTTGGTAAACCGTAGCAAAATACCATATCTGTTTTTTCACTTGTTGTGAAGCAGACGTCCATTGCTAAGAGGGCCCTCTGATTGCAACGAAGACAACATACCATTTTGTTCCATAAACAACACAATAACATGTAAACACACACCAAGGTGCATTGTAGGATAAGACACTATGCTACTTACCCACTACACAAAGATTATTTCACTAGGTACTGTACACAGCAGGCACTTCATACACAATATACTGCACACTACTACAGCACTGTAGCAAAATAGTTTAGAACACTCTAATTAGCGATGGATGAGCAGACACTCCAAAATCCACATTGTGTTAACTTCTGCTGTTAACTCCAAAAATGTGTGTTTGCATCCTTTATTAGACAATTTTCATCTTTTTTTGGAGAATACTATCACCTCCTAAAATATTTGACACTTTTCTTTTAACAACCTGTGTAATGAGGGTGGCGTTGCCTTTAAGCATGATAACTCCTTAAACTAAATAGACATTCTTCAAATTTTGTACCTTTTTTTTTTTTGTTTCTTTGTTTATGGACCCTATGGGTAAAATACAGGCCATGTTCATAAACCAGCCAGATCTGATCAATGGACCTTTGATCCTCTTCTAAATCAGTATTATTTTACATGCTGATATCATGCTCCCAGCTTTCATTGTTGGACTGGCAGTGGTCAGAGATGTTATAGCAAAATCAAAGTTATGAGGAAATTAATTGCAAGAATACTTTCATTAAGTTTGCTTTTTGTAGCATTTCATTTTAAATTGAACATGTCCTTTTGTTTAATAACATGTGGTAAAACTTGAAGGCTAAAGAAATGTGGAATAAAATTTTACTTTCTGTTAAATGAAGTGCTATCCCTTGTTGCCATTTTTCAATCACAACTGTCACACTGCTTGGCCATTTTTAGTTATTTGCCTATTTGCTGTCTTTCTGTCCCAGTTTTGTCCTATCTCTTTTCACTGTCTTTCGTAATCAGTTTGCTGCATCTCATCCATAGTCTCTGTATAAATAATTTCAAAGTTGATATATACACTTCATGTTAAAAATCCATGTTTTTACTAACTCTAAATACTTTTCTTTCAGAATAGATGGTTGGATAAATATAGTAAAAATTCAGTATTAATTGATCATTTGTTTAATAAAAGCTGAATCCATGATAGCAGCAGCAACAAAAACAAATGGAACATGAAAATAGTATTTGTTTCATTGCCTCCTGTTCTTTGTTTTTGTTAATAATTTAAATGAAGCACTACTTAAATAAGGGTATGGGTGAATAAATTAAAAAAATAATTAGTAAAAGTTGTTGCCTTTCATCTATGAAATAGCAATCATTATAAGGTTCAACATAGACTCCTATGTATTTTCTTCTGACATAAAAATTATTTTTAAAACCATAATGTGGCAAGTGACTTGAGGCATTTAAAGTTGATAATTGTATGTGTTACTTGCATTTACCCTGCTCAAGGCTCCCCCCCCCCCCCAAACGAAATCCACTCAAACCCTATCTTCCCCCTCCCCAAACAAAAAACCTGTAGACTTGGATTTATTATAAAGTCATAACAGGAATACAGTTGATTCCGATTAGTTTCATACTACAATGAAACTGTTACAAGTCGTAATCATTTAAGCACTTCTCCTACTAAAACTTTTAACTAGATGCCAAAAAAAAAAAAAACTGCCTGAAGATTACAAATTATGACATGCTATTAGTGATCATGGCTGTTTCCAAAGTCACTTTTAGCTCTGCAGCATGAATTACTGTCGCCCTTCTTTTACTGGTGACTGTATGCAATGACAGTAGTTATTGCCTGAACTTAATTATGTATTTAAATAATAGTATTTGTTTTTCACAATCTGTCTCTACAATAGTGTGACATGTAATGAAATCTTCTTTTTTATATTGAAGGTGTTTGAGGTGATGCAGATATTTCATGTTTCAGGTGCAAAAGAATTCTAAGGTATACAGAAGACTTTCAGAAGTTCTTGGATTAAATGATGAATCAATGGTCCTCAGTGTTTTCATCAGAAAAATGTGAGCTGTCATTAATTTTGATACTATAGCTGTATTTGTGTTGAAAATATAGTATTCTCTTATTGTTTATTAGCTGTTGCCTGCAACTACACTCACAGGGTATGTTAAAGTATTCTTTTGAACCAATCACATGCTGCCAGCAAGGGAAAAAACTACTTTGATGTTGCTCCTATACTGAAATTATAATAAACATTTCAACTGCTAATTGTTACTAGTAGTTTTTGTGTGAATCACATTCAGTGAAAATTGGATAGTGGTTCGTGGAAACTTTGTGACACAACAGAAATAATTTTTATGAAAGAATTATATTTGGTTTTATGGACATAGACAAAAATTAATAATGATTGCTCTTAGAGATTTAAAAAAAAAAAAAAAAAAAAAAAAACCTGGCTTGCTAAGGTGAATTATCAACAGAGAATAAAGCTGAGGTTTGTACAGCATAGATCAGATATATGAGTTGCTACGAATATTAGTCATTGTGGAAAAGGAACATTGCATTTTCAGGTACTCAAATGTAGTTCCTTGAGAACAGAAACAAAGGCACGTTAATAAACCTTGAAGCTGTTGATAACAGTAAAGACTGGATTCTTTATAGTTATATGACAAATAAATTGACAAATTTCTCAACTTTCTGATTTCACACCAAAATGGGACACATTTTGTTTTACCGCCAGAACTGTGGGCTGTACATTTTCAAAACATCATAAAAATCTAAGTAATAGTTTTTTCCATCAATTTCATTCATTAAGACAGAATTGCGTTCAAGAAAACAAACGTTGTTTCTTGCAGCCGATATGTTTATGGCCTAGGATATAAAGAAAACTAAGTAGTGCCTGGTTACTGTTACAAGTATATATAGTCAAATAGTTATTACTTTTTTTTACTGAAAACAGCATACTTAGAGTAATAATTGTATAATTATTAAACTGTTGGAATAATTGTTGCAAATGGTTTTGACTTCATGGTAACTTATCATCATGTATACATCAAAATAATAAACTTTGTTTAAATTAAGTCTTCACAGGTGTACCACCGGATAGTGTTTTGAAATCACGATATTTCGACGACTAGCTACGTCGTCTTCCATCAGGTCTGATGAAGACAACTGTGTTAGTCGTCGAAATATTGTGTTTTCAAACACTATCTGGCAGTACACCCGTGAAGACATCATTTCAAGCATACACCGGGAAAGTCTCCATTCTTACAATAAACTTTATTGTTTCTTGTATGAAAAAGAAACTACAATTTTATTGGAATCATTCTTTCTTTTTTATTATTATTATTTTTTTTAAATGTTTGGACACTGACTTATGCAGTATAACATTAAAAATAAAAATGGAAATCAGCATAGATTGGAAGTTGGCATAAATGTGTGCAAAGTATAGATTTAGAACAACTTAGACTACACAAAACCATGTATGTAATCTAGTGCTTGTAAAAATTAACTCTGTAATGATATATTGGCTATCACTCGCTATCACTCAGAAAGGTATAGAATATGTGAAGCAGTGTATGATAGATTGATGGAACTGCAGAAATGTTGCAAGGAGTTGTCAAACAAATACCACCTGAACTATTGTTTAGAGGTTATAAATAAGACTATCATTTAAGATCTAAAGCTATGAATGTCTCAACATGCATATCTGTGTCTCATTGTAGGTGATTTTCATAATAAAACAAAAATTGAATGCAGTGTAGTCTTCATGGGTTTGCAGCCGTATACAGTGCTTTGGCAGATAACATTTTCTGTCTTCATCAGGCATCTACTATCCAAGAAATTAAGAAATTCAAAAGTCCACTGTCATTCAGCAAGTGAATGGGCTTCATATAATGTACTCGCTATCATGTGCTCAGCAGGCCAATGGGTCACATGGCTCTGTATGCAGTTTGCTCTGTTGTTCCATGCTGCCCTGCTTTTGTCTACTTGGGTGGACTTGTTGCACTCCTGATTGAGAATTGAAAGTGTCGTTTTCCTTGCATCACTCAGATCTCTGTTAGTGGTGTTGTTATTAAGTCTTATTTTAACAGCTTCTTTTATAAAAGATTCCCAAAAATGATTAGTCAGAGCTAGCACTTTTCCATTTGCTAACTTCATTTTATGACCACTGTCGCTGACACATTATGTGAGTGCGGACTTCTGTAGTTTTAATGGGCAAAGGTTGAACTTAGGGCTTAAAATCGCCAAGGTGGAAAATTTGTTTTGTCAATAAATAAATGACTAATATCATTTTTTGTATCAAATGAGCATTATTAACCGATAAACATTATTCTTTTTAACTGTGCATTATATAATATACCTCACAGGAGACCAAAATGGTGCTACGTGGTTTATGTGTGCTCCCTTAGAAAACATCATTTTGGGAACATTCTAAGACATGATGACATGTTCTTGAAATGATGATGACATTCCTGAACTAACTATTTCGTTCCCTAGGCAATATCAGCTATTATAATTTCTCTGTAAATTTATTGTCTGTGTTGTGTTTACATAGTTTTTCTGTACTTATTTTTTGTAGCAGTATTATGTCTCGAGAGGCTTCAGAAAACAAAACACAAAAAAAGCAACTTAAAAAGGATGGCGTAGCTTATTTACGCCAAAGAAAAAAAGCTAATGCCAGAAAAAGATTTTTTTTTTAGATAGGATGACTGTTGGAGAGAGAGAGATAGAGAGAGAGAGAAAGGGCTAAGGACAGAGTATACTATAAGAAGAAAAGAGCAGAAACAAAATTCAAGAACATTACTGAGTTGATGGAGTGGGAGAAACAAAAGCGGAGATAAAATTGTAACAAAGGATCCAAAAAAAAATTACAGGGAAAAGAAAAAGACATCAGCAAATATTGTGATCAGTACCATGATTCAGCCGCAACACCTTCAGTGAGAAGACGTGTAGAAACAGATAGATAGAGCCAAGGCATACCATAAAATAAATATATTTAAAAAAAAAAAGGGGGGGGCAACAAACTATAATTAAAATGAAATGTAATATAGTTTTTAAAGAAAAAAAACTAAAAAGATGGAACAAAAAAAGAGAAACTGTACCTGTAACACCTAACAGAGAAGCTGATTCTTTAATAGAAGACATTCACGTTCCTATTTAAGTACGCAAAAAAACTTAGTTGGCAAGGTATTGTCAAAACATTTAAAAAGAAAGTCTGATACTTCACAAAAATAACAATAATACTTTCAGAAATGGAAAAATCATGGAGAAATCCAGACTTCTTCATATGGCTAAGAAGTTCTTGCCAAAGGAGAGAAATAATCTACTATATAATTTTGTAAGCTTATTCACTCACCTCGATAGCTATTGGCTAGAGAACAGTGTCACGTGTCAGCCTTCGCTCGCAAAACAGCGATCAGAGACATCGGTAAAAGAAATTCGTGGTAATGTCCACAATTTAATAGCTAAGCATCTGCTACCAAATTAATTGCCATAATACATTAGTTCGTTTTTCGTAGCGTTTTATAGTTAAAAAAATTATCGATAAACTTTACGTCTGAAAAAAACGTGGATCTGATTATCAGTAACATGTTGCTAATGAAACCAACTTTTAAAAAATAATTAAAACAATTAAATTACTCATGGTCTCTGCTGTAACAACGAATGCCAATTGTCATCCCGGCTAAGGATAAATTTCAATTTAATTAAAACTTTCACTAATCTTGTTGACCAAAGTTTATGCATTATGGTTTATTTGCTTTTCAGGTATTCCTGACAACTTTCGTTAATGCTATTTCTACATGTTCGCTATACGTGAGTTAATATGTTATTTTAAGTGGACATCAGACCAAATATGTTACCGAATCAACTATCCTGGCAATTCATTGGTCAACGGTTTAATAATATGGAATATGTATTAAGTTCTCTGGCCATTACAGATACTATGACCAATCATTACGAGTGTTTGCCTAGTCTCAATAAAAACAATGTGATGCTATCAAAACAAACAGGATTTTTTAAAATTTTGCAGAGTGAACTTAAGGGTCAAATACAAGTCAAGTTTCTATTTAAGCAATTATACGATTGCACTATCATGCCTGTTCGTGTTTAATACTGACCTCTATTAATGCTTCTGAGTTCTACAAGCTCTGCGATTTTATTCACTCTAAAACACAGTTCAGGTTTATATTTGGTCAAATCAGGTCAACCTGTCATAATCTTTCATCCTAAAAACTGGAACTATTCTAGACCTGTGACGATACGCAAAAAACTGTCATGGGCTTACACAAGTAATAATTAAAAGTGCATCCTTTTACTCACAATTAAAGGACTGACACCAAAATTTGTAAAAGAAACTGGAGTTAATTTACTGTATGCAACACTACTCAGAGCAAAATTATTTTTGATGGTAGATCGAAAGTTAAGAAATTGAGGAACTTGTTTGTGTGTCAGATGTGAAATTTTCGAATTTAAACTGAACAAATTGAAAAGCTTAGAACAGTTTAATTACGAGAATCACAGACCTCCTTATGACTATATTAAAGGTATGTGTGATAAATACTAACATCTGGAGCCAGGTCAGATTCTTTGACACATTTTCGATGTAAGTCCGAAAATAAAATTCTAAAAGGTGAGAAGAAGACATTTAAGATAAAAAAAGGAAAAAAGAAAAAAAAGAAAAAAAAGAACAAAAAAATGTTAAGAGTACAGTCAAAGAATTGAAAATGGCTTTGGCTGAAGACTTTCCAGTAATGAAAAAATATCTCTATAGTATTTATAGTTTCAACGAATTAAAAATAGGGTTGAAAGAAAACTTTCTTCTCAGAGAATTAAACCACTAAGTATGCGAATGAAATTCAGTTATCTATTCACACAGGCATATCTTATTGCAGAACCGTTGACAAAGCTTTGCAATCAAGATCATTTGCTACAGTGAGTGAAAATTTGGATCACCAAGCCCATGCAGTGTCGGCTCATATGATACTGATCTTAACAACTGTTTTAGAAAACAAAGATGTTGAAACTCTCTATATCTATTATGATGGTCCAACATCACAATACTGCAATCGAACAAATATAAATCTTTGGCTACAAATATTGATTAATAAATTCAACCAAATAACAAAAGCTACTTGGAAATACAGTGAACCTGGGCAAGGAAAAGGACCAATGGATGGTGTAGGTTGTTATCTTAAATGGACTGCTGATAGTAATGTGTTGATTGGAAAGGATATCCAAAGAGCCTTGAACTTTGCCAATTTGTTTACAGGTTCTGCTATACAAGTAAAAGTGATACCTGATGATGACATAACTAGGGCAAAAAGCATTGTTCTAAAAAATTTGTATGTCATTTCAGGTATTATGAATATCACGAAATTTACATGGCAGAGAGGGCCAGAAGTTGTAATACTGTACATCAATACAAACGTTTCGACAAGAAGTTGAAACAGTCTTTCTTATCTAATGATTTAAACGTGAACTCAGTTGAACCCATGGATATTTGAAAATCTTCGATAGAATCTCATAAACCAGAAGAGCCTATCGATAAAAGTTGAAAAATGACATACTATTATTAACACATCTTCATCAGACTAGGAAGATTTAATGACAATTCCTGCTCGTCAGCAAACTGAGGAAAAATCCAATAGTGTTTACAAAGCTCGTACTATGTACGTCCAAGGTAAAGAAACCTTACGTCCAAATTTAGTAATCCCTGGGACATCTTTATAAAGGAAAGTATCAATCGCAAATGTGTTGCCACTTGTCAGACATATGTTGATAAAGATGACGAGGAAATTCAATAACTTTCTTAAAATCTGTTGTAATAGTGCCAGAAAATTCCAACTACAAACCATTGAAATGTCACATATTAGCTTTGAGAAAATAATTGATATTATTCCCACACCTTTATCAAAAAAAAAAAAAAAAAAAAAAAAAGAACGGAATAAAGAGTATTATTCCTTCGATACTGATGTCAATATTTTTGTTGGTAACAATGTAAAGAAAGAACTGCTAGAGGCAATATTTATATGAACAGGATATTATTATTTTTGCTGCTATTTCTTAATTAATCATAAGCATAAAAAACATTTTTGTTACAAAACTGAATTTAAATTTCATTGTATTACTGTAGGCACCGGTTGAACAGATTTACACTCAGCAAAGTTAATTTTAGGTTAAGTACCTACAAGCCACATGTCAAATAAATAAATATACGTAGTCTTTTTAAATTAATTTATGTTTATGATTTTAACATTGAACCTATATTATCATTCAGGGAACACATGTATCATTCTGTGAACACCTGATCATTTGTAGGAACGTTACTAAAATTGCAAAAAAAACATCAACAATTTTAGATATTTTCTTACAAACAAAGATCATAGTTACATTATAAAAATTTAATTCTGTCTGCCTAAAGTTAATTTTACTTTGAGAGTTGCTAAAATTTTTATGTCTGGAAAATTTTACACATACAAATATTTACTTTTTCTCATTTGTGGTGACATTCTGTTTAAAAATGGTTTTTTATGCAATATTTTACATGATTTTTGTATTTATTGGTAACTATGGACCTAAGCTATTGTTTAGAGCAAAAACATAATAATATTAAGTTGTTTTGGATACTTCATTGACTTTACTAAAACTTTCGCGAATTTACTGATTTTTGGGACAGCTCTCTTTAA
Source organism: Vandiemenella viatica (assembly GCA_031002005.1). NCBI lineage: Eukaryota > Metazoa > Arthropoda > Insecta > Orthoptera > Morabidae > Vandiemenella > Vandiemenella viatica. The sequence goes on along the minus strand of JARYHS010013630.1, from coordinate 304,234,093 downwards.
AAACAATATTATAAAAAAAGTACTGACCCATTCCATCTCAAATCAGACAGCTTCTGCCCAAATGTGTCAGTTGAGCAACAGCGATTTTTTTTTTTTTTTTTTTTGAAAAAATTACAGTAAATAATCTTACCGAAGTTGTAAAATATCCCAAAAGCATTTTGTAGCAAAAAATTTGGCTAAAAATCCATACATTTTGAAAATCGTGCAATACTTTATGCGCTTAATTGAATACCACAACTCAAAAACTATAAAAGATGGGGAGTTGAAATTGCTTTTGTTTTGAAGCTGTAGAAATGGACTTTAAGAATAATTAAGCACAAATTAATTAAAAATAAGCCAAAAGATATATATATTTAACAGGAAAATTTGTGTGGTTCTTTTTTTTGTAATTTTAAGAATTTTTTTCTCATAAAAAAATAAATTGAATAATTAACTATGACAATTTATATCCCTCATAAGGTAGAACTACTCACAAATTTATTTCTAGCCCATGATGAATTTGGTTCATACAGCAGCTTGTTAAAATGTTCCAAAATTTCATTTTTTTGAGGAGCCATAATTCAAAAAACCTATTTTTTTTAACAATCTACAAATCTGCCATAATAATTTCATAACAGCATGTAGTTAAGTCATGGAGCCAGATTCATGGATTTTTGCTTTGTATAGCTACTACTTATTTTTTAATGGAAAAATATTTTGTATGTGAAAGTTTTTACAGATTTAAATTATTTTTTAAAGAAAATACTGCTTTTGAACAACCACTATTTGTCATATTAATTAAAATCTATTGTTAATTTTCGATATTTTATGGAATGTGAAATTGTCAAAGTTAGTAAATACAATAAAATCCCTTAAACTTAAATGGCTTTGGGGGGAGGGGGGGGGGGATCGTTACAGTACTGTCTTCACAACAGCAATATTTAATTATAAATTTTTAATAATATTATATAATAACATATTAAAATTGTTGTAAGACAAGGGGATGGGTTATCACCACCCCTGTTCAACTTGGTACTAGACAAGATCATTAGCATCTGGAAAAAAGAAATATGTGGAATATATACGGGAACAAAGAATAAACAAATCAACATAAAATGCCTTGCTTTTGCGGATGATCTAACAGTAATTACACGCACTGTTGAGGAAGCCAAGCATTCTGTTGAGAAGCTTCATGAGATAGCTATCAAAACCGGCCTCCAAATCTCTTATGAGAAATTGGGAATACTGGAACTGAGAAAGAAACCCACAAAAACCGCACTGAAAAACTGCAAAAAGCATATGCAATTACTTGGAATACTTACAATATTAAATCACTTTCCACCAAAGCCAAACTCCATCACTACCACACCGCCGTTCTACCAGGAGCACTGTATGCGACGGAGACATCATCATTAATGGTAAATGTCAAAGAAATAGAAAAAATAGAAAGACAGATACTCATAAAAATATTCTGCCCCAAAATCCAAGATGGCATCTGCATGTGCAAAATTTCAGAAGAACTGTATTCATTGACTGAAAGATTCACCTCACTTGCATGGAAAAGACGCATGAAATTTTATGGACATATAGCACGAATGGATGACTCATGACTTACCAAGAAAATTTCCTCATCGTCAATGGTCCCCGACAAAACAAAGTACGCTGGTTTGCAGAAACCCAGAAGGACCTCGCAGAAGCCAGCCTTGACTCACTGACATCCACACGCAGTAAATTTAGACAATTGATCACTTCACATAAATTTGCCCCTAAGATCAAAACATCAAAAAATCGGAAACTCTGAAATGCATGGACACAAGAGAGACATCAAGCCCACAGCGAAAGGATGACGAGGTTTTGAGAAAGTAAGAAGGACAATGCAAATTAATGGTTCCACGCGCTCCTTAGTAGGCTAAATGATATAATAAATAATAATATATAACAACATAATAATAATAATTCAATAATGGTTTTGCTCTTTGGTTTTTTAGAGAATTAATGTCTTTTTTTGCCAGGTGAAATTCAGAGCTACCACTGGCAAAATGAACAAATCTCATTGTTTACTTGTATTGCCTATAAAAGAAAAGTTTTGCTATTGTTCTGGATGAAATAAAATTCAATACAGCATGTATTCCCAGGTTGATACAGTTCTATTAGATATTAGAAAAAGCTTTCAACACTGTGCCTCACACTAGGTTACTTTGGAAACTTCGTGGTTACGGCATAAAAACTTAACTTAGTCCACAACCCGAAGGTTGGTTGGATCCTCCCGAAGGAGGCATACTAAGCCATTGTGTCAGAGGTAGGACGGCCAGTTCCTTTCCTCTGGGACCTACAGTTTAACATGGAATCCGAACCACGGAGCGTCCTGGCATAGCTCATATGATCAAACACAACTCTCAAAATTCCTGCGCCTGCCAGGATTCGAACCCGGGACCGGAGCAGTGAACATATCTATATATTAATATGCTAAGCGTAAACTTATGATACTTTTTTAAGGATATTGCGCGCACAGAGAAGTGTGAGATTTGGCATAGTTAAAGATTATATGGAGAAGAAGTGAAGGAAGCTAAAATCTATATATAATATTCGTTACAAATACATTAAATTAAGTAAAATAAAACACTCGCTTGCCTATGTAGTTCGCTCAGATGCTGCCATTTCTGGGCATTGCTTCACCTGAAAGCTGGTAGATAGTGCAGCTAGTGCCCTTTTAGCTGATAGATGGCGTACTTTGTGATCTTTGGTGAAACAAAACACTCGAGATTATTCTCTGAACTTATATAGAAGCAAGAAGCACCATTTCGAGGGCTGGTAGATAGCGCAGCTAGTGGCCAGAATATTGGGCAGACGGAGGAACTTAAAGAAATACAGAGAGCTAAAATTATATATAATATATTTTACAGACCTATATATTAATATGCTAAGCGAAAATTTCGGATCCATTTTTAAGAATAAGTGCCATGCACAAACGGAGGAACTTAAAGAAATGCATCGTGCACTGAAAAGTCTAAGATTTGGCATAGTTAATGTTTATATGGAGAAGAAGTGCACAAAGCTAAAATCTGTGGATAATATGTGTTACAGGTATATCAAATTAAACAAAAAAATCATTTTTTTTTTTAGTGGTAAGCGAATCTGCCGATGCCTGTGATCTTAGTCAGCAGTAAAGAAAAAAATATAATAAGCATAGTTAATACATGTTACAAATAGATTATTCAAATAAAAAATTAATTTGCAAACGTGTGCGTGTGCGTGAAATAGGAACGGAGCCAACGTTCTTACGTGAATTCCCCGCATTGAGACACTGTGGTCTTTGGTAAAACGAAAGACTCGTATAAAGTAGAGATTACTCTTTGAAGTTATAAAAGGAATACTCCGAAAAGGAATGTAGCGATTCTGCCAGATACTATATGGTCATTTGATTATTTAAAATGTTAAACTTTGGTTAAGTGTCTTTTGATTTTTTAATTTCAGTAATTTCATTAGGGAGAGAGAGAGAGAGACAAGAAATAAGGAATACTTATTTGTGTGAAATTCAAAATGATAATAGACCAAATTTAAATAGTGAACACACAAAATGACGAAATTATTTTGATAGATACATTTAAATTCGCACTGAATGTCATTCCACGAAATTTTTACAGTTTTGAATTTACAATGCAGGTTTCGCAATGAAAAACATTTCGATTCTGAAGTCACTTCCGGTGAAAGGACTGCATTTACTTCATGTTTCATAAAGCTAAAGTAGTTTTCCAGCCTTAAGTCAAAATTAATATTTTAATTTCAAATGAACCATCGATAAATACATTTCATCATTAGCTATGATTAGATTAGAAGCTCAAATTTAGCATACAGTCACGCGTGGAGTGTATCGTTTTAATTTTATAGGTAATGCAGAGAATTACTAGATTATTACTCTTTCATGAAAGAAACTAAACAACTTAATGAATTATGGTCGAATTTTGACCGCTGGGCAATCACTAGTCTAGATAAATATGTGACTGGGTTGCAGACTTTCTGAAGGGCAGAACACAGTATGTAGATATCGACAGTGAGAATTCACCACTTACTGAGGTGAGGTCCGGGGTTCCCCAGGGAAGTGTGTTAGGGCCTCTGTTGTTTCTCATATACATTAATGATTTGTATGTCATAATAAGGGGGATGAAAAGATTATTTGCTGATGATGCTATTATTTATCGTGAAATCAAAACCCACGAATACTGCGCTTTGTTACGAGACTGTAAATTCCACTAAATACCTAGGGGTAACAATTCGTAATAATTTGTCGTGGAATGAGCATATCGAGAATGTAATTGGGAAAGAGAATCGTATGCTCAGATTTCTAGGTTGTAATTTAATACAATGCACTCCGGAAGCTAAATTGATTGCATATAAGTCACTAGTGCGTCCTCACTTAGAATATTGTTGTTCTGTATGGGGTCCCCTTCAAAAGGGGTTAATGGAGGCATTAGAGAAGGTCCAAAGAAGAGCCGCCCGATTCGTGACAGGTATACATAGTCGGCAGGGAAAGCGTAAGTGCGATTTTGAAGGAGTTAGCTTAGACCTCGACAGAAGCTAATTGAAAAATTCACGACTGACATATTTCAGAATGACAGCAAACAAATATTGCTAGCAGCAACATTCATATCTCGGAATAACCGTGAAAATAAGATAAGAGAAATAAGGGCCAGAACCAATTCTTTTCTATATTCATTTTTTCCACGAACGATTATGGAATGGAATAGAAAGGATTTACCGGGTGAGTAAACTTAAAATCCGACTGGAGTTGCTTTAGATATAGCTCTCCGACCTTCCTGATCTGGGTTTTCCATGGTTTTCCCAGATCACTCCACGTGAATGCTGGGATGGTTCCTCACAATAGCCCATGGGCGCTTCCTGCCATATCCCATATATCCCTTCCAAACTATCACCCTTTCAGATAGATGCAATGCACCCTCCGCAACACACTTTTAGTTAATCGTGGAGTAATAGTAATAGTAACAGTTTTTTTCTGTTCTTGAACTAATAAAAATGAAATATCAAGTATCTGCCCATTGAAAACTTTCAAAGAAGTGATATACATTTCAGATGGTGCAGCAAGCCACCTCAAAAACAAATACCAATTTCATGAGTTTTCTAAAGGTGATCAAAATATTTCAACATATTGGGTTTACACAGTAACTGGACATGGGAAGAGTATATCTGGTGTTGGGTAGATTATTCAGACATTATGACACAAAATTCAACATTCACTGGCTACTAGAAATTTAGCTTCATTTGTTGATAGAGTCAGCAATATGTTAAAAACTACCACACTTTTACTATTTAAAACAGAAAATTTTCAAGCTTTTTGATCCTGTAAACAAAAGGTATGGGCTAATTTAAATCCTGTAATTGGTATACAAGCACTGCATTATTGGCTGCTTCAGAGAAATGAAGCTTTTATAGCAAGAACAGTAGAGTACAATGTTTAGAAAATACAATTAGTAATGCATACTTTGAAAAAACTAACATTTTCTGTTAAAGATTTCTACAAATGTAGGATGCATAAATCATGATAAATGGTGGATTGGATGTGCTACAAGTAATTCTTGAGCAGTTTATGATATCACAGTAACCCTCAAAATGAATTGAAACATATTTAAGTCACTTTGGCTTTTCAAAAGTAGTTTCTTCTTTTAAAAAATAATTTAAATCTGTAATAACCTCATACAATAAAACTTTTATGTACAGAATATTTTTCCATTTTAAACAAAATTTTAGTAACTATATAAAGTACTAGCGGACTTGCCCGCTAGCTTAGCGGGCTTCGGCCGATTTTGGTCACGTGAATGAAATATTATATAAGTTTTTATTTTTTAGAAGGCGTATAGGGTTAAATTTGCAAGAAATAAGACTGGTTCGTGAATAGCCATCCCAGCCGCTTGGAAAGCGAGGCTTGCCTACGAAATATCCACAGCGCTGGCGTAGTGACTTAAAGAAATCCGAATATAATTTGTAGAATGTGGCAGAAAGTGCCATAATTTGTACAAAATTGTCTAACTGTAAACTTTCTCGAACCTTGTTGAACTGTGTAGAAACTTATACACAATTCTGCAAAGTTCCATCCAATCCGAGAAAAGCGAAAATATTCCTTTAAGTTCAAAAGTACTGAGAATGGGAATATCCTTTTCAAGGCGAAGGCAGCGCAGCAGGGAGCGAAGCGGAGTTGGAGAGACGTGTCGTCGACAATATCCGTATGCTGAGTGATTTTGGTTAGGAAGGAAAAGCAGGGTCTCTTATTTAAACCAGACGAAATGTTTTTTTATGCGGGAACAAAGAATCAGAAAATTAGCTACCCTTCCATTGGTTGTTTGGTGGTGATTTTGTCGCTGAGAGCGAGGGTGACCCCCGCGAAAGGTTTTTGGCCCGAGAGTCGAGTTTGGAACAGAGTGGCGCAGGTAGCCTTTCAAAGGGCTGCAAATGCTTTGGCCCTTACATTTCGTATAATCCGCGATAAAGAGTGCATGTGCATTGTCATCACAATATGTTGGTTAGCCTGATCTCGGATGTTACGGTTATTTATATAACACGTGTAAAAGCTTGCTGATACATGACATTTTTAGTTTTTCCCTGTGGTGCGTAAATCCAAAGTTGACTTGGCGTCCCAACCCTTGAGCAGGCTACGTATAGCTGACAATGTGAAAAGCACGGTGTATCCAAGTTTATGCCGACGACGTTTAGCGATTGTCCCTGAGCCTTATTGATAGTCATGGCAAAAGCAAGTCGAACAGGGAATTGCAATCTTTTAAAATCACAGTGTAAATCATTGGTGCCGGGTATCATAGGAATACGTGGTATAAAAACGACATCTCCCTTAGCGTTTCCGGTAATTATTGTTGCTTCAATGACATTTGGAAGCAATGTTTTAACGGAAAGTCTCGTCCCGTTGCTCAGCCTGGGAGGGTCAATGTTGCGCAAAAGAATTATTGGGGAGCCAATTTTCAAAATGTAGTTTGTGTGGAGGCATTCCAGGCGGTTCCAATGAATTCAGAAATTCCGTGGGGTAAAATACAGCTTGTTCAATGTCCACCACGTTTTCGATGGAGGTGTAGGTTACGATTGATCCTGGAACCTTTGCCTGAATGATGTCGTTCACTTTGTTGACACTGTCGTTTTTCGGGGCAAGAATCGCTCTCTCACAAAGCCACTGATGGTCTTTGAAGGTTTCACCTATGTTTGAGAAAACTGTGTCAATCCGAACCGTGCAGAAATCCGGTGGAAACAAAATGAGTCCCGTAGATGGATCCTCTGGAAACTTGCCCTCTCCTAGTAGAATCAGCTGCTGTGCGAATACCTCGGCACCTATGTCTCCTTGCAAATGGACTCGCATGTTTGTTTTCAGGGTTTTAGTTTGGACGTGTCGTCAAAGCGATGACGCCTTGATGCAAGCATTGAGTTCATCTGCTGGTGTTGATCGAGGAATGACTGGTAGTGTCTGGCGGAAGTCTCCAGCAAGCACTACCGTTGCTCCCCCCATGAGCTGATTGTTTGCCCTGATGTCGCACATCGTCCGATCCAACGCCTCCAGAGCGCGTTTGTGAGCCATTGTACACTCATCCCACACGATGAGCTTGCAACGTTTTAATAAATGGCCTTGACCTGAGGACTTACTGATATTGCAAACTGGGGTCTCGATGTGATGAAGATCTAACGGCAGCTTAAGAGCAGAATGTGCCGTCCGTCCACCAACCAACAACAGGGATGCTATCCCGGATGAAGCTAACGCCAAAGCGATTTCACCCCGCCGACGAACTTCTGAAGTAGCAAGTTGATGAGAAACGTTTTTCCTGTCCCTCCTGGTGCATCTAAGAAAAACATACCTCCTTCTTGGCTGTCAATAAGACGTATGATTGCATCAAAAGCCTGTCGTTGATCATGAACTAAGCGGGGCTTGTTCTGCTCATCGAACGTTTGGAGTTCAACGGTATCGTAGTCATTTTCTCTCCAATCATCTCTATCAAGCACTTCTTGACCATCGCGATCGGGCGCGTCAAGGCCGAGCTGAATAAGAGTTTTCCCTGCGATCAAAACACATTTGTTTTCCAAACTGATAAGTGCTTGGTTAAATATTGCAGCGCAGTAGTTTATGGACGGCTGAGTTCTGCGTGCGGCTCTTAAAATATCCTCACTGAGATTCTCTTTGTATTTTTCCCATAGATTTCTTGGATTAGAGGGATCGCAGGTCGTTATGATTATGGCGAAAAGATCTCTCAGCTGCTGCGGAAAGGTATTGATGGATGCCTCGGCTAACGTAGTATCCCAGTGCTGGTCATCTTCCAATAGACCTCTCCTTTGACACGCCTCACGGTACGTTTTGCAGATTTCGCCGTTGACAGTTTTTCAAATCTGCGAACGATTTTGGTCCTCGGACAGTGTGCAAGAGCATTCGCAAGAAGTAACATTCCGCGTTGGTGGGATGGACGGTGTATACACGTCCAATGGCGTCAGTCACAAATATGCCTGCATTTTCGGTCATTCGCGCACCCCGTTTTCGTCTGCATAATTTTCTTGTGGATATTTGCCACGTGTAGTATTTCGGCACCTCCGCGTATAATAACGTTTCGGCAAAAGGAACTTCTTCGCAGAGTTTGAAGAATGCTGTTAAGGTTGTGTTTTGTGGCTGCAGTGCTCTTTCGCGTGCTGTAGCTTCGGTGAAATAAACTCGTTGTCCATTTTCTAGATGAACACTTAGGTGGAAGACCGTCGGATAGCGTTCGTGGATTGGGAAATTGAGAATTCACCAGATAGCTTCATTGCTATTAATGTACCTTCCCAGTTGATATTGCATTACCTCGTCCCCCGCATTGGGATCCTCGAGGCCAAAAACAGCCATGTCACTGCCCTTGTTGACGTACTTACAAATGTATTTTATGGATTTCACCGAGCTGCAGTATTCTACATTTATGTGGGCCTGAAACATTGTTGACAGGATTGGGGAGTACGGTACCACCCACCTATTGTCTATTTCAACTTCAGTGAACCGATTATCGACCTTAACCATGACTTTTGTTTTTAATCCTCTGTTGTCGGGGCTGCATCGTCTGTACAGAGGGTAACAGTCATTCCCGGTTTGTGTTTCATTCACAAACGGCCGTGGGTACATTTTCGTGCATTTTTCGTCTTTCATGCACGGGGAATGAGAATTGAACGGCCCACATGGTCCATGAATCATATTTTTAGATACAACGTCGAAGAGTAAAGGATCTTTGTCAGGGTCAGGTAGCTCCGCTGATATGACCATGTCGATGTCATAGGTCGAATTTTCTCCTTAAGCCAAACTAAGATGTGCGCGTGGGGAAGCCCTCTTTTCTGCCACTCGACAGAATACATCCAACATATAACTTCCCCAAAAATATGACAATTTTTAATGACATCAATAAGTTTTGCCAGTTTCTGTTTGAACACTCTTGCTATGATGTCGTGTCGGTCAGTTGCACTTTGGTCAGGGAACAGGTTTTCAGTGATGTCCTCCCACGCTGAATTACATGTAAATAAGAAAAGAAAGGGAAATTAACCCACCACATACTAAAGTGGACGGATGTGATGAGAGAATACTAATGCTGACAAACAACTACACAATATTTCGGCGTCTGCCTTCCTCACAAATAGAAAAACGGGCCATTAGGCTCGGAACGTGTGTGCACAACGCGGCTGTGTGTTCGTATATATGACATTGCGTCTTGTGCGTACTCGTGCATATGCCTTGGACTCCCGGTAAACGTCGCTGGCAGTATAACCATTCTGCCAATGTCTGCAACGTTTCTGTCACTGGCGATTGCGTCTCGCAGATGAATATAGTCGTCAGCTCGAAGCTGTTTCTGATTTAGCCTGATAAAGAGAAGGCGCTCACTTTCCACTTTTGCGTACATGTCGACCACAAATTGATGAAAAAGATCTCGGTACTTGAGTATGTGGTTTGAAGAATTGTCGCGTATCATGATGCGATAAGCGTAGAAATCCATCGACGATACTTTCTTCTGAGTGGTTTGTCCAGTGCAGGGATCTGTTTGCATGATGTTGAAATGGTAGCCATCCTCTCCTTCCCAAAATATTAGCGGGTACTGCAAAGCGTCATATGAACGGTGCATTTCAGATATCCGCTGTAAACCTTCGCTTCCTCCTCTGTAAGACGATATCTCGCCTATTACAGTCTTGTCTGGAAGTAACAATGGCGACTTCATTGATTGTGGGCGCATTAAACCGCCGTTCATGTTCTCCTCGCGGATGTGTGTCAGCTCTTATCACCACCTTGTATTCATCCGTAGGCATCCTCTCCAAAGCTGTCTTGAACAGCCTAACTAAGTAATTCTGTGAATGCAACAGTCTTTGCAGATTTAAAACAATCTCTCGTCGAGTTTCGGGTATCGTTTCACACCGCCGATCAGCTTGCGATTCTTCATCGCCCATGAAATAAATTTGCAAGAATTTTGGGTCTTCATCGGGAAGTGGAAGAACAGAGCCTACACGATGGTAAATTTGGCCCTGCACCTTGAATGTGGGCATGAATCCATCTCCGACGATCACGTTTGCCCCAAACGAAGTCATCTGGAAGGCAGAGTTGTACTTCCGGATGTTTTTCAAAAAATGGTTCGATTCGGGGTTATTTCCAGAAATGTACGAACTCAGTGGAGGAGGTGGCTCTTGAAGAGGTGTCACATTGACTGTCCCGTTCGAGCAACACATTCCAGCTGGTTCGCCTTGGAATTTTTTTGCTTGACAATAACCGCATACTACATCCATCTTCCCAATTAGAACATTGGATGTGTATGGTAACCGCACTGAGGATCATAATTAAACGCCCCCATCGCAGGTTACCCTGTCGGAGTCTCTCTCTCGCCTGATTTATCCTCACCCGAGATTCCTTGACGCGAGCTTCCCTTTGCTCCGGTGTTTCCGCAGCCCTCGCTGTGGAAACACTAATTCGCTCTTGTTCGACGCGAGCTACCCTTTGCTCCGGTGTTTCCGCAGCCCTCGTTGTGGGAACTCTAATTCGTTCTTGTTCGACGAGAGCTTCCCTTTGCTCAGGTGCTTCCACTGCCCTCACTGTAGAAACTCTAATTCGCTCTTGTTCAACTCGAGCTTCCCTTTGCTCCGGTGTTTCCGCAGCCCTCACTGTGGAAACTCTAATTCGCTCTTGTTCGACGCGAGCTTCTCTTTGTTCTGTCGTTTCAACAGCACGGGACGTGGAAGCCCTGATCCGAACTTGTTCAAGGCGAGCATCGCGCTGTTCAGGTGTTTCAGATGCCCGCATCTGTTTTGTTTGTTTAACTTTCAGATTTACTTGTCCTATTGATTTCCTTTTTTTTCGGTGGCAATGATTGTGTTTTCTCCGATTCCGTTGCAGTGATATGATTTGAGCGTTACTGTTAACTGACGCGAGCACCCATGGACCTGCTAATATATATCCTCTCACAAGGGAAAGGATGAAGGCGGGTATGAATGGAAACTTCTAGAAAACTCTGCTAGAATATTCGAAATTATTCTTGTTTTACCAAAGAATAGATAGATGGTCCAGAACACACTGGAAAGTTGAAGAAAAGTGACTTAAATAATCGTAGTTGCGGGGACCCGAGCTGCACGCTTGACAGGCAAGTATGGTACCGCTGAGCTAAAGCGCCAACTGCCTGGTAAAGCGGCTAGAGAGCTACATGGGCTGAGCTCCGCTCGGCCGGAGTAGAGACATGTCCGCTGGGGGGCTCGGAGTATTGCCGATTATCGTGGAATACTGCAGAGTATTGACACAATTCAAGTTACGATTATTTCAGCATCATTTCTTTCATTTTAATTACGAATGTCTCTGATCCTAATTGCACTATTTGAACCGGACAACTTCGATTCGACAGGAAATTTTTCAATTATGAGACAACATGTATTATTTATACAGATAATTTTTCAACCAAATGTAGACGGTATTTATCTCCTTGATTCAAAGGATAAGTGTGCAAAGTTTCATCGAGATAGGATGAAAACTGTTTATTTGTATGAAGAACAAACAAAGTCCAGTGCCATCCCTACAGATTTTCTCGTCAAATTCTGTCAATAACGGTATAGGCATTTAATTGTCAAAACATAACATAAGACAGACTTACTTCCGCATTTATAGTATTCCTACTGCAGATTACACACACACACACACACGTAAAAAAGGTGTACATCTACTGTATTGCTAGACTACCTACGAATTGCCTCAGATTGCACCCCTACCTTTGTGATATCTACAGTTTGAAATTCATTCCGAATAACCGACGGCCCAGGCCTGACTCATACAATGAAAAACAATTTTTTAAAATTTTAGCCTCCACGGAGACTTGAACCGGAGACCACGACGTTCGTAAGCAAGCTCTTTAGCCACTGAGCTGCCAGTTCACTACACGTAAACACTGCCTGGAGACGTCCAAATCTGACATGTCTGTCAATCGCCGTATTTCGAAGTTATGAGACAAAATGTGTTATTTATACAGATAATTTTTTCAACCAAATGTAGACAGTATTTTTCTCCTTGTTTCAAAGGAAAAGTGTGCAAAGTTTCATCGAGATTGGATGAAAACTGTGGATTTGTATGAAGAACAAACAAACAAACATACATACATTCATCTTTATATATAAAGATAAATCCATCAATCAGGTTCCTTGACTTAATAACATGCTATTAGGACATTGTTTAGCCAGATTTTTTAAAAATGTCTTTTTTTAGTAACAGCTGCTCAAAAATGTGAAAATTTGGAATTCTTTTTATATTTCAACGAGCCTCTGTATGAACCAGTTTCATCATGGGCTAGGAAGCTCCATGCTACTTCCACATACAAACACCAGTGACCTAACCTAGGTAGGGGTTGGTGAAAAGTGAAATATAGGAAAACACACGTCTATTTTTATATATATATAATATTAATTTGTGCTTAATTTTTTAATGTTATGTTAAAGTCCATTTCCGTAGCTTCAAAACAAAAGCATATATTTGACTTCAATGTCAAGGAAAAATGGCAACAAAGCTGGGAATCTGGTTTCTGTGAAACCTCAAGATATTGAAGATCCAACAACTCAACTTCCTGGGATTCCGTCTGAAGAGGGATCAGTGGGTCAAACTCCACTGCCCAAGAACAGACCACATCAAAAGCAGCACCATACTCCATCAGTGGGGAATTATATCAATTTTTTAATGCTACCAATGTTCTTGTCATTCTATGTATTGTATATATTTATATATATTACATTAGTTGCAATTAGTTCTGATCTTGCCCTACTTAACTATTGATTATAAGCATGTTTAATAACAAATTTTCATATTCATAGCTTCCAAGTATTTTCATCATTAAACCAAACTTGAAATTTGCCACCTTGGTGATTTTTTACCTTATGGTCAGCACAACAGGTCTCAGTGGAATCCCAATTTATAATTTCCTTATTCACGTGGTATCCTATAAGCCCACTGTATTCTTCAGTCCAGCCCTTCTTCCACGGGATGAAGCCAATCTCAAATTTTTGCAGATGGGTGGGAGATACAATTTATCTTATTGTGTACCAATATCCTCAAAGCCTTTGGCAGATCTCCTTGCTCTTAAGGTTATTTTTATGCCTTTCTCGAAAAGCCCTTTCAGTTTGATTTTTTTAGTTGCCTTTCTGCATGAATGCAGTGAAATCTTCACGGGAGCGCAGCCGGATAGTGTCATAAAATGACGTCGTTTTGACAACCTGCTTGGTTGTCTTCGTCTGGTCTATTTTAGATATTATTGCTTGAAATCACAAAACAGACTGGCTTACCTGCCGGCGAAAATCTAACCCCATGTACCGATGATTGGCAGGACGCCCAATCAGTGCACGGTGGAACTGGAATGCGCAATCTCCCAGCTGAGGGTATCAATGTTGCGGACTGCGTATGGAGCCATACCCGGTCACCCATCCAGGTACTCACCACGCCCAACGTTCCTTAACTTGTAGCCGGATGTGTTGGTGAACTTAATCCACAGCATCAATTGGATCCATTACGCCTTGTTGAGAAGATTTCTCTCCTTCAAGACGTGGATCCCTATTAATCGGTCTCCAGGCTTCACTCAAGTACAGTCTGCTTTCCCTATTGATGTTATTATCGTTCAGCTGTATTTACAATGCTTCCCGAATTACTGAGTCCCAGACTGAAGAGACCCTGGCCAGCACCACCGTTTTATCAAACACTATCTTAAGCTCTTCATCGAAAGCATGTTCGGCTATTGCGGACTCTTCCACTTGTACCAGCCTTAAGTGTTGTTTGTGCTTGGTAATACGTTCAGCGATCGTTCTGACTGTCTTTCCGATATAAACTTCCAGGAATTCTTAGGCCTGAATCATCCTTAACTGAACGAAGAACATGACGTATCTTGGCAAGCGGCCGAAAAATTTCTTTTATACCAGACCACGCCAAGAGCCTTCCAATCTTTCCGGACGTGTTACCAGCATATGGCAGAAAGGCAACAGTTTTTGATGGTTCATCTTGTTCAGTCTGTGGTCTTGGTGGCTTCTGAATAAAAGCACGCTCTATCTGTTGTCAAGAGTACCCATTCTGTTCAAAAATAGACCTTAAATGTATCAACTCCATCGGTAGGCTCTCACGATCGGAAATGGCTCTTGCTCTGTGTACCAATGTAGTGAATACGGAGTCTCGTTGTGCCGGGTGATGGTAACTGGTTGCACCCGAGTAATGTTCAGTATGAGTGTGTTTGCAGTACACACTATGTACCAATGATCCATCTGGTTTGCGTTTGATTAAGATGTCCAAGAACGGGATGCACCTGTCCTTCTAAACTTCTTTCGTAAACCGTATGTTTGGATGGATCCCATTAAGATGGTCTAGAAATTCATCCAAGGCTTCCATACTGTGTGGCCACACGGCAAAGGTGTCATCAACATTGATACCATCAGTAGCGGTAGAAACAGGTGGGTTTTAGGGTAGCACTCTCAAGAGCCTTCTCTTCAAAATCTTCCATTTAGAGGTTAGCCACCACTGGTGAAAGTGGAGATCCCATGGCCACTCCAACAGATTGTTCATAATACTTCCCTCCATATATGAAATAAGTCATTTAGAGCCAGGAAAGTCTCCACTCTCATATTTCTGTATGAATGTTTGTTGGAGATGTTGAAATTTCACCTGCAGGCTTTCTTCATCACAAATTTCTCTTGCCCTGTGTACCAAAGTAGATAACATGATACTCTATTGAGATGGATGGTGGTAGCTGTTAGCAATGAAGTAGCAGTTAGTGTCTTTTAGTTTGCAATACACACTGTGTGGTGAAGTTCCATCAGGTCTTCACCTGGTGAGTATATCAAGGCAAGAAAGACAGCAAGTTTCATCTACATCCATGGTGAAACAATTCCATTGAGATGATCCAGGAATTCATTTAATGCTCTGCTACTGTAGGATCACACAAGGAATTTACTAACCCAATAATGGCAAAAACACTTAGATTTGTGTTGTGCCATGCCTTCCAGTGCTCTTTCCTTGGAATGCTCCATGTACAAATTGACCACTACTAGGCTTATAGGTGACCTCATCACTACACCATCAGTTAGTTCATAGAATCTCCTCCCGTATGTAAAGTATGTAGAGAACATATTCAAAGAGAGATTTAGGAGAATATTGTCAAAATTTTATCTTTTTATGACAACATCCAGCCGCAAACAGATTTAACACCTCGGAAAATCGCTAATCGCACTTCAGAAAATTGAATATTGATTTGATCAATTGTTTATATATGTAGAAATTACTTTTCTCTCTGTTGTTGCTTGTACTGGTCATAATACCATGAAAGTGATATAAGTGTGAAACTAGACCATTGTGAGGGTAAAAAATTAGGTAATATGTCATGAAATGTGGCAAAACCAATATTTACATGGACCCTCAACATATACTGTATTGAAACACTCAGTTAGTTTGTCCTTATATCTTTCTGCTGCTTGTTTCTCAGATGACTTGTTTCTTGCATTCTTGGCTCTAAAACTACATGTATACAGGACGGATATTTTTCTTTTATGACAGGGCAGCTAGGAAGATTTCTGACGTGCTTGTAAAGGTTAAAAACAGGAGGGAGATTTTTCAGACAGCAGGTATATACCAATTACTCTGCAGCTGTGAACAGTTATATATCAGCGAGACCGGACACATGATCAAGGAAAGGCTGAGTGAACACCTAAGATATTTTAAAATAACAATGTCAGCAAATCAGCTGTAGCACAACATTCAGCTGATAGTGGGCATGATATTTTTATTCTGTGACATAAGTGTACTGGTTCAGGAAAGAAAATGGTGGCCTGCAAGTCGGAGAAACTTTGGAAATAAAAAAAAAAAACACACAGATAATATGATGTGGGATGCAAGCCCTATCAGACCGGACATGCTGGTGGCGGGAACTTGAGTCCACGTCACTCTGAATGGTTAGCATGCTCTTCAGAAACTATGTATAGGTGGCAGCGTTTCCAGCCATGGTAGTCCTCTGAAGAAAACCACAGGCCAAAACATAATTTTTCAATAAATTGGCGTGGTTCCATCACGACAACCAAGATAACAGCATTTCAACTGTAATGAGGATTTCCATTCGGTACCCCTTGTATGTTAATGACTTTTTAATTTTTTATACATCATCTAGTGTGAGAGGCATAGAGCAGCAGCTGTAAATCATACTAAACTGACTGGATGAATGGTCAGTACACATCGATTTTCGTTTCTCAGCTGAGAAAACCCGGTGTGTACTTTTTACCCATAGAAAATGTTTTTTCTAGAGCCTCATCTTCCCTTGATGAACATTTTTTTTTAAGTTTTAGTGAAACTATTCAATTTCTGGTCCTCAGTTTTGACAGTAGATTAGGTTGGCTTCCACATCTTACTAAAGTTCTAAATTTTTTAATACATTGACTGCCACGTGAGCCAATGTTGGCTCACAGTTGCATGGGTTATGATGCCACGTGAGCCATATTTGGTTCACATATACATTGTTCAGTGAGCCGCGTGAGCCATAACTGGCTCACATGCAGAGTTGTGTTTAGAGGCCTCGTGAGTCTCATGGGGCTCACAGATAATGCGTTTCAACTATGGGTTTAAAAGTGGTGGCTCCACTGAACACTCTGATGTTCTTAGCAATCAATATTTTTGCATTTGGTAGCCCTGGTGATTCCTAACTGCAACCGTCAGAGATCAACTTACGACTCAGCTGTAGTACTGTTTTGTTTTGCTGATTGCTCGTGTATGCTATTTGAGGTTACGTTTGTGTATTTGGTTAGTTTCCTAGTTTATTGTTATGGCCAAAAGAAGACAAACTTTTGAAGAACTTGAACAGCTAGTGAATGAGGCTATGCAAGATAGCTTATCAAGTTATCAATTTTATATGTAGCTAATATAAGCAAATAAACTAAGAGTTTTAATCATTTCTTGAAAAACGATTTTTTTTATACCTATTGTGTTTTAAATGATGTGAGCCACATGTGGCTCACATGGCGACAGATCGTAATTGTGTTAAAATGTAGTTGTTGGGCCACGTGAGCCATATATGGCTCACACCTGTTATCAATCCAGATCAGTCATAACTTGATATTTTATGAAGTAACTTAGTTCTACATGATCAAAAGAAGACGTCTGATGCAAAAAATCAATTTGGCCTCACAAGTAATATTCGTGATTTCGATGTGGCATAGCAATACATAGTCCCAGTTTCATGATGGCAGTCAATGTGTTAAAGTGTCTGTGTGCTAGATAATTGGGAGCTGACTGATACTGCCTGTACATTCGCAGCTGGAGTATGGCTGCATTGTGTATGGTTCGACTTGCGATTGTTATCTCTGTGTGCTTGATAGTGCCCACCATGCAGGAATTCGGCTTGCCACAGGGGCCTTTCACACCAGCCCAATTCCCAGCATTTGTGCTGATGCTGGTGAGCTGCCATTTTTCATCCGGTGGCATCATCTCATGGTGCAACACTACTTTCATATTGCTGCAACACCTGGCACTATTGTTTAGAAT
Source organism: Vandiemenella viatica (assembly GCA_031002005.1). Classification (NCBI taxonomy): domain Eukaryota; kingdom Metazoa; phylum Arthropoda; class Insecta; order Orthoptera; family Morabidae; genus Vandiemenella; species Vandiemenella viatica. The sequence goes on along the minus strand of JARYHS010013630.1, from coordinate 304,216,089 downwards.
GCAGTTCTTAAACCTAATTTCGGACATTTTTATACCAAATGCCATAGAGCGATTGAACCATTCAGCTACCATACAAGGGCTGTTTTAGAAGAACATGGGTTTGAATTGCCCTCTTTTTATCGCAAGAGTTGGAGTAGATCTCCTCCCTGGCTTATAATTAGGTCCAGAACGATTTTAGAGAACTGTCTCAGTATAACAAATTGTTTATAGCTCACAATGTTTTTAGAGATATTTTAAATCAGCATCACACCTTTTAAAATCGCTCCAGCATATGAAAGTCGCTGCATGAAGCACATTATATGCTGTGGTTCCCTCAGCTGTATTCAGGCTTTAGGAAACATGTACCCAACAGATCGTCTGATCCAAGATATACAGTACACCCTCCGATCCGTCCAATCTTTCAGAAATGATGTTTGATTCTGCAGGGTAACAGGCCATGCGGAAATCGGAAGAACAAAGCAGCCAATGAAGCTGCCAAATTAGCCTGTGACATAGTCAGAGTTGACATTGATCTGATCCAAAAATCATACCTTTCCTCAGCAGCGAAAAGAATTGTTTTGGATGTATGGCAGAGACAGTGGCTAGAAGTTGAGCATAATTAGCTTCGGCTAGTCAGACTAACTGTTCAGCAGTGGAGCAGGTCCTTCCAGTGGACGAGAAGGTATGAGGTGCTCTTTACGCGTCTCCGTATAGGGCACTGTCCTCTGACACAGTCTTCTATGCCGGGAGGACCAATGTGGAATATTGATGCTTCTTGCTTACGTTTGATAGTGCACCACATTATAATTGATGGTGTTTTATTTTTGGATTTACAGGCAGACATTAACCTGTCCCTTGTTTTAAATAATTACAGTAATAATGTGGTAAAAGGTTTTAATTTTTTTTTTTAGCCAGTCTTGTCCTAAAGATTTTGGGCAGATCGACATAGGTTTTTGAATGTATTGGTGATCTTACAACCACCAATCGATATTCTGTGTTTTTACAGTTTTCAGTGCGCTTTATAAAGTTTGTGAATTTCTATCTCACTGGCTGGCCCTCTTACAGCCAGCCAGCTAGTTCGTTGTTTTAACATTTGCTTAACCTGGTAGCCCCTTTTACACCCAACCAGTCAATGTTTTTAAAGTTTTAGATTTATGGCCTGTTTACAGCCAGTGCTTTAGTATTTTAGTTTATTTTGCTGAGTGTATGGCCGGCCTCTTTACAGTCAGCCATGCAGATGGTACTGTTACCATTGTATTAGGACTTTATTTTTCCTTGTGTGTGGCCGATCTTTGTACAGTCAGCCATGCAGGAGGTAATTTAGTTCTCATTTTAGCCACATTTTCAGGCTGGATTTTAGTCATGGTGCTAATGTGTTAGATGTTGACATGCCCTTAATTGCCAAAAACAACAACAACATTGAGGAGGAACCCCTCTCACCAGACAGTATTGTAAGCTGTTGATAGGTCAACAGACATAGCTCCTGGCTTTAGTTTCATTTGAAACCCAATCTCTACGTGGGTTACAAGCATGATAACTTGTTCGGCACAGTATCTCTCTGGCTTTAATCCAGGCTGCTCTGGAGCAACAGTCTTATTATTTGATATCATGGATCCGAGCCATCACTCCAAATCTCATCAGACCTCTAATCCATAAGCTCCGATGCTTCCATTCTAGGAAATCCCTGAACAGTACGTAATAGAAAGGAGATGTCCATCACCACAAGCTGGCACTTGATTTTAGAGTTAAGGGCTTAGAAAAATTTACTTTGTAAGTAAGGGAGTAGGAGATTAGAGTATGTTAATAACTGAAAAGGTCGATAGTTTATTCAAAGAACTGAAATAATTTAAGATTAAAATTAATTTTAAAAAAGTACTAACTGGAATACCTGATGGTTGGTGATACTGCACTCAAAGAATTTAAAGATTTCTTTCCTTTCTCTTTAACATAACACACTGCAAGACATGCATTATTCATACTGCCAATAAAATAATTGTTTAAAAAAAAACATAAAAACCGTCTTAAAAAAAAAAAAAAAAAAAAAGCACTAAAAATTTTAAAATAACTTTATACCTTGCTTAGGAGAAAGTAACTGTAAATGGACAATATTTTACATTACTGTCATTGAAATTTTACATTAATTAGTTATTTTTGGAGTCGGTGCCAGCTGTCACATCGCAAAGATTGAATTACTGAACTTAATTTGGTGTTTGAGGTGAAACTGGGAGTACAACAAAAATTCACAATATTTTACAGCATGTAGTGAAGAGATAGTGAAATTGCGGGATGCAGCTTAGGGAAACAAATTAATAGTATTTTAATCTGTGGCTCAGCCTCGTTAGTCGTCCAGGCATATCACAGGCGCTACAGTGTCAGTTGGTAGGCTGCACCATGCAGTAAACGCTTTACAGTTAGTATAATATCGGCGTATCATCTGTATGTTTCACTTTTGTTGAAACATGCTTCTAGCATTAATTGTAGGTAAGCAGTAACATGATTTTTTATGTATTACTGTTATTAATTATTGTTTTTATCTTTTTGTTTTTCTTGCTTTCGCTGGCACCGACTCCAACAATAATTAATTAATGTAAAAATTTCAATGACAGTAATGTAAAATATTGTCCATTTACATTTACTTTATCCTAAGCAAGGTATAAAGTTATTTTAAAATTTTTAGTGCATTTTTTTATTTTATTTTTTATTTTGAAGGCGGTTTTTATGTTTTTTAAAACAATTATTTTGTTTTTTAATTTTTAGTGGTATCATAGTTTGTTTTGTATTTTAAATATGCTGCTGCAGTTCCCAGTTTGCGAACTTCCTGGTGCTCAGGGATTAAAGCGCTTGCTTTCAAGAAAGAATTCTGTCTTTATATACCACAACAACTTCCAAAACGGAGTGAATTGGGTGTTGTGTTAAGGAATGTCAGTTTAAATTTTTTTCCAGGCTATGTTTCGAACTTATCATAACGTCTGTTAAAGCTGCTGGTCGATAACTGAAACATTTTACAACTGGGCATTAATACATACCACATACAGAAATCTGTCTCTGGAATATGTCTGTTTGCTCCGGCATCACACAGAAAATACATATTTTTTAATTGGTTTTCACAATGTGAAAGCTTGGGATCCAAGTTGAAAACTGAAGTATATGTTGAGATATTAGGACACGTTTATTTTATAAATACTATGCCATGACATAAAAATAACTTAATTGATTTTGACGGGATTTAAAACTGTGAATTTTTGTAAAGAACATTGGAAATTAAAAGGGGTGAGGGTAAAGGGGAAGAGGGATTGGGCTTTTGTATACCAAATGCAGACTGCCTTTTCTGATTCATTTAAAGTATAACGGGTGTAAATTTCTATTGATATCAGATAAAACTGTAGGCAGGTATAAAAAAACAAATAAGGGGTGTGGAGACGAAGAGTAGTTTGGTTTTTGTAAAGCTAGTGTGGGCAGTATTTTTCTATTTGTTTTAAAGTATACATGCGCAAATTTCCATCGAAACCAGATAAAAACTGAGCTTTGTGTAAAGAATATTTGCAAAAATTAAATGGTGTAAAGGAGTGAGTGGTAGGGTTTTGTAAACAGAATGTAGACACAATGTTTCTCTTTGTTTTTAAGTACACATGTGCAGTGTTCTATGGAAATCTGATAAAAACTGTGGGTATCTATAACGAACATTGGAAATTAGAAGGGGTAGGAGTAGAAGGGAAGAGGGGTTGGGCTTCTGCAACCTAATTTAAACACTATTCTTCTGTATGGTTTAAAGTATACGTGTGCAAATTTCCTTCAGAATAGGATAGAAACTGTAAATTAAGGGATGGAAAGAAAGGAGAGGGGTTAGGACTCTCAAAACCAAATGTAGAAAGTATTTTTCTGTTTGTTTTGCTGTATTCATGTGCACACTTCCTTCACATTCAGAAAGAAATGGTAGCTTTATATAAAGAACATTGACAGTAATTAAAGGGGTAGAAAGGGGGATAGGGTTTGCATTTTTGTGAAAGTTATTGGGAAAGTACTTTTCTTTTTCTATTTGTTTTAAAGTATACGCATGCAAATTTCCACCGAATCGGATTAAAATGTAGGTTTTATACAAATATAAAAGGAAGGGGAGCTAGGGTAGTTTTTTGATTTTTTGGTCAGAAATCTTATCCATAAATAAATAAAAAATACATGTATATGTGCCAACTTTCATAAAGATTGGTCAAATGGTGTCAACTGTAGCTTTATAAAAAGAAATTGTCAAAAATAGGGATAGGGGTTCAGTTTTTGCAAACCAAAAGTTGGCATTATTTTTTTCTCTGTTTTATAGTAAAAATTTGCTTAGTTCTGTCTAATCCGGATAAAAACTGTGGTTTAATGGGGAGAGGGGGCAGTTTTTAGTTTTTTTTTTGTCCGACACCTTCTTCGTGAAAAAATACATATAAGCACCAAGTTTCATGGTAATTGGTCAAACGATCGTGACTGTAGCTTTTTATAAAGAACATTGACAAAAGTTAATAGGGTTGAAGGAGGGAAAGGGGTTGTGCTTTGGCAAACCAAATGTTGACAGGATTTCTCTCTTTGTTTTAAAGTATACATGGGCAAAGTTCAATCAAAATCAGATAAGAAATGTTGATTTCTATAAAATTAAGGGGAGACATGGGGTGTTTTTTTTAATTTTTTTTTATTTTTGGTCAGAAACCTTCTCCATGAAAAGTTACATGTATATGCCAACTTTAATGGAGACTAGTTAAATAGTGTTGACTGTAGCTTTGTATAAAAAACATTGGTAAAAATTTATGGGGAGAGGGCTGCAGTTTTTTCATACCAAAAGTTTACAGTATTTTTCTCTTTATTTTTATATTTTACTATACATGTCCAAAGTTCCATCAAAATCGGATAAAAAATGTGGGTTTGTATAAAAATTAAGGGGTGTAAAGGAGAGGGGGGTGGTTTTTTATTTTATTTTATTTTTGGTCAGATTCTCCATGAACAATTACATGAATATACCAACTTTGATGATAATCGGTCAAACAGTGTCAAGTGTAGTTTTTTATGAATAACATTGACAATAATTAAAGGGGTGGAAGGAGGGTGGGGTTGAGGTTTGGCAGACCAAATGTTGACAGGATTTTTCTCTTTGTTTTAACATATACATGGGCAAAGTTCAATCAAAATCAGATAAGAAATGTAGATTTCTATAAAATTAATGGGTGTAAAGGGGAAAGAGGTGGTTTTTTATTTTTATTTCTTGGTTAGAAACCTTCTCCTTGAAAAACTACATGTATATACCAACTTTAATGGAGATCAGTTAAATGGTGTCGACTGTAGCTTTGTAGAAAGAAAATTGGCAAAAATTAAGGGGGTGGATAGGGGGAGAGGGGTTCAGATTTTTAAACCAAAAGTTGACAGTATTTTTCTCTTTATTTTTGGCTATATATGTCCAACGTTTCATCGAGATCGGATTATAAATGTGGATTTGTATAAATATTAAGGGGTGGAGGGGGGTAGAAGGGGTGGTTTCTCAAGGAAAATCATATGGGACCACTTTGGAGGTATACCCTATCCTAAAAAAAATTTGATTTAATTAAATTGGTTCAAAATTGGTGAAGATATCGCTGAACATACATACAAAAAAAAAAAAGACTAATTGAGAACCTCCTTTTTTGAAGTCTGTTAAAAACTTCATACATTGTGGATTATGAGATGTGCTGTGCAGGGTTTTAGCTTCCATTTCTGCTGTCATGAGTTTTGTGAACAGTTTTCTTATTGGATTATGGCTACACAACATGATTTAACAAACTTTGAATGTGGAATAATTGGTGCCAGGTGCATAGGGCATTTCATTTTGGAAATTATCATTGAATTCAAAATTACCTGATCCAGAGTGCCATGAATATGTAATTTCCGGCAGTGTACTTCCCACCATGCACAACACAGTGGTTGATCATGTCTACTTGCTGACCGACGACATCTGCATCGAGGTTTCATTGTTGATACATAGGAAATATTGCGTCAGAGATCAGCAACATACAACGGACTTGTCCTTGCAGATAGTGCAGTGAAATTTGGTGTTAATTGCAGCAGAAGACCAAAAGTCCATTGGCATTTTGTTTTAACAGAGGCACTCACATTGAACATATAGAAAACTAAAAAATTAGATTGCATGGTCACATTAGTCACGATTCCAGTTTCTAAGAGCTTATTGTAAGATCCAAGTGTAAATGACTAAATGAGGCCATGGATCCATGTTAGAAATCCACTACAAACTGTTGAGGCTCCATCTGTTATTGGCTTTTTACATGGCACACGGGATATCTGGTCAAACCAAACAAACTAGCAACTGAAAATGGTTACTTACAGTTACTTAGGAAATATTTGCAACCATTCATGGCCTTCATATTCCCAAACATCAACTGACTATTCCAGGATGACAATACAGCATGTCACTTTACCCAAATTGTTCATGGATTTTTAAGAAAAATTCTGTACATTTCAAGATGTTATCTAGCTACCTAGATCACTAGACATGAAACAAAATGAACATATTGAAAGGTCAGTTTGTGCACAGCATCCTGCACTGGCAACATTTTAGTTTTGGGTGACTGTGGAAGAAGTGTAGCTGAATGTTCTTCAGAGGACTTTTGATGAGTCAATGTTGCATTCGGATCACTGCACTTTTCCATGTATAAAGGGTCTGACACAATTTTAGGATGTACCCTGTGACATTTGGCACTTCAGTGCATATATATTCTTTTATTTGAGATGGGCACTTCATCAGAAAGCCTTACAATATTCATTAGTGCCTTTGTGTACTTAAATAGATTAATCTCCTTCAGAAGTGGACCATTGGAATACTTTGCAATACAGCTTTAACTATTGGTATTTTAGTATCTGCATATTCAGACTATCCTTGAATGAGGCATGTTATCATTGCATGAATTTTTCTCTGCTTCTTTCAATTATTCATCTTTTTTTCTGTGGTTTGCCTGAAATTCTTTTTTTAAGATCTTTAATAAAAGTATCCCTTAAATGCCAGTATATGTGATACATACCCCAAGTAAATATCATATCAAAAAATTTCTGCCATCTCCCAAAATACCCCATCCCCATCCCTGCCATTTTTCTATAGTTAATCACTGCCCTGACTTCTGTCCAATGGGATTTCCATTTCACCAGCCATATCAAAAAAGACTTTTCTGCCAACGTTATACTTATCTTGATGTAACTGTTTTTAAAATTTAATACCAGACTTGCTACCAATTGATTTTTTAGACTGATAGTTTATATAGTCACACAACTTCTGGTGCAAATGAAGATTGTCATAGAGCTATTCGATATCTTTGATGCACCCTCAGCAGATAAGGATCTGACTACTGCCTCAACTGTGTAGATTTTTATGTACATTATTCTATTTGTTTATCATCATGGGAGACATTTTTCAGCCACTGGCCTGGAACACAATCATCTCCAGTACTTCTATGGTATCTCCTCTTCCATTCTGTCAATTTCACTCCACTTTTCATGCGCATTTTCATGTACCCCCTTGCACCATCTCTCTTGCAATCATCCTTCCAGTTTCTATTTTTTTTTTTTTTTTCCCCTAGCCTCTTAGTAATCCCCTTCACATATATTAATATTCCTATACTAACCTTTAAATGTTCCTAATTTACTGCTTTCATCATATGCTCTGTGTTAGTGGTAAATAAATTTATTCATTTTCAAGAGTGATCATTGTCAAATTTTTGTCAAATATCAAGTTTTGTAGTTTGCTAGTATTGTCATTAAGGTTCGGATCTTTATGACCAAAAATATAGAGAAATATGCAGACAAATATGATATTAAAAATGGGTAAATATGACCTAAAAATGACAAAATATGACCAAACATTTCAATTTACTATACATCAAAACATGCTCAGTTATACATCATTCATTTTCTCTAGTAGTGTCGCTTTCATGTGGACATGCACTTGCTGCACTATTGGGAAATTAAATCTTAAATTGTTTTGTTTAAGTCGCTTTAGTTTCAAATAATTTACAGAATAGAACTCTTTCATCTCTACTAAAATACTCGACTCTAAATTCTCTTACGTAACTTCGCACTTTCAGAAAATTTTACTTTGGCATGACAGAAGATCTACTCACAGATCCACTGCAGATTTAATGATGACTGAGGATATTTCATTGAGATATTGATTGACGCCGATCGACATAGGCAAGCTTCTGCTGCATTGTCAAGATTAAAAGGATGACAGAACATTACATTTAGAGTGTGACAATAATGTATAACTTTGATTTTGGACTGGTGATTTCTGGCCACAGTGAAAATTAGTCCCCCCCCCCCCCCACACACACACGCATAATAGAAGTACTGTTCTGTGAATAATTATCTTATTTTCTTCTCATCTATATCTAGTGAATTCCCGGTGCTATTAAAAAACTACCAGATTTTTCCTCAAAATATTATCGATATATGACCAAAACTAGGAAAATAGTCTGAATATGCATTTATATGCTATATAAAATGCATTTAAATACAATGAGAAATGTTGATTCAGTGTTTTATTCAGCATTTCAGCTCAAAAAGGAAGGCAGGAAAGAAATATGACTTGGCCTAAAGATCAGAATCCTAATTATCACCATCTGTGTTTGAGGCCAAAAATCAATCTCGTAGTCAGTATCATAGTTACCTGGTCTGTTGCGTTTAGTAATGTGTTGTGTAGTTTAGTTAGTACAAAGATTAGGCTTAATGTTGCTGTTAACTTGTTCTGTAGCAGTTAATTTAATTATGTATGTTCCTATCTGTTGCCCGCATCTCTTTTGATGTGAGTTACATAGTTACTGTTAGATTTTTCTTTTTTGTATTAGTTTTTATCTCTTACTTTTTTTCTGATGTAAATTAATTTCAATTAATTTTTTAACTATCAATTATGTTTAAAACTTCTAATTGTTTTTGCAGCTTAACATCATGGCATTATGTCTTGTCAAGGTCATTAGAGAGCTTAATATTCATATCTCATTTGTTTAATCAGACATTGGGCCTATAACAGTCTTCCGCTGTATTAATATGCAAGTCACCTTAATAGCTTACAGATCTTGGTGTAGTTAAAGGAGTAATTGCGTTCAATAGAGACCTCAGACAACTTCAGTTTTATGAATAATAAATGTCACTTCCCTCAGCGGTAACAGATAATTTAAATTTTTTACATTAAGTATCATGCAGTCATTCAATTTTAGCTCATCTTCTTCACTCGAACAAATATTTCTGGTTATGAAACAATTTGAAATCAAAATGGTTATGCTTAATTGAATCTGAAGTTAAACTGGCCCTCTACTACACATTAAAAGTTGCTGCTCTTTCAGACACTTAAGTTAAACACTGGGTCTTCAGACAGTAATTTGAACCTTGAATTTTCTGGAAGGTGTTACAACACTCGGCAAAACTTTGCTCCGTCCCCATCAAATGACGAATGAATTCAGGCTACCAGACTAATCAGTGCTTCACTTCCAGTGAAGACTCTGGTCCATTCTACTACAGATATCTGGAGTGATCAAGTATGCACTCCCACTGCTGTAAGACGAAATGTCCAGAATATTTCCCTGACTCCTGTATATACATTTCCTGTCCCTGTACACTATCCCGCTGCTGTAAGATGTAATGCCTTAACTCCTATATATACACACTTCCCAAACTTTCTTAATCTGGTGCAACCTGATTGACATGTCTACAAGGTGCATTTCTTGTAGTAAACTCCTTTTGGTGCAACAATTTCTGCTAACAACATATAAATGTGAAGATTGTGCCAATATACCAAAAATGACTAAAAACTCCTCAAAAAAAGCCCTAAAATAAGTTCAAAGCAACTTTACAACCCACACAAAAGGGGTCCTAAGATAAAAAAGTACTATGATGGTGACCTTACATTGCTACCCTTTAAACTAAACAGTTATTTCTCTTCATTAAGGAAAACCAAAATTTCTTAGGTTGTATACCCATAACTTACCAAAAATTAAACACTTAAAATTGGCTTCATTGGCCAAAAATTAACCTATCCTGTACGCCAAAAGAATTTAGCGGTGCAAATTTAATCCAGATACCAGGTTATGCTGTTGATATCCTCACCACTAAACCATAACTTCTCAACAAAAACAAATACATTATGACATAACACTTGCCTCCTTAAATAAAATACAAATTTAGTATATCTGCCAACTTGAATAGTTTTAAATTAATGAATGCTTGATACATGCCACAATATTGTATCAAGGAAGATTCGTTGTACCTAAGTATACAAAATATCCTTCAGTTATTTAGTGAATCTGTCATTAAATAACCTCGTAGGGTCCACAAAGTGTGGTTCCCTTATTAACATAAGTAAACATTGTACCACATGGTAAGTACACTAAAAATTATTCCAAACTTCTCAAATAATGCCCTAAAATAAGCTCAAATAACCTCACAAATTACATTGAGTTGATCAATTGTGGTGATGTTTTGCCTGAAACCTCCAGGCTTCTTAAAGATCCGATTTATACTCATTCTTAACTAAATATTATCTGGCTGAAACCCCAACAAAACAAAACAAATTATAGACATTCCAGAGATGGTATTGTGTTTGCAGTCTGGATGAGGAATTTTGTTATTTCTCTGTTACTATTTTCAGCATGGCATTTTCCATGGTCATACAAAATTTATTTTCTCTCTTCACTCAGACCATAGCTTCCTTTTCTTTTTATATTTAATGAATGTTTAAATGTCTCTACCACTTCTCGAACTATCAACGTCAAAGAGTCTTCTGATTTTGCCAATACTATTGTTTCTGCCCATAACAACTTGTACCATTCTTTTGAAACGTGTTCCGCAATAGCAGATTTTGTGTGTCAACCTAACCTTGTATATCTCAGGTGTTCTTTGATTATAGTTTCGGTAGTCAGATTTGTTTCTCGTATGTATACCATTCAAATTGACATAGAATTTTATGTGCTTTCAGGCCTGCTTTTGTAGATGGAGGTCTTTGATACAATTATTTGTTTTTTCTTATTTTTGCTTTTAAAAATTATTCTAATATTATAAGTTGTTATTAATCATTTTGTTCTGTCTTGTCACACCTCTTACAAAATGTAATAAAGTTGTTATTGAATTCAAGCCTCCCATGTTTACTACCACTGCCTTATGTGCTGCATGGTGATGTGAATTTGCACCAAGATATTAGCCCTTGTATGTTGGTTTTCAATCGAAAGGGTGGGCTAGGTGGCTGCCCTGTTTTCTTTGCATCAGCACATCAAATAGATGGCAGCTGTTTTCCCAAGCAGAAAGAATACTTTATGAGAACGGTATGGAAAAAGAGAAAAGCTTGTTCATAGAACTCTGGCTACAGTAAACACTCTGTATCATGTGTTCTCTCCCTCAACAAGAATCAGAGCATAGACAGAAGGGACTAAAATTCAAATAGAGTTTTTAAAAAGGAGTCACGGATAAAATTGAACAATTACTTGTGAGGTTTAAGTGCAAATAAATAATTCGATCGTTCATAAGACCTTCCTCCATGAAAATCAGGCTACATGTGTGTAAAATATTATATGGAAATGTATACACAACAACCTGACAAAACAAGAATCAAAGCTCACCAGCAAACTATCAATTTAGGTCAATGCACAAAATCAGCTGTCGGCCTACAAATTTTGAAAGATAAAGGTAGAAGTATTGGAAAACCAGACAGCTATTTTCCATTTATAGTGTGAAAAGCATTAGAGATATTTAAACATTAAATATAAATGGATATAGGGGGTATGGAACTGAGTGAAGTCTGGAAGTGTATTTTATAAGACAATTGAAAATACAGTGCTGATAATAGAAAATTAGAAATAACATCATCAATAGGTCATAGTACAAATGTCGTAACATCTCTGAAATGATTCTAGTTTGATTTGTTTCACTTATCTTGACAATCAGGTAATATTCAGTCAAGAGTGAATAAAAATTGAGCCTAGAAGATAGGCAGAGGCTTTGGGCAAAATACTGCCATAATTCTTCAACACAAAGCTGCTCAATGCCTGACTAAACGAACAAGGTATCAATTAAATTTTAATGTTCATTTTTTTTTTATGGACAGCTTTATAGGTAATGTAAGAAAGGCTGATACATATGGCTGCAGACTTATTCATTGATGTACCTCGTAATAGGTAAAGCAGCGTGTTAAGATATATCATCAATTTCACAGACTTATGTCAACGGATTTGACACTAATAAATACGTGATTTCTGTACAGTAATAAAATACACATTAATACCCTACGAGAAAATGAATCTAAAACCTGTATGCAAAATGCTTCAATGCTTCTTGAGTTTTAAAGTACTAAAGGGCATACACACCTAACTACACAATATCTATCCTGAATAACTGAGTCAAAAACTGTACAGTTATCTGAAGAGAAGATTTGTAAACTTTATTCAGTTTTATTTTTTTCAATTCTCTCTACTGGCATTCAGTTGGGGACAAAAAAAGGAGAGCTAAAGTTTGTATCTATAATATAAAAATGAATCGCAAAATGTGTTGGTAAGCGCATAACTCAACAACGCCTGGACCAATTCGGCTAATTCTTTTTTTTATATTTTCGTTAAGGCACAAGGAAGGTTCTTATGGCGAGAAAAAACGCAAAAACTGGAAGGAAAATAGTAAAAACAACACTTTTCAATCAAAACAAAACAAAACAAAGGCGCGTTAGGATTATCTTTGGTATGACTTCAAGTTGATTAGGCTCTATGGATATTAATCTATGCCTGCGTGTGATCAGCGAAAATAATATCACTGACGTACGTGTTATCATTATTTCCTCCGTGCGTGGCATTTTCTTGGTTGCTTTTAAATTTTCGTTCTCTCGAAAACCATTTGTGTGTTTATTTGTTGAGTGTGTTTACATTTATACCCATGCCGCCTACCACGAAAGTTTCGACTATGAAAATAGAATGCATCAGTTTAGAAGGATGCAATATTAAGAATACCTAAAAAGCAAAATCGATTACTGGTATTTCAGTTGAGAACCGATATGCATTATCGTCTGACGATCGAGCCACACTTATCCTATTATTTTAAGAATGCAATGTTCTGGTAAGCCTTGTGGTGATGGGTTCCATTCGTTTAAAACTATGTTCGGGTAGAATTCATGGTGATTGAATTGGTTGCGACTAATAATACTTTCTAACTTTTAAAATCTTCTATATAAATAAAAATGAATTGCCAAATGTGTTGCTAAGTGCAAAACTCGAGAACGGCTCGACCAATTCGGCAAATTATTTTTTCCTTCATATTTTCGTTAATTCACAAGGAAGGTTCTTATGGAGAGAAATAACGTAAAAATTGCGAGGAAAATAGTAAAATCAACACCTTTCTTTTCCCATACAAACCAGCCAATCAAAATTAGCTCTGGTATGCCTTCAAGTTGATTAGACTGTATGGATATTAATCTATGCCTGCCCAAAATAAATTTCGAAGGAAAAAAAAGGTTTGCGTGTCATCAACGAAAATAATATTACTGCCAGTCAATCAAAACAAAACAAAGGCGCTTTATGATTATCTTTGGAATTGCAAAATGATTGATCGGAAGATATGGTTTCAAAACATCTCATTGGCATTGGTAATGACAAAATCCCTGTAAACGTTTTGAGTGGCTGCATTACATTTCCTGTCAATTTTTTGGTTGAACGACCGAACTATATTACAGAGACAAAAACACGGACGTTAATTAAATAAATTTCGAAATTCAAAATGAAATTTCCGGTGAATTAAGGATATACAAATCAGTTGATTGCACAACTAACCAAGATGATGTCGTCAACTATCCACCAGAATTTTTTAACTCACTGGATTTGCCAGGATTGCTGCTTCATAATCTTATATATATATATATATATATATATATATATATATATATATATAGACGTGTGTTTTCATATATTTCACTTTTCAACCACCACTACCAAACACAGATCACCGGTCTTTGTGTGTGGAAGTAACATGGAGTTTCCTGTCATGCACAACGTTGGCCGAATGACGATAGCTGTGGGGATGTGGGAGATATGATTATTAAAGTTGGCCAATGCATGGCGTTTTCATATTTCGATCAAAAATTTGTGTCTTCTTATACTTCTCTTTCCTGCCACAACTACATAGCATAGACCATTGGTGTTTGTGTGTGGTAGTAGAATCGTGTCTCCTGTCATGCACTATGGTTGTTAGATGTCGGTAGCTATGGGGGTGTGGGAGATATGGGGGTTGAAAGTGGTCGACCTGCGGCAATTTCATATTTCTGCCAAAGACGCATGTGTCATGGTGTATCACTTTTCAGCTAAAACTATCTATCGCAGATCACTGGCGTTTGAGTGTGGTAGTAACACAGAGTCGCCTTTCGATCACAACATTGGCCGAATTTCAGTAACTGTGGTAGTGTGGGAGATATGGTGGTTGAAAGTGGCCGGTCAAGGATATTTTCGTATTTCGACGAAAGACATGTGCCTCCGCAAATGTCACTTTTCTGCCAAAACTACATAACATAGAGCATTGGTGTTTGTGTATGGTAGTAGAATCGTATCTCCTGTCATGCACTATGGTTGTTAGATGTCGGTAGCTGTCAACACAAATTCTTTACAAACACGAACGAAGTCGTGGGTACCAGCTAGTAGTGTTATAATTTTATGATTGCAAGGTCCTCTTACAAAATCCTCATTGTTTTAATTATCCACTACAACTGTTGATTCACTTGGGTCCAGAGTTCCTTTGTCCACCAAACACATTAGTTCGTTGAAATATCAGTCTCAGTACATAAACATCGTCACTACCTACTCCCTATTTCTTTAAATCGTTAACCTTCTTTAATTCTTACTGAAAATTAGATTGAGGGTTATTGATTTTATTACCAGTCGTGCATCATGTCAGGCTCCCGAAATTTCATTTTTTCTATTAAAACAATGACGCATCCGCTTTTTGTACATGATTATAATTTGAAGCACATTCTACATCCCAAAGTTCCGGAAGTTTCCTTTAGCCTTTAACAAAAGCCAAAAATCATGATGGTAACAGGTTGAGATTGAGGTAAATAGTTACTGCAAGACTGTGCAAATCGTACGATTATCATAGTGAATGCACAGTTTATTGTTGCAACAGACAAGTCTCTCGCCCAGGTGAGCAACGTGCACAAAAACGTACCTGAACTGCACAGCATCCTCCACTTATTGCTCAGATATGATGTTACATAAGATAAACTGTGCAGTTGAATTGGAGGTGTGTAGGCCCTTTAAACAAAGACACACCGATGTCGTGTTAGGAGAAATTTTCAGCGGTGACTGGCTGACATGTATTTATCTTGATCGTCAATTTTTACTATTATTTTTAATGTTATGCTGTCATTATATAAGTGTCTTCTGTAGTAGTGCTATATTAAAGCTGCAAAAAATGTGTGGAATTTTTATGGCATTGTATTGTCTATGTCTTGTGAATTTTTTCATGCTTTTTATAGAATAACAAATCTAAAGTACTGGGGTCGAAGTGAGCAGATAATTTCAAAGACGTTACAACTATTGAATGATCTCTCTGTGGGATACAGCTGCGTTCGAAAACTTGTAAAGCTTGATGAAGTCCAGTTCATGTTAAACAACCATACAGTAAGTATAAATATTATTAATTTTTTGTTGTTATCTTAATAAATGCCGGCATTTTAGCTTATCTAAGAAATGACAATTGAATCCCCATTTAAAATTAAATAAATAGTGGTTCTACACATTGCTCCTCATATTATTGTTTACTGTCCATGTTATGATTAAAATTTGTAAATCAACTAGGTGCATGTATATGAATTATATTTCATTGGATCCTCAAATTCTGTCTAATAGATGTGGAATGTCGGTAAACACAATGGTTATTACATAAATTGTGACAGTAATATTTTGGCTTCCAAACATATACCAACATTGGAATTCAAGTATATACATTTGAAAGCTGGAAGGGTGCAGTTCTTACTGCCAGCCACAGTTGGGTTTGTTTCTTGAATCTAATGATATCTGTGTCAATGAGTTATAAAGGCTGTGCCAAAAAAAAGAAGAAAAAAAGTACCACTTCCCACTAATATAAACATAAAAAACAACAGTTGCTGCTGTGTGCACGTTGACATCACCTGTTGGCAATATTTCATATAGACTTTTAGAATGAATAAACTGATTTTCCAGTGTTGCTACTTTTTTAGAGGAAAGAATTAGATTCTCATTAGTTCTGACGTGACCTAATCTATATCTATAAAACGAAAACAGTAAATATTGGTCATGTAAAAACTCGGAAACTACGGGGCAGATTTTGATGGAGTTTTCACCGTTTTAAAGCTTAGAATCTTAATTCACTTGTCTGGCATGTCTTATGTTTCAACGTTAAATAATGTAGGAACATTAAATGAAATTCTGAACGTATGGTGAGAAATTCCACAGGAGGAATCACTAAATGTCGCATACTGTGCACTAAACACACAACACAGTGTCTCTGACCATAGCCTTTAATTAAAGCAATTAGATAACTTATAGTAATAACTATTTTGCACGCTATTCTTTCTTTTAATTCGACATATTCAATTTTTATAAGCCATATCTTGAAGTATTCTTTCCTTTAATTCGGGATATCAATTTTTAAACGACATAGATAGCCTTAAAAAACAGAGATTTTCTTTAAGCAAGATCTCTGTACAATATCTCTGGCCTTCAGCATTAGTCTTCTGTTTATGATAATATTATTCCGGATTCACTTTTGATATTTTATCTGCAGAGTTAAAGGATCTGGCGTTTCGAGCCACTTCGCAATTGAATCAAATGCGAGTTTTTAACATAATCTAGGATTGTTCGGTAATGTAGTAATTAAATTTCTTAACCAAATTATCGAAGCTTGATATACATGAATCTTTTCGGACGAATGAAAATAGTATACGTGCAAATAAACTTTAGCCCACCAGTTTCTTGGTAGGGGGCGGGTGAATGTAAGTTTGCTTTCATTCTGAAAAAGTTGGCGCGTATTTTATGAAACTTTGTACAAATGTTTTGCAGGAATATAAATAGGGTACGGTTAAATCTACGCCAACTATACCGGGCAACGCCAGGAACTCCGCTAGTAATCTTATAAATTAGTGAAAGAGGTGTAAGAGACATTTAACATACAAATGTCAGTGACTTGAGATTTAGAAATAACATTGTCCACTTTGAATTGGAAATTATTAGAGAAGTTAATAAACAGATATGTTTTAAACCAGTAGTCAAAATTGTTTTCTTAAGAGATTCTCAATAGCTGCCCTAAGCTAACCCTATTCAAAGTTTTTATTACCATTTTAGCTGATTTGTAAGTATTATTGCTATATTTGGTCCCTAACTCTCTTTCACAAGTTATGACTGAAGAGGAGTAAGCACTATAAGCTGACAAGATCTGAAAGGAGCTGTTAGCAAATATGGCTGGTTATCTGCATCATTTCAGTAAATCACTAACATTGTATTGATGAATTTGTTTCAAAAATTTGTGAATACATAAGCAAAGAAATGTTTTAATTGGGTTAAAGTGATTATTTAAAAGTTGTTCTGAAGAATAGATACAAACGAATTTAATTCTTTTGCTCTGTTAACAACAAAGAGGTCAGAATTGGCATATGGGAAGAGAAAGCTAAATTATTTTATAAATTGAAACTAATAATGTTTGTGATATAGAAGTTTAAGTAAAGCCTCATTTGATACAACCCAGTTGAGGTGTTTTGCATTCTCAGGTACAATTGAAACTTATTTTAGCAGTTGGCGCGTTATTGTTACTGGATGTTCAACTCTAATTCAGTTTCAATTGAATGGTAGGCATTTTTCAAGCACTCTAGGTATTGTTGTGTTGTCCATAATGTTCGGAAAATAAAATCAGATGTAAAGTTGGGGAGGGGGGGGGAGAAGTAGTTCAGGAAAATGCCTCAATGATTTAAAAAATCCATGTTTTGGGATTAAAGTTATCACACTGGATGGATCATCTACAAGGGTGGTCCCAGAAGTACCCGACCTAGCAATGAAAAAACAAAAAGTTTGGAAAAAAACTGTATTTATTTTTCAACGTAGTCTCCTTTCAGCTTTATACATTTATTCCAGCGATTTTCAATAGCTTCGATACAACTTTTATAAAAAGAACCGTCTTGCTCCTCGAAATAGCCATTAACTGCCGACAACACTTCTTCGTTGGTCGAAAATCTTGATCAATGAACCATTTTTTTAAGTTTGGGAACAGGAAATAATCCGAGGGAGCTAAATCTGGCAAATAGGGTGCATGAGGTAGCAGTTCAAACTTTAATTCATTAATTTTGGCCATTGCAATAACGGATCTGTGAGCTGGAGCATTGTTGTGATGAAACAACACTTTCTTCTTAGCCAAATGTGGTTGTTTTATCTTGATTTCTTCGCTCAAACATTGCAATAACTTCGAATAATAACCGCCGTTGATTGTTTTTCCTTTTTTCAAGATAGTCAATGAAAATTATTCCATGCACATCCCAAAAAACAGACGCCATGACCTTGCCTGCAGATGGAACGGTCTTGGCCTTCTTTGGAGCAGGTTCTCACTTTTCAGTCTATTATTTTGATTCTTGTTTTGTCTCTGGGGTGAAGTGATGGACCCATGTTTCATCCATGGTTATGAAACTGCGCAAAAATTCAGCTTTGAACATTGAAACATCTTCACGACACTGTTTCTGCTCGAGTGTGAACAAACGTGGCAGCCATCTTGCACATAACTTTCTCATGTCCAAAATTTCAGTTAATATAACCGCACTTTTTGAAATGCCTACTATGTCTGCTAGCTCGTGCACTTTCAGTCGACGATCATCCAGTACCGTTTTGTGGATTTTCTTCACCATTTCTAGAGTCATAAACTCATTTGGTCGACCACTGCGATGTTCGTCTTGGCAGCTCGTGCGGCCTCGTTTAAACTCTGCCACCCAATATTTTACTGTTGTAAACGAAGGAGAAGACTCACACAGAGTAGAATCTAGCTCAGTTTTTATATCGGTTGGGCTGAGGCCTTTCAAATGAAAGTATTGTATCACATAACGATGACCAATTTTTTTCATTTTCACAAATTTACTCACAACGTTCAAGATTAATTGTTGCCAAACAAATACGAAACAACGTAGCGTCTTCAAACTTGAAACATGTGCTTCACAGACTATGCGCTTTGAAATAAAGGGATATTTTTCAAGCAACTACTGCCATCTCGGTAAGGCCGGGTATTTCTGGGACCACCCTCGTATTGTCAGCATAGACTATGTGGAAAAATAATTGAAAACATTATCAGGTAGTAAAATTCCTTTCGGCAGTAGTTTCTTTATCTTCAGTTCTTAAATCAGAATTGAAACGGATTTATCAAGGAATTGCCAGCAGAGCATTTCGAATTTTTTGATACTTTGTAGTAAATTAATGTAGGAAATATTATGTATATAATCAGTATAAAACATATTTAGGCAAGTGAAATCTCTGGTAAACTGAAAATTCCATTGTTTCGTACTGAAAGATGCAATCAATTCTGACAAAACAGATTGCTAAATATTTCTCAAAAGGAAGGATAATAAATGTAATTTTATCATCTTTGTTAACCGAAATTGTGTTTCCCTTCATTCCAGATTAAGAGTTTTAGCATTTTTACATTTCTTTAAATAATCGAAATTTGTTGATAAGTACGACTAAAATAGATTCATTACAGTGTAAGATGTTACTTCTCATGTTATCTTACCAATCGCCTTATTACCTTTTAAGGTAGTGTTATGAAGCCATAAGTTCCAATAATATTGATTGGAATCGAACTATTCCTTGTATCATAAAAATAAGATAGGATAGGGAAAAATAACCAATCACTTACCACATATGAAGGTAGGAGAGGCCGACAAATGTGTAAAAAACAAAACAAAATTAAATTTACAATATTGCGGTTTATGGTTACTTTTTGTGGCCCTCCTGCCTTCAACTGTGGTAAGTGATGATTTATTTTTCCCTATTATATCTAATGAAAATTTCTTTGTCTCCATTATACCATAAAAATGCAGCTATCAAATTGGTCGCCACATGAACTTACTTCAGGTCGTATTTAAATTACCCATTTAGTCCAACAATTTTCAACGTGTGGCTGGCGAAGATCGGACAGGTTTTCTGCTGGTAGAATATTGAAAATTTAATTCTCTCTGAATTCAAGATATCGAAACAAAAAATAGTTCACATAACATGGCTAATGTACTTTTGCTGTATAAGGCTATATGAGAGTATAAGCTATTAGACAAACTTTCCAAAAACCATGAATATTTCAGTGAAGATAAATAAAATCTGGTATTTTCAGGATAAGAGGTGATAGCTCCATTGTTACAATAAGAGTCTATACTCTAAATATATTTTTAGTCAGCATCAGATTATGTGGCGTTTCCTTTCGGAATTACATTAATGATCTTTTTATGAGTGGTTCATTGTACAATTAGATGTTATCGGACTGTGGTATGTTCTGATAACAAATGGTAGCATTGGTTAATATTATATACATGGGTAATAAATTAGGGCTATATCAATGGTCAGTAGAGTTATTGTTTCATTTTACTGGTCGTTGGGCTGATAATGGCTGAGAGAGATGCTGATTTAGTCTAATGTTTACCATCTTCTACTGATGAAAAAGTTCATGAAAGTCAAGATATTATCCAGTAATCAAATTTAATATACAGTAAAAGTCAATTTGATCACAGTACAGAACATTGTCTACACACTAAAAGCATCAGACCAGGAAAGATAATACTGAAGTTACAAATTCTGGTGGGAGGTGAATTCCAACAAACCAGCAGTCATTCATAACTGACTCTCACTCATCTTTTACATAACTTCATGTCCCAAAGATACTTCATGCAAAAGCTGTTAAAATAAACCTATAAACCTCTGCACTTTATATCTAAATTGAAAGAAAATCTATGTACTCTGAATAGTTCAGCTTAATCACATGGTCAACTGACATGCCCTTGCTTAAATAAAAACTAGCAAAGACTGCTCTCACTCCTGAATGGTTTGCATTTATGAGGTGTGTTCAAAATAATAATGGGAATTTTAATTTTTTTTTTTATTTTTTTTTTGAAAGAATTTTATATATTCGTCTACATTGATGCTAATCCCTTCAAATTATACACTTATACCATCGCTTCTTCCAATCCCCAAAACACTTCTGGAACTCAATCTTTGGGATAGCTTTGAGCTCTTTCAGCCTGCACTTTTAATCTCATGAATGCGTGAAAACGATGGCTCTTCAAGTTTCTCTTTATTTTTGGGAACAGAAAAAAGTCGCACCTCATGGGGCCATGTCTGGCAAATATGGAGGCTGGGGGATCATTACAGAGTAATTTTTTGCTAAAAATTCACGTACAAGCAACGATGTGTTGGCAGGCATTATTGTGATTCAAAATCCATAAACATTTTGCCACAAATCCAGGCATTTTCTCCAGACTGCTTCACCCAAATGATATTAAACTTAAAGATAGTATTCCTTATTGATTTTTTCTCTTGTGTCAAGAACTCATGGTGCACTATGCTATTAAAATCGAAGAAACACGTTGAGCATAACCTTTACATTTGACTAAACTTGTCAAGCTTTTATCGGTCTTAGCAATCCAGAATGCCTCCACTGGGACGTTTGATGCTTAGTTTTGACATCTTACAATAGGTCTGCATCATTGTTGACCTGATTTAGCAATTACATTCATCGGGGTTTTTTTTTCCTTTTTTTTTTAACAAATTTTGTTGCAACTTGTTTCATACCCAAAACAGCTGGCATGAGCCATTTGAAATGCCAACATCATCCGCAACTTCTCTAATTGTGACTCAGCTATCATTCATCACTTTCTCCATGTTTTCATTGGTTATTGATGTGCTGGAACAACCTGTATGCTTGTCATCTTCAACGACTTTACGGCCATCTTGAAAACACTTACACCATTCGTAAACCCTTGTTTTTGTCTTAGCAAATTCATCAAAAGCAATATTTAACATTTCTATAACTTTCGTGTCTATAACTTCTTTATAGCAAAATTTAATGCAAATTATCTGATCCATGATTTATACAAATGAAAAATCACCAACTTTATCAAAACACGTGTTATGCTTTTAACAGCTTGACAAAAGACTAATTATCAAATATTGCTCAAAACATATAGGTACTTTTAAGATATGTTTGCCAACACAACAACGAAAAAATCGTGCCAATTGGACCAATGTAACCCATGAAATTTCATAATTCCCATTACTTTTTGATCGGACCTCGTATAACCCCACAACTTTTGATTTTTCTTCATCCACCTTTTTTAATAAGTCACTAGCCAGTTCCTGCCTGTCTTAAACCTAGTTTCACATGCACTGATGTGAACTAAAAATAATACTGTGCAAACATTCACTTTGCCAGATTCAAAAGTGATGGCAAAAAATACATGAATGTAATAATAAATAACGGATTAACTACTTTGGTATAGGAGTCATAAACAAACAAAATCATGAATGAATAGGGTGGAATTTAATCTACAACCGATTGATAGTTTGGCTGTCGGCCATGTTTGGAAGATTAGTGTTAACAGGGATGTCATTGAGAGCAGGTCCACTTTTTTTGCATGTGGGTAAAATGCCAAATGGACTCTGAGCTGGGTAGAAGCAGATGTAATAATTTTTCAGTGCATTCAAAGGTAGTGTAATGTGTGAATTTTAAGAAATGATATGATTGTAAGACTTAGTATCTCAGTAAAGTTAAACAAGATAACTATGGAAAAAAAGAAGAAAAAAACAAATGGACATGAGCTAGCTATTTCAATCTTAATACAGGATACAAAGTCCATTGTTTTAAGTGTTTATGCAATGTGACCATTGCTGGAACATTCCAATTGAAAACATTTTTTCTCGACGGTGGGTCGAATCCCCATCCAGACATCCAGGCTTGGGTTTTCCATGGTTCCCCAAATCACTCCAGGCGAATGCCAGGATGGTTCCTTTAAAAGGTGATGGCTGAATTACTTCCCATTCCTTGTACCCAGTCCTATCCCGCCTCTGATGACCTCAATGTCGACAAGGCATAAAGCCATAAGTAAAAAAAAAAAAAAAAAAAAAAAAAAAAAAAAAAAAAATGAAAATTTTTACTGAACGAGTTATTCTCATATTTAACAACTTTCATCATTTATTTTATGAATGAACCTATCATCATTATTTTTACTAAACTAGTTATTCTCATATTTAACAACTTTCATCATTTATTTTATGAATGAACCTATCATCATTATTGAACAGAAGCATTTGAGTTTAATTCTTCTCTTGTCAAGCAACCTAAAAAAAATTTACTTCACAACCGAATTAGTTCTTAGAGCAGCGAATTCATTTAAATATCATTGCAGATAAGGTTTTAAGTCATTTGCTTAAGTATTTCAAGTGATATTTCAGAATAAACAGTTATATAAATTAGAATGTAGTATTAACATTTTCATATAATGGGATTCTAAAAGGAAAAGGTTGCCTTTATTTTCAGAGATATTTCAAATACTGACTACAAAATGAAATAAGTAACTTCGCAGCTACGAATCGTTCCTGAAGAATATCGGTATTTTAAAGTCGAGTTTGTATGAAATCAGAATGACGCAGTAAATACATTCAAAATTCTAGCTTAAAACAAGCATGATTATGGCTTACATCTCATATTAAATTTTGAGAAAGGTAGCTGAAATTTAAAGGATGTTTTGAGAAGATTTTGAAAATTGGGTATGTCAGTAGTTTTTGGGAGACAAAACTTTCATCAAGGGTATTATGTTTAAATGAAAGAGGAAATTTTTCTGGGCATGACACTTCAATTGGTTTTTGAATTTATGCTTATGTTTGTCTTATATCTGAAAAAGAAATAATTAAAATTCATCCCACGATGGCGGTTGCCGCCAGAAGCTTGGTTAGAATTCAAATTATAAGAGGGAGAGTGTGAAATTGTAAAACGATGAAAAAGCTATTAAATATTTGTTCTTACAGTTAAATAGTGATGCTGTCTTATTGAAGAGTTAACGTAGAATCATTTAAAGCAATTCTCAGAGCTACAGCTTATATTGTTTAGGAAATGTGCACAATTTGAATTCACATTTTTGGTTCACCCAGTTTAAAATTAGTAACAAAGTGGATTTTGGTATCAAATGAAAGATTAGCAAAATTAAACCATTTCAAAGGTTATTTTATCTTCATAGCTCTTAAACTTTAGACATTATAAACATTTTTGGAATTTCGAATAAAATAATTTTTTGTGGCTAAACTAGGGCAGGTACAAAAATTTTCATTAGGGTGATTTTTGACATTTAGCAATATAGCTACCTACTACAAAAATTTCTGATTGATACAAATTTATTTAGTGACTGAAGATTTCTGATGTCACAATGAGAACCCGGAAGACTGTTTTCACACGCTCCGGGAGACCATGCTTATAAATAGTAACCGCAGGACTTCCTCATAGTTAGTTACTCAGTTGGTCAGTCAGTAAAAGTCAGTTGAGCAGGCAATTGTTTGGTGTGGAAATGTCGCCGGTAGGCAGCAAACGATACTCTGACAGAGAGGTACCAGCAGACATCTTGGAATTTTTGGTTGTGCGTTTGAATACTTGCATCCTTCATGTAACTGGAAGCAGTTAGTGGGGTTCTGAGAATTGGCCGGACTCATATTATTTTAAAGTACTTGCATTGTGTTAACTTGGTGAAGAATTCCAATGGCTAAAGGATTTGTTCTACGAACTTGTAAATTTTTTTCGGGTGAATACAGTTATGATTTAGTTTTTCAAATGCAATAGTGACTTTGATTTCCTGATTGAGGTTAACCAATCTGGTGGCTACCAATTAGCAGCAAGAACAATCCTAACATCCAAAGGCTACATCATACGGTTAAAGTTTCTGACTGAAGTGTTAACACATAAACCCAGTGAACGTTTAGTTGTCACGCGCTCTATAAGAGATGGTAGCCATGTTCTGAGTTAATCCAACTGCTGAACTGACAGATAATACACATTTTAAGTAAATTTTTGTTTAAGATTTGGACAACTTGCAGGTTCCTAGTCAGTAGTAAATATCATAGTCAAGAGATTGTGGTGAAAGGATGGTAGTGAAATCAGATTATCACCAGATGAAACAATATTAAAGACGAATGTTTTTTTATTCATTTTTTTAAATGATTTTGCTACTGAGATTACTGAGGTACTGAGACTCAGTTTCAGCTCCTCTTAAACAAGCTGGATGAATGGACAATGGATTTTGTCACATATCAGAGCTCCTATTATCTTGGAAAAATTTATTTTGCATACTTGATGATAATGTTGCATTATTGACTATCATTTTATATATATTATGGTGACTAGTTGGCATCTTGGACCAGAATTTTGAAATCCAAATATTGCTAGAAATTACCCAAAACAAATGGAAAAGCTGTGGATGGGAAATTTTGTGAGATCTGGCTCACTCCTACCTATTATAATTTTATAGACTCTTTGTTCAATCATGACTAGATTGTATATAGATTCTGTCTTTCATTCAAATTATTTTAAGATGTTGCATAGTGCTAACAGCGTTGAAACAAAATTGGGTGCGAGATCATTTTGTTCATATACAATATATAGTCTATAAGTTGAAGGTGCTTACTGAAAACTCCCAGAAAAAAATGTTAAAGCTTATTCAAACCTTGTTAGTTCATTAAAAAAAAATACTATTTACAATTGAATACAATGACTTAAACTCAGTGTCTGAATGAGAACACTACAGTAGAGTGTCCATGTTTACTGTAAGTATAGTTAGTGGAATAATTTCCTATAGTTGCAACAGAAGTAGCTATATTCAGTTTTAATATTAACATTTTTATGCTATGATTGAGATTTGTTGTCAAGTTTCATTTGTAAGGATTCTACCTTGTGCTGATTATGCAGTGTTACAGTTTTAAAAAATGTACACAGTAATTGAAAGGTTAGTGTAAGCACTGTTTTTTTATAAAAAATTATATCTACATCTACATCTATACTCTGCAATTCACAATTACTGTGGGTGGCAGAGGGTGCTAAGCACCAATCCTATTTTAGAGTATTCCAATCCCGAACAGAACGAGGAAAGAAAGAATACATAAATGTATCAGTACGGCATCTTATCTCTCGAATCTTATCCCTTCTGTCATTGCGACCTAAATAGGTTGGCGGAAGAAGTATTTCGTTGCACTCGTAAATTAGAGATTTTCGCATATTCTCCAACAAATTTAAACGAAAACGACATCGTCTGTCCGCCAAACAATCCCAGCCTAACCCACGTATCAGCTCTGTGACACTTACATAAGGACTGTAACTAGCGGTCAGGAATCGAGCGGCTCTCCTCTGTTTGGAGAAAAATTCTTCAGGAATTATAGCCAAGTTAGCTTATTCTCATAGCTACCAAGGTTTTTAATTGTTGTGACAGTTAAGTTTTTCCCGGCGTATGGCAGACAGGAATTCTTCACGGGTCTTCTGCCGGATAAGATCTTTTAAACACAACGTTTCGGCAGTCACCTCCGCTGCCTTCATCTGGTGAGCTGTCATCGCAAAGTAGCTGCCAAAACGTCGTGTTTAAAAGATCTTATCCGGCAGAAGACCCGTGAAGAATTCCTTTTTAATTGTTTCTTGCTACACAAGCAAAACAGGAGTATATATCTCAGCTGGATTTCAAGAGAATGTGATACCAAATCCCAGCCCGTCATTCAGAACCCTGTTATTTCCCAAAATTGTTTCAAATGACTATCGAGATTTGTCTTCAATATATGCCATCTCTTGCCTTTGTAACAATCCACTAAAGGCAGTCCTGATTTCTTGACCTAATGACATTAATGAGCCATAAATCAAATATCGCTCCATTCTGCAACACCACCTAATTTCCACAATCTTTTCTTGAAACTTATGCATTTATTTAGTTACTATACTATGTAATGTAAATGGAATATGGTGTTGAATGGATGGAAGTTAAAATCAGTAATTTTCATAGTGATAGCGTTTGTATACAAATAATCTAATACAAAACATTAATTTAACAAAAAATTATGTGATATTATCTATGTTCTTACAGAGTGAACATTTTCCATTCCTGGGAAACAGTGTTGCAGTCAGTGAAATGAGATGCAGATCCATGTTCTACACTTCTTTAGGGCGTCTTCTAATGGTTGACTTGGGTGAAGATGAAGACAGATTTGATAGTTTCATGTTACCACTAACAGGTGAGTTTAAGAAAGAAAGAAAAAATAAGTTTTTAGTCAGCCATTATCTTTAACTCTACGAGTCGCACAGTCAATGTGACTTTAATGTTGTGTTTAACTGTGAAGATGCACTGTAATAGTTCTTAGTAAGAAGTAAATGATTTCAAGGTAAATAGAGTAATAAATGAATATTATATAACATTACAGTTCTACTAGTTGCTGAAAAGAAGTTTGGATTCACATTGTATCATTATAAAATTAAACTTAGACAAAATGCAATCACAAATAATTGTTAACTTGTAGATATAGGTGACACTGTTTGACTGCAAGGAACAAGTGCTTATGCATATGTTCAAAAATGACATAAGATTGATAAAAATTTATGTGAAATTGTTCAGCGTGCAGAAAATTTTATAAAGCATCAGCATTTTTATTCAGTTTGTAATTTGTTAGTGTAACATTTGGTTTCAAAGGTAACTCATATTATTATTACACTAATGTGTATTTATCCTGGTTGTTTATGAAAGGTTAGTAATGATTTCTGTGGGATTTTAAACAAATGTAGAGAAAAATGTTATTTTCTTGCAAATCAGTTACACTCAGTTGACAGGACAAATACTGTAAAGGTCTGATACAGGCAGAAGAATCAGAAAAGATAATCCCATCACTCATCAAAGTTGGATGTAGAATGGCTGAATAATAAAAATAAGAGACACAAGCAAATAATGTTTTATGTAACTCCATAACCATCTGAGAGGTATGTTAAACATTTTGCAGGGCTAGTATGTTTGCGCCCACTAATCTTGCCTTGTATTTTATAAGTCTTTCACATGATTAGGGTATTATCCAAATTATTTCATTATTGTGTTCATCTCCTGTGTCCAGCTTTCATATGTGATGGGTTTTCTATCTCTATCCTCTTTTGATTTGACATTGTTTTTAGGCACTTTCATTTTGATTATGTGTTTAGAAACCTCTTTTATTTTATTAAAAAAAAACTGGTATTAAGAAAGTAAACCACATATTCAGAATTTAATAACACATCACATAATTCACTTGTATCACATTTAATCTTTTGCTGTATTGCTCAAGGACTTTCCTTTCTCTTTCATCCCCTTGGTTTTAGAGTGCATTGGTTTCAGCTGGAATCTAACATAATACGAGGGGCTACCCAAACGAAACACAATAATTGTGCATTTAATTTTTTGAGAAATTACAATCAATTTCCTTCAAAGCACTCTCCATTGGAACTGATAGACTTATCCAATCTGTAATTCCATTGTTCAAAACATTTTTTTTTTTTTTTTTTTTTTTTTTTTTTACTCTCCTCTTCACAGATGACACAATATCTCTGTTGTTTTTTTCTTAACCTTATCTACGTTGGAAAAACATTTTCCTTTCGTTTCTATTTTCATTCAAAGGAATAAAAAGAATTCACAAGGAGCAAGGTTTGGGCACAGGGGTCATTCCATATTTTGACAAAAAATCATCACATAGAGAGGACTGTGTGAGCAGGGGCATTATCATGATGGAAGAACCAGTCAGCCGACTGCTACAAAGCAGGCATTATCTGTCACATATTATTGTGCAATCTTTACAAAACATCCAGGTAAAAGGTATGGTTAACTGTCTTATCCAGTAGAACAAACTCTTAATGGGCAACTCCTCGCACATTGAAGAAACAAATCAGCAGTGCCTTCATTTCACTTGTCTTGCTTTCCTGGTATGAGGCAACGTCAGAGTCTGTCATTGGCTCGATTGTTGCTTTGTTTCATGGTCATGAGCGTACCAACTGGATTCGTCACCTATGATGACCCTGAAGAAAAATTTTGTATCATTTTGAAGCTCTTCCTTCAAAGCGCAGCATACATCCAAGCCATCTTGTTTATGATGTGCAGTCAGTAATCAAGCCACGAATTTAACAGCTACCCTTCTCATACCCAAATCTTCACCTAAAATGCACTTAACTGAGCTCTAACTCACTCCAGATAGCTTCACAGCTTCGTTGATTGTACGTTGTTGATCTTTTAGGATGATTTGTCGGTTATGTCTGTTGAAGGCTGTCCAGAGATTGGTCATCAATTCACATTTCACAGCTTTTGAAAAAGGAAAATGACTTAAAACCTTGGGTTATCCCCATAGCATCATTCTTGTAAACCGTTTTCAACATTTCAAGAATTTCTATGCCAGTTTTTCGAAGCAGGAAGCAAAACTTTAAGGCTGCATGCTGTGGATGAGAATCTGCCATCGCGAAATCGATGCGCGCACAAAACAACAGCCACAAAAAAATTACCACCAGCCCAACAACCTTTTCTTGTGACAAAAATTGATATATTGACTCAAGGATGGAAGGACTAATCAAATTGGCAAAAACTGGTACTAAAAAAAGTCCACGCCATGCAACATCTTGGATACTCTTTTGTATATTTACACCTGAAAAGGTCGTATTCATTTATCTCTCATACACCATTCTGTCATATATTTTTTCTCTAGTTCTGCCACATAGGATCACGTGGAATCATGAGGGAAGGGGGTTGGAAGTCTAACAAGGACTGTTAGGCCCGGAATACCAGTCCTGGGTTGCCATGTGGCAGCAAAACTTATAACTTTGTGTATTCTATGTGTTAAATATATTCTTGTTTGTGAAATGTGTATTTTGTGAGGTCGAGATGGGGGATTGTCACAACATTCACCTAGATGACTGTGGGAAACTGCCTAAAACTGCAATCAGGACAACTGGTACACAGAGACCTGGGCTTTTGGCCAGTCCCATTGTACCTTCCCAAAAATTTTAATGAAGTTAACAGAAACAACTGTTAAATTATCTTTTAAAAAAACTTAACTTAGTCCACAACCCGAAGGTTGGTTGGATCCTCCCGAAGGAGGCGTACTAAGCCATTGTGTCAGAGGTAGGACGGCCAGTTCCTTTCCTCTGGGACCTACAGTTTAACGTGGAATCCGAACCACGGAGCGTCCTGGCATAGCTCATATGATTAAACACAACTCTCAAAATTCCTGCGCCTGCCGGGATTCGTGCCCGGGCAGGAGCAGGGCACGTTTTTGAAAGCAAGCGCTTAGGCACTGAGCTACCAGAATGCTCTAATTATCTTACCTTTGCTTAAAAATCAAATTATTTATAAAAATTTCACTCCATCAAGTAACTCATTACAAATAATACCGCTATTTGCTTATTTATTTAACCAAAGGAAATTTACAGTTGGATTGAATACAACATTTGGCATTTCAGTACTTCATAAAAAAAATTCCATTTGTCTTCTTAAAGGATATGGGGGTTACAAAATTGTGAGCAGCTACTTTAGTGTTGTACAGATATTTCAAAACCCAGTGATTTCAAAAATTACTAGACAAACAATCCAAATGAAAGATAATACGGTCATTCACTCCCTCAATATCAATATTATATTTTGTTAATTTTAGACCAGTACTTAGCCTAATAATCAGAGTTTATTAAACTTGAATTTTAGCTCCTTCGGGAGGACATGCAATGGAACGTTTAAGATGATACTGTTTGTGGTTCCTCACTTCAAAATACTGTTAACAATTTTGAAGGAATAAAGGATGTACAATAATACCCCACTTAATGCGACCCCATTATGCGCGGTTTCGCGTTAGCGCGAATTTCAAATTTCACGTTAAAATGCCTCACATTAGGCGAATTGCTTACTTAAGAATATGTATTTACATAATGTAGTCATTGGCTTCTCTTTGGTCGCGGGAATCCCCGCTTTCTCTGACCATTCTGATCGAAGAATTGGGGATCCCAGTAGTACGACTTTGTTCTATGGGGATTCCCTCATTTGTTTCGTCTGTTTCATATGTTTATCTAGGCTGGCAGTCGTGTTTTAGCGTTTGGTGGAGATACATAATTTAACGCTACGTTAAAAATGCCGCCTATAAAGTGTAAAAGCGTAACTTTGGAATTGAAGATGAAGGTGATAGGAAGAATGGAAAATGGAGGCAAAGCAACAATTGTTGGCAGAGATTTTGGTCTGTCACAATCGACTGTAAGAACGGATTTTAAAAATCGGCGAAAAAATTAAACTTTCCAGCGAAACAACAATTAAAACTTTTCGTTAGAGATTTCCTATCTTAGAAAGAATGGAGAAATTGCTAGCAATCTGGATCGAAGATTTAAATAAGAAGAACACACCACTGAGTCAAGATCTCATAAGCACAAAAGCAAAATCTTTGTGTGGGATCTTAAAGACAGAAGAAGGTGACGGGAGTTCCACTCCGACTTTTGCTACCACCAGAGGCTGGTTTCATCGGTTCAAGCAGCGTACCAATCTTCACAATATCCAGATAACAGGTGAGGCCGCCAGCGCGGACACTCGAGCTGCAGCTGAGTTTCCAGACAAGTTTCAAGATTTTGTCGCATGAGAAAAAATGCCTGCTAGTCTCATCTTCAATATTGATGACCCCACGCCCTACTGGAACAAAATGCCATCTCGAACATTCATTTCTAAAGAAGAACGTCAAGCCAGCGGTTTCTAAGCTGCGAAAGATTGTCTAACACTTCTGCTTGGTGGCAATGCCACTGGTGATTTCAAACTGTAACCTTTACTGGTTTACCATTCAGAAACACCCCGTGCAACGTGAGGTACAAACAAGGCAAGCCTACCAGTTGTGTGGCAGTCCAACAGAAAGGCGTGGGCTACATGGGAAGTTTTTCAAGATTGGTTTCTAATAGTTTTTCCCCCTCAGTCAAATCCTACTGCGACGGAAATGGGCTTAAACGTAAAGTTACGGATATTACTCTTAGAAAATGCCCCAGGACATCAACCTCCACTTGATACGCCGAGAAGTGAAGTTCCTTCCACCGAACACTAGGCCAATATTACAACCTATGGACCAGAGAGCAATTGCAAACTTCAAAGTTTATTACCATCCCCGCACTTTTAGCCAACTAATTCATGAAACTGACGGGGAAGGAAGACGGTCCATGCGAGAGTGGTGGAAGTCATACAACATCATGAAGGCTATTCACATCATAGGCGAGTCTTGGTACGAAGTTAAAAAGAGTTGTATGAACGGGGTGTCAGATGTAGTGGAAGCACCTAGAAGAATTGTCAAAATGCACAGACAAGTGCTTGAAGACATTGCTGCAATGATTGATGGGTCTGAACCTGAAGATGTCGCAGTAGAAGATCTTGAAGAACTTGTAGCATCTCACGATGAACCTCAATGAAGATCTGATCGAGTTACAGAATAATGCCATAAACGATGAGGAAGAATAAGTATAAAAGAGAGTTTTATCTTCAAGCGGAATACAAAATGCATAGATACTGATGATGACTGTGCGTCAAACAATTAAAAGCGGCGTTGGGTGTTATGAACGTATTTTACAAGAACGTAAAATAAAACGCTACCCAAAAGACAATAGATGTATTTTTCCGAAAAAAAAAAAAAAAAAAAAAAAAAAAAAAAAAAAAAAAAAAAAAAAAAAAAGTAATTATGCATAAAGTGTTCTTGGAATTAAAGTGATTGATTCAAAAGATTTGTATTTTTTTGCATTATCTTTTGACTATGTTTAGTCGTAAACCCCGATATACGCAAATTTCAATTAACACGATTTTTTGTGGAGCGTATCCCTCGCGTAAAGTGTGGTATTACTCTAATTCATTTGTTCATTGCTGAAGAAGTCATTGTGATATATTTACACATTAAATAACCATCTGTTTTAAAAATGTAATGGGATAACTGAAAATATCTTTCTGTCATCAAGCCTGGCGGATGAGAGGTAAGATTCAGACATGGCACTTTGGAGAATTCCTGGTCATTGCATGTAGATTCTGTTTCTCAAAAATCACTCTATATCAACAGTGAGATTGTTTCATCATACAGGCCATTATTTCTTGACCACAAACACTTCAATTTTTAATGACCTAATAGTGAAATAGTTTTTAGTTTTGCAGAAAATCGTCAAGATGTTGAACTCTGGACTAGCTACTGAAATGATTATGCATTTAATACAACTATTTAAAAATGAGGCCATACCTTAATTTTTTGTTTTGTACCGTATACCATATCTCAATTTTAGAAATTTATTAGAAAACTGAGGAGAGAGTTTCTCGTCACTAGTTTTTTTGCTTTTAAAATACGTTTCTCATATCAACAGTCCATGATAGTTGAAAATAGGGCTTTGCAGATTTTTTTACTCTATTCACTGAAATATTTTGTGTGTTATTTAAAGATTAAAATAGTTTATAGTGTGGCGGACTGGCGAACTTGTTGTTTTGGCTCTGCCACTCCCTGAAAGGTACATCAATTGTGGGTATGACTCTAAGTCATCTGAGTGGTAGTTATTCGTAAATGATATTCTCAGCAAGGTATTTACACAATTACATTTTATTTACGCCAGTTTTATATACACAACCAATCCTGTCTATATTCCTTGTGCCCTTCAATATGTAAGACATGTAATACTTGCTTCCACTGCTTGATATCCCCAAATGTGATTCCCTAATGGTTTCATCCCTCCTATTGGAATTAAGGTTGATGATGTATGCTCCTTGCTGCATCCATCATTGCTTCTGCTGGTGCCGAAAGCTGTAGCCCATCGCTAGCATCTTCTCGACCTCCTCCTTCTCATTGACCTGAAACAAACCCTAAGCCTAGATTGACTTTGCTTGCTAGCTCCTCCCTATGCTCCGTGCACCTGTGTTTTGATCCCCAGCCTCTCACCATCTGACAAGTGGTAGGGAGGATTTCTGACTAATTGCGGCTGCTGCTCCTCTCCCATCCTCTACCAAGTGATTTCAAGCGCCTACCTATTCTTACTGACTCCTATTCTGCGTTCCTGGGCATTGGCTTCTGCATAGCTACATTCCAATGCCTGCAATTGTTTTCCTTTGCTGTTGCAACTGACTTGCTTTGGCTGGCACTGTATGAAATCGTAGCTACTGCCATGTTTTACCAAAAAATCGCATGGGCCGTTACAATAGCTTACCACAGATAATTGCAGCTTTGCACCATATCCGGAGCCTTTCCCTTTAAATACGCATTGTGTGGCATTATGCAACAGAGACAGTATAATAGAGACTGTTCACGACTAACATAAACTTTGGCAAAGTAAATGCTAGCCACAACGCTAGCGCACAAAGAGTTAGTTCATGGAATTACTGTGATGTCTCATAGAAGCAGGATTTTGAAATGCTTGCTACAATATATACATTTATATATTTTTCTCTTTTTTTTTTTTTTTTTGCTATGTTTCCTTTTTTTATGCGGCTGGAAAACTGGGAAAAAAATTAAAGGAAACTGAAGTGAAAAATGTTAATTTTCTTTTCAATTTTTATTAATTCCATTGAAAAAGAAACAGTTATAATAACGCTATAACAAAAATTAACAATCGGAAACACAAAAATTGTACAGGATATTTAAAGTGAATTATATTAAAATACAATATACACATAACATTTTAGGTCCTATGTTTATAAAATTTATGAAATCGTAGCTACTGCCATGTTTTACCAAAAAATCGCATGGGCCGTTACAATAGCCTACCACAGATAATTGATGTATTTATTCTGTCATTCCATATGAGATCGAATACCAAAGTTAAAACATCCTATTCCTTCTTACTCGGTATTAAAAGGCACAGTAAGCATCAGTATCTTTTGTTGAACAGCGATATTATCTGAAGTGACTACTTCTGAAAAATAAGGTTCCCTTTTCATGCCCACATCTAGAACTGCATTCAGATTTCCTAAAACAAATGTATTTCAAACTAGATTTGTTAACACTTGCAACAAATACGCCTTAATAAAAAATTTCTTTTCAGAACTAATTTTCTCTCTTTTTACATGAACTATTCCAAAATTCCAACTAACAAACACAATAAGGAGAAAAAAAAATTATTTTTCAACAGAAAGCACCAATATACCAATTATACATATTTCGTAATACTCAAGAACAGGCTACCGTTGTAACTAATAATTTATTTCTGAATTTACATACAGCAAAAATTTCCTGTATTAAAAGAAATTGCTCATCATTTTGAGGAGAAACAGGAAACAAGCATATATGGCACTTTAATCTAGAATATTGGCACTCAAATGTAATTTTGAACAATGTTATATTAGCCGTGTACTTAAGCAAATTCTTAAACTGCAGTAATCAAAGGCATTTACCAACCTTTTAATGGAATAACAAATGCCATAAGATGTTTGCTTTTGGAATTCACATAACACCAACTCTTGAAATGTAGAGAGCATAGAAACTTCTTGTTCACATTCACGTTTTGCTGCGTGGATTTTCAAAAATGGTACTTTTCACAAGTAAGTCAGGAAGGCAATGTAAAAACAAAATCAATTTGGTGACTTCCTTGTTCACGGCGATAAAAATAGTCTAATAATATTTAACATGAGCAATAAAGTATTAAAGCATATGAAACTTACTTACAAACATAATGCTATCAATGTAAAAATAAATTCTTTCATGCAGAACACAAGTTGTATGCCAAAACAATATGGTCTTCAATTCTCTGTTTGATAGACAATTTATTTTAAACCAGAATTAACAATTACGGAAACAAGAACATTCCTCTATCTGGCAGTTGAAAGTATAACTGCTTGGAGATGTATCGCATAGCTGCTTGGAGATGTATCGCCGACGCTAGTGCTCCAATAGTTAGTTCATCGGAATACTACCGCACTGAAACTACTGGTCCAACTCGTTCACATGATATGAACACCCCCCGTTATGCAATGCTGACTGTGGTATTTAGAAAATGGTTTGAAGCGAACTATTCTGAGTATTCTCTTTCTGGTTGTTTTAATAAATAGAAAAAAAACACCAAATTATTTGATCTTATTTTTCAATGAATTTTCCATCCAATTGAAGAGTGTTTGATGACATGTGTTTTGAAGCCATTAAATCACTTGTAAAAGAACAAAAAATAATCATTTAACTAATTTTGGTCATGATTGTTCTCGGAGCATTTTTTCCTTGAGACACTTTTTGTGAAAGTTAATGGCTGTCATACCAGGTTTATAAATCAGATGCTAATAATTTTTGCTGTGGAAATAGTTGAAGTATAATTATGTGTTTTGTTCTAGTGCCAGGCAAGCGCCTTTTACAAGTGACCGGAAATTTTTGTTTAATTTCATTATCTGAGAGCATAATAGTAATTGGATAGTGGTGACATTGCTGTTAGGCAATGAAAATATGGAATGTTAGGTAACCTACCAAAGGAGGGCCAGATAAACACAAACAACTTTAAAATATTTGTGTAACAATAGAAGGAAAGAACTGCCGTGAGGCAATATTTATATGGACAGGACAGATAAAATACACCCAACACTCACCAAAGCTGAAGGGAGGAGGACAGCAGCAACACAAAACAACGCACAAACACAGAAGAAACAATATTTCGGGTAAACATTTTTCAAGTTAGAAAAAGTACATGGCTGAGCTTGCACAAGCCCTGCGTTCGACGCAGCCACTCGTAGAATGAAATTGCCTGTCGGAGGTTGTAAGGAACCAAGGCTGATACCGGGGCTGTAGTATAGCCTTAGTGCCTCAACTAACAGTTAATGTTGACTCAATGTTCTGTAGAAAATTTATGAAATAATTTTGACTTGACCATGTAGCCGGATAAACTCAACGTAAATGCTTGAGGTCGCCACAATATTTGTTATACCACAAATAGAGAAAAGGTTGCAAGATAACTACGAAATGATTAAAGTTCACTTTCCGAAAATTCCAAGTTTTATTTTCAAAGTCACAAAATTTCAAATATGCACTTAACAGTTGAGTTGGCAAATCGAACACACTTTACCAAAAGTTTGCAAGTTGTGGAGAGAAATTTAAACCGACCGTACCTCTTATGAAAATTTAAAAGTTCATGTTACAAGTTAACCTCGCGCGCCATACACCAAAGTCCCAAAATGGCCAACTCGGTAGCTTCCCTTCAACCGACTTTCTCCCGCCCGACACAACACTTGCGCAGACTATACGAACATACTGCTCAGCTTTCAAAAGGAAAAAAGATGGAGTAGCATGCCAGCAAAAGATTAATATAGGTTCTATGACGTCACAGCTGAAACGCAACTTTCTGCTGCTGCCTAGCCAAAATATGACCTAGCTAACTCGGTAACCAAACAGATATAAAGTAATTAAAGGCTGACAGTGTTTAGACTTTTCTTAATAGAGGATCAGTGGATATGCAGTGAATAATTTTAAGTGCTTGGTTTTAAATGTCTATTTTAACCTTTGCGTAGTGACACGACCTGTTGTTGACTTGGGGAAATACCAGTTCGTTTAAACTTGTGCAATTTCGTCATTTCTTCTGAATCGTAATGTATTTAAATAAAATTATTATCAGAGTGTTCTCCAAAAATTCCTGAGTTTAACGGTGTAAGTTTTATCAAGATAGATGCCAGGATAGTGTAGTTACAGCTTTGACAAGATTTACAAAAATGATATATGGGTTTTAATTTAATAACATTACTTCTACTGCTTTTACTGGAAAAGTAAAATTACCAGAATTTTCTCTGAATTAAATTACGTATTTTAAAAGTTGTCTCGTCTCCGTATCTAACTTCGATTGGTTGTAATAAATTCCTAAACTGAGCACATGGTTTCATGATGAAATAATTTCTAAAATCTCTATAAAATCGGTTCTACTGCATGGAACGGCCTGCAATTAATATATATATGATACTAGATTTTTGGTTCTTTCAAGAAATCTACTTTTTATTCCGAAAGCTTACTAGGATTCAGTGATAAAAAGTGTTAAAAGTGAAGTGCATCTAACGAAGTGTTTAAAAATTTACATGGAAAAGAAAGGGAAAATACACCCAACACTCACCAAAGCTGAAGGGAGGAGGGCAGCAGCAACACAGCACAACACACAACACACTTGCGTCCGACGCAAGTCTTGTGCAAGACCAGCCACCTATCTGTTTACTTGAAAAAGGGGATTCTTGACCCGAAATATTGTTTTTTATTTGTTTGTGTGTTGTGCTGTGTTGCTGCTGCCCTCCTCCCTTCAGCTTTGGTGAGTGTTGGGTGTATTTTCCCTTTCTTTTCCATGTAAATATTGCCTCGCGGCATTTCTTTCCTTTCATTGTTACCTATGAAGTGTTTAAAAATTAATTTAAGTTATTTACACATCCAAAAACTATGGAATTTTAGTGAATTTATCTTTTTATTAAATTATTATTCCTTTAAAATTACCTTATTTCATTTGAAAGTGTGCAGAAATAGTGAAATGCCAAATATCAAGAATCTATTGTTTGATTAGCTGAATTATTATGGATTATCACATTTCAGGTTAGTATGAGGTCTTTATATCATTGTAGAAAGTTAGTTTAGTTATTTTATTAAATGTTGAGCCACTTTATTGCTCTCAAATCGGTTTAAAAATGACGAAATGCTCATATAGTAGAAGTTCATTGTTTCAAACTTGAATTATTATTGATTATTTTATTTTCGATTGACATAGGGTTTGTTTACTATTATACAAAGTTTATTTACGGCTTTTATTAAATACTGACAGTCTTAACTGCGTTTAAATTGGTTTAGAAATGGTGCACTTGACCTATGTCAATGTTTATTGTTTGAAAAGTGAATTTCTGTGAATTAACCTATTTCCTGCCAAAATAATGTTTTCTTATCATCCTAGAAGGTTTATTTAGGTCTTTTATTAACTTTTAAATATCTTTACTGCTTCTGAAAGGGTTTATTTAGTCTGTTTGGTCATGGTATATGCATGCTCTATAAAGCGTCACTCGCCTAACCTATATAAGCAATGAAACTATCTGTTACTAAAGAGTTAGCTTCCTCCCATGTCCCTAAAAGTGAGAAACTAGAATTTGACAAAATTAAAATGGGAAAAAATAATAATAATCGTTAAAAAATATAATAAATGAAAAACAAATATATATATATATATGAATCTATTGTGCTGGCCATTGATGGCATGGTTTCCCAAATCACTCCTGGCAAATGCCGAGATACTTCCTTCAGAAGGCCATGGCCGAATTCCTTCCCATTCCTTGCCCCCATCCTTTCCCGTCTCTAAAGACCTCGCTGTCGAGAGACGTAAAGCATTTAAAAAAAAAAGCCATTGATGGGTGTACAGGGTAAGATATTATCGGAAATTAAAGGCCGGGGGATGTCTAGTCTGAAGGAT
The DNA here is from genome assembly GCA_031002005.1 of Vandiemenella viatica. NCBI lineage: Eukaryota > Metazoa > Arthropoda > Insecta > Orthoptera > Morabidae > Vandiemenella > Vandiemenella viatica. Next base: position 304,176,702 of record JARYHS010013630.1, on the reverse strand, counting down.
GTGTTGATATGCCAATTCCCACCTGCGGAGTTCAGATTGGAGGTGGTATTTGCGAGTACTCTAATGGCTCTGACTGTGAAGCAGTTATTAAGGTCGCAGTTGTTGTGAGTACTGGCATGGTGAGCAACAGGGAGGTCTAGGTTTTGGGACTAAACAGTTTGTCTGTGACCATTCATTCTGATGGATAATGAGTTTGAGGTAAGGCCAATGTAGGAACTTGACAGGCAGGTGAGCTGGTATATGAGATGGGTTGTTGTACTAGTGGCATGACCTATTCTGGGGTCCACCAGTAGTAGGGTTGCAATAGGTAAGTGGTAGGTGGATGCATAGTACATGTTTTGCAATGGGATCTCTTACAAGGGAAGGATCCAAATAGTGGTTTAGGAGCATCAGAGGGTTGATATTTATGTACAAGTATATTTTTTAGATTAGGCGGTCTGCTGAAGATGACATGGGGAGTGGGGGGAAGGATGGTGGGAAAAATGTGACGCATTTCAGGAAAGGATCTGAGAAAGTCATAGCCCAAACGAAGAATTTGGTTTAGCGATTCCTGGCCAGGGAAAAACTGGGTGAGAAAAACAGGGTTCTGGTTGGTTTGGGTTGTTTGTGTCGGTGTGATGGATCGTTCTTGACTTTTGATGGCTGTTTTTGGACCAGTCTGGAGGATAATTGTGGTTTACGAGTGCACGGGTCAGGTTGTTGGAGTAGAGAGTAAAGGATTCGTGATCAGAGCAGATGTGCTTGCCTCTAATGGCTAGGCTGTACGCGATGTGTGATATGGATGGCAGCTATCAAAATGGAGATATTGTTGTATGTTAATGGGATTTATGTGGACAAAGGTGTGTAAGTGATAATTCTGTGCAGAGATGTAAACATCCAGAAAAGTTATGTTAGTCTGAGAGTAGGACCAGGTGAAGTTTGGTTATTCAGTGAGTCCAAGAAGTCAAGAAGGTAGTCTTCACCATGGGTCCAGATCATAAATATGTCATCTATATACCTGAACCACACAGTGGGTTGGTGGGTAACCTTTTGAAGAAAACATTCCTCTAATCTGCTCATGAAAAGTTTAGCATATGTAGGTGCCATGCGAGTGCCCATAGCAGTGCCTTGTATCTGATGGTAAACCTGAGATTGGAAAGCAAATAAATTTTTGGTAAGGATGAATTGAGTCAAAGAAGTGAGGAAACGAGTAGTAGGGAAGGCGTGTGGGGGGGGGGGGGGGCGACTGTCGAGGTAATGCTCTAAGGCACTGAGACCCTGGCCATGATGGATGTTGGTGTAAAGTGATGATACATCAATAGTGAAGGGAAGCAACCTGTTGGTAGGGGTGTAGAAACTGTTGAAAGACGCTCTAAGAAGTGGGGGGGGGGGGTGTCTCTGACAAAGGATAGAAGAGCCTGGATGAAAGGTTGTAAGTGCTGGTCAGCAAATGCAGAAATGCATTCTGTGTACTACTTCTAACTTGAAAAAGGGTGTTTACCCGAAATATTGTTTTTCTCTGTTTGTGTGTTGTTTTGTGTTGCTGCTGCCCTCCTCGCTTCAGCTTTGGTGAGTGTTGGGTGTATTTTATCTGTCCTGCCCTTTTAAAATATTTCGGTTTGAAACCTAATACATGTGCATAGTGTTGGGCCATTTGAAGGAGGGGTATGTGCACACCATGGCCTACCGCATGACTTATGAATCGTGCAATAGGCCATGGAGTGTCCACATTGCTCCTTGCTAAATGGCCTAATACTATGTACATGAATAAAGTTTCAAACTGAAATATGGTAAAGTGTGTTCATATTTATCTTGTTCGTCTGTCACACCTGCCTTCACATTGGTAATTGAGGGGTTATTTTGACTATCCTTCTTTATTTACATCAGAGTAATTGATATTCCTTTCCTATGATGAAAATTATGCTCTGCGCAATTTTTCTAATGCAGATGGTATATATTTTGTTTCCTTTATTGGAAACTATACCTCGCACTTTCATCATCTTGATAGTTATACATGTCAGACATTGTTGTATAGCCATGCTTGCTGGGAATTCAAACATTACTACCGAACTTGATCGTGTTAGTACCTGTAAAAGATGCTTGCATGGTTTTGTTATTTGACTGCTAAACCATTGTAATTACCCCCAATAGTTAAAAGGTTATGGAATAAAACAGTTCTTGCTTACACAAAATTTATATTCTTGAATTCTGAATAGAACAAGTGATAGTACCAGAAAGATAAGGCATCGATACTACCGTCTCCTGAATTCAGATTGTAGGTTGATGTCACTCACACACATTAATGGAAATCTTACAGAAAATACCCCAAAATTTGAAAGACCATTCTATGGCATCATGGAATAGAACCAGAATCCAATGTCCTGATTGTTAATAGAAAGTTTAACTTCCCATTTCACCATTACTAAAAACCTAGCCTCATTGTTCCCTGCCCATCACGGAGCTCTTCTCGCTTCAACTGCCTGCTTAAAAACTTTTTATAGCCTTGGCTAATCTTTAGCTGACTCATCATAGAACAATAGTGAATTCCTGTGAGGAAATACTATTTTCTGGTGAATTAAGAAAATCCCACATTTTACTTGGATTTTCCTGAAATTTTAATATGTCATAGTTCAAATTATTTAAAATCTTTTAAACCATGACAAATTTTCTCATCGGTTTACTCATTTAAGAGTTAATAATTTTTAATAGTTACACATGGTGATGTCATAAAACTTTGATACTAAAATTCCGTTTTCTCACTTTCAGTCTGGAATTACTGCTAAACTGTTATATTATTATTATTAAATGAATTTTTCTCTGTCATTTAAGCCACCTTTTATCTTCCTAGCTCTTATATTTAAAAATTCCAAATGCTTTGTTTCTGAAATATCTCCCTAAAGAGAATTTTAAGAACCTACAAACTACACCTTAAAATGATCATCTTTCTGTGCATTCTTAGTGGAAATGAATGCAACAGAATTCATTATGACTGATAAACTACCTTATTTGAATCTTGTCTTTTTACGAAAATGGTTTAAGAAGTGCTTTACTGTTAAGAAAATGGTTATAAAAGTTCTTTACTATACAAACTATATGAGATTGGCCCCCTTCTTTGGCAAGATAATGGATATATAACAAGGTTATGTTTTGAAGTGAAAAGTGCTTTATATATATAACAAGATTATTGTTTGAGCTGAAAAGTGCTATACTATTAAGAAAATGATTATAGAAGCTATCTACTATATGAATTATGTGTAATAGGCCTCCTGCTAAACAGTTTAGGCAAGATAATGGAAACATAACATGTAATCGTTTATCATGCCATTGCAAACTGACACTGTATTTCTTATGTTCCCAGTATTCTTTTAACATGTCTATTAAAATGAACAAATGTTAATATTTCTACTAACTTCATTACACTTGTTAAAATCGTCAATTTTCATTTATTAACTAACTATACCCGGTCTTGCATTGCTGTGGCTCTGTCTGGTTAAATGGAAATGAAAGAAAATAGAATGTACAAATTTATAATTTATTTAATTTTACAATGCTTGTGGGTATACAATACAGGGCTACTCAAAATGATTGCAGGGATTTCACGGTTTTTCGTTTGGCGGTCCTATTATAGGTACGATGATGGGGTTTGCTGTTATAAGACAAATGGCTCTCCAAGTTTCGATTGCACTAAATGCAAGCTTCCCGGGGTGGCCGCTAGAGTTCTAGAGAGCAAGATAACTGAGAGTGAGAAAGCATACGTTTTTCTCGAATTTCATTCAATTCAGTCTGTGGTAACTGTTCAGTGACACTTTAGAACAAAGTTCGGCAAGAATCCTCCACATGCTAACACCATTCGGCATTGATATCAACAGTTTAAAGCCACGGGATGCCTTTGTGAAGGTAAAACAACGGGTCACCCTCCTGTGTCTGAAGAAACTGTTGAACAAGTGCACACCAGTTATGTTCGTAGCCCACAGAAGTCTACTCCTCTAGCGAGCAGGTAATTAGGTATTCCACAGAAGACCATTTGGAGAATCCTACAGAAGCCACTGTATATGAAGCCCTACAGGTTACAGTTGCTTCAAGCACTGCCTCACAATGATGAAGTGCGTCGTTTTCAATTCTGTGCCCAATGTCTAGAACAAGATTAAACATTCACAGAAAAACTTGTGTTTAGTGATGAGGCCACTTAACATATGAGTGGAAAAGTGAACTGGCACAATGTGCACATTTTGCAGACTGAAAACCCCCATGCTTATGTGCAGCACGTTCGTGACTCTCTCAAAGTAAACGTGTTTTGCGCGATCTCACAAAAGAGATTTTATGGGCCTTTTTTTCTTTAATGAGGTAACGATCACAAGGAAAATCTATCTGCAAATGTTGCAGAATTGGCTCATGCCACTTCTGGAAGCTGACAGTGAAGATTTCATGTTTCTCTAATTGCCTGTAATTTCGTAAACACCAGGATTCCAAACAGATTGGTCATGCTGAGGATGCTGATCGTCGGCTGATGTCGTGGCCTCCTCGTTCCCTTGACCTAACCCCCTATGGCTTATTTGTTTGGGGTTTCTTAAAAGACAGTGTCTGGCCGCCAGCACCAGTTGATCTGCCAGAGCTGCAGGTTTGCATCACCAATGCATTTGCTCATTGACAAAGACATGCAGCTTCGGGTATGGTGAAGAACTCTCTTACAGACTTAATGTGTGCAGAATCACTAAAGGTGCACATATTGAGCTTCTGTACACACTCAAAAAAACTTTCACCGTTTGTCTATATATATGTGCAATCTTGTTAGTATATGTCAAATAATAAATCTGTAGTAATTTTCTGAAATAATCGCATTACTTTGGCCAGCCCTGTATTTTTTGTTATTTCATTGTCTGTGTAAATGCAGAAATTGTCTGATTTGCTGACTCTAAAACACACAACATATAATTGTCCTTGTGAGATGCAGTCAAGAGATTTAAAATGCACAATTCTAATGATTGGCCCTGAGCTTTGTTAATGGATGTTGCAAATGCGAATTGAATTGGGAGTTTACATTCTCTTAAATTGAAATGGTGCATCTGTTGGATTCATAGGAATGCAAGGAAAGAGACCATCTTTACCATTAGGAAGTCCTGTCAAGGTTGTTGCTTCTACAACATTGATCATTAATTTTTTTATTGCAACCCGTGTACTGTTGCAAAGCTTGGCGGGTTGATATTTTGCAACATGATAATTGGCATACCGATTTTCAGTTGTAGTACGTGTGGTGGCATCCCTGGCAAATCCAATGAATTCAGAAATTCTGTTGGATAACTGTTTCATTTACTTCCAATGCAGTGTCAACGGACTCATATGTAATTGCCTCACTTTGAATATTAGACCGAATAAAATTATTAAGTTCGCAGATGTCTTTGGGCGTGATTCTTATAACTGATTTGATTATTGGGAAATACTTTTTCAACCAATTCTTCTTTTGGCATTAATACATTGCAGAAGTTAATGAAGCAATGAAATTTGTCCTTAGTTCAGATCACCTATCACCTTTCCATTCCCAATTTCCAGCAATGTATGTGAGAATATCCCAGATGGTCGATCATTTTGCAGCTGAACATGCACATTTTTAGTTAATTTCATTGTTTTTACGTGTCAACACAGAGCAGAGTATTTCAGGCAAGCACGTATACCATCCGCTGATGTCAATCCAGGAATTATAGGTAATGTTTACCTAAAATCTCCTGCAAATGATATCAATGCTTTCCCAAAGAATCTGATGTTTCCAGGCAAATCTTGCAATGATCTATCAAGAGCATTGAGCATTTTTTTTCTTGTGCATTTGTGCATTCATCCCAAATGCATTTCTTCAGTGCACAAGAGTGTTTCAATAAATTGAATGTCCAATGGCAATTTCAAAGCAGAATGGGCATTCTTCCACTTGGTAGCAACGTCGCAGTTATTCTGGATGATGCTGGAATAGTATTGCTGGCAGCATCAGTGTAATGAGGAACGTTTTACCGGTTCCTCCTGGCGCATTTAAGAAGATTTCTCCAACCCCATTATTGCCTGTGTGCATTATTTGATTGTAAATGCCTTTTTGATCAAGTGTTAACTTAAAAATATTTGATCGAACATACTATAAACCATGTTGTAATTTTGTTCATGGTACAATTCTGCATCAAGCAAAGCAGCAGCGAATCAATTCGATGATGGAATTCCCAGTTTATCAAGAACTTTTTTCACAAAATCTAAGCACAAATCTTTAATCATTCATCGGTGCTTCAGTGTAGATTTCTATTGTGAAGTCCATGTTCATATCTGACTTTTCCTCATGTATTCAATAGAAAATATTTTCAACCATGTGCGATTTATGTTTCTCCCATAACTTTGTTGGAGATGAAGGCGAGCAGACAGTCAATATGATTGCAAACAGTGCATGAATTTGATTTGGATGTGATGTGTTACATCACTATTGCAAACATCCCAGTGTTGGGATAAATTCAGAACTTGACATGTTGTAACAGCCCTGAAAGCTAGACTTTAAACGGGATTGTATTTTATGAAGCATTTGTAGCAAGCTAGGGGTTCAGTGAATATGATATTTTTGTTTGTCTTGCAATTTACTGTAAATTTGTGGAAATGGGCTTTGTTTTATGAAAGTAATTGTGTAAATACCATTTAATATGTTTAAGGACAGAACTATGCAAGAGAAATTGATTAAATGTTTGTATTCCAAGTATTAAGGTGAGCCAAAATGTTTAAAGGACAATTTACGACAGTTTAAAATGATTTATGTGGATAATTTTTTGTTTAAAAATCTTTAATTTTCATTTCTGGGCATTTTTTAATGCTTGTAAATGATTATGTATTGATTTTGATTGTTTTTAATGTGTGTTTAATTGTTTAAGTATTGTTAAAGTTCGAGAAATATCTGCCGGTAGCCTTTGTTATGTTCTGGATCTTTCTATAAAACTTATATAAACGAGCTGCAGAGCCAGTTGAAACAGTTTTTTGAGTGAACAGTTATACATGTACTGTGAGAGTGTATGGCAGTATTGTCTTTGGAAGCAGTATTGAATGTAATCGCTGAAGTTTGTGTTTACTTGTGACCAGTCTCTTTAAAGTCGATGTCTTTATGTGGGGGTGGGGAAGGTGGGGGAGTTAAATTTGAAACTGTATCGTGGACTAATTATTTCATATATTATAAACCACGAGACACCTAATAATGCACTGTGGAAAGTGGCATGTGTAATGCTGTTGACAATTCTCAATTGCTGGAAACACGTTGGACCAGGCACATTTACCAAGAAAATCAAAGAAATGAATAAAAAATACTAATTAGATAAAAATAAACATAGAAAACAAATCACTGAAAAAAATCAAAGGCCAAAAAAAAAAAAGTTGACATAGGTAATTAGAAACAGGTGTGAATTCGAATGTAGCGTGTCAAAATTTCAAAGCAATTGGTAAAGAACTTATGGAGATTTTGATTTTGTTACAAATGAACATTTAAATTTTGTTTATATAGATTATTATTTTATGGATCTTCGCTATTATACCTTAAATTGGGAGCCCATTGCTTAAATTTAAAATGCCATTGAATAATTTTAAATGAAGATGATATTTTTTTATGAATAACAACAAACTTGGCAAGACTTGATCTTCCATTTTCTTCATTTCAAGTTTATGATGGCATCATTCTCCTGTCTGCTTGTATTTCAAATTTTGTCTCCTTTTTTGAACAGCCAAAATTGCACATCACACTTGACTAAAAATTTGCAGAAAGTCCTCAAAATAGCAGCACATTGCCTCCAATTCTAATGCTCTGCTATATGGATAATTTATGTGCCAGACAAGTTGTGTGCTAATAAGATGGGAATAAAAGGCAAAATGGGATATAATCAGTCAAATGCCACCAGCGACATACAAATAAAATTCACCATATTTGAAGTTATTTTATTCCTTTGATTCTAAAGAGGAAGAAATAAATTTATGGGTTTTTCTTGTATCTCTGTGGTAAAACATTTTTTTTTTTCTTTTCAAAATTCAATTGCATAATACAGTGTTATATTTATTTGTCATGTCGTATGCTACAGAAAGTAAAAGTTACCTTCAAAGAAAAATCTTTTACTGGTGTAATCTATGTTAAAAGTTTATAATAAAAGTAAATGTAGAGAAAGGAAAGGTTGCAGTAGTACAGCATCAAAAAACACAGAGATCGATATAGAAATTTTATGTTTAAACCTTTTATCTGCAAAAGAATGTGGAGTCCACTGGTTGGTAGCCACAGAACGACTAAGATGTTACTACCTGATGGCAGTTAACTGTGTAAAATGCAGGGAAACTTCGGAAAGTCAAATTAGTACAACGGTATGAGAGAGGATAGTAACTGAATTTATAAACAGGTTAGAATATACCCAAATCAAAAACTCAGGGGAAAACCATTGTAAACTGATTATAGTAAATGGTTTAAGGAGGTACAGAAATAAAGTTAGGAAAATGGGAGGGAGGTGGAGATGATAAGACAGGACTGGAGCACAGATTGAGGCCACATAGATGCTTAGAATTATCGAGTATGAACTTTTATTCCAGCTGCCTCTTCTCAAGTTCAGAGGATTTGTGATTAATAGAAAAGACAGATAACACAACCTATATTGCAGAAATTTACTGAGCATGATGAATAGTTATAATATTTGTGTCTCATTGTTGGGAGGATGTAGTTTCTAATCCCCTTCTGGCTATTGAGATTTCGGTTTTCAATTGTTTCCCAAAAGCAATTTTCTTCCTTTAGTCCTGTTCCTCCTCTGATAAGCTGGACTAGGAATAAAAACCCAAACAAAATAGTAAATAAATAAATAAATTTAAAAAATAGTAACCTACAGAATAATGAAGGAAAAATCACATTTAAAAAAATTGTTTAACAAATTGCAGAAAATTCTTTAGTATCAGGGTAAATGTTAGGCTACCCTTGAAGTGTAACTGTCCTGACAGCAACCCAAGTGATAGGTTGCAACACACTTGTCACTCCCTCATGTCCACACTTATTCATAATATGTCCTTATGACATATGTGTTCCTACTGTCTTCAGTATCCTTTGACATTTAATTTAATTTAATTGCAATGGAGCACAGGCTCCGGTGGCAATTTCCCTACACACCCATCTTCCCCCTATCCTCCACCTACCTACATTTGCCCTCTACAAATTTTATCTTTAAATTCTTTCAAAGTTTTCGGTAAATTATTCATCATTTCTCTTGGTAACTCATTCCAATCCCTGACACCCTTACCTAAAAAAGAGAATCTTCCCATACCCTTGTGCCTGAAATCGAGTGCCAGCTTGTGGTCATGGTCATCTTTTCCCTTCCATGCACTACTTTTCATACCTATTGCAATATCTTTCCATGCCTCATCGCCAGTATATGCCCTGTACACTCCCATGACCCTCCTCATTCTCCTCCTGTCTTGCAATGAATCCCATTCCAGCTCCTTTATCATATCCGTCACTGATTGCATTCTGCGATAATTTCCAGAAACAAATCTAGCAGCCCTTTTTTCCACCCTCTCCAACTCCTGTATATGATACGTAAAATGAGGGTCCCATACTACACTACCATATTCGAGCAATGGTCTGACTAGTGTTGTAAAAAAAACGGTTTTTTTTCTGACTTGAAAAAAAAAACATGAAAAAAAAACCTGTGAAAAAAAAGTTTTTTTTCTGGGACACGTTTTTTTTCATAACTACTAAATCTCAAATTTGTAAGGCATTTATCGTTTAATATGACTGTTTTAGAGTTTATATTAAGTACTTATCTTAATTTTTAAATCTACTATATTTTTCTGGTTCAGTAGGAAAAAAAATTACGAAAATATTGGCAAAATTGACTGAAATTTTCTTTATGAACGGGGATTTCCCGAAGAGACTAGGTTGTGCCAGAAGGAATTGTTTGGATTGAAACTTGCTATTTGAAATAGTGCTGCCAACCCTACAAAATTACCTACAGATCTTTTTAAAAAATTAGGAATTTAAAATTTATCCACGGTTTTTGCCTCTTTTTTACTACTTATTGGGCTTTCCTTATATTCGTATACCTGTTAACTCTCATAGTATAGTGGTACTGACTCATTAAATTGTCAGTAAAGGAGAGTGCATAAACCACATAGCTCCATTTTGGCCTCCTGTGAACCCCCTCTCCTCCCCCACGTAGCCCTACGTGGCTTTTGACTACCCCCCCCCCCCCCCCCCCCCCCGCTCACGTAGCTTTCTTCCATTTGATTCCAGAAGACATTTTGTACTGTATTCTCTTGTCAGACTATTGTAAATTACATACGGATATAATTAACTGAGGGAAATAAATACTCACATGCTATTGTGAGTCCAGTTCCTCATTTTAACTGTGAAAAATGTTACGAAAGGAAAGTTACGTGGCCTGGCTCGGAACCCCCCCCCACACAGGTGTAAATAAACAGAAAAAGATTAACATAAGAACAAGTGCAACAGAAAAAACAACTAGTGTAACAATAGTTTTAAAGAAAACTGTAATGAACAGTTATGTGAAAGCGTGTGAAGTGCTGTTCCAGACCGACATGTAAAGGAATACCATTATATCTCCACTGAAGATGCCCTACACCACAAGGGTGAAACGCGTCTGGGGAATTAAATAAAAAACAAAATTCACCAAACCAGTTGTTTTCGACGGATTTATTTACAAAATTATCAAACTTAAAAGACCGTAGTACAGAACTATCGGCGCAGTCTTTATGCACAGTGTGTACTTTGCTCACAATTTAAAATTGCAATCTCAAAATCTTTTGCGTACAATACAAGAACAACCAGTAAAAGAAAATTTAACTATTTCTGAAGTTATGGATCTAGAGGAGACAGAAGAAGAGACAGAAAATTGCGACACCGATCGAACAAGTGTTGGTAGTGCTGATACTAGTGAATGTGGTACTGACATAGAGGATGAATAAAATTATATTACCTATATAGATACACTTATGAATCATTATGTGAGACATTATATGATTCAGTAAGACTTAAAACACACTTGTAAAATGGAAGTTCCTTAAATAAAACTATAATTTATCAAATATATTGTTTTCTGAAAAAAAAAAACAAAATTTAGAAAAAAACACGGGTGCTAGGTTTTTTTTCATGTTTTTTTTCACAAAGCTGAAAAAAAAACATTTTGTTTTTTTTTCAGTTTGCAACACTAGGTCTGACCAAAGTTTTGTAACCCAATTCCTTGACTTCTCTTGTACATCCCCTCATTACTGTGATAGTTTTAATACAAAGTGTGTGGTTAGCTTCGTCTCTGTTTATTTTCTGTCAGTAGCAGCAGCCATCGTCGAACCGTTACGTCGTTACGTGACATAGTACCTCTAGTGATAATTTAATGAAAAGTGTGTAGTTAGTAGTAGCTTCATCTTTGGATATTAGTTAGTCAGTAGCAGCAGCTACAGTCGTTGGTCGGAATCGTTACGTGAAGTAGTACCTCCAGTGCAAATTTAATTTAAAGTGCGTAGTTAGCGTAAGCTTCGTCTTTGTATATTTGGGTTTTGACAAAGGGCCTCCTACTGAGAACGCATAGTGAGTCCGTTTTTCTCGTGTACTCCTTAGTTTTTCTTTCTGTAAGGTAGTATGTGTAGGGACTGTGGTTGTTGTGTGCAGACGCAGGCTGAGGTGACTGACCTGCGCACCCAGCTTGCAGCTTTGGTAACAAGAGTTACACAGCTGGAAGCTGCCGCAAGTGAGTACAGTAGATGCGGTATTGGTGACCCTGTAGACGCTGATCGGCTCGCAGGTTCTCCCATACCAGTCATCGTACCTGCAGTCCAGGCCGAGACGTTGGAATCTATGCGGCCGTCGCCTACTGGTGGCTGGCGTGTGGTGTCTGGACGTCGTCGGCGCATGCGGGGGCAGTCGTGCAAGCCTGATTCCCAAGAAGGCAAGCTTGTACCTCTGTCCAACAGGTTTGATGCATTGTCTGGAACTGATTCAGTCCTGCAATCGTCGGCAGCCCCGCAGCCCGCTAAGTCTGGACAACTGCAGAAGGGGGTCTTAGTGGTCGGTAGCTCCAACATTAGGCGCTTTATCGAACCCCTTAGGGAAATGGCGAAGAGGTCGGGGATAAATCCCTGTATCCATTCATTGTGTATTCCGGGGGGTCTGATCCGAGATGAGGAACAGGCCATCCCGGATGCCATTGAACGGACAGGGTGCAGCCAGCTGCGGATTGTGGCTCATGTCGGCACCAATGATGCTTGCTGCCTAGGGTCGGAGGATATCCTCTCGTCCTTTGGGCGACTTGCAGAAAGGGTGAACTCTGTGGCCATTGGCTGCAAGATTTCTGCTGAGCTATCCATCTGCAGCATTGTCGATAGGACTGACTGTGGACCTCTGGTTCAGAGCCGTGTTGAGGGGCTGAACCAGAGATTACGGCGCTTCTGTGATAGTCATGGCTGCAGATTCCTTGATCTTCGCCCTGGGGTTGAGTCTTGTAGGAATCCCTTGGATAGATCAGGGGTGCACTACACACGGGAATCGGCTACACGGGTGGCAGGGGCCGTGTGGAATGCATTGGGGGGTTTTTTAGGCTGAGGGAGGATGACCCTGAGGAGGAAATTCAGTTGCGGACAGCCAAGATAAATTCATCACCGCGTGTTAGGGGCAGCTTAAAAGAATCCCAAACATTAAAAGTTCTAGTAGTTAACTGCAGAAGTGTTTGTAATAACTAGCCTGAACTCGAAAACGTTATTCGTAGTACAGATGCTGATATCGTAATAGGCACAGAAAGTTGGTTAAAACCGGATATAAGTTCAGCCGAAATTTTTAATAGTAACATGAACATTTTCCGTAAGGATAGGTTGCATTCTCAAGGAGGTGGTGTATTTATAGCTGTTAGTAAGTACCTCCCATGTAGCGAAATTAGATGTCCATACTGTCTGCGAAATCATATGGATCAAGCTCAACGTAGCTAGGACAAAACTTGTGATAGGCTCCTTCTATCGTCCACCCGATGCAAGCGTAAATATTGCCGAGGCCTTAAGAAATAATGTAAATAATATAGCACGGCAATTTCCGGACCATACAATAATGCTAGGAGGTGACTTTAACTTGCCAGATATCGACTGGACTAATTACGTTCACGTTACTGGGGGCAGGGATAAAGCAGCTTGCGAAATCATTCTAGACCTCTTCTCAGATCACAATCTTGAACAGCTCGTAACTGAACCAACGCGATGCCTCAACGGTAACGAAAATATTTTAGATATAGTTGTTACAAATAGGCCTGAACTATTCACGGATATTTCTACCACCGCAGGAATAAGTGATCACAAAGCTGTAATTGCTACAGTAAAACTAACAACCACGCGCAGAAAGAGAAAAGAGAGGATCGTTTACAGATTCGAAAAGGCTTCAAAAGAGTGTTTTAGAGCGTATTTGAGGCATAATTACCACACCTTCTTAGTAGCAGGAGGCACCGTTGAAGAGAGGTGGCATCGATTCCTACATATAGTCGGGGAAGGTATGAACTTGCATATACCGAAACGGACAATCAGGGAAGAGAACGATCCCCCATGGTACACACGGGAGGTTAAAAGGTTACTCAAGAAGCAAAGGAAGATACATGCACGATCAAAAAGGACGATGCATCGGACTGATTTAGATAAGTTAGAGGAGATAAGGGGACGTGTTAAGAATGCGATGCGTGAGGCCTTTAATAACTTTCGTGACAATTCTCTCTCTAAGAGCCTCACTGAAAACCCTAAGAAATTTTGGTCGTATGTAAAAAAAGTTAGTTGTAGTGGGAACAATAAGCCAGTTCTAATAAAAGACGGACGGGAAGTTGAAGACAGCCGCGACAAGGCTACCGTATTTAACACCGAATTCAAAAATTCATTCACGCGAGAAAACATGGAAAACATCCCCACTTTACCACATCGTGTGGAATTAGAGATGGATCCGATAGAAATTGATAGCGTAGGAATTGTAAAGCAATTAAAACTCCTGAAGTGGGGTAAAGCGCCGGGTCCCGATGGTATACCGGTAAGAGTATTTTCTGAATACGCGGAGGATATTGAACCATTTCTGTCAGATATATTCCGTAAATCACTAGAAGAGAGAAAAGTACCTTCTAGCTGGAAGATAGCCCAGGTAATTCCCGTTTTTAAGAAAGGAGATCGGAGTGATCCTAGGAATTATCGACCCATATCTCTAACATCGGTCTGCAGCAGAATTCTGGAACATGTCATATGCTCGAACATAATGAAGTTTCTAGATGAGAACGAGTTACTTACACCATGTCAACACGGATTTCGGAAGAAGAGATCGTGTGAAACACAATTGGCCCTATTTTCCCACGACATAATGAAAGTTATCGATGCAGGTTCGCAAGTTGATGCAGTTTTTTTGGATTTTCAGAAAGCTTTTGATTCTGTGCCACACAACCGACTTTTAGCGAAGATTCGAGCTTACGGTATTTCGGCTCAGATTTGCGAGTGGATACGTGATTTTCTAACTGGTCGATCACAGTATGTCGTTGTTGACGGGGAAGCCTCTTCTAAGATAAATGTTACTTCGGGCGTTCCTCAAGGAAGTGTAATAGGTCCACTTCTTTTCTTAATATTTATAAACGATCTAGGTGACAACGTCAAATGCTGGTTGCGATTGTTTGCCGACGATGCGGTTATCTATAGGGAAATAAGGTGCTCCGACGATTGCTTAGAAATTCAGCGTGATTTGGATGCTATTTTCGATTGGTGCCGTAAATGGCAGCTTACACTTAATTGCAAAAAGTGCAAGGCAATGCGGATAAGTAACAAGAAGAATCAGTTTGTTCACGAGTACAAAATAAACAATTCAGCTGTTGACACGGTTGATTCCGTGAAGTATCTGGGGGTGATAGTACAAAGCAACATGAAATGGGACATGCACATAACTTCCGTCGTAGGCAAGGCAAATTCTAAATTACGATTCATAGGTCGTATTTTGAGGAATTGTAATGCTCAAACAAAGGAGATAGCGTATAAAACACTAGTGCGTCCGCATCTGGATTACTGTTGTGGGGTTTGGGATCCGTATCGCAAGGTTCTGATTGACTCAGTTGAGAGGGTGCAGAGGAGAGCCGCTAGATTCGTGACTTGTTGTTACAGCCCTTATGAAAGCGTCACAGAATTGATACATAGATTGGGCTGGGATAGTTTGGAAGACAGACGACGTAGCTTGCGTTCGAATTTATTGGAGAATATGCGAAAAAATTTAAATTTCGAGTGCAATGAAATACTTCTTCCGCCAACCTATTTAGGTCGCAATGACCGGAGGGATAAGATTAGAGAAATAAGATGCCGTACTGATACTTATATGTATTCCTTCTTTCCTCGCACTATTCGGGATTGGAATGGGCGGGTTTAGGATTGGTGCTTAGCACCCTCTGCCACCCACAATTTTTGTGATTTGCAGAGTATGAATGTAGATATAGATGTAGATTACCCTCTCCAACAAGTGCAAAACTTTGAAACCTTTTCCTACCACCTGTCCTATGTGTCCTGCCCAGTTAAGTTTGTTATCAAAAGTAATTCCAAGATATTTACATTTCAAGTCTTCAGTAAGCAATTCTTTCCCCTCACACGGTTGTTTCAGAAATCAATGTTCAAAACCTTATTTAGCAATAACTTGGGGTTCACAGTATCTGAAGGATGACAAAATGAAATTTTACAAATTTTTTAGACATCCACAATCTACATTTCATGATCTGATGATGAAATTGAGAGTTTGGTTATAGAAAAAAGTCACTTTCTTGAGGCAATCAATAACACAAAAACAATATTCAGTCAAAGAGGACTGGAAATTTCCCAATTTTCTTTATCAGATTCTCCAAATCTACTAAACTAACATCACAATATTACCATCAGACTAATTGGTCCGTAATAGTGGATGTTAATGGTGGGTGATGTATTTTAAACTAACTTCAGTAAAATAAGTGCCAATAATAATAATACTATCTGTGCGGTAATGTGTTGGTTAAATATGGCCCACTCTTAAACATGGAGTTTGTGCAACAGTGTCAGTAATTTTGAGTGTGAACTCCACCCCTGTCCTATTTTCCAAATTCATTGAAGATTCTATAAATACAAAAAAGTGGCTATTGCATTTCTTCAAAAAATCTTAATTTAGTGCTAACTTCACCTACAAATAGATTTATCTCACTTCAACCAGAGATGTCATTACTGCTTCTTCAATTTAAATAATTTTGGGATATGTCAACGAAAAATAAAATATAAGGCTAAAATAATTCAACTTAACTGCAGTCCTCACATTTGTGGATACAAACAAAAATTTTGTTGCTTTATATTATTTTGAAGGAACCAATTCATAAGTGTTTTATCATGGAAAAAATAAGAAAACCTTTCATAATCAGTCTGTTCAGTTACCTCTGTTTAAATTCCAATTTTTCAATGAAATGTAATGTCCACTAGGTTTGTATTTTATTTGAGTAAGTTTTGATTTTTCTCCTCTATTTGTAATTATTAGGATGGAATTTCAAAAAAAGGGTAATGGATCCACCCCCAAAAGATTAATAACTAATTCTGCAATTTCTTTTACACAATGTAATATTTTTATGTGAGAACAACAAATTTTTCCTGTTATATCTCTAACTTGGGGGAAGAAGCTGTTTTATTGCTAGAAAAGTATTTGTGCAAAATTATTGCTGTGGAATAAGTGTGATTAATAATTTTATAGGGTATTAGCACCCACATTTGTTTTTAAAGAAAAATAAAACCTGGGGTTTTTCCAGCTAAAATCTTTACATGCTCTAAAAATTGGATTGAGAAAATTGTTTTTATGATTACTCATGAGAAACATTTTTCAATTCCTTTCCTTGAAGCTCATTTTCTCTTTAAGAAATCTCATTACAATCCCAACTCTTAAGGACTATTTCATCCCTAAAATGTTTTTCCATAGGTAATCTAAAATTTTTGTACACTACTAAATGTTTTAAAATTATAAAAATTAGAGTGGGATGCTGGGTAAATCTTTCTTGCTAGAAAGACCATTCAAGATGTCCATAAGAAATATTAACATGTCATGGAGTCATACAGGCTCCCACAGCAGTAAATCTTTTTAGTCGAGGTATTAGGCCTGCCAGGGAAATGTGGAAAGTAGTAAAAGGTATGCTGTTTGCAGGGTGCTGGTCAAAAAATAATAATTCTATATCGGTCAGGCAGTTTGGTATGTTTCTGTTAAGGGATGGGCCATCAGGGGTAACACTTGTCAAGAAGTGGCACATGGACTACAGTGAGATCTTCGAGAAAATGCTGGGCATTTTTACTGTGGGAAGGAAGATGTATGAGTATAGGTTGGATGTGTTGATCTGTAAAGGTTGAGATGCGAGAAAAAATGATTACACCATTGGAGGACATAACAGAATGACAAGAAGCCACGGACAGTGTAGTTCAATTATTATTTGGATAGTGAAATTATTGCAAATGTTTTAAGGTTTTTCATTGTGACTTGAACTGCCATTACTCTATACACATTAAAAAATATTAGCATTAAGTCTGTCAGATCAATAATTGAAATTAGCATTGATGTGACCAACTAATTTGGAAAGTTCTACTTTCAGAAGTTACCATTCTCCTATATTTTTTTATAAGAGAACTTTAGTTTTTAATGGCTGAAATTTTATCAGAAAAAAATGATGGATAATCCTTTTTTCCATTAAACAAAATTTCGCCTTTCTCACTCAATCTCAATTATTTTTTAAACTGCTCTACCTGCATCCTCATACAATTCATTTTCATCAACTTTCTTTTGCTTCAACTACATCAATAGACTTAAAAAATTGCATGAAAAGATGATGTCACAGTTTTAAAAGCTTTTGTTACCAACTATGTGCTTGTTAAACGAATTAGTAATTGAAGTTTATTCGAGTCATTTATGGTCATATTAAACACATATTTTGAACTTTAAAAATTCTTTAATGGATATCACTCCACCTTCCAGAGAAAATCTGCCTGAAAAAGATAGGTTCTGTTAAATAACGAGTTTGTTATTTTATAACACATGTTTTAATTTTTGTTGGAAAATATTCAACTGGTCACACTGCATTCATTGTGTGTGGGCACTTTGTTTCCTAAGAATGCAGATACCCATACTTGCTGTCAATCATATGAAATTGGAAAGAAAAAAACATTTTAAAAACATAGTTTCTTTGCTAAGCCATTGAATTGTTTCACATATCAGTATTGTCCTCACTGAACATTTTAAGTCTTCTTTTGTGTATCAACACAACCCATCACAATCTACAAATACTTCCAATTGCTTCTTGAAATTTTTTATCTATATTTTCCTTTTGAATTTACACTTCTTCTTTAACTTTACATAGAAAACGAATTGGCTTAATCGCACCATACTTTTCAATTCTCTGTTGTATCCCCAAATAGTCTTCTGTTGTTGTTGTTATTGGGGTTTTAGGGCGCGTCGACGACGGGGTCATTAGCGCCAAATAGTCTTCTCATTGGCTAATCCCAGAAATTGAGGGGACCAAACGTGTTTCATATCTAAAGCCTGATGACAATTTTGTGGTGTCTGAGCTTACAAAAGAAATAAGTGATCATGAAGCAGTGATGACACATATAAAGGGTATAGTAGGCCACTGACTAAAACTATTGTGATTATAGATACAGTTACAGTAAGGCACATCTCACTGATCTGAAATGATATTTCATCAAAACATTTAGTATTTGAAAAAACAGCTTCAGTACAGTGAAAAGGTCTTCAAGATTTCAACGCGACACTAAATGTTTGTTCCAAAACAAAAATTAAAAGTATTTTTGTAAAAGTCTTCTAAATTTATGTATTTATATTTCTCCATTACTACAACTTTACAGTTTTAGGTTTATGCATATCTAGTGTGATGTTTCATTACCACCTGCCATGTATATATATTTTAGTCTTTTCCAAGGAATTATTGATAGTTCACTTCATAATAGTTTACTCCCACCACCTCAACTTCTGTTCTCCATAAATAGCTAGCCATGAGTTAGGCCATGGAGTGTTGCACACCCCTCGTTGCCACATGGCCCAGTCCTATGTACATGAATAAGTTTTAAAACCAAAATATTGTAAAATATGTTCATGTTATCGTGTTCATTTGACCCTTCTGTGGTAACTGACAGATTTTTTCTTTATCATAAGAAGAACTCAAAGATAGTATAATTTACATCAATGTGACATGTTCCAATAATGGGCAGTCGGAAAATGTTTTACACATAATGCAGATAATACATGTTATTCTGATTATATATAATTTATATTTTAAGTACAAATCATGAATTTTCTCAATGAAGTAACTCTTCTCTCTCATTGGCTAATCCCAAGATTAGAGAGGTTGAGGGAACCAAACATGTTGCATATATTCAACATAAATTTTTGGAGAGAAACATGACCTACTTGGATCTTTCATGTTTAACTATAAACCATTTGTTGCAGTAAGTGCATTAAAACTGTTGCAGAATTTGAGTTTGTTATGTTACTGTGATTCACATGCTTAATGAATCTTAATTTGAGCAAATAAGTGTCTTGTGGTTTTAATTTTGATTACAGCTGCCTTTGAATCCATTGGAACCATGCTAGCATCTGCTGAGACACCTTTGTTTGCTGCAGAAGAAGCGAAGAAGGCACTCATAGGACTTGCACGGGATTTAAGAGGGCTAGCCTATGCTTTTAACACTAAAACATCATATATGATGTTATTTGACTGGATGTATCCTTTTCATGTGTTTTATATGCATAGATATTTTCTTTTGTTTGAGTATAATAGCTAATGTGCCTTTTTTTATATAGTAATTGCTTCTTTGATTAATGTATTTTCTTACATCAAATGATTAGATATCCAAACTACACTCCAATACTGTTGCATGCCGTGGAATTATGGTATCATGATCCGCAAGTTACCACACCAGTTCTCAAACTGTTTGCAGAACTTGTCCAGAATCGATCACAAAGACTTCAGTTTGATGTTTCTTCTCCTAATGGTATTCTTCTGTTCCGCGAGGCAAGCAAGGTTATCTGTAGCTATGGTAATTATTTCTTTACTAGGTATTTTAACCTTTTTGCTCATATGAGAAACCTTATGAAATTTATTTATTTATTTATCAATCTTGTTCCATGGATCCCCGCTGAGGAAGGACCTCTGGGATGTGTAACATGTAATGGTTGATACACATACATACAATATGAGTCATAATCATAGTGAAAACAATTATACATTACAAAGACAAATAAAGAGAATAAGAATAAACATTAATTTTTGCAATTGAGTTTTGCAAAAGGTCATAATGAATTTTGATCAAATTCTTGAATGGAGTAGGAATAGTTGCCAATAAGATAATCTAAGTTTTTTTAAAAGAAAAAAAATATATATATCTTTATTATTTGCAAACTGTTTTATACTCTTGGGAAGTTTATTAAACAGATGTATCCCAGAATAATTAACTCCTCTTTGTAGTAATGACAGAGATGTTTAAATTACAAGGAAAGGGAAAATGACTCATCACTCACCAAAGTTGAAGGCATGTAGGAACCTTCGGCTTGTGCACTCCTTCCGAACCACATCACTCATCATTTTTAACATGAAGAATGTTTAAGACCGAAATATTGTATATTTTTGTTTTCGTCGCTGTCTTCAACTTTGGTGAGTGATGAGTCATTTTCTGTTTCCTTGAAATTTATATTGCCTGGAGCCGTGTCCTTTTTCCTTTGTTTAATGACAGAGATGTTTGTGTTTTTTTGCAAGTTGTTTGTGGTTTTGCAAGTTGTTTCTGTTTCTTGTATTGAAATTGTGTATCTGTGAATTAGATGTTCTATGACAAAGCACATGATAGAATATCTATTCTGAGAAGTCGTAAGAATATTGAGTTTTTTAAAGAGTTGTTTGCAAGAAGTTCTTGGTATTACCCTACACAGCATCTTAGTAGCTCTTTTCTGTGTTTTTTTACTTTGTGAAGAGTTTCCCCCAAAAAAATATGCCATATGACATCACTGAATGAAAATATGAGCAGTACACCTGTTTTATTAAATCTAGATCTGCTGTTAGAGAAAAATTTCATATTGCAAAGATGGCACTACCTAACTACATCAGTATGATATGTTCGTGCCAGCAGAGTTTCATCTATTTTAATACCAAGGAATTTTATACAGTAATACCCCGCTTTACGCGAGGGATACATTCCGATAAAAGTCGCGTTAAGTAAAATTCGCATATATCGGGGTTTACGATTAAACATAGTCAAAACTTAATGCAAAAAAAATACAAATCATTTGAATCAATCACTTTAATTCTAAGAACACTTTATGCAATATCACATTTTTTAATTATTATTATTATTATTATTTTTTTTTTTTTTTTTTTTTTTTTTTTTTTTTGACGTTTCTTTTACGTTCTTGTAAAATACGTTAATTACACCCAACGCTGTTTTTAGTTGTTTGACACACGGTCAAAACATGGTCATCATCACTGTCTATGCTCTGCAATATATCCAAACCTGAATAAATTTTTGAAAGTACATTTTGTATTCCGCTTGAAGATAAAACTCTCTCTTCTACTTGTTCTTCCTCATAGTTTGTGACATTATTCTGTAACTCAATCAGATCTTCATTGCTGAGAGGTTCGTCATAAGTTGCTACAAGTTCTTCAAGATCTTCTACCGCGACATCTTCAAGTTCAGACCCTTCAATCATTGCAGCAATGTCTTCAAGCACTTGTCTGTGCATTTGGACAATTCTTCTAGGTGCTTCCACTACATCTGGCCAAATATTATGCCACACCCCGTTCATACAACTCTTTTTAACTTCGTTCCAAGACTCGTCTATGTTGTGAATAGCATTCACGATGTTGTATGACTTCCACCACTCTCACATAGACTGTCTTCCTTCCCCGTCAGTTTCACGAATTAGTTGGCTAAAAGTGCGGTGATGGTAATAAGCTTTGAAGTTTTCTATTGCTCCCTGGTCCATATGTTGTAATATAGACGTAGTGTTTGGTGGAAGGAACTTCACATACACTTTTAAGTCTTTCGGCGTATCAAGTGAGGTTGGATGTCTTGGGGTACTGTCTAAGAGTAATATAACTTTACGTTCAAGCCCATTTCTGTCACAGTACGATTTGACTGACGGGCAAAAGCTATTAGAATACCAGTTTTGAAAAACTTCCCGTGTAACCCACTCCTTTCTGTTGGACCGCCACACGACTGGTAGGCTTGTGTTGTCTGTACCTCGCATTGCATGGGATGTTCCTGAAAGGTAAACCAGTAAGGGTTTCAGCTTGAAATCACCAGTGTCATTACCACCCAGCAGAAATGTTAATCGACCTTTCACAGCTTTGAAACCACTCGCTTGATGTTCCTCTTTAGAAATGAAAGTTCGAGATGGCACATTTTTTCCAGTAAATCCCGGTCTCATCAACATTGAAGATGAGACAAGCAGGAATTTTTTCTTGTGCTACGAAATCTTGAAACTTGTCTGGAAACTCAGCTGCAGCTTGAGAGTCTGCGCTGGTGGCCTCACCTGTTATCTGGATATTGTGAAGATTGGAACGCTGCTTGAAGGGATGAAACCAGCCTCTGCTGGCAGCAAAAATCGGAGTGGAACTCCCTTCACCTTCTTCTGTCTTTAACATCTCATACAAAGATTTTGCTTTTGTGCTTATGAGATTGTGGCTCGATGGTGTGTTGTTCTTATTTAAATCTTCGATCCAGACTGCTAGCAACTTCTCTATTCTTTCTAGGATAGACGATCACGAATGAGAATGTTTTGTTGCACTTATAGGTGTTGAACTTTCGCTGGAAAGTTTAATTTTTTCCAGATTTTTAAAAATCTATCTTATAGTCGATTCTGATAGACCAAAATCTCTGCTAACAATTGTTGCTTTGCCTCCATTTTCCATTCTTCTTATCATCTTCAATTCCAAAGTTACACTTTTACGCTCTTTTTTTCTTCATAGGTGACAATTTTAACCTAGCGTTAAATTATGTATCTCCGCCAAATGTTAAAAGATGACTGCCAGCCGAGATAAAGATATGGAACAAATGATCTAAATGAGGGAATCCCAATAGAACAAAGTCGTAGGACGAGGAATCCCCAATTCTTCGATCAGAATGGTCAGAGAAAGGGGGGATTCCCACGATCAAAGATAAACCAAAGACTACATTATGTACATACATATTCTTAAGTAAGCAATTCGTGTAATGTGAGGCATTTTAACACGAAATTTGAAATTCGCGTTAAAGCGAAACCACGCATAACGGGGTCGCATAAAGTGGGGTATTACTGTACTCTTTGTTTCTAAGATTATGTTATTTTTTATAATTTATATGTAAATCCAGCTGTGCATAATTTTTTGTTTTAAACCTAATGTGATGTGTTCCTTTTTTTTTTTTCAAAATTTCATTTTAATGAATTTGGCTTAAACCAAATTGCTACTTAACTATGCACTTCATTTCCATGAAATTCTAGATTACTGTTTGGTGTTTTTCTCACAGTCAGGTTAGTGTCATTTGCAATTAAATCACTCTTAACTTATCAGATAAATTTCCAGGAAAGTCATTGAATTGAGACAAAGAAAATAATAATAAAAAGTGCCAGCAGGTGGAAAATCTGGATTATACATATATTTTGATCAGAACAACAATGTTTAGTTCTTATAAGTAATAAATTTCATACTGCTGTGCCAAATTTTAGAAGGAAAAAGAAAAAGAAATGTTCTGAATATTTCTGTGCCATATTACTACTAACTGACAAGTGGGAAAAGTGGATGACCACTTGTTGCAGTATATGGTTTGTCTATTGGAATTGTTTGCTTGTTTATCAATCAACAGCCTAAAATGTCCCAGTCCTTTTTCCTGATAAAAGATACTCCTTACTAACAGACATTTCACCAAAATACCTTCTCGTAGTTCCTTAATTCTTTCTCTTTGATTAACATTCCTTCACTTCAGTTTCGCCTCTTACTTATATCTTTATAGCATGATTGGACTTTTTCTGGGCCATTGTTCACTAAACAGTTTGCCCATAAATTCATTCTTCCTCTTATCGTATGACTTGCACAGTTTTTAAGATACACTTGCCAACTAAAAATTTGAAACACCCAGAAGACATAGCCGGATATCGATGTAATTTCATACACCAATGGCAGGTATGTAAATGATTAGAGTTGCAATTCTCTGTGACAGGGAGTGTGGCCCCCAGAGTGCATTAGTATTTTTGCCAGGCCTATTAGGGTATGTAAAGGGCATGAAAAGCATTGGATGTTGTTTTATCACTGGAAAGAACATGGAGATTGCATGTACTTGTTTGAGAAAGTGTTATCAGCACTGAAGGGACCTCATTGTGGGTTTTCATATAGGCAGCTTGTTGAATTTGGCAATATCTAGATTTGTATGTGGCAGCGGCTAGTTATTGGACCGTGTGGGAACCTGACGAATGGCTTACTATTTGTGTAAGTTCAGATGTACCATGTCTGACCACCACAAGGGAGGCTCACTGTATTGTGTGCCAAGCACATTGTAACCCATTCACATCAGTTCCTTCCATCCGAGAACAAATAACAGACACCCTGTAACATTCTGTGTTATCAGTCACCATTGGTCAGAGGCTTCTAACAGCCGGATTAGTGAACTACTGTCATGTGTAGGCTGCTATCAACACCACAACACAAATGGCTGCATTTGGAGTGGTGCTGTGATTGGGAAACATGGAGTGCTGATGAATGGCATCACCTTGTATCCAGCGATGAATCGTGGTTCTGAGCTGCCTCAGATGACCATCATCTGCAAGTAGGCAACCTAGGTAGTGGTCCCATTCTTCAATTGTTTTGAAGAGGTGATGTTACTCTTGGCATGGTATGGGGAGCCATTTGGTATGACTAAGGTCATGACTGGTAGTGACTGAGGGAACTCAGACAGCACAACGGTATTTCATGTACATTCTGCATCTTAATGTATTACCTTTGATGTGACAATATCATGGTGTCGTTTTTCAATGGGATAACACTTATCCACAAATGACGTGTGTCTATGAACTGTGTGTGTGATGTTAAAGTATTACCATGGCCAGCAAGCTCCCCATATCTGTCCCTTATAGAACATGCATGGGACCAGCTTGTATGTCAACTCCATCCCAGTGCCAGGTATCCAGTGTATCAAGGACCATTTACAACAGTTGTGGGCCAACTTGCCTCAGGATTGGACACAACCAGTTTTATGACATCTTTCCCAATCGAATCAGTGCATGCATCCAGAGGGGGTTAAATTTCATACTGATAAGTGTGTTCATGCTACCAAGTTCTTTGCAAATTTGACTCTCTTTTTAATCACTGAAAAAACATCATGTAGCCTCTCAATGAGATCGTGTAGTTTCATTTGGTTTCCTCCTCATATTCTGGGTGCTTCACTTTTTTGTCACCCAGTATATTTATTGTGTATATAATTTCATCACTTGCCTTCCATCTTGTTCATTTTGCTAGATTCTGCAGCCTCATTCACACCAAGTTAATTTGTCAGTGCCCAGATCTAGGCTCATAACAGTGTAGAAACTCAAATGGAGTGAAGTCTTTCCATGCCTAAACTTCTTTAGATTTTATTAGGATTCCGTTTCTGGATGTTGGCATTGGTATGGATTTTATTTGTAGAACTAAGACTCCAGCCACTATATCTTCATGGTATTCCGCTAAAACCAATGTTAACAGCAGGCTGAGTTGGTCTTGGAGGTCATTCTGTACATTCAGCATTGATTAAATATTCTGATTGATTTACTTCATAATCAGTTACAATACTGACTGATCTGATGAACAGTGCAAGGTATTAAGGGTATGAGAAAATTTATCCGTTACCTTTTTATAACCTTAGAAAACCATTTTAAGTTTTTTAGTTAACAACTACTCCATTCAAGAATTTGAACAAATTAGTGTTTATTGTTATTCTCTTTATTTATCTTTGGAACATATACTTGTTTTTACTATGATTATTACTCATATTGTATGTATATGTATTAACCATGACATGTTTCACATCGCAGAGGTCCTTCCTCAGCAGGGATCCATGAAACAAGATTGATAAGTAAATAATATGCCTGGCAAACTTGTGCATTAGAGTTTAGTGCCAAGAACCAGTTTTTTCATTCAATTGTTCAAACTTCTAAAGTATCAGGCTAATGTTGTATGCTCCAAGATATAAGATACCTAAATCGTCATCAGAAATGGATGTTTTACACATGGAATAACACAGTACACATTGACCAGTGAGCTGCTATCATGTTGGCAAAGTTTATAACTCTAGCACACAGGGAAAAACACTACAGGTTATGTTTCTTTCAGTCAGAATTATAATAGAGTGTAATGTAAAGTTGGGCATAATTCCTGATGACCTGGGAAGAAAAACTAAAGGTTCCAGAATTTGCTGCTTGTTACAGGTTGTAGCAACATGCAGTTTGGGGATTAAGAATGCTTTATTAACTATATGGTGCATTACTATTGTTTCACATTTATCCTACTTTTCATTTGTTGACTTCATGCATTCATTTTCTGCTTATAATTCATGCAGTGTGTCACATTACAGTAGGCTTGCCCCTTCAGTACCTAACTTATTTTAATTATATTTATTCTATGAGTATCGGTGACTTACGAGTCGGACAGTTGAGGAGCGGTCAGAGAGGGAGTGTAGTGGAGTCGGGCAGAGAACGTCGTGTGTATCGTTCCTCTGGTTTTGTGAAAGTGATGGAAAGAATTGTTTTTACACTCTGAAGAACCTGCATCTTCGGATCGTTTGTCACTATTAGTAATTTGCTGTGTGTGTGTTATTATTATTTTTTTTCCATTGGTGGCCGGGTACTATTGTGCAGCATAGAACTCAGAATAAATCTTTGGTCTACATACTCGAAGTGATTCTTTGAAGAAACATATAGTTATATTTGTTCTGGATTTGTACCCTTGCCAGCCGATGGTGGCGACCAATAATTAATTATATCGAAGTCTGATCGTCCTTACATTAGGTGGTAAAAAATAATTATAAAGGGGACTAATTAACAAGTCGGAAGGAACTGCTGTGATCATCCCGACACACTATTTCAGTTTGTTCTCCGACATGGCTTCGCGACAGGACAGTTTCCTGCTCTGCCAAGTATTAGTGTGTGAAAAGAACGACTAATCAAATAATAGTGACACTGTATTGTCGTCACGTATCAATATTTTTAATCTGACATTGTCGTACAACATTACAAGCTTGTTCTCCGACAAGTGGTATGAAACTAAGGATAAAGATATTAAGTCAGTCACTGTGCTCTGTTCTTGTTTGTTTTCTTATGGTTTTTTATTTCAAAATAACATTTTTTGAACCCAATTTCTGATAAATGAAATCAAAGACATGCATAAATTTCATGTATCAAAGTTGAAAGCAGGACAAGAAACACAATTAGCATATGGCTGTTCAGATTATCTTTTTCATTTCAAATCTGGCAAGGAGAAATATAATGAATCAAGATCTTGTGACATAATAGTGAAGAGGTTATTATGCATATGGTGTGCTCCTTTTATTCACAAACTGTGCAATCTGCCTTCAGATTTGTTAAGTAATTATAACAATTCTATTTCTCCACCCAAGTCTGCTTCAGTTGAAAAATATTATATCAGTAGTTACATTAAAATGGTGTTAGTGAAGATAACTATAAATGTTCCGTTGCCTTTATACATTAATTAGTGTTTGTTTTCTATGACAGGGACACACATACTAAATGTGGAAGTACCAAAGGATCAGATATATCCCATGAAGCTCAAAGGAATTTCCATATGTTTTTCAATGCTGAAAGCTGCTTTGTGTGGAAGTTATGTTAACTTTGGAGTGTTTCGTTTGTATGGTGATGAGGCTTTGGACAATGCTCTCAATACCTTTGTTAAGTTGTTACTTTCAATACCCCAGTCAGATCTGTTGGTAAGTACCTTCTTTCCTTCTGTGGAACTTATCAGAATTGCTTTTGTGGCAGCCTCTGGCTCTAATATTAAACAGGTTAAAATATAATTCTGTTCATATTTGTTATTCAGTATGTAGTGGCATAAACATTTATTTATACTTATTTTTGCTATGAATTGGTAATTTTCTCTGTTAGCAGGTTGTATGTACAGTAGTTACATAAAGGATTTTACAGGTTCTAACATTCAGGTACCTTTCAAAATTAATGTCTGTTATGATAAAATTATCTGCCGCTCCTTATGATCTGGATGACGGTGTCCCCAGGTACCCAAATTCAAAACTGTGTAAGCAGTAATGTATTGATTAAATACTAATATTTCAATCCTCTTGATGTATGTTAAATTAATAAATATGGTAAAAGCAATTATTTGACCTATTGTCCCTTTCTTAAAGTCAAAACAGTTACAATTTCTTGTCAAAATTTGCATGATATAAGGATAATTGTGCCAACCAACGTGCCATTAGGCAATGATGATAAGGAAGGATTGGGACAGGTAACCAATCACTCATCTTAGATGGAGGCAGGATGGCCATGAGAAACACACTTTACAATGTTTAGATTAAACTCTTAATCATAGAAGAGAATCGGATATCTGATCGCTGAGACTCATCACACAACTTAAGTGGTAATTCACATGACATTGAATTGGTAAGGAAATTTCAGCGAAAGATCCTGACTATTACTGAAGTTGTTTCTCTCTCAATAATAATTCATTGCTGTTATCCATTAAAGAAGTGAGTTAATGAAATAATGCAGCTACCAGTAGTATTTTTTTAACAGAATTTACTTTTGTATTCATTACAAAGTTTCAGTTGGTCACATGTCAGCATTTATTTATTACAAGTCTGTAGTCCTAGAGTTATTGTACAAAATCAAAATCTGCTTGGGTGTGTTCATCTAAATATGAAAGTTCTTTTAAATTTAATGATTAATACTCATAAATTTTAACACAAAAAAAAAATAGAAAATAAAATCTAACGTGTACAAAATACCTGATCTTAAGGAGAGGACATGGTAAATTTCAACAAGTAGGTGTCTTTCATTTCTGAAGTTTGATAGTTTTCACATATAATTTATATATTAGGTATAAGTGTATTACTTGATCAAAATAGTCACCGTTTTTTGCATTTACTTTTGCCAGTTAATGGAAACAAATCACACATATTTATGGTCAATTGTTTTTGCCATGGAGACGTCGTTTCGCAGCAAACCATTATTATAAAATAAAGACCTTATGTAACTGATGTGAATGTGGAAAAAATCTTTATAATTTATATAACTAAAGGAAATTATATCCATAGTGTTGATTATTCAGCTAAAAGTTTTATAAAAATGTTGGACTGTTATTTGTGACCATTTCACATGATTAATAAATTACTTTCTCTTTCAGGATTATCCAAAATTGTCACAGACATATTATGTGTTGTTGGAATGCCTCGCTCAAGATCATATGAGTTTCCTCTCAACACTAGAACCACGTGTGTTTCTCTACATTCTTTCCTCAATCTCGGAAGGACTTACTGCTTTAGGTGTGAACCTCAATTTCTTCACAGGTATAGTCGCAGACATCTTCATTAGACCCTGTTCTGTTTTTATGATCTATCCCCATATTTATGATTTTGAGTTTAAATTTGATAAGTGTCATTAGTAGAGAAAAAGCATGATGAACATTTGCTTTTTATGTGGAGTCCAGCTCATATAGCCTTTAGTTTATGGGTCAGGATGAATATGTCTGTGACTTAACTGTCCACTATTGTAGTGATTGCTTTATAAAACTGTTGTTTGCTGTAGGAAAAGGGGTCAGCTTGCAAAATATCAGTTAAGTGGCATGACAAAAAAAATGTTTGAAGCGTAATGGTTTTATGTTGTATTTATTTTTCTTTCTTATTATTCATAAACTTGTTGTTTTGAATGTACTTTATTTCCAGTGTCTATACATTACCATATGACCTTAAAAACCGCATGAGTTCCTTCTTTTTGAGCTTACAAAATTCTTACTTAGTGACTAAAAAGTTCCTTTGCATTACAGACACCATGGTGTGCACGGGTTGTTGTGCTACTTTGGATCATATTGTTACGTATCTATTCAAGCAGTTAACTCAGAAAGGTAACGCATATTTAAGTAAGCTGTTTTAGTATAACTTTATTGTCTTTATATTAAAATAACAAATTTATAGTTAAGTGTAATTGCTGTCATGGTTCAAATTTATTGTAAATAGTAAGATGCCCTTTGCCCAAAAGTGTATTCATTTTAAAGCACCCATCACTTTTCATTATAGTATTTGCTTTATTATTTTAAGATGGTGAAACATATTTAAGTTCATAATTTGTAATGATCTATAACTCATTATTTAGAGAAACTAGAGTAATTTTCTTCTAACAGCTCTGTTAATTATTAATGTTTCAAACATGTTATCACTTATCAAAAAATATTTAGTTCTTACTGATAAAATTTACAGGGAAAAAGACTCGACGAGGTGTACCCACACCAAGTGATATGTTCCTTCAAGTTCTTGAACTGCATCCTGAAATTCTCCAACAAATTCTCAGTACTGTTCTCAATGTTATTATGTTTGAAGACTGCAGAAACCAGTGGTCCATGTCAAGGCCTTTACTAGGCCTTATTTTATTAAATGAAGAGGTAATAATTCTATTTTTAAAATTTGTGAAAATTGAGCATTCTTCAACTATAAATTTTGATGTGTGTAACAAACGTGTTTGTATTTCCTGATAAAATACTGCTATTGACTTTCAATGAAAACTCCGTAAGTGCTGCCTGCCAATAATAATTTGTGATATGTTACAGCAGAATAAATTTTAAGATAACAGTCAGTTTATTCAAAACAAGTAATATGTTTTTCCTGCAAAAGGTTAAAATAAATCGATTCTCTCAATCCAGTTACTCAGTTTTTAGAGAGTGAACCACCTGCCATTTTATAAATACATGCTTGAAAATTGTAATTATTAACAAAAAGAAATGACATATATATAAAGATTGTCCAGAAAGTCATGTTCCTGTAGTAATTAAAAATCCACCAGTAAAAACTTTTTATTTTATACTAGATGATCCGACAGATATCGTCCTGTTCAAATTTCAATAAATCTGTTTGTGAATTTGTAAAAAGCTGTTGAAAATGTGTAAAGAAAGTATAAATGAGAAGGGAAAAAAAATATTCCTGAGTGATCATTGTATTTATTAACAGTTGTGTCCATGGTTATTGAATTTGAGGAGGAGTACATTCAGAAGTACGTCAATGGGAAATGCAAGATGAATTCTATCGGCAGTACACCAGTGAAATGCTGGAAATGTGTGATGTGTTTGGAATGTGATCGATCTGGAACCATGCAGTTTTGTTCCAAAATTTAAGTCACAGTTAAATTAAGTCAGAATTTCATACTAACCAAATGATTTATTTTCTTCTATTAAATTTAAATCTCAATGACTTTCAAGGTGTTTTATTTACGTTTCGATCATGCTTCACCAAACTGGTTTTGATTGTTTCGCATATCTTGCATCGTTTGCTCTTATATCTACAAAGACTTTTTATGTGCCATTGTACATTCTTCCCAAACAATCAATTTGCAATGCTGCTGAACTTTGGCCATCGCACAGCTCATCAAAAAGTTGCATGTTGGAATTTAATTGATTTGCATATTCAGCAGCAACTTGAATGCTGAATGAGTTGTTTTACTGCCTTCCAACAACATGGCTGCAATTATTGATGAAGCAGGTGCAAGCACAAATTCATTTTGTGAGCAAATCATTGCCAAAATCAATTAAATCAAAAGAGTTTTTTTCAGGTCCACTGGGAGCATCCAAGAAGAAAATCCCTCTAGTTTAATTGTTGAAAACTTTGATGAGCATATGTTTGTTGCCAATTCAACAGTGGAATATTCGCTCGAACTGTTTCTCTCAATGCATCACAGTCATTTTGTTTTTTGTGTTACAGCTCTTGATTAAATATATTGTTCGTCAGACAATTGGCTGCTGTCATGTCTAATTGAGGTAATACATTGTTTGATATCATCAAGCACATATCCTGAATTAATATCCTTGGAGTAGAAATGAAATAACTACATTTGTTGGACAGATCACAAAACAACACAAAAATAAAACCAAAGGTACTTTTTTTTTAATTTGGGCTGGAATACATTTTTATAGATTTTTCTCCAGATCTGCCAATTTTTTTCAGTATAAAAACTTTGAGTTATTTCCAGCCTCTAAGCATAAAGAACAAAACAAACAAAGAATTATGCATATCCATCATTTGAATCATGACATATGGTCTTAAGTTCGGACAAAAATCCGATAGAAGGAGGACTTTAAATTTTTTCGCAAATTTTCATATTTTCTTGGAAATTTTCCAATTTTTCTTTCTCTAAAAATCTTATTCATACTATTAGCAGCATATAAAAAAATTAGCCAAATCGGTCCAGCCATTTTCAAGTGACATGGTTACCAACAAAAAAAAATCATTTTTATTTATATAAATAAACATATCTTCTACGGCGTTTCTATGTAGTTGTCATGTAAATTCAAATTCTTTTTGTACCATGTAATAAATTTTTGTATTCATGTCTCATATTCCTCTACTTCCAGCTCATTGAGAAAAGTAGTTTTCTGGTCTCACAATCCCATCTGAACATTGGAGGTGGAAATTGGTCTACCAACACTTTCCCCCAGTCTTCAGTCTCGTATAATACCTAGCTTCTTCAACACTGGTATAACAATCACTTGCTGATGTAATTAATATACGTATATATATTTCTTATTTCAGTTTTTTATTTTTTTCCTTTATTATTAAAAAATGTAAATTTTTCTCTTGTGTTCTTTATCTTGATTAATTTATACCCCTTGGTTAACATCTCCACTGATATTATTGATGTTACGATACCTCCTCCAAAAGTAAAAACTATCATTCATGTTGGCCATGAGTGCTTGCACTAGCTTAGTCATGTGTTTCTATTTTATTGAAAAAGGGCATGATCCGAAATATGGTGCTTTTTGTGGAGCGTTCTTTATTGCTGCTGCCCTCCCTTCCATTTTGGTGAGGTGTTTCTGTATAAATATCATCTCTTAGCATTTCTTCCTATTCCAATGTTGCTCTAAATATATATATAATAACAATGAGCAGGAAAATGCTTCAAAGCAATGAAACTATGGAAGGATAGGGAAATATGACCAAACACTTACCACAGATGAAGGCGGCTGGGGCCACCAGACAGCGGTCTCTGTGTACACATCTGACACCGCCTCACTTCTGCACGAATAAGGCTGTAGGCCGAAATATTGCGCTTTTCTTGTGTTTGTTATTTTGTGTTCATCATTCCCAGCCACCTTCATCTGTGGTAAGTATTGGATCATATTTCCCTATCCTTCCTTAGTTTTATATCCATACTAGTGTAAGGCCGTGACCGATTCTTCAGTAGGTGATGGGTCTCGAATAGTTCCAGTTTTTAGGGTCAAAGTTTATGACAGGTTGACCTGATATGGCCAAATACGAACTTAACGTGTGTTTCACCCTGCAAAATTTGAATAAAATCTCTTGAGCTTAGTAGTACTAATCATGGATAGAGATGATCGCGCTATTGTATTATTGTTTCAAAGATCATAGTCACTTGACTCGAGCTGGCTGAAATACAAACTTAACTTTTACTTGACCCTAAAAGTACACTTTGCAAAATCTGAAAAATTTCTATTTAGTTTGAATGGACTGTGATCATCCATTGCAGCAATAATTCCTTAAAAAAGCATTTCATTGTTTGTGATTGAGGATAGCTAAACATTCATAATGTAATCTTTTGTCATCGTGTCCATATCGACTTGAGATAGATTGGCTATAGATTCCATATTATGAGTGTTATTTAAAAACCAAGCATCTCCCAAATCATTTAGATGGCATATCTGAAGTCTGTTGTCTACTTCAAATAACCTAATAACCCACATACAGTGAGCACAAACACAGATCATTACCTAAAATACATATAAAAAGTAAGTAAACAGTAATATATAAACTTTGGTCAAGCAACAAATTTAGCAGAAGTTTTAATAAAATTGAAATTTAGCCTAGGTCGGAATGACAATTGACATTCGTTGTTGCAGCACAGACCATGAATAATTTAAGTTTTTTATGTTGCTATTATTAGTGACATATTACTGAAAAGGTTTTTCACATTTTTTTCAGTCATTAAGTTTTTCGATTTTTTTAAATAATGAGTTATGGCAATTAATTTCATAGCAGTTACTTAGCTATTAAGGTGTGCACATAATCTCTAATTTCTAATAATATCTCTAGTAGTTGTTAATTAGGTAGTGAAAGCCGACATGTGACGTCAAAATTCTCCAGCCAATAGTTATCGAGGTGGGTGAGTGAGTGAGTGAGCTTACGAAATTATAGTATAGATATATAAGAAGCAATAGGCTGTTAATTGTTGAGATGCCTCCATTGCACCAGCTTGTATATAGACCTTATTACGAACCCGCTTGCCATCAGAATGAATAGCCACAGGCAAACAGTGTATACTAGCAATGTAGCCCATCCAGTGGAAAAACATGCCAGTTCCCATAATCTCAATAATTTCAACAAGTGTTTCTCAGTTAGGGCAATCAGAGTTTTTCCTGCTACCACAACCTCCTTTAAACTGCATAGATGGGTACTATCATACCAGAATATGCTTGATACCAGACATCCTCCAGGCATCAGTCTCCAGTAAGTCCCTCCCTCTAGGCCCAACACTTATTACTGCTTATATTTTATTTTTCCTACTTAAAGTTTTTCAAATTATGTTTATAACATTTATATTCTCACCCAGTAACTATGTTGTTCTTCCCACACTTCCGAGGATAATATCCCTTCAGCATTATCAATTGTTGATCTAGAAGTTGATCCCTCCACCCTCTTCTATACTAACATCTATGCCTGCCATGCTGCACAACCTCCATTTACCAAACAGCCTTCTGCGTGTGCACATCGTACCCTGCCGGGTGTCTCACTCCAGAATAAAGCTAGCTGCCTAGATATGGTTTCTCTTGTGTTTACCTTTTTTATGTTCATCATCCCCAGCCGCCTTCATCTGTAGTATGTGTTGGGTCATATTTCCCTATCATTTCTTAGTTTTATTACCCTAAAGCATTTGCCTGCTCATTGTTGTTGTTATATATATTTGGATAAGAGAAAAACCACCGCTTACTATAGATGAAGATTCCTGCAGCATAGAGACATGGCAAAAAACACATATAAAAAGAGAATGAAATTTTTAGGCTTATAGCCATTCTTCAACAATAGAATGATGTGGCTGCATGATGGAAGCTAATATATATGTTACGGTGAAACACTGAAATCTGGAGAATGTTGACATTCACCGGTGAATGTCAACATTCACATAGTCGCTTGGTGTATGTCCTAAATATTTGCTAAATACCCTTATTTCTGACTTTCACCGGTGAATGTCGACATTCACCATGCACTAATAGTGAATGTTGAACATGTCCGAGATTTATATTTTTTTCTCCGTAAGTCAGTCGCAATAAATTTTTCGCCTCTCTTTCTGAGAGGAATAACTAAGAACTTAAAACACACAGTACTTTCAAAATGAGAAAGGAAAATTATAGAAGTTAAAAACTTATTTAATTATACAGTACGTTCTAAATGAGAAAATAAAATAATAGTAATAAAAAAAACTTACTAAATCATATGAATCAAATCTTATTTATTGCAACAACTTAAACTATTATGACACTTTGAATTGCACAAGAGGCCCTTGCTTTTACAACTGCATTTATTTGTGGAACACTTGCTTTTGCAATGACAGCGTGTATAGCCTTGCCCACCGCTTCTCGAATTAGCTGCAGCTGCTTCTCTCAGCAAAATTTCTTGAAAAGAAATCTTATCTATGGAAAGGAGCTTTTCTTTACAAATTTCGAACTGATTACGTGTGTAAAGCTGCTTGAGGGTACCATTTTCATTCGCTAGTTTATAGAAGTCTGAGTCTTCTATTCCAACAACAACTGCTAACACATTTCGGTTATCTGTATGACCACGGTCGACGTCAGGGACTTGTATTCGTACAGTATCACCAATTTGAACAGGAGGAAATTGATTTTGTGAGGTTCGCAACATTTTTGTTGCTTGCAGTAGAAGATTCTCTTTCGCGGCCGCTCTATTTATAGAAATTAACTCGTGTTTTTCATTCAGAACTTGATGTGAAAATGTGGTAGATTGCAAGTCCTCTTCAATATTTTTCTTTGGAATTTGGTTTTCGATTTGACCACCGCTCAAATTTTTTTCAGAAGTATTACCAGTTTCTTCAAGCTGTTCTTCGGTTTCAAAAGTATTGGCGATTTCTTCAAGTTGTTCCTCAGTTTCGATACTTGCGATTTGTTCGCTAGGCAAAAAAGACGATGCTATGCCTCTTTTTGCTTTAATGCCAAACATGGCTTCAAAAGGACTTTGGCGTATTCCTTCGTGGTATGTAGTGTTCCTGGCAAATTGAACAAAGGGTAAACCTTCTGACCATTTATTTGTATTGTTATCGTTCATCCATGCAGTTAGAATATTCTGTATATCCTGATTGGCCCTTTCAACTGAGCCTTGTGTTCGACTGTGACGAGGCTTTCCATGAACTATCTTAACATCTTTCCACATAGTGCATATTTCGGATATGACTTGATTACTGAATTATCTACCATTATCTGATTGCAATATTGCTGGAGCACCAAATGTTAAAAATATTGGAAGAACGTGATATGCTACTTCTTCAGCCCTCTTAGTTTTCAAAGGTCGTAGCTGGACAAACTTAGTTAAATGATCTTGATACACCATTATGAACTTGTATTCACCATCTGTTTTTACTGCAGATCTATCAGATCAACTTGACATCTTGAGTTTAACTCAGAACTGATCATTGGTTTCACAACAATATCTTTCTTAGGTGCACTGTGTTTCATTTGACACTGTTTGCATAGATTTAAATACATTACAACTTCATATGTAATATTTTTGTATTTATTTTGCAACTCTTTAAGCATGTGTGTTCTTCCTCCATGGCCTGTCCTGGTGTGAGCTTCATATAGTATACTGAACAATTTGTCATTGGTAACATAATACTGTATATTCGTTTCTCCTGGTTTTAATGGTACAATTAACTTCTCTTCATCATTAATTTTTAAAATGTCAAAACGTTTTAATCGTCTGTAATCCAAAGGTGTGTTGCACTTAGTTTTAGCAGAAACCACTTCAGAAAGTATTTTAGAGTACTTTTATCGAGAAAAATAAAAGCAATTGTCTTCTCGTTTACCCGCAATTAATACATTTAATTTTTCAAGAAAAAGATCACGATTCACTGCAGTATCCATTCTGTATAAATCAGAAAATCAGAAAAAAAAAATTAAGAAAACTTTGCTCTCACCATCGAACCTTGCATATGCATAAGACTGACAAAACTGACTGACTCCACCAGCACAACGAATTTGGCTGGAAACAGCCAGTCGCCAGGATTTGGCGGGAGACTCAACCAGAACAAAGG
The DNA here is from genome assembly GCA_031002005.1 of Vandiemenella viatica. Classification (NCBI taxonomy): domain Eukaryota; kingdom Metazoa; phylum Arthropoda; class Insecta; order Orthoptera; family Morabidae; genus Vandiemenella; species Vandiemenella viatica. The sequence continues at coordinate 304,139,195 of JARYHS010013630.1, read as the reverse complement.
ATTTGGTGGATTTGCCGAGAAACAGCCAGTCGCCTCTTTGTCGGCTCCTCTCTTTTCGAGCTCCACCAGAGCATATCTGTGATTGTCGACATACACCGGTGAGGGTCCGAATGTACAAGAATGTAATGAAATATTCGATCTTTCACACCGACGTATTTGGTGTTTGTTGACATTCACCGGTGAATGTCGACATTCTCTGATTTCGGTCTTTCACGCTAACACACACACACACCAACTGGTACCTTACAACCACCAGGACTAAATTTAAGATAGCACCGATTCCCCCCCCCTCCCCCAACACCATCCATCCCCCTCACCTTCTACCTTTACCCACATAACCATCACTCACCAGAGCCTATCTTTTTGTAGTTTGTAACTTCAAAATTTGCTTATTTTTATTATTATTTTTGTTTCACATTCTTCTCAGTTTTTTGCACATGCTTCCATGATGTAAAAGACTATTTAGCAACATCAGCTGATGTCTATCGCGCTTCCACGATGGGTTGCCATAGACAGGTTATCTGTTTATTATTATTTTCTGGTTTATGCCTTTCCACCCCCACCCTCACTTCCCGCCATGTTGTTTCTACCCCACCATAAGCTACCGGCCTTGTTGGCTAACTCAGTTGGCTGCCAGCCTCCAACATGCAGCCATCTCACTCTACTACTGAAGAAGGGCTATAGATTCAAAAATTTTACTCTTTGTGTGTACATGTTTTTTCCATGTCTCGGCGCCGCAGGAATCCTCTTCTATGGTAAGTGGTGGTTTTTCTCGTATACAATTTTTTTTTAATATATCTATTTTCAGCGTCTTTGTTTCCTAATAACCCCCATAGCTATAACCCGGCTTTCCTTTGTTAACTATCTTTATGTTCTTTCTTCTATAGTTTCCTTTGACTCTTTCTCTTGCTTTGTGCTGTGTTTTGTTTGACCAAGATGACCCGTTGTTAAAACTCTTATTTTTTCAGTTCAAATATTTACTTTTTCGAACACACAACCTTCTCACGGAACTATTCAGTTTTTCCTGATCTTTTGTGAACTAACTTTTTCATGCTCTATGAAACAATTCAGCTCAATGCTGTATTAACAACTACTTTTAGGCACCGTTCACCACAAACTTGTGCCTGGCTTCCAACTACATGAAGCCCACATATGTGAGTCTTGACTTAAATTTTCAACCTCATTTTGTCTACGAACTATTTCACGCTTCTCAAAATGATTAACCCCTTTGCTGTGTTGCAACTGTTCTTAGTCTCTTCTCACCAATTTCTGATTTATTTCCATTCACTCTGAGCCAGTGCCACCAATCCCTATTATCTCTTTTTTTTCCAAACTTACGCAAGGGGGTTTCCTCCCCCGCCCCAAATTGGTATATTTTCTTCATTTATACCACAGCATGTGCAAGCGACATTTCCTTGAAACTTCATTGCGTTTTTCAGTTGCTTATGTTACAATTTCTAACAATCCTAACCCTCTACCTTTCATTGTAATCGCTGAAAGTGAGTTCCCTCACAGAGGCTTAACTTCCATCAGCAGTAACTAAGTTTTCACTGTTGTGCCGGTGATTAAAAATTGCCTACAAAGTTGCCTGCCACTCTTGGCATCGCAGTTTCCCACACCAAAAACAACATGATGTCTCCATTAACCAAATACCTTTCTTCTTTCCAATGTCATGCCTTCCAACCGCCCAGATTACAGTCACACATACTTTTCCTAACAACATGTCTTAACCTTAATATTCCCCCCAATGGGCTCACAATACAAATGCCCATATTTGGTTGTGCCCCCTCTCCCCCCCCCCCCCCCCCCCACACTTCACCCTCTCTTACGCACATTCAGGAACAGGCAGTCCTTAGCCTGCCCTGGTGCTGCAATAATACACTGACCTGACAAGTTAACACTCCAGACATCTTATATCTCTATACAAAATACTGTTGCTTTCAACCCCACATGTCCTTCCTCACCTTCAACAAATTGTGCAACGGGCCATAGAATCTATGAATAGACAGGCTAATAACCATCTATGCAAATTGTCATCTTTGTACCACTCCCATCTCAAAGCAGGACAGCTTCTCCCCTGCAAATTACCAGGTCACTAACCCAGTTGTCAACCCCTCCACCTCCCTCATTTCCTCACAAACATCTATTTCCCAGTTCTTCAACATACCTCTATCACCTCCCTCAAAACCCACACCTCACCAAGCCAGTCTGAATCAAGCTTCCAGACCCAAACTGTCTGTTATTAATCTGTCTTCTTCTCCACTCTCAGTACTCTCCAAGGATCTCACCCACTCCCAAATTTGATCAGACCACCCTACTATGTGACCCCTTAGCATTCTGTCGCACACTCCGCTGGAGGTACCACTTTGCCTCAAAGAGCAGCAATCTGTACACTTGGAGAGACCTAGAGCCCAGTCTCCCAAGATTCCAACCACCCTCCAGTCTTGATCCACCACCTCTCCCACAAATCCACCCTCTCCAATTGTTTCTAGATCTGGTTTCCATCAGTTTGGCTTCTCCCAATGATCTCTTGATCATTCTACCTGCAGACAAGGGCTCAACTACGGTGTTCATGAACCATTGTGACTACGTTAGTGAAACACTGCATCAGCTGTCTGACACTGACATTAACACTTACTGCCCCCTCAACCATGATCCCACACCAGCAGTCAATGGTAGAATAAAAGATTATATACAGCTTAGTGGACCCCTCCAAGGCCTCACTCCCCATTCTATCTCACTCCTCACTCCAAAAAAGCCGCACATACCTTCCCTATACCTTCTTCCTAAAATTCATAAGCCTGGCAACCTAGGACAGCCCATAGTTGCAGCATATTGTTCACCAACTAAGCATATCTCTGCCCTGGTGGACTAGCATCTACAGCCCATTGTCAGCCAGCTTCCCTCCCATATCAAAGACATACGACACTTCCTCTCTCGGCTGGCTACGGTACCCACGCCTCTTCCCCCTGACTCCTTCCTAGTAAAGGTTGATGTGACCTCCATATATGCACATATTCCCCACTGTTATGGTCTCAGCACCATGGAACACTTTCTTGACCAGCGTCCACCCAATAACCTCCCCACCAGGTCCTTCCTGATCACCCTGGTTGAGCTAATACTGAACAACAACTTTTTTTCATTCAATGCTAAAATTTACCACCAAGCTAGCATCACTGACATAGGCACCAGTATGGCCCCCTCATACTCTAACCTCTACTTAGGCTGCCTGGAACAGTCATTCTTAACCCATCTGAAACCCCTTTTGTGGTTCAGATTCATTGATGACATTTTTATAATCTGGACCCACGAGGAAGACAACCTATTCAGTTTCCTCAATAAACTCAATGCTGCCAGCACTCTGAAATTCATGTGGGCTTACTCCCACACACATGCTACTTTCCTGGATGTCGACCTATCCGTCACGAATGGCTACATCAACTCATCTGTCCATATTAAACCCACCAACTTACAACAGACCTTCATTTTGATACCTACCACCCTAAACAACAGTACCTTCATTATGAGAGCTACCACCCTCATCACACTCCCTCCCTTATAATTTATATCCTATCTCTAATTATTTATTAGTTATGTAAAATGAATTGTATTGTTTTAATCTTTTTTTTACTGGTATAATTATTTTTCCTTCATCTTTTGAAGTTTCTACTTGTTGTATACAAAAATTGCATTTGTGAACTACCTCCCTCATCCATCAGAATAAAAATAAGTGCCTTGTCTCCTTTGACTAAATTGTTTATATCCAAAAAATTTGTCATTTGTGACGGTGAATATGGTCTGTTGACAACTTTAGAAGGTGGTGATACCCTACAGTCTAAAAGTTTTTCAGTAATTTTTAAGACATTTAATTTGATGTGGTGCAGTATAATTATGTGCTGCTATAAATATTGTTCCAGTACTTCAACCAACTAAGGGAAAATATAATTCGAAGTCAGCCTCCAGATAAACAGGCTGCAATGGCTCAGTGGTTTGAGAACCTGATGGAAGGAATTGAGAGGAATTTGCTCACAAAAAATCGAGACAGGTATGTGAAATCAAAATATTAAATATTTTTTATGTCGTATTGAAATGGATGCAATATTTATTTCTGGTATAAATATCACTTAATCATTACTGTAGCCAATAATGATTATTTCCATTAACTAATTCAAAAGAATTTATGCTTAAATGTTCTCTTTATTAAATGCCACTGTTTACTCTCGTTACTTCTTAATTATTAATTGTAATGTTATGTACTTCACTGATGGCCAGCTTTAAGATTTTATACTGCAAACCTTTATGTTCGACAATTATTTGTATATGCCTTAGACATACAAGGACAAAAACTGTCAGTATTAGCTCTTATCGGATACAATGCAGTCAAGAATGGAAAATAGTGAAGACTGGGAAGTGAGAGAAATAACAGTTTTAGAAATTTTGCATGACATTTTCTAGTTTTTTAAGTTATTCATCTCAATTCTGGCCTTAACAAATTAAAATGTGTCACACTTACCATAGTTGTAAGTTGGATAATTCGTCATCATCATGCCCATTTTATTAGTAACAAGCCCCAAAGCCCATCAAAAATGATGGGTTTAATGGAGTGTTATGGTAATTTATTTCTCTGCAGTTGCTTAACTAAATAGAATTGTTATAAAATAAAGCTCATTGTTATTTATCTTTCCTTGTGCTCTAAAGAAAGCTTCAGTTGTGAACTTGGTTCCGGATGCATTTCAGCCTAACCCCAACTCTGCTAATATTGCCGCTAGAAAAGCAAAGCTTCAATCACATGTGAATTAATACAATCCCTGTATTGTATGCCAGAGCGATACATGTATCGCGATATAAACTTGATCCCAAATCTTCACAGGTTCTTACACCTTTCTTTCTTATTACCTGTGATCGATGTGTTAATGCCTGACATAGCTTACATTGGCTGAAATCATGACCCCGGTAAAAATGAAGGATGCTAAAAATAAATCTTAACAACTTACACTATGCCACGTAATATTTAATTATGGTTTAGGCCACATATATCGCGATCAATTTGGAACCTCTTTCATTCAAACCATGTAATGATTTCAGCAAACAAAAAAAAACTGATTATTAAAATGGCAATTTAAATGAAATACATACTTTTCTTTAAGTGTTCTGACAGTTAATTTCTTAGCAACTACTTAACTAAATAGAATTGTTATAAAATAAAATTCAGTGTAATTCCTCGTGCCTTGCACTGTAACAAAAAGTTTGTTTCCATCTGAGTCCAGGTGCATTTCAATCTAACCACATACTACTCTAAACTTGCTGCCAGGAAAACAATACTTCAATCTCACGCATATTAATACATGTACTGTATTGCATTTTAGTGGCAATAATGCATTGCTATATACATTTGGGCTCTAGAGTAATAACTGGGACTCGTCAAGGAATTGTTCTTTTGGTGTGAAATTTGTTACACATATTGGATAAATTATATTGTTTAATGTGTGTTGCTCTTAGAGCTGTAAAATATACACATACCTCCCAAACTTCACTTAAAAAGTGCCGTAAAGCGAGCGACTGGGGGAAGCTATATAGTGAAGTATAATGATCTTGCACACATTCTGTGAACGATATTATTCGGGAACATGTCCTATCACAGCCATAAAAAAATATAAATATGGAAAAAGGATACACACAAAAAAACTGCAACAATTTTGAACCGTTAGCGGAGTTTAGTTTTTGTAGCTGAAATGCAACCTGTACCAAAATAGCGATTGGGTCTGGTTGTTAAAGCATAATTCGCTAGAAATTTGAATTTATTAAACATTTCAATTATCATGATTTTCGAGCAGAATCATTAGTAGCGCCTGTGGATAGGTTGGAATGTAGCCTGGACCAGAATGGACATAGACGCTTCCTTTTGTAGCTTAATAAAGTTAAGTTGGTTTGATTTTCTTCCCCCCCCCCCCCCCTTGAAGTTTGTACATTACATTATATACTATCTTGAGGGATGTAATAGAAACATATTACTAAATAATATAGTCAAAGGAACGTTTGCGTTATCATTATACATCGCTATATGCCTTCTCCCAGTAGCTCACCGCTTTACTTTACAGCACTTTTCTATTGAAGTTCATAAGGATGGATATATTTTAAAACTCTAGGAGGAACATATATTAAATAATATCACCCAAGGAATGTGTGCAACAGTTTGCATACCAAAACGATTTTTTTTTTTTTTTTTAATCTGTGATTCAGGCCAATATTACAACGCTTGAGTAGCTGACAAAGTTACATGTCATGGAAATAATAGCCTCGGTAATATTACTCAGTGAAAACAACGGAAATTAAAATAAATCTTATTAACTTGGGTTATGTCACGTAATATTTGTTTTAATTGTGTGTAGGCTGCACAGGTCACGATCAGTATGCATCTATTTCCGTTCAAATGATTTTAGAGTTTCAATTATAGGGCACAGTTAAAATTATTTTGAAAAAAAAAGAAACTAAATTATTCATGTGCTCTTTTGTAGCGTCAAATGCCAGTTGTAATTCTGATCCATGCTAAGTAACAATCTAATCAATGCTTTTGCCAACATTGTTGTTCGAAAATTAAACCTTTTATCTTACATATCTGTGGACAAAGAATGTAAGGAACACTTCTCTTTATCAAAATAATAATGTGTAAATCTAAGTCTATTGTGTTCTATGAGTGGCTGCGTTTAACGCAAGTCTTGCGCAAGCCCAGCCACCTACCTCTAACTTGAAAAAGAGTTTTTCACCCAAAATATATATATATTTTTTTGTTTATGTGTTGTTTTGTGTTGCTGCTGCCCTCCTCCCTTCAACTTTGGTGAGTGTTGGGTGTTTTTTTTCCCTTTATTTTCCATGTAAATATTGCATTTCATTGTTACCTGTAACCATCTAATGTTTGATAGGACGATTTAAATGCAATACATACTTTTTTTCAATGTTCTGTCAGTTAATTTATTTGCAGATGCTTAGAAATGTTATTAAGTAACATGCATAACCAAGAACAATGACGTAAAGCGTGATGTCATTGCGCGACGTCATACAGTGACTTCATTCATGACAGATTTGCTTGTTATATATATGAATTGTTCACTTGTTAATAACTCAAATTTCCCCAAAAAAAATGTTTTTATTAGAAATTACCAGATTTAGGCCTTTTGTAACATCAGAATGTAGGTGCAGAGAATATTAGAATTATTTTCATCTTAACATTTCAAACATACATGTGTACCTAGCCATTTATGTAATAAGTTGACCTTGGAATTTAGGCAGAAACCTATTTTGAACCAGTTAAAAAAACATGAAAATAACGTCATATATATACAATTTGTTGCAGTTATATGTAATTTATACTGCCTAAAAATGTCTAAATTGTTGTTAACAACAAATTTTACCTATTTTTGTTTCGAAAATATAAAAACCTTTTTTAACTCTGAAAGAAAAAAAAATACTTTGTCAAGCGTTTATTTCAAACAATTCAAATGAATGTCTATGGACATATTACACACCAATCTCAACCTTGAAGCTAGTCATTTTGGGGGTTGTTGTCCTGACACATTTCCTCCCTCAGTCTTCCCTTGAATGGTCTTCTCTTTACTTCTGGTTGGTCCTCTCTATGGCATATTATTGGTTGTTCCTTAGCGCTCTGTCAGCACCAATGGTCTACTATGTTTGTCAGCGGCAGTTTCATATTCGCCGAGACAACTGACCAGTGGATTGGCAGAGTGATGTGCTGCACTGTATAATTTATAGTCATGTTGCCTCAATCTTTCGAGAAGCCTGGCTGTTCCAGACGCATCATGGACTGCATCATTGGGGAAACAGTTGGGCAGATGTAGTGCCCACTTTAGAGCTCTGTTCTGCAACACTTGCAACTTCTTCAAGTGTCAATTAGCAGTGAACCCCCAGATAGGGTAAGCATACTCAATTACCGTCCTAATTAAGGAGCAGTAAATGACAACTCCTAGATGTGGTGCCAATGAGCTTTCCCGGTTAAATACTGGGTAAAGAGTATGCAGCTGAGCAATTGCGCTTTGCCTGATGTCCTTGATGTGAGCTCACCATGTCAGCTTACAGTCAAGTGTTACACCGAGGTAGCGAGCAGTTGGTGCCCAGGGGACAGTTTTACCTTGGAGCTGAAGTTGCGGGTGTGGTAGCTGCTGTCAACGTGGTCCTAGGCATCGTATCAACATAATCGCTTGCATTTTGGTGGGGGTTTATTCTTATCCGCCACCTCCTGGCCCAGGCTACCCGTCTGCTGCAGAGCTTCCTGCAATCATCTCATGGTGATGGCACTGCTGTGGCTGGATGTGAAAAATACCGTATCGTTAGTATACGTGGCCTATTTCACATTCGCAGGTGGTGGAATGTCAGCTGTGTACAGGGTATAAAGAACAGGACCCAGCACAGAGCCGTGTGGTACACCTGCATGAATGTGCCGTCATGTTGACAGGGCATCACCGACCCTGATACAGAAGGTACACCTTGGCAGGTAGCAGCAGATCATTTTCACCTAGGGTCCAGGCAAGCTCCACTCGTACATCTTGCAGAGTAGTCCAGTATGCCATCCTGAGTCGAATGCTAAGGCAATGTCGAGCAGCACCAAACCACAATAGCTTCCCTTGTTGAAGGCCCTCATTGCTATCTCTTCCACATGCATCAGTTGCTACATACTGGAGTGCCCTCTAAGAAACTCAAGTAGTTGATGGGGTATGATGCCTGCAACTTGGATGTAGGTATCAATACGCTTCAGCAGAATTCACTCGAACACTTTGCTGACCGTGGGAGATAGGCCGATTGGCCGGTAATGCTGGGGAAATATTGGATCTTTCCCAGCCTTTTGAACGACGACAAACAATGGCATGCTTCCTTACCCTCGGGAAAGTCCTGTTTCGCAGAATGTTATTGAAGTCACACCTAGTAGTTCATTGCTTCAGGTGGTATATTTCTGAGTGCCCAATTGTCCACTTGGTCATGCCCAGGTGCCTTCCATGGATGAAGTCCAGCTATGCAGCTAGCTATCTTCTGCGATCCAATCTTGGTGATGTCATGGTCATCGTCGGCTGACAGGTACATCTGCAGTCTGCAACGCACTGCGGTGATGTAGCAGTCGTCAATGTAATAATCAACAGGCTGGAAATTTTTCTCTAAGCTGTCAGCAAGTATGTTTGCCTTATCTTCTGGTAGAAATACAAGACCGCGTTCACCATGGAGTGGCGGTTTCAGCTTCCTCCAGTGGGTGAGGTGCCTAGTTACGTTCCACATGCTGCCATCGTCTGGTCGCAGCATTGCAACACGTGCAGACCACTAACGGTTTCGATGTTGTACGAGTGCTGCCTTCAGCTCTCGCTCCATCTGATTGACGAGGCGGCAAGTGGCACGGTTCCTCGTTAATTTCCATTCCTTCGCGATACGATTTTTGTGCCTGATCTGCGCAAGGAGGTGCAGTGGAAGCTGGTAGGAATGCTCCAGGCGTGGGTGGATCTGTGGTGTGGCTTCACTTATGGTTTTGGTGAAGAATATTAGAGCCACCCCAACATTCCCGTTCCACTGTACTCCTTTCCAATTTGACTTCCCGGCACTAATCCCAGTTCATCCGCTTGTAATCTGGAATTGGTCAACTCATTGTCTGCCATGCCCTAATGTCGATTTCAAGTAACACAGGTGAGTGGTCTGAGGAAAACCTATTAAGGGTTGTTGCCAAGACAAATCCTGTAATCTCAGCAATGTCAAGAACATCAGGTCGGCTTCCATTTGCAGGATGATGCAATGGTTCATCTGGTCCCCATACCCATAGGTTGTGATGAGGGGTTAGGCATCTTAGGAGGTTTCCAGATGGACAAGCAGCTCTGCTATGCCAGTCCTGATGCTTCACATTGAGATCTCCCCCAATAAGGATTTTACCAGGAAGTGTAACAAGGTTGGTGATGTCGGCTTCGTTGAGCACTATGCATGGAGGTCGGTAGGCTGCGATGACGGTGATGGCACCTGAGGATGATTTCACCTGAACTGTGACAGCCTCTACCTGCTTAAGTGGAGAAAGAGGAACTTCACAATGTGGAATACCACGTTTTATGTAAAACACAACACCCCCACTGGCCATTGGTCAGTCTTTCCGATAGCACCAGTAGTTTGGTGCTGCCACCTGCAGGCACGGCCTTAGTGGGACTCGCTGACTAGGCAAATGTCCACAACTTCATCCTGCAGAAATTGTCAAAACTCAAACAATTTTCCATGAATTCTGTTGGCATTCCACACACAGAAAATGAGGCTATAAATGTGTGGCCTTCTATTAATGGTTGCTTTTTTGGGCTAAAGTGGTGTTGGCAAGCGCCAACGTCACTGCGGCTGTGATGTCCGAAGACCATCTATCCAGCCGCGTTAGGAGACTGATTATCATGCCCAAGCAAGTGTAATCGTAAGTTTTCCCGGCGGATCTGTTGCTGAAGATTTCTCGGCGTGCAGCCGGGTCAGTTGATGGCATGTTACGCCATCGAAAATTCGTACATCTGCGATCAATTGACCCGGCTGCATGCCCGAGAAATCTTCATGCTCAAGCATATTGACTAGTCTCCCAAAGTTGGTCCACTTCATCTGGCTGCTGGCGAGGTAGACGTTTTCTGTTCTGAAGCTTTGGCAGTGCAGCCTGCAATGCCATCGGTTGTTCGGACTTTGTGGCCGGGCCTTGCTTCAGCTATTTCGTCGAACCGTGTCGGAACTGCGGCTGCATGAGGGGTGAGGTATCAATCACGTCTTTGGTCGCCTCAGCAAAGAATAAGTCTGGTTGAATCCTGGAAGATTCCTGTTTCTTGCCCTTTGTTGCTTCGACTTCTTCAGTTTCTTTGGATTGGACTTCATTAAGTCAGAATTTTGTATTCTACTGGATCCAGTGATTTGCTGTTGATTTGACTGCAGTTGTTGTAGACATCTCTGAGGAGCCTCTGTCTCCACTCCTCTTTGACAATCATGGGCTAGCTTATAGGCTGGACAGCCTTTACAGCTGGCAACGTGGTTGCTGTGACAGTTTCCGCAGATTGGTGGGTCATGGCTCTTCTGCGTGTGGCAATCCTTTGCGTCGTATTGCCCCGCACACTTGACATACACAGGACCCATTTTGCAATGGCATGCCGCACAGCCAAATAACTGACAGTTGAAACACTGATGCGGCCCAGCCGACAATTGCATTTTCTCTGTCGATACTCTGAGGCGGCAGAGTCTGTCAACCTCAAATATGGTGCGATTTCCAGGCAGGTCTGGTAACACTACCAGGAACAATGGCATTACTTTGTTGCTGCCAGGATGACGAAGTTGAGCCACCGACCTAACTTCGTAGCCCATCTCTGTTAGTTCTTCTTTCAGTGTCTCTATTGGCAGCATCCTAGGGATGCCACGAAACACCACCTTCAATAATTTCACCATACCAGTTGGGAAAGTGTAGTATGGGATGCTGCACTGTTGAAGGAGTGTCATAACAGTCACAAAGTCTTCAGTGGTAGTCATGCTGAATTTGATTTTGTCAGCACCTACTGTTTTAGCAGCGAATGAACTCTTGATGACAGCTGCCAGTGTCTTGTAGTTTTCTGCGAATTCCACTACTATCGTGGGATGGAGTCACATCTCGGCTCCATTCGTGGCGCGTCGTCGACAGTCAAGGCAGTGAAACTGTTTTCTTCCTCCATCGCAGCTGGGTCCAATGAAGGTTGGGGCTTTACTGTCTTCTTCGGCATTATGAAACCTTCCTGGTCCGGCTGCAAGTTCTGATTCCATTCTGCCCAGAGACAGAGGCTTCCATGGTCTTCTTCTTTTTTACCTTAGCTTTCTTTTTTTTCGTGACTGTATCAAGTTTCATCACTGCTAGACTGACTCCAGTATATTTGCGAGGCTCCTCCTTCCTGTAGTTGACGGCACGTGGCTGTTTATTGTATGTCCTCTCTAGTGGAGTAGTGGGACACTTTCTGGGGGATAAATCTTTACTCACAGAGTACATGTCACCATGTATACGCTGAATGTTGAACACAGCAGCTGGTGTAGCATCTTTTTCCATATCCTTATCCATCATCGCACTTGCTGCCAGCCAGCAAGGCTGAGTGCAATGAGGCACTCAACAGGCATGGCGTGCAAGTGAAGGGCAGCCTTTCCTCGCCACCCATCCGTGCGATCCCTCTGGTCACATTTTGATTGGTGGCCAAGCTTAATTCACTGCTAGCAGTCGCCATTTAGCAGCCTTCACGTGATGCCAGCAGTTGCGAATAGTACCAAATTATTCAACTTTGGCACATGCAACACGTAATTTCTTGTCACTTTCGTTAACAACAGCTATCTTTAACAATTGCACATTCACTCAAAAATGCACACATGTAATAATCACTAATAATACTTTCACTCTATCTAAATTCTCCTTAAACGAATGAATGTCTATGGAGTCATTGGTGCTCAGTCTCTGTTTGCTGTTAGTCACACAGACGCTGCAGTGTACGTTTAAAGCACCAATATGACCAAGGTACCGATCCCCAAATCATCTTTAACTAAGAAATTTCTCAACTGAAAGAAACATTAATTGTTGCAAAATGTGCAACAAACAGGTGAGTAAACAATAATGATATGTCAAACAGTTTTCACTATTATACTAACAATACTTTAATAATGTAATTGGCATACATGTAGCTTTATTAAGTACTTAATGAAAAATAGGACAGGCATCTCACCACATTATCGCAAACCTGAACTTCACTTCTGGGCGCCGGATAGAAATTTAAGTAATAAAGCAAGCCTGGTATTTTTCTATTGTCTGTCTGGTAGCCCAGTAATTGTGCCAGTGTGCGGCAACTAGATCGAAACTTTTAAAAATTAAAGATCATGGGGCTCCTGCTGCTTTCACAGAGGTAGGGCTCCACACTCCTATTGCAACCACTGGCATTATGAGGAGGTGATGGGGTCAGTGCCATGCTCCAGCGATTCTTTACCTTCCAACTGAGTTTCCTGCACAGTACTCACTGGATAGCAGGTTGAGTGGGTCTGAGGAGGTGTTCCACTTCAGGGAAATATTGCCAGCTTCATCAGGGATCGAAATCTGATCATTTGGGCCACAGTCAGGTGATTTACTGCCTGAGTTTTGGTCGGCTGTTCAAAACTTTTAACTTGATATTACTAAAAGACTGCAGTTATATCAGAATGACATCGATTTTTTTTTTAAAAAATGATTAAACAATCTAAAAGTGGATTTTAAATATATACATGGTACACTTTGGTTGTTTGAAACAAATACATGAATAGTTTAACAACCACAAATTGTGGACTTAACATTCTGAAGATGTTAACAACTATTTGCATTGAAAATTTAACTATGTGTTTATAAATAATACAATAAAAAATATACGTACAGCAAAAATATTAATATATTTTGTAATAAAATGTGCACATATAAACATACTAATTTTTATATCAGTAAATAAATATCCAACAGATTTGTATTCCAGATTTATTTCTCCATCAGTAGGAAATGTGTGACAAATGGACGTTCATACTTTTATTGATTTTAGATAATCCCAGTCAGCTAAAATCAATTAGATTCAATAATGTTCAGATGAATTACACTTCTGGTTGTTACATTATAAATTAACGAATGTTTATTCATGATATTTTATAAACATAACCACATTTTTGATTGCATATTTTGACAATACATTTATTAGACTACAGTTTCTGCAGCATAGAACCTGCAATATGAGTGATTTTGTAGAAATTTCTTGTTAATTAGCAAAGCATTGCAAGATTCAGCTTATATAAATTATCTTGAGGAATGTGAATTTTTGTTTTAATACCTCCAAAGGTGTGCATGTAACATTTGACGATATTTGTGCCATATAGTTTATTTCTTAATTCTTCAAAACCAAATTTCTGTAAGAATTTCTAATTTTCTTGTAACCTAAATGATATGTGATCATAAATAGTATCTTACAACTAATGTTTTTTTCTTTCCAGGTTCACACAGAATTTGTCTATGTTCAGGAGAGATATAAATGATTCCCTGAAAGGTCCAAATATGACTGCTGCAACAGTGAGTGATATGATGACATCGTAGTGATTTTTGTGCTTAGGCAAGCTGTGGCAGTCTAATAAAGGTGTAATGTGATATGAACAATTTCATTTATTTTTTTATTACAATTCAAAAAGTAATAATTTCTTCGTTGTGGCATTAATAATTTGGAGCTAGCTTACCTTGTGATAGTAATTTTAAAAATAAACCAATGTTTGGAGTAAAATTTGCAATCTTTGTTACACAGCTTGCCAACCTTGTGGACCTCTAAAGAGATTTTTAAATGAATAAAAACACCATTTATTTGGTGTGGACTATATTTATGTAAAATAAACTACTGAGGAGAATTGATAGCGCATTTGTGTAAGACACATTGCCCGTATGAAAGTGTTTTTGAATCACGTGTTCGAGGATGCATGAATGAACACTGCCATCGATGTGGTTGTGTGGTCGTGAGAGAATTATTGAAAATATATGTAATTCTGTGATGTATGAAAACATTCTACCAATACTGATATAATTTGTGAAGTCTGGTTGACTATATTATTGTATGTATGGATATATTGAAAACCAAACCTATTATCAGATTTGTTATTTCTATAGCTTGTTCTCAAAATAAAAAAAAAAGTGCAGCAAGCATTTTGTGTTCCTATTTTAAGTGACTGAGATTATGCTAGGCACAAATTTTTGTTATTAAATGCTGGTAAAGAAAGTGGAAGATCATGTATATTCAGTTTGTTGTATTGAGTAAGTCATTAAGGAAGAAACTCTCAACCAATTTTGTTTCTTTTGTAAATTTTATGTAAATCATGTTTCTGTCACTGCACTGGTGTGCTATCAGAAATTCCTTTAAAAATGTGTTGATGCTCTGTGTAATTCTGTTTTCTCCATCTATATAGCTTCTGCACATAGTACAGAACATATTGTCACATAATTTTAATGTACTGTATAGTATTATTTTTGTATTACTGTGCATTGATAAACATGTGTCAGTTTGGGAAATAATTTTCTGTGTGCTGCGAAGGTATTTTTTAAATTCTGAACCTGTACCAGTATAAAAAAAAAAAATTACTTGAAAAAATTTTAATCAAAAATCTTGATGATTTTTCTGGTAAAGGGCTGTGGTGTACAGATGTTGTGTGTTTATACTTTAAATGAATTAAGTGTGCAGATATTTAATAAATAATGTTTAAGATATTTTTTAAATACAGTTAATACATAACAAATTAGCTACACCCTACATTAAATCAGTGTACAATTAACATTTTATGGTATTCAGTTTTGGTATGTACCAGTAACGATGCGGATATGAAGGCACAGCACTATCAAATGCTACTCCTTAGTTTCCTCCCTGCTCTGTATAGATATTATAATACATTGGTTCCATTGTCTTGTTAAGTTACATGAACTTATTTTTAAAATGTTATATATATAAGAGATCTTGCATAATTTAATTAATTAATCATCACACCTCAACAGATCAAATAAAGAACAGAGAGATCAACTGGGGATATCTAGTTAAATTTAACACAATTTGAGGAAATCCATGATGAAAATTTATGGCCTGTTCTTTATTGCTTGGCAAGGAAAAGGGATAGTAGAGGCTGAAAATTAATGCTTAACCCTACTGCTGAGAGTAGAATGGTGTCATTTAATATTGTGGTAAAAATACAAAAAGTGCTGCTAGCAAAAAAAAAGAATAGGAAGAAGTGAGTAGAGATGTATTTGATCAGCATGTAATTCTATGCATAGAAACAAGTGGCTATTGCAGCATAACAAAAAATTTCTCTTCTTACAAATAATGCTCAAATATGTAATAGATTTCATGTGAACATCTTTGCTTGGTGCTTCCCCCAAAAGTGTTTTATTTAACAAAACATTATGTTCAGAGTGTAATTTATGGGTACTTTAGCTATTGTTATTAAAATTAAATTCATTAATTTCAGGAAACAGTAGATATAGATAAAATGACATAGAAATATACTTGGGGAAATTTACATCTCACTCACCACTCTGAAAGAATTTACTAAATATCTGGTAAGTGGGATGATAGTGCTCAACTATGTGATAGTGCATTTTTGCTGTCATCAAACTCTCGACTGGTTTGATGCAATTTTCCATCTCTTCCTATCTTGTGCTAACATCTTCATCTCAACACACTCCATAGAACCTACATCCTCAATTATTTGCTTTCTACAATCTGATCTGTCTTCCACTACAGTTCTTACATTCGACTGTTCCCTGCACTAACAGTTTAACCAGTCCCACATGATTTAAAATATGGCCCACCATCCAGTCTCTTCTGTCAGTAAGACTTTTTCTCAAGCTTCTTTCCTTACCCATAATTTCCCAAACACATTCATTTCCTACTTTATCTCACCACTTAATTTTCAGTATCCTTTTATAAAAACACATTTCAATACACTTCAGTTTTCCTTCTTTCTGATATTCCTAAAGCCTATAAAATGCCATCATAAAGTGCTGTGATCCACACACAGAGTTTTTAAAAAGGTCTTTCTTAATTGTGGATTAATATTTGATACTAAAAGATTTCTCTTTTTTTAGAGGACTCTTTTACTATTGCTATTCTGCTTTTAACATCATTCCTGCTTCGGCCATCAGTTGCATTTTTACTTCCTAAGTAACAGAATTCACTTACTTTTCCTATTGCATCCAATCGTATTTCATTTTTAATATACTGTTATTGATATCATTTCTGCTATATTTTATCAGTTTTGTCTTGCTTTGATTTATATTTAAAAAATCCTTCCTTTAGTATTTTGTTCATACCATTCATTAACTTCTCAAGATACTCGGTCTCTTCTGCTAACATAACAATGTCATCAGCAAATTATAACATATTGATTTTTCTCTTTGAACATTTATGCCACATTGAAATTTTTCTTTTGTTTCCTTTATTGCTTCCTCTACATACAAGTTAATATTAATGGGGACATACTACAACCTTGTCTCACACACTTTTTTAAATGATACTTGTGTATTGTGATTCTCTACTTTTATTGCCACTTGATTCTTATATAGATTGTAAAGTATTTTTATATTTTGATATTTTAGACATTATTTATATAAAATTTAGGACATCTTGTCCCATCTAACTTTACCTTGTCTCGCACACTTTTTAACTGATGCCTTTGTCTTGTGATTCTCTACTTTTATAGCCACCTAAACCTTATATAGATTATAAAGTATTCTTCTATTTGATATTTTAGACATGATTCTATAAAATAGTGGACATCTTGTCCCACCTAACTTTATCAAAAGATTTTTCTAAATCAACAAATGCCATCTTTATTTTTCTTGATCCATCCTTTACAAATTAATCTAAAAGTGAGAATTGCTTATCTGGTACTGCAGAAGTTCTGTAGGAATCTCATCAATTTTAATAGCATCATTTGAATTCAAATCTTTCAAAGTGCAAACAAATTCTCTCCTCCTAAGTCATCAATGTTGACATTTGCTTCTTTTTCGAGTACACTGGTGTTTAAATCGTCCCCAATTCCTTCCGTCAGTTAGCTATATCTACTGAGCTTAGACGTTTATTTGATTTTTTAAAATGTCTTTACTGCTCTCTTCCTGTTTCATCCTGATCATGTTTGCACCTTCTCCTCTGATCCATTAAGTCTAAAATTTCTTCTGTGATCCATTATTCCAATTTGTTCACTTTATCTGTTCTGCTTGTGTTGCTTCTTTATTCAGCCTGCACTTCATAATTGTTAAAATCTATGTCAGCTCCTGGTTATGCCTTATAGGCTAGAGTTTGTTCCTGAACCTCTGTTTGTCGATTATATAATCAAACTGTTATATACCTGCATCCCCATGGCATTTCCAGGTGTTTATCTTTCTTGCATGGTCCTTAAACTCTGTGTTTGCTGTAATGAGCTTATATTTTCCACAAAATGCTATCAACTTGTTTATCACTCATTTCTTTCTGCTAGACGAATACTTCCAACAGTATCCTCTTATTTTCCTTCTTCCACTACTGCATTCCAATCACCCATTAGTAATAGATTTTCCTCCCTCTTCACATACTGGATTAATTCTTCAATTTCATCATATATTTTCACTATGTCTTCATCATCTTCCTATTATGTTGTCATATACACTTGTTCTAGCATGGTTGAAGCAGGCTTAACTTCTACCCTTATCAAAATAAGCCTGTCTCTAAATTGTTCCTAAAAACTCGCCCGTTTCCCTACTCACTTATTCATTACAAATCCTACTTCCATAACTCCATTGCCAGCTTGTGTACTAATTATTATCTATATCCCAGACAACAAATCCTGCACATTCTTTTACTTAATCTCACTAATTCCAACAACATCTAACTTAAGTCGTTTCATCTCCATTCTTAAATTTTCTAATCTACCTGCCGTGTTCATATTTCTAACATTCCATGCTCTGACTTGTAGAATGTATTTATCCATTTTGACAACTCCTCTGTGAACAGTCCCCACCCAGAGATCCAATCGGGGGACAATTTACACAGGAGGAAATTGAGAGGAATACATGGACTCAGGATACCATTTGGGTCTTTAATGTAGTGGTTTCCCATTGCCCTGTCCATTCACATACCATTGATCATCTCTGATTCATCTGCCCTTAGGAGCCCTTTCCAACTCCGAAGGCAGGAGAGTGCATATCTTCCCTGTGCCATATGTCTCACCTCTGACATGATGAAAGTTGCGAACAGAAATATTGTCTAGTTTGTTTATTTTGTGTGTGTGTTTCTTGTGTTCATCTTACCCTCCTGCCTTCATCTGTGGTAAATGATTGGTTATTTTTCCCTATCCTATTTTATTTTCAGTGCAAATGGCAGTTTCATTGTCATCATCATCCATTAAAACAAAGAGAAAATTTTGTCTAGATTCTGTTTACATAAACCCAACCCATCACTCCATTAATCCCATTTAATTTTTGCAAATGTTCTTTATACAAAGCTACAGTTTTTACCAAATTTCATTGAAATTTTGCTCGTGTATACTTTAAAGGGAAGAGAAAAATCCAGAAAAACACCTCACGTAATTTATGGATGCCCGCTTAAATGAAAAGTGGTCTTTACATTTGTTTCAGAAAGCTGCACCTACTCTCCCCCTTTACTCATCTAAAAGCAAATTTAACGTGCAATTTTTCTCTTTTTATATTTATCTTAAAAACTGTAGCGAAATTGGCCAAAGTGAATGACGATGGAGGATGTATATGACATTACAAATGGATAAAACATCAAAACTTTAATTTCTAGCCTCTGAGCAATGCTGGGTACTCTGCATTTTGCAGAAGACGGAAAGACTAAAGGTATTGTCTATCCCAGAGGATTAGAATAAACATTTTCAAATTTAATTTATGCATAAAAATTCACTGTCTTTCATTTATTTTGTACATGTATGTGTGTCTGTCTGCTTTTCATATGTTTACACAATGCATGCCGAGCAAAGCTAGTCTCATATATAAAATATCACAATGGAAGATTTAACACTGTAAAGTCCTGAAATATTATGTCTTTGAGGTAAAATCATCCATGGTAGATGCTGAACTTCAGTTTGGATCTCAAGGTTGGTATCTGAACTGATGGGTCTATACTTCTTTATTAACCATTATGCCCACCCCATTGGCTCAGTTGGTTGCAGCACCATGATGTTGTCCAGTGCCTGACATAGTGATGGTTCAAGTCCAGCTGGTGGAAGAAATTTTCACTGTCAGGACTTGGCTGCCAAGGTATGAGAAATTGTGGTTGTGCACAGTTAATAACCACAAGATTATGCACTGAAGTTAAGGATTTTTTTCAAGTTGTGTGTGGAGTGAAGGCATATGACATTTTATACAGGGATTCGTCCATTTATTTGGCACATTGAGCTTGGTGGCCATCCTAGTCCTTAACTGAAGAGTAGGCTTCAATGAATGGGTAGTCACTGCGTTTTACTCTCCTCTTTCCCTCATCTTTCATTCATTCACATTGCAAACAACACTACACCGAATATACACAGATCACAGTAACACAGATAATTATATATATTTTCATCATTACGGAAGGCGAGGGGAAACCGTCTCAGTTAAAGTTCGCAAGGAAGTTGCCTTCAAGGAATAACTCCACTAATACTAGGTCTAAGGATAATGGAGATAATCATCAATTATCGATTACAACTGTTAGTACACTGTTATAAGTCGCCACCCTCAGACATTTTAAAATATAATATATTTTAGTTTATTTATATGGAAATAAAAGTTAAATTGTACCCACCCCTCACCAAAGATGAAGGTAGAAGGGTAGCACCATCGCATTATTCCATGTGACTGAGCTTATGTGAGTGCACAAGAGTTTCTCACCTAGACCCTTTTGTCCTGTGCCTTCCTGCCCCACTCCAATAACTATAATCACATCAAATTGCTGAACATAAAAGAATTTTCAAAAATCAGGACATCATAATTCTCTCAACTGGTATGGGCTCGACCACTTTGGTTAGTGATCATAGTGATTATATGGCTAAAGCTCTTAGGCAGTGCTCCATTGTGTCTATATTCTGACCTCACCTCAACCTATTGTAACCCTACCATTTGTGCATCTACCCCTTCATAGGACAAGCTACCTGTTCCACTAGCTATCCTGCCTCCATTACCAAATTTCGTACATCAACCCCGCCTTCAATCCGTTATCTATCAGAATGATTGGTGACGAATCCTGTTGCTTTCCACATTAGCTCTCACAACTCATGACCTCAATAACTGTGCGACATTCAGAACCAACAGAGTACTCGCAGAAACTACAATCCCATCTGAACTCTTGAGATGGAATCTGAGACCAGTCGTCCCCTTGGCCTCATCTCAGATAATAACTGTATTCCTCACCATGGTATACCCATTATTTGTTAGTAAAATTGATTTTTATATGTAGATCTGTCCTCAATTTTCCAACTTTTGTTGTTATAAATGTAAATTTTCGCTTCTTGTACACATCTGGTTTATATCGTATTTTGATTAATTTCTTCCCTGTGATTAATGTTTCCACTGATAATGTCACTTCTCCACCAACTCCAATAGTCATAACCATCATTCATGTGGCTGGCTGTAGGCACTTGCAAAAGCTCAGTCACATGTTTCTTTTTTCTTGAAAAAGGGCATAGTCCAAAATGTTTTTTTTTTTGTGTTTGTGGAATGTCTTTTGTTGCTGCTACCCTCCCCCTTCAACTGTGGTGAGTGATTGGTATACGATGATGGTTTGAAAAGTTCTTGAAATCACCACCAGATGTAAGTGCCACCGCAACAAGGCTTCCTCATTATAATAGGTCATCCTTTAGGAGTAAACATGTGACGCAACAGTGCTCTGTGTATAGATCTGTGGTTGGGGCATCTCTTTGTTGCTGTTCCCATGTAGTGATTTGTGAAGATGAAAAAAATCGATATTTGAGCAATGATTAGGTACTTTGTAAAGAAAGATGTAAAAACAAAGGAAATTAATACCGTCTTTCAGAAAACTCTGGGGGACTCTGCTTGTTCATATTGAACAGTTTCCAAATGGGCAAACAAGTTTAAATTTGATTATGACAGCTTAGGTGATGATCTGTGAAGTGGTCGCACAAGATGTGCCTCAACCCCAGATATTATGGCAAAACTACGTAAAATGGTCATGGAGTATTGCCAACTGAATGCGAGGGATGTCATAACTACGTAAAATGGTCATGGAGTATTGCCAACTGAATGCGAGGGATGTCATCTGAACGGGCATATCACATTTTAAAGGTGGAATTGGAGATGAGAAAATTATGTGCTAGATAGGTGATGTGACTTGTAACAGTAGATCATAAATGAATCAGAGTGGAAATTTCTGAACAATGTTTGACCCGTTTTTAGAGAAACAAACAAGATTTTTTGCACCAGTTTATGACCACAGATGAAACTTGGATCTACTACTGTACCCAGAGACAAAACAACAGTCAAAGCAGTGGAAACATGATTCACCATGACCAAAGAAAGAAAAGGCAATATGGTCAGCCGGAAAAGTAGTGGAGCCAGTTTTCTGGAATGCTAAAAGGACTCTGTTGATGGATTATCTTCCCACTTGTCAAACAACTATGGGCAAATACTACACTAACCACCTGGTCCAACTACAATAGAAGATATGCAAAAAAAGGCCAGGTTTGACAAGGAAGAAAGTCATCTTTCATCAAGATAATGTGTGCCCTCAGACAAGTGTCATTGCCATGGCAAAAATACGTAAACTAAGATACAAATTGTTGTCACATCTGCCTTATTTGGCTCCAGCAGACTTCCACCTCTTCCTCAAGCTCAACATTTTCCTTGGTGTACAGATGTTCTCTTCAAACAAAGAACTAACAGCCAAATTTGATGGATATTTTGCAGGCCATGAGGAATTTTCAAGATGAGATCAAAGTATATGAACGTCACTGGGCCAAGTGCATTAGTCTACAGATAGCCTGCACTGAAAAATATAAAAGTTTCACTAAGGTAGGTCATTTCTTTCTTTTCCATTCAAAGAACTTTTCAAACCACCCCTATAATTTATCTTTAATTTCCAATTAATTATTGCCCCACAGTATTTCTTCCTACTCCAGTGCTGCTGACTTAATTTAGTTTGTGATTTCCATTTGTCCTACCATTTTACTCAGATATTCAAATAACACTACATTCAGTAGCTGGCAATATGTTTTGATGTACCGGTAGCCACTGTTATAAGTCGCCACCCTCAGACATTTTAAAATAGAATATAATACGCGGGCGGCAAAACGAGTGATCGACAGTCGCCGTCCCGCGATAGTTGCCACTCCATTTGCGGCGTATTATGTAACAGTCGACCTTTTTTTTTAGCTTAACAGTTGCTTCGGGCGGGCGGCGACACTCGGGATGGCAACAATGGGGGCGGCAAATAATGTTAGAAGGGGCGGCAATCTCACAGTTTTCTGACCCGTTCGGAAATTTCCTAAATCCACCACTGGCTGTAGTTAGACAGGGGGCGGCATAATCGGTATTGCACGCGGGCGCTCAAACAGCTAGCGGCGGGCCTGCCGGTAGCTGTAAATTCAAAGGTTTTGTGTGGAGACTAGTTCCAATAGGCCTGTTCAACACTTAGTAAAATACTTAGATTGATGCTGAAATACATTCACATGGGCGATTTATTTGCTTCATTAAGAACTAAAATTATAACAAAAACCACAAAAAATAATGCTGTATGATTGAAGAAGTGCAACTTTTACAGGTTTCCCTGTTGACAAGGGTTTAATAAATTTCTGAATTTTTTGTTGTGATAATTATATTGGAAGCTAAAGGTGGATATGATACTGAGAGTCCCATCTAAATGCCAGTGGATGGAAATATCTGTGTGTTTTATATTCGCAAATATGCCAGAAAATCCTATTATCTCATCCACAAAAGCTGTGTATCCCATGAGCTCTGCACTGTGGCAGTCAGGTGGGAGTGAAAGGCAGATCTGTGGCATCTAAAATCGGGGACTGCGTCTTTGGTCGAAATACGAAAACATCCTTGATCGGCCAATTTCAACCACCATATCTCCCACATTGCCACAGTTACCGAAATTAGGCCAACGTTGTGATCGATGGGTGACTTTGTGCTACTACCACACAAAAACACCAGTGATCAGCGCTAGATAGTTTAGGCTGAAAAGTGATACACCGGAACAAATACGTTTTTGGTAGAAATATGAAAGTGCCGCGCGTCGACCACCATATATCCCACACCTCCATAGCCACCGACATCTAACCATCATAGTGCACGATGGCAGAGGCGGCCTTAGGGGGTGGCGATCAGGGCAATCGCCCGGGGCCTCGCGCAACAACCAGTGTTTAAAAAAATTATTTTATCTTTAGCTATTAGTGATAACAATAAAATAAAGTTGGTTAATTGATAGTAAATTATATATAATAAGCACAGGTGGGCACAGTTAATCCAAACGTTAACTTCGTTAATCATTATTCCGCTACTTAAAAAGTTAACTTCGATAATCGTTAAAGCGTTAAATGTTTATAAATTTAACGCAAGTTAAAGTTATCCGTTAAAAGTTAACTAGTCAAAAGTTGTACTGATGTATTAGTATTATAGTACGTTAGGTATAACTGCTCTCTTATCTCAAGGTGTTATGTACCATGATGCAAGTGTGGATTTATTTATAAAAATTAACAAATTGTGGTTATGCTATCGCCACAACAACGAAGTGGTATTCCTGTCTGTTTTTATCTTTCTTGAGACTGTGATCAACATAACACTTGCAAATTGTCGTACGAGAGACAATTAAGGTACTCGTGACTTTATAAAAATAAAAAAGTAGTAAAAAAAAAACATGAATGTAGAATGAAAAGCAACAATATTATAGAAAACAAGTTGGACTGGGACACCTGAATATGTGAAAACTGCGACCAGTGAAATTTGCGGCCAATCTAAAATCTACGACCAATGCCTATTACGGTTACCTTTGTGCCACGGCATACCTGTTACCTAAAGGCCTGGTTTCACTAAATCATGGCCTGTATGTTTTTACGTGAACAAATAGAACGGAAGTTAGTCAGCGACATCCTTTTACATTACACGGCCGAAACTGCCAAACTAGCTTCTACTTCTTTTTTTATTAAAAAAAAAAAGACACACAAATGTTTCGAATTAAAATTGCACATCACCTTTTTCGCAACTTATGTATTATTTCTTTTAATGTTTTCGCACTGGTTACTGAAAGTTGAGTTTTTTGCTGATCTGCAACACTGTTTGCAGACTCCAGTGCGATACTAACTATCGATCAGGCGGCCGGTCATCCACTGGCACAGAATTTCGTCCGAGTAATGCCCGATTTGACGGCCGAACAGTTTGTCCGATTAACCTCTTCTGACACACACTGCCGATCCGTCACTGTTGCTTCAACACCAACTGAACGCGATGTTTTTACTAAACGTATAATAACGACATACATTTTGTATTAATAAATACACCTCATTACAGATAATAATGTTGATTTGTCAATAAGATAGGTTATGACGCTTTTTAGTTTATTTACCTTTGCAGAATTCACAATATAAAATAGTCGCGCCGGCTGAAAATGCTCGGCGCGCCGCCGCCAAGATTTTAGCAGGTGGCGCCCACTACTACACCGAACATACGAGCAGCGCTGCCAGTACAGCCAACTTATATTATACCGCTGTCTCTTTGAAATTATACAGAATGAAACCCAATTATACAAAGGGGTCATCCATTGATTACATACGTGAGTGAAAGTGCTGGGAGCAAAAAAAGTCCACGAAAACTAAACAATGTATACATTGATAAATTTTGAATAACAAAAAGGAAATAGATATGCAGGAAGGGTTGCCAACTCAATGAAACAAAGGGCAAACACTTTCAAAAAGGTGCTGGAATGTACTTTACTTTTAAGTGCTCATTTTTGTATCCAATTATACAAGGCAATCTGTTATACAAACAGGATACAAGAGGTAATCAAATTATACAAGTTTTGTATCCAATTATACAATCTAGCAGCCCTGCATACGAGTGGTGGCGTGGCGCACAGTTCAAACAAACGAAAAGACGTCAACAACCTATGTAACGGACTAAAGTTAACGGAAGTCCAATTTAACGTTAGTTAAGAAGACCGTTAATGATTTTTTAGGTTAACTTAATAGTTAAATTTTTGCAATTTTTTTAACTTCGTTAATTAACGATTAACGGATTAACTTTTTTGTGCCCAGCTGTGATAATAAGTGGCTAAAGAAATTATCTCATTTATATTTATTCAGTGTCACATTCGTACAACAGCAGGAGAAACATTTGATATTGAAGGACAAGAACTGTATGAAGAACAGAATATGGTTATCTGTCTATAAGACGAAAACAACGGCTTTATCTCGGAGATGAAATATATAATAGAAAAAACGTTAACTGAAGTTGGGGTACACTATCGAAGTAATCCTGAGAATTATCGCCACCACTCCTAAGACAGTTGCGTCCGCAGAAAGAAGTCTTTCATGGTTAAAATGATTAAAACATATTTGAGGAATTCGATGACACAATAACGGTTTTCAGCCCTTTCTGTTCTTTGAGTTGAAATTAACGTAGCTCATTCGTTAGATTTTTGTGCTTTACTTAAATATTGTAGTCTTAGGAAAAGCGCAAACATTATTTTTAAATCCCAACCTATATCTTTCAAGACATTTCTGTACTTCAGTTAATTCTTAGTAATTTGTCGTTTTTATGTTTGTTAACTTTTAATAACTTTTGTAATATAATATTTTAAATCTCAAAATTTATTTATTTATAACTTTTGTATTTTTCGTCGATCATCAGAAATACCTACTTTCGATTCACATACGTTGCACAAAGGGCAAGGGCCTCGCGAAGATCTACCGCCCCGAGCCTCGCAACGGCTAAGGCCGCCGCTGCACGATGGGAGGTTAGATGCTTTTACCACACAAACATCAATGGTCTATCCTATGTAACTGTGGCAGGAAAGAGAAGTATAAGGATACACAAGTCTTGGTCGAAATATGAAAATGCCCTGCATCGACCACTTTTAACCATCACATCCCCACAGCTATCGGCATTCGGCCAACGTTGTGCACGACAGGAAACCATGCTACTTCCACACACAAACACCAGTGATCTGTGCTAGGTAGTGGTGGATGAAAAGTTAAATATATTGAAACACACGTCTATTTGTATATATGTATAAGATTACTGTGTTAATATGATCAATGCATGTATACATCTCGATCGTCTTTGACTATAACGCAGTGGGAACAGGTTCCAATAATCCTGAGTATTCAATCCAATGCATACAATGAATTCTGACTTAGTAGCAGCGCACTGTAACAGGCAAGAACCTCTCCTCGCCGCATCATTCCCTTCTCTAGAAACATTCGAAAGTCAAATAATAAAGTCTTCAAAATGCTCGTTAAAAATAGCAAAACACATATATTTTTTAGACCAGCGGGTCTCATATAAAGCTGAAATGTTTGGCACGTACTTTCTCCGTAAAAGGATTGTGGTACTGTTTGGTGCTAATTGTGTTACTTATTACAGTAATTTGATTTAAATTATTTACAACCAGATTGAGTCTGTGGCTTGTGCAATGAAAATACGTGGCTTTTTTTCTATATTTCTCTATTTTTTTTTAATTCCGCCAATTAACACTCTATTATATCCTTGGCTAACGCACCTGTATGGTCCATGTCCTTCGTTTTCTAAAAACCTATCAATTTCTGATGCTATAATTTGTCATTAAACGCCATCAGTTCTACGAATCAGAGAATTTTTTTGCTAATTGTATTTTTAATTTTGTCATAAAAACTGATTTTTATTGAAAGCTGTTCTTTCCCAGCTATGCCACACGATTCATCTGCCAATAAAATATAAGCATAAGCTTTCTTTGCGGCCTGCATAATTTCACTTTTAATGACCAAGTCGCCTAGAGCAATAATGGCGGGATATATGCATGATAATTTTCTAAACTTTTTCAATATAATGATTCAAAACTAAAACACTTGAATCAATTCTTAGTTTCATCAGGTCTTCAAGAACACCTTAATGTAGATCTTTACTTCTTAAACGCAAATCATTTGTACGGTTTACCACAAAAATAACTTGTTTTCAAGTAGGCAACATGGTTTTAAGGAAGTTTATTCGTGTAAATCTCAGATGGTGGGATATATGCAAGCTATTTCAGATGAAATGGAACAAGGGAGGCCAAATCAATAGTGTAACACTAGATCTGTCAAACGCTTTTGACAGAGTGAGCCATAAAATGGTTGTAAATAAGGTAAAAACTATTGGAGCGGAAAAGAAAGTGATTTGCAGGGTAGAAGAATTTTTGAAATGTAGAAAACAGAAAGTTAGGGTAGGAAATGCAGTATCAAAAGAAGTGGAAGTAAAAATGGATGGGAGTGTCACAGGGAAGCGTATTGACATCATTGCTATTCATTATTCTAAAGAATAATTGTGTTGATTGTTTACTATCAGAAATTAGATTCTTTGCAGATGACATAATGCTAAATAAAAGGATCAAAAAAGTAGAGGATTTTTAACAGTTGCAGGGTGATCTGGACAGGATATCTATTTGGATTGGTAAACATGGGATGAAGATAGATGCAAAGAAGAGTCAACTTATTAGATATACAAAGAAAAAACTAAAGGTAATCGTAGGTTTCCTCGGCCAGAGTCAGTTGATTCAATAATCAAAAAACACTAAAGGTTGATTATGATTATAGGGTTGGGAAGGAATTGCTTGTTGAATACTTGAAATGTAAACATCTTGGCATTACATTTGATAACAACCTTAACTGGGCAGGACACACCAAACAGGTGGTAGGAAAAGGTTTCAAAATTCAGCACTTGTTGGAGAGAGTGATGAGAGGATTTACGAGAGAAGTAAAGAAATTGGGTTACGAAACTTTGTCAAACCATTGCTCAAATACGATAGTGTAGTATGGGTCCCACATTTTGCAAATCAAATACAGGAGTCTGAATGGGTGTGCAGGAGGACTGCTAGACTTGTTTCAGGAAATTATCGCAGAATGCAATTAGTAACAGATATGATAAAAGAGCTGAAATTGGATTCATTGCAAGGCAGGAGAAGGGTTAAGAAGGTCATGGGAGTAGATAAGGCGTATATTGTTGATGAGGCATGGAAAGATATTGGTATCGGTATGAAAAATAGTGAATGCAAGGGAAAATATGACCATGACCACAAGCTGGCACTCGATTTCAAGCACAAGCGTGTGGGATCTTTTTTTAGGTAAGGGTGTCCGGGATTGGAATAAGTTACCAAGGGAATTGATGATTAGTTTACCAAAAATGTTGAAAGAATTTAAAGTTAAAATTTGTAGAGGGCAAATGTAGACGGGTGCAGGAAATGGGAAGATGGGTGTGTAGGGAAATTGCCACCGGAGCGTGCA
Organism: Vandiemenella viatica; assembly: GCA_031002005.1. Classification (NCBI taxonomy): domain Eukaryota; kingdom Metazoa; phylum Arthropoda; class Insecta; order Orthoptera; family Morabidae; genus Vandiemenella; species Vandiemenella viatica. The sequence continues at coordinate 304,110,227 of JARYHS010013630.1, read as the reverse complement.
CTCCATTGCATGTTGATTATATATTATTATTATAATCGAAGATTTTTAGATAACACGATTTGTCGATTGTCTTCTACTTCCTTCTGGTGAGCAGTATTCATCCTTACAGCAACCGGTATTTTTTTTTTTTTTTTTAGAAGTTCTTAGCATCGTTAGCTGCTGATTGATGACAATGTGATGAAACATGTTTTTGCAGTATTCATGGATATTTTTAAAGTGACAGAAAGTTCGAGTAACAAATTAATTATACTATACTAGTAGAGGTACGTAAGTCTGCAAACAGCCATGATTAAATTTTCATTTCAAATTAGTGGCTTTAGCATCTACAGAAAAGTTGTAATTTTCTGGAAGGTACCCAGCAGCGTTTCAGCATCTCCCTCCAACACCATTGTACTTAATTTATAAGACTGTAGTTAATACGAAGCTGGGTCTGTGGACTGCAATGCCATATGTAACAGTATAGATACGCCCACAGAATAAGTGAAACTATTTGACTGATGGACCAGCCCAACTCTTATCTGGGCTCCTAGGACAAATATACTGAAAATTGAAGAGTAATAAATATTTTATCACAAATAATTTCTTACAATATTGACTTTTTCACAATGGCTTAATGGTAATAAAAATAAATAAAATATAAACGAATTCATATAACTATAGTTATTAAATAAAAGTCGTACTTTTTGTAGGTGTTGTATGTAATGCTAGTTAAAAGTCGTCGTTAGCCTTACGGTAAATACCAATTAATTACTTTTAAAATACTTCCTTATACCCATTGTTATAAAAAAAAATTATTAGTGCGCGCTCAGGTGATGTCACAGTATAAACGACCCGATGCGTTGTGTGCGGTTCGAATCAGGCTGCAGTCTACCGTTATTTAGGCACGCGGCAAATCCCCTCACTACTTGGCTCGTGCGCAGTTAAAGTGGAGGTGTCTTTCTTCGAGTTGGCTCACGCGGCGCAGCGAAAGTTTGTTACAATGGATAACGAAATCTGTCACCTTTTAATACAACTGTACGATGACAAAAAAAAAAAAAAAAAAAAAAAAAAATTAAGTAGTAGCAAATGGGATCACCAACATAACCGTCACTTTTAACTCCAATCAATGAATCTATAGAATTGCCAACTGACATGATTAACTCAATATATTTAACATTAGTAAGGAGTAAGTTCTTGTTAAAAATGGCAACAGAAAATTGAATAGCAATGAAATAAAATTAGTATAAAATGGTTGGTATTACCTTATATTTTCCCATTCTTTCAGAGCTTCGTATAATGGGTCAAAAATATCTGGAACTGTTAAAGAAAATGATTGTTTTGACATTCGAAAAAGGTATTACAGGCTAGTACACGAGTCTCCAATTGCTAGAAATCTTGAAGTTACAGCGTCTTTCAGTAATTGGAATCGTCTGCCGAAATTGTGTGTTCACTGGCTCAATTAATAATTTTGGAAACTCTATCATCGTCATTCTCGTAAAATTTGTTTATTGTATCCTCGATGGTTTCATATCTCCTGTCTTCTATGAGTTTCTCACCATACTGTATTCTATTAAAATACAATGTCCATATCCACCAAATCACTTTTCGTTTAGGTTTCTAGCATACAGTGTGATGCATCACAGAGATAGTTTCAGCTAGTCGTGTACGTGAAATTTCCACGGTGGCTTAACGAAAAGACAGTGCCTGGATAGTTTGCCACGCAATCCTCTCTGGGTTTCGTTTCCTCGCGCGGCAGCCGCGCTCGTCAACTGAAATGCGTCGCGTGGCAAATAACCGGTTTGGCGCGCTCGAACATGGCTCGCGCGGAAACCGCACTTTGTCGATATGCAGCTTAAGAGTCGCCAGCAGCACCGTGTTTGGCGCGTTGTGCCGCCGCCCCCTCGCTAACGAATGACGAGCTAGCTCTCAACTCGTGAATGAACAACTAGCCTTGCCCCTCTAGAGCTATATGTTGCTCACTATAGCCTACTTTTTCCTACGATAGAACCCACCTGGTTCATGGCTACTACTCGATGATTAGTAACAGACCCGCGGTTACGGCTGCTGGGGCTGGCTTCGATGTCCGACGGTTCCACTTCTGCGTCGACGACTGAGCCGGCTGCAAGCGTGATGGTGACGAAAAGACAGATAGACCCCACAGCGAAACTTAACCCCAACCTGCTACCATCATTACAGTCGTGGTGGGACAGTGTTGACCAGTCCCAAACCTACCGATGCGATCATCTGACCGATTTGGATCGGTCAACGCGCAGTTCCGATGGGCTGTCAGCATTCTATAATCCAGGGAAGTGTCCCCCCGGTGTTTCCGAAGAACGCAAGCTCGCCGTCCTCCTTTAATACCTTCCAATTACTTTTTGGGCAAAATAACTCTGGGATTACGTCATATATTATAAGCTGACTCTTCTTTGCGTTTATCTTCATCCCATGTTTACCAATCCTTTCCAGATCATCCTACAGCTGTTCGCAGTCCCCTGCCGTTTTGATCTTCATTACATCATCTGGAAACAACCTATCTTCTGATAGTAATCCATTAACACAATCATTTATTAGAGTAACGAATAGCGATGATCTCAATAATCTACCATTCCCATTTTCACTTCCTCTTCTTTTGATACTGCATTTCCTACCATAACTTTCTACTTTCTACCTTTTTATAAATCCTTCTACCCAGCAAATCACTTTATTATCAACTCCAATAGTTTCCACTTTATTTACAATCATTTTATGGCTCACTCCGTCAAAAGCCTTTGAAACATCTAGTGTTACAATTTCAGTTTGGACTCCTTTGTCCATTTTATTCGAAATATCTTGCATATATCCTACTAACTAAGATTCGCATGAATATCCTTGCCTAAATCCATTTTACCGACTTGAAAACGCTCTTCCCATATATTGGCGGAAATTAAAAATTTAATATCTATAGAGGAATGGTGGAATTTTATGTAGTTATATCCAGGGTCAAACTCAGAAGAAATTATAAGAAATTGAAATAGATTAGGCTAGTTACCTTCAGATGCAGTGTCAATGAGAAGTGTGCTCACCTTGAGCACCGATTTATCCGTGCATCCTTGCCCACATTGAATCAATAAATGTTCATATGTCTTCTCTAGTTGTGCGTGTCTTGTGCAGTCATTTCTTGCACAGTTTGTACTTGGTTACCATGAAATCAAATGTACCCACTCCTGGCATTGCAGACATGCTATACCAGTATTGGGAACAAATCTTGGGACTGTGTGGTCCAAATTCTGATTGTAAGTTGTAACCCCTTGCAAGGTTTATGTTTTGATGGCCACAATATGGGGATAGTTGGAAGATGCGATTTGGATGGTAGACATGAAGAGTATCACAGTAGGATGCAGCACCCCGATGCAAAGTTATGAACTGTCATTGTGGATTCAATATCAACCAACTCAGTCCTGCTTTCGAAATTGATTGCCCCAAAACCAAGACACCAGTGGCTGGACCTGTGTGGCATTCTAAAATCACAGCAGGGTAAGCCGTTTCGTCACTATTACTGCGAATGTGTTGTTGATTGTCACTTTGCGACAAACAGAATTGAGACTTGTCTGTAAACACAAATGTACGCCATTCACGTGTCCATTTGAGTTTTGCATTACATCAGGTTAAAAGCATAGGGGTTAGTGTGTAACCCAGCTTCAAGTAACTGGTTTATAATCGTCCTGGGGTTTCTCTCTCCATAACCACTGCTTGGATCTGGTTTGCAGTCACCCGTCTGCCAGCAACAATTTGGTGTTTTCACGTGTTGTTGCTCTTTTGTACGGATCAGTGTCTGCTCTAGGAGAACTAGAACCTTCAGTCAACCACTGTCTAACAAGTCTGATTGCTAACAGTACACAACATCGAATCCATCGGGAGATTTCACGATATGATGTACCCATTTCAAACAAAGTTAGACATATGGGTGTAGAGCAGTGTTTCTCAAACTTTTAGCTCCACGTACCCCTATAATATTTCCCAAGCAACGGCGAACCTCCTTAACAAAAAAAGTGACTTTTTTTGCGATCGACTGGCGAACCCCTAGGCGTTCGCGTACCTCACTTTGAGAAACACTGGTGCAGAGGATCGTCAATCTTCGCCAAGGCGTTCTTGGTCAACAAGAACTTGTGGACGAAAAAATTTGATGTTACACCTCACTGTTCACCACGTACACGCTAAAAATATAGAAATTTCTCATAATAATAGCCCCGTAATCCTCAAACGATAACATGTAAACACTTTCAATTTTTAATCATTTAAAACTCTTTATGTGGGAACACATTCATTTATCACAACTCCGTTTGGGTGTTACATTTTAATTTCCACTATTGTTTCTGTCGTGTTTGCAAATCAATCTCTACAGGGATCGACTTTTTTTACCATCGGCTTGTCGCAACTGCATACATTCTCTGATCATCGTACAGAATCACCACTCAGCGAGTCCAACCGTTTCGCGTGACCCCTCTCCCCCCACCCCTCCCAAACTAGCTCACTTGCCTCTGCTGACCCTGGTTTAAGAGAGACTATTCTCCCAGCTGCTGCCATTCATGCAGGTCTGGTGACTGTTGGGACTCTACGACATACTGGGCCATGTGAGTATCTTTCCAGTGGACAGAAACAAAATGCTATGTCAGGTGGCATGTAATCTGAACGATCACTACACAGTACATATTAACACCAAATGTACTCTTATCCACAAGTCCTCGTGTATAGTTCGTACAGTTTTGAAGAGCATCATGTCCAACTGGGTCAACCACTACACGGCCGTTTACCGCCAGCCCAGTCCAGGAAAAGCTTCCTGAGAACATCGCGGGAACTAATTGGGTCACCTGAAAATTCAAAAGTACAGATGTAGAAAATAAAGGTCTCTAACATCTCGGAACCACTGACAGTTGCTGAGAACTTGCCACCTGGGGACGCAGATGACTGGGTCTTGAACGTCTGGCGGTCCTTAAATCGATTGCGAACAGGAGTGGGCAGGTCCAAGGAAAATCTAGTAAAATGGGATTATACTGATGCTACCAGTATTAAGTGCAAATGTGGTGAGTACCAAACGGTGAATCATATTCTCGAGAGCACTAACATCTTGCAACAAAGGTGACTTGTTTCGAGCAATGCACTTGAGGTTGCGAAGTACTGGGCGAAATGTGTTTAAAACTGTTAATTTGTACTATATTTTTAACTGTGTATTTAATGTGTATGATTCGAGAATAATAATAATAACTAAATACGTACACATACCAAAGATATTAATTCTACTATTAATCCCACTACCAATAATACTACTCAATGTTAGTGAATGTTATATGACTTATATAACAACTAAGTATCTCGATTTGCACTACTACTAATATTACCACCATCAATATGAGTTAAATATTACAGCAGCGTTCGTAGACTGAGGTGGGTGAGGAGATAACGATCATGTCCTGGAATACCAAGAGTGCCTCAGCGTCGCTCAGAGGACGACTTCTCCGGGATACGAAAAAGTTTCTCCTGCGTTTGAAGTCATTCATTTTTCTTGAAAACCTGGATTCGAATTTCAATGCTAAGCAATTTCTTAATTTTCATTGTTATTGGATGGATATTCTTCAGTTCTGGTTACCACATAATCACTCCCACCAGCTTCGTTCTATAGCTGCTACAGGCTGTTATCAAGTAGTATGGTAGAATATTTTTAATAAACACTAAGACTGGCTGTTATTTCTTATTATCATACTACATTCTTCCTCTCCTCTCCAAATTCACACTTGCTAAGTTACACATCAAAACTTCGAAAGAATTTATTGAACGGTACATAGTGTACTATTTCGGGAAAAGGTTGAAAGTACTGTATCCTTAATCTCTCCTCTATGCAAGAAAACATATTTCATGTACGTTTACCTGCAATTCCATTCTTCTTGCCATTCAGCCGTCGTTTGAACGTCCCCTCAGGTGTTACTTCACAACCTATAATTTTACGACCGTTTTCCCGGGTTTATTTCTGAATCAGTACATGGCACCCACTCTCCTCACATCAAAGTCCAGTGCCCAGACACGAATGTCGACAATGCACTATTTGTTGCCATGGTAGGGTATGTTGCTGTCAAGCTCAGTAATATTCCTCGTTGCAGACTCTGATACGATCTTTTAGTTTTATCTTTCTCTAATGTTGTGCCCACACACTTTCTGAGTAGCCCACCAAAGAGACTAGATTGGCATCGTGGTACCATATAATTGCTAGAATTACAATAGTAAATTTTCGTTGCTGGATATAAATAACAGGCATGCTTGGGCTATGGTCTTCTTCGAATAGGCTTCGAAGCTTAAATGTTCATCCAATTTAATGCTTAAGTTCTACACACGTTTGTTAACGGGAACTAATGGAGATCGAATCTATATTCATGGTATGGTCTCGAAATATCATTTCCTTGAAAGAACACAAATAAATCTGTTTCGGTGGCACGATCAATTGGCGGTGGGCTCATTCTTGCATCAGCTCGAGAGATTGTGGACTGGTTTGATATAAAAATTTGAGTAGAGATCTTCGTTACGTGTATCTTCTTGTTTGAGTTTCTTGGATCTTGATCCTAGCTAACACCTAAAAGTTATTTATTTATTTATTTATTTATCTATCAATCTTGTTCCATGGATCCCTGCTGAGGGAGTACCTCTGGGATGTGAAACATGTCATTGTTGATACATATACACATAATATGAGTCATATCAAAGTAAATATATATATATACATATTTTACAAATACAAGAAATAATAATAAACATACATTTTTGCAACTGAGTTTTGCAAACATCATAATGAGTACAATTAATTATTTTCTTCAAATTCTTGAATGGAGTAGAAGGAGTTGCCAATAAGATAATCTCTAAGTTTTTGTTTAAATACATCTTTATTATCTGAAAGCTGTTTTATACGATTAGGTAGTTTATTAAACAGATGTATCCCAGAATAATTAACTCCTCTTTGTACTAATGACAGAGATGTTTGTGTTTTATGCAAGTTATTTCTGTTTCTTGTATTGAAACTGTGTACCTGTGAATTAGGTGTAAACAAGTTAAAATTTTCTATGACAAAGCTCATGAGAGAATATATATACTGGGAATACATTGTAAGAATATTGAGTTTCTTAAAGAGTTGTCTGCAAGAAGTTCTTGGTTTTACCCTACACAGAAACCTAATAGCTCTTTTCTGTGCTATGAAAACTTTTTTACTTTGTGAAGAGTTTCCCCAAAAAATTATGCCATATGACATTACTGAATGAAAATATGAGGAGTACACCTGTTTCATTAATTCTAGATCTGCTGTTAGAGAAAGTTTTCGTATTGCGAAGGTGGCACTACTTAACTTTGTCAGTAGTGTAGTGATATGATCATGCCAACAGAGTTTCTGATCTATTTTAATACCAATAAATTTTATACTCTCTGTTTCTAAGATTGTGTTGTTTTTATAGTTTATACATATATCTGGCTGTGCATAGTTTTTTGTTTTAAACCTAATATAATGTGTTTTTTCAAAATTTAATTTTAATGAATTTGCCTTAAAAACAATTTGCTACTACTCTAAGTACTTCATTTACATTAAATTCTATAGTACTGTTTGGTGTTTTACGCACAGTCAGGTTAGTGTCACCTGCAAATAAAACACTCTTAACTTTGTCGGATAAATTTCCAGGAAGGTCATTGATGTATAACAGAAAGAGGAGGGGACCTAAGACAGAGCCTTGTGGAATTCCATGTTTTATTTTCTCCCAGTCTGATGAAGCATCTTTACTTATTTTAGAATCAAAAATTGAAACTTTTTGCATTCGGCTTTCAATGTATGATTTAAACCATTTACCTGCGGTCCCAAAGATACCATAGTATTCCATTTTTTTCAAAAGTAATTCATGATTTACACAGTCAAATGCTTTTGCAAGATCACAAAATATTCCTACAGGATTCATTTTATTATTCAGTTCCTCAAATGTGTTATTTAAAAATGAATATATAGCCATTTCTATGGATGATACTTTTTTGAACCCAAATTGTGAATTAGTGAGGATATTATAGTGTGTAACATGTTTTATTAGTCTACTATACATGACTTTTTCAAAAACCTTTGAGAATGTTGAAAGTAATGAAATGGGACGATAGTTGTCTACACATGTTACTTCTCCTTTTTTAAATAATGGTTTTACAACAGCATATTTTAGTCTATCGGGAAAAACACCTTGTATTAAGGATTCATTACAAATGTGAGCAAGTACATGACTGATACAGTCTGAACATCTTTTCAGTAATTTACTTGAAATATTGTCATAGCTGGAAGAATTTTTAGGTTTTAATTGTTTAATGAGTTTATTTATTTCTGAGACTGTTACTGGTGGCAATTTCATCTCCACAAAGCTATTTGGGAAAGCAGTCTCAAGAAGCCTTAGAGCACTATGTGGGGATTGCTTTTCTATGCCTAATTTATCTACTACTGACGTAAAATGTTTGTTAAATATTTCACAAACTTCCCCTACTTCGCTATACACATATCCATTTTGTTCTATTTTTATGTCTTTAGAGTGATTTACAGTTTTTCCTGTTTCAGTCTTTATTATATTCCATATTGTTCTCTTTTTATTGTCTGAATATATAGTAAATTTTCGTTGCTGGGTATAAATAACAGGCATGCTTGGGCTATGGTCTTCTTCGAATAGGCTTCGAAGCTTAAATGTTCATCCAATTTAATGCTTAAGTTCTACACACGTTTGTTAACGGGAACTAATGGAGATCGAATCTATATTCATGGTATGGTCTCGAAATATCATTTCCTTGAAAGAACACAAATAAATCTGTTTCGGTGGCACGATCAATTGGCGGTGGGCTCATTCTTGCATCAGCTTGAGAGATTGTGGACTGGTTTGATATAAAAATTTGAGTAGAGGTCTTCGTTACGTGTATCTTCTTGTTTGAGTTTCTTGGATCTTGATCCTAGCTAACACCTAAAAGTTATGGGGGAAGGAGGTTAAGTACCAGCATTTATGTGATATTTCAGAAAAATAGTAACCATTTGGGAAAACCTTATTTGCTTATTTTCCATTTACATGAACGCTGTTAAAAGTATAGAAGCCATCCACAGCTCATAGCTACAATTTGACAAGAGAAAATGTCCCATTTTGAGCAAATTTCGAGTGGGAGTCGGTGTCAGAATGTGGTAGAACTGATCAGGGAAGAAGTGAGGCAGATTTGATGGAAACAACGCTCAGTTTCTATTACTCACCACTAACTCGTAGAAAAGGACAAGAATGTCGTAACCTGCGACTCTTTCCGTCTGCTCAGAGACCAGCATACCTAAAAGCGCCACTGGAACTTTGAGGAGATTCGAGCTGAACCCTAACAGCAACAATGAGCTAATGTTTTCCTGTTCATGATTTTTTTCCTTTGTCTTTGGTATATCGTATAAATATGCATGTTTTTGTTTGGAACAGTTGTTCCCAATTAGTTTTTTTTTTTTTTTTTTTCCAGAATACCACTTCAAGGAAGAGTTTAAACTCACATACCTCTAATAATGATATGATAAATAGAAAATGAAACCTTTTTTTAAGATTTATTACAGTAATATAATTCTCACACATGCAGTTTTACTGTATTAAAATATATTTTGGCGATAGTAATATTTTCGTAACTTTATTTTTTCAATTACCTTATTGTTAAAGTTTATCTAAGCGAAGAGATTTCCAAGTGTACTACTTGAAGCAACCTCACGTACCCCTGGTGGTATGCCCACCACTATTTTGAACCGCTGGTTTGGAAGATATTGCAGTATCAGAACACCAGGGAACAAAACATCATCATAATATATATTATTTTTATAATCTGGTTTTTTTTGTTATTGTTGTTTATTTTTTGTTTTTTTGTCACACGCCATTATTTCCCTTCATACTCAACCGAAATCTATGAATGAGGTGTCATTATAACGCTTATGGTATCCACGTTGGTCACATCATATTTTAAGAAAGGAATTTTTCAGGAATTAGACTCTTAAAGGGAAAAAATGTCAATATTCATAAAATGCTGTTTTTGTGTAAGGAAGCCATTTATCTCCCTGGATACCTAACTGAAATCGTTAAATGAAGTACTAGTTTAATGATCAAGATCTCTGCTTTGGGGAAATCTTATATTAAACAGGAATTTTTCGGAAAGTATCAATATTTCTGCAACGCGTTTTTGATTCACGAGCCATTTATCTCCCTTGATATCTAACCGATATAGATAAATGAGGTTTCATTTTAAAGGTTGAGGTTGAAGCGGTCCGGTCGTGGACGCTTCATATTTTATTAGCAAGACTATTGGGAACTTGCTTAGAACAGCGCTTTGTTTCGTTGGTTGGTGTGAACAGCAGAAACCTTTCGCAGTGCAACCATCGTGGCACCCTTTGCAGTGCAGTGAGGGTGTTTGGAGATGGGGAAAGAGATAATGGAACCAATCATTCCTTCGGTGTGAGGAGCAGTCCACCCGTGAGCGGGGTGCGTGAAGGACATAGTGATATGCTGTGCGGGAATGTGTGTTGTAAGAGTGAATGAAACACATGGTTTATTCGCTATGAATTAAAACACATGAATTTGTTATATTTTCTTGTGTAAACCTGGAAAAAAACCCGCCATCTTCCACCACTGGTATTGGTGGAGCTGGTTTGAGAAGAACAAGTGGATCTTTCGAGGTAGAAATACAGCACATGGAACAAGTGGGGCTGGATCACGGAGTCGGTCACCCGTAAAGTGATGATCCAAGTTGTTTGACACAGTGCGTCAAATACACAATTGTGAGTGTGGTAAGGATACTACACAAGAAGCTCCAAGGACGAGGGTAAGCTCCCCTACGATGATGTGACCTTATGGTAAATATAAAGAATCTTTCATCTGGGGGGGATAAACTAACTCTGAAGGTGGTGCATTTAGAAACCCATAAACAAAACCCATTGACTCTCGTCACAGAGACAGAACTCGTGCTTTCTGACTGTCAATTGAGCTAGCCACAGTTTTGTTTTTGTAATTGGTCTGCAATGTCATTGTCCTTTAATCAGTGCTTTGTTTGTGAATAACATGTAGATGTGATTTATGTATTTGCTTTGAAATAACCCACAATACCTTCATTTGATTTTCTTTATAATAATAAATGTTAGTTGCATTGCCGTGAAAGAAATTTTATCATTTGACGATTATAATTTTATTTTAATGCGGATTGCTCAAGTGAATTTTTGGAAGTAAATATTCCAAGGCGCCCAGGCAATTTTCGAGAAAGGAAATGGCAGGCAAAATTTTAATACTGAGAATAATAATAACTGGTGGCAACAATACTACACGCGGGTACACTACGAGGTCTCCTCCTCTGTCACATCATATTTTAAGAAAGGGTTTTTTCAGAACTTTTAAGGGCAAAATTACTATTATTTCCATAATTTATGATTTGCGACAAGCTTTCTACCTTCCTTGATATCGAACCGAATTCGAAAAATGAGGTGTTATCTTAGAGAATAAGGTCTCCAAAATGGTCAAATTATATTTTAAGAAAGGAATTTTTTGGAATTCGACCCTTAAAGGACAAAAGTATCAATATTTTTTAAACGCATTTTTGTGTCACGAGCCTTTTAGCTCTCTTAATATTTATCCAAAATCGAGAAACGAGGTATTATTTTAGAGATTTTGGTTACTGTTTTGGTCAAATTATATTTAAAAAAAAGTAATTTTTCGGAATTTGATCCTTAGAGGGCAAAAGTATCAATATTTCTACAACGCATTTTTGTGTCACGAGCCATTTATGTCCCTTGATATCTAACCGATACAGATAAATGAGGTATCATTTTAAAGAGTAATTTCTGCGCTGTGGTCACATCATATTTTATGATAGCAATTTTTCTGAATTCTACCCTTAACCCTTTCCAGCCCAGTGAGGTCAAATGGACCCACACAGTTTATTTTACGTTTAGAATATGACCGTGAATTCCCACTGATTCCGTATGGCACCATTAAGTTCTTATGTGTTTTCTGCAGCAACAGATGGCAGCACCAAAGATATAGGATCTTAGGCTTTGTTTATAGTTGGTAGCGTAATGAATGGTCAGCAGTTGTTTGGCGGGTAAGATTTAATTTAATTTTGAGGTAAGTTACCAATAATGATGTTTTAAAAAAATGTATTATTGAATTGTATGAAACAGCAATATCAAACAATACTATTACAATAATAAAGTGAATTAGTTTGTTCTGCTAGAGGTTTATAAAATGTTGGGTCCTTATGGCCCATGGAGGAAGGAAATATATGGAGACGACGCAAGAGACCTTCCCCACGCATTGAAGTGAAGCCGGCGGAGGAGGAGTGGGGGGCTAGACCGATCCCATACAGACGCGGGGTATATGTACAAAAACCTCAAGGGGACTCTAGGATAAACGTAACGCCGCAATCTGCTGATGGATTATTATGTAACTCGATGAGAAAAATAAAAAATGAAGAATAAAATTTTTTTATATCATGTTTAGTTTTCGAGATATTCTGTCTCAAACGTGAAATGTTTTTGGTTGAAATACAGTAGAAAAAATTGGTTAAAATCAAATTTGGTGACGGATTCTTATTTAAAAAGACGAGGCAAATAAAAAATAAAGAATAAAAATTTTAGATATCTCGCCTAGTTCTCGAGATATACTGTATCAAAAGTGAGGTGTCTTGAGTTGAAATTCAGAAGAAAAATTTCGCAAAAGTCAAAGTTAATGATCGATTCTTATGTAACACGACGAGACAAATCGAAAATAAAGAATAAAATTTTTCGATATCTTGCTTAGTTTTCGGGATATACTTGGATTGGGTTGATATGCGGCCTGGGCACACCCCTTTAAATCTAATTTTCTACACTCGTTAAAAAGTAATGCTAGTTTATTATGTGCAAAATAGCAAGGTATGCTGATTTTCTACACTACACCAACAAAAATTTGAGAACAAAGTCATTCCACTGAGAGCTATGACTAAATATTTATAGACAGGCATTGAAGTTTGCAATTCCTACCGCCCTCTTCAACAACGATAGTTGGAATTCAACTTACTTATGAAATGATATTCCAGGTTCTTTCCTCTCTTGCCTATTTGTGCAACCCTATGCAACACAATATGGCATTATAAAACACTTATACACATTACAAAATGAAATAATTACAGCATCTAACACAATGTGAACATCGCAATTGTTTGGGATCGCAATATCGCCGCTGTCGCCACTGCGCATGCGCGAGAGTTTAGAGCCTGCTTCACAGATTTAACGTCACTTCTCCTCCATATATTTCCTTCCACCAAGATATGGACCCACTTGGAGAAGGAGATAGCTGTTCGCGTGCATGATAAATGAGGTAATCTATAAAAAAATATTTACTGTCAGATGTCTAAATTAACGGAGGCTGAGATCCTCGAGTACATTTTAAATGGTAAACTGATTGATGATGAGATATTTTCGCAATTTTCAGAAGAGGAATTTGAAAACTTGGAAGTCTTGGAAACAACACACAATATACTGTAATTGAAAACAAGAGCTGTGCTGAGGTATTGTCTAACGATTTACCAACAGCAGAATGAGGCTACTCCAAATGTTTCTAATGACACTGCCGGTTTGGATGATGTGCCACTAGCCAAAAGGTTTCCGAAGAAAAAGGCGTCAGTTGCAGTAAGGTGAAAAGTGGGGACCTTGATTGCTCTGATTTTTAGACACAATGCAATGAAAGTTTTCCAGACCCTTCTGAACAAATGACAGCAGCTTCATATTGTTTTTCCGGATGATATGTTTGCAAATATTGCTGAAGAAACAAATTTATATGCTACTCAAAAAACACTAAAGTGTAAATACTAATTTTTTCGAAATAGAACAATTTTTTTTGGATACATATAATAAGTGAGGTGATAAAAGTCCATTCAAATCGCTTCTACTGGAGTGAACACAGTAGAGTGAAATAATTTCAGAGGTTATGTCAAGAATTAGGTTTGAAAAACTGCGGAAGTACATTCATTTCGTAAATAATGATAATCGTCTGCCCATAGATGAACCACATCACGACAGGCTCTTCTAGGATCCCCCATTTGTCCCTGCATTGAAAAAAAATCTAAAGAAAGAACATCTTTGTGTAGATGAACTAATTATTCCCTACAAAGGACGCTCTTCATCAAAACAGTTTATGAAAATAAACCACATAAGTGGGGAATAAAAGTCTTTGCAATGACTAGCAGCAGTGACATTATGCATGACTTTGAGATATATGTAGGAAAAGGCACTAATAGTGATAGCAGCCTGGGAATTAGTGATGTATATTGTCATGAGATTGTTACGGATTATAGCTGACCATAAAAACCACAAACTTGCTTTTGACAATTGGTTTTCCTCGCATCAACTTTTATTAGCTATGAGAGAAAGGGGTATTTGGACATGTTAGGGCCAATAGAATGGCAGGATGTATAATGAGCTCAGACAAAAATCTAAAGAAAACAGGGTGAGGTTCCAGTGATGTCGAAATAGCCGAAGAGAATAAAATAGCTTGTGTCAAATGATATGACAATAGAAGTGTATACCTAATGTCCTCTTACACTCGTGTTCAGCCCTTGGATACAGTAAAAAGATGGTCAGTGGAAGATAAGGCTTATATCGATGTAAGCAGGCCAGCTATTGTCAGATATTACAATAAATCCATGGGAGGGTGTTGACCTTTTGGATATGCTGGTTGTATTGTACAGAATAAATATTAGGGCAAAAAGATATTACCTCAGAATCATCTTTCATCTTACAGACATATGTGTGGCTTCTTTATAAAGGACGCTGTGAACCGCTGAAGGAAAAACCAATGCATTTGCTCCCCTTTCGACTGGAAATAGCCAATGCATTACTTCAGAGTTTAAAAGTTGTCAGAAGAAAACGTGGCCGTCCATCCACAGAAGCTGATGACATCGTACAGCCTCCGAAGAAAAGGCCTATATGTCCAGCACCGATTAATGACGTGAGATTTGATCATGTTGACACTGACCATTACATAGCAGCAACACACTGAGGTGCAAATTATGTGTGAAAGCAAAGTCCCGAGTAAGGTGCTCAAAGTGTGATGTGGCATTATGCCTTAATGAAACAAGGAATTGTTTCTTACTGTACCATAACAAATAATTGTATTCATGCTTATTTTATCATTTTGTTGTTGTGCACTATAATGTAATAATAATGAATAAATGACTTCATGTATTGTGTACCATGTGACACAAAATTCACTTGACAAAAAGTAAGCAGCAGGAATCTAAAAACTGTATTCCACTGATTCTAAACCAAATTGTCTCATCTGTGCGTCCTCTATGGTGTTTTCCACATTTTAAGTGTCTTTTGTGTTACATGTTACTTAAAGTTTATTCATCAACTAAAAATTTTATCCATCACATTTTTCCACTGGATCCATATGGACCAACTAAAAAAAATTCCCTGTGCAAAAATTTCACAAACTAACATTTTTTGTGTTTATGGAAACATTTGAAACCATTTAAAAAAGCATAAATTATTTTATATATATATATATATATATATATATATCCCCACTAATTTGGGCTGGAAAGGGTTAAAGGGCAAAAATAATCGTCATGGGAGTGTACAGGGCATATACTGGCGATGAGGCATGGAAAGATATTGCAATAGGTATGAAAAGTAGTGCATGGAAGGGAAAAGATGACCATGACCACAAGCTGGCACTCGATTTCAGGCACAAGCGTGTAGGAAGATTCTCTTTTTTAGGTAAGGGTGTCAGGGATTGGAATGAGTTGCCAACAGAAATGATGAATAATTTACCGAAAACTTGGAAAGAATTTAAAGATAAAATTTGTAGAGGGCAAATGTAGGTGGGTGCAGGATAGGGGGAAGATGGGTGTATAGGGAAATTGCCACCGGAGCCTGTGCTCCATTGCAATTAAATTAAATTTTTTTAAAAATTAATAATATTTCTACAACGCGTGTTTGTGCCGTTTATCTCCCTTGATATCTAACCGAAATAGAAAAATGAGCTATCAAAGCTATTAAAGATTAAAGTTGCTGCTTTGGTCACATCATATCTTAAGAACGAAATTTTTATGAATTTGACCATTAAAGGGCAAAAATAATAACTGTGTTGTCGCAGGTATGAGACAGTTCGGAGCCAAACCGCTACATAGAAGTATCACATATCATATATATTATTTCTATACGGTATTTTACTGTCACAAGCCTTTATCTTCCTTCATACTTAACCAAAATCAATGAATGAGGTGTCATTTCAAAGCTTGTGGTCTCCTCCACTTTGGTCACATCATATTTTAAGAAAAGAATTTTTCGGAATTCGACCCTTATAACAATGTCAATATTTCTAAAATGCTGTTTTCTGTGTTACGAGTCATTTATCTCCATGGAAACCAATCTGAAATCGTTTTATGAAGGATCATTTTAAAGATTAAGATCTTAGCTTTAATGACTTCATATATTAAGACAGAAATTTTTCGGAATTTAACCCTTAAAGGGCAAAAGTATAAATACTTTTGCAACGCGTTTTTGTATCACGAGCCATTTATCTCCCTTTATATCTAACCGATATGGATAAATGAGATACCATATTAAACACTAAGGTCTCCGCCGTGGTAACATTATATTTTAAGAAACGAATTTTTCCTAATTCGACCCTTAAAGAGCAAAAATGACATTTTTTTAAATTGCGTTTTTTTGTGTCTCGTGGCATTTATTTCCATGGATATTTAACTAAAATCGATAAATCAAGTGTGATTATGATGAGTAATGTCTCAGCTTTGGTGACATCATATTTTAAGAAGAAGTTTTTTGGAATCCAACCCTTAAAGGGAAAAAGTGTAAATGCTTCTACAACTCATTTTTGTGTCATGAGCTATTTATCTCCCTCGATATCTAACCATTATAGATAAATAAAATATCATAGTAAAGACTAAGGTCTCCGCAGTGATAACATTATATTTTAAGAAAAGAATTTTTCGTAATTCGACCCTTAAATGGCAAAAATGTTAATTTTTCTAAAATGCGTTTTTTGTGTCTCGAGTCATTTATCTCTTTTGATAATTAAACAAAATTGATAAACGAGGTATCATTTTAAAAACTGAGGTCTTCGTAAGGTCTTCGGTTCCGTTACACCACTTTTGAAGAAAGAAATTTTTCAAAATTCTACCCTTTGAGGCCAAAGTATTAATATTTCTACAACGCATTTTTCTGTCACGCGCTATTTATTTCCCTTGATATCTAACCGAAATCAATAAATGAGGTATCATTTTAAATATTAAATTTTCCGCTTTGGTCACATCATATTTTAAGAAAAAACTTTCTCCAAATTCAACCCTTAACGGGCAAAAATATCATAATTTCTATAACTTTTTTTTACCTCGCTTGATAACTAACCGAAATCGATAAATGAGGTATCATTTTAAAAACCAAGGTGGTTGCTTTGGTCACACCATATTTTATAAAAGGATTTTTTTTGGAATTCGACCCCAAAAGGGGAAAAGTATCAATATTATTACTACAGAGTGTTTTTGTTTTTGTTTATTACAAGCCATATATTTTCTTCGGTACATAACCGAAATCGATAAATATCATATCGTTTTAAAGATTAAGATCTCCAGTTAGGTAAAATCATAAATTAATAAAGTATTTTTCAGTATTTGGTGCCGAAAGTAGTCGCGCGTATGAGGCAGTTCAGAGCCAAGTCCCTAGATTGCAGCAGCAGATATCACAGAGATGTCAATAAACTTTTTTTCTTTAATAAATAGCTTTTCGGATATTTGTTTCTGTTACTTTAGTTTTGCTATACAATTCCAATGTAAACATTTTATTCGCACAGCAACAAATATAACAGAGATGTTGATATGTTGTGTGCATTTTGTTCAGATTGTTTGTATTCTGTTAAGGTCAGTGACAGTTTGTCGTAAACACAGAGTGTTTTAAATTTTCCTAACTGTTTCGTAACATGTTGTGAGTAATTTGATGCCTACGTATTACATTAATATATATATATATATATATATATAATATATATATATATATATATATATATATATATATATATATTTGCTTCAAAAGTACGGTTCTACTTTTCATTATAATACAAGCATGTAACCACACTATTCGTCGCATTTTATTCTCGAAATTTTCGCACGGGTCGTCTAGTATATTTTATTTCTGTAAGGTGTTTTTCTTCCTTGATAACTAACCGAAATTTATGAATGAGATATCATTTTAATGCTAAGGGTCTCCACTTTCATCATATCATATTTTAAGAAAAGAACTTTTCGGAATTCATCCCTTAAAGGGAAAAAATGTCAATATTTCTAAAATACTGTTTTTTGTACCATAAAATATTTATCTACCTGCATTCCTATCTGAAATCGATAAATGAAGTATCATTTTAAAGCTTAAGATCTTCGCTTTTCTGCTATCCTATATTAAGAAAGGGATATTTCGGAATTCGACCCTTAAAGGGGAAAAGTATCGATATTTCTTGAAACGCGTTTTGTGTCACGAGCCATTTATCTGCCTTGATATCTAATCTACATAAATAAATGAGGTATTATTTTAAAGATTAAGGTCTCCGCTGTGGTCACATCATATTTTAAGAAAGGAATATTTCGGAATTCAACACTTAAAGGGCAAAATTATTATTATTTCCATAACGTATTTTTTGTTTGTCATTAGCTATTTATCTACTGTGATATCTAATCTAAATAGAGAAATGAGCTATTATTTTAGAAATTAAGGTTTCCGCTTTGGTCAAATCATATTTTAAGAAACGTTTTTTCGGAATTCAACCCTTAAAGGGCAATAGTATCAATATTTTTACAACGATTTTTTGTGTCAAGAGCCATTTATCTCCTCTGATATCTAAGGGAGCGTGCATAAACCACGTAGCTCCATTTCGGCCTTCTGTGAACCCCCCCCTCCCCCCACGTAGCCCTACGTGGCTTTTGCCTCTACCCCTCCCCCCCCATGTAGCACGCAGCTTTTTTTCCCTTTTGATTCCAGAAGACATTTTGTACTGTTTTCTCTTGTCAGACGATTGTAAATTATATAAGTAGACAATTAACTGAGGGAAATAAATATTCACATGCTGTTGTGTGCTCTGTTCCTCATTTTAATTGTGAAAAATGTTATAAAAGAAAAGCTACGTGGCCTGGCTCGGAACCCCCCCCCCTCCCCCCACGTAGCCCAGCGTAGCCTTCCAGCCAACCCCTCCCCCCCTGGACCGAGCTACGTGGTTTGTGCAAGCTCCCTAACCGATAGAGAAAAATGAGGTATAATTTTAAAGAATAAAGTCTCCGCCGTGGTCATATCATATTTTAAGAAAGGAATTTTTCTGAATTGATCGTGAAAGGGTATAAATATGTTAATATTTCTAAAATGCTGTTTTTTGTACCACGAACCATTTATCTCCCTGCATTCCCAGCCGAAATCGATAAATGAAGTATCATTTTAAAGATTAAAATCTCCGCCCAGATCACATCATATTTTAATAAAAGTAATTTTTCGGAATAAGTATCAATATTTCGACAACACGTTTTTTGTGTCACGAGCCATTTATCTCCCTTGATATCTAACCAAGGGAGCGTGCATAAAACACGTAGCTCCATTTTGACCTGCTGGGAACCCCCCTCCTCCCCCCCTCCCCCACGTTGCCCTCGTGGCTTTTGCCTCTACCCCCTCCCCCTCTCCGCTCTCCCACGTAGCTCGTAGCACGTAGCTTTTTTCTCTTTTGATTCCAGAAGACATTTTGAACTGTTTTCTCTTGTCAGACTATTGTAAATTAAATACGGAGATAATTAACTGAGGGAAATAAATATTCACATGCTGTTGTGAGTTCTGTTCCTCATTTTATCTGTGAAAAATGTTATGAAAAGAAAGCTACGTGGCTTGGCTCGTAAACCCCACCCCATCTCTCTCCCCACGTAGCTCAGCGTAGCCTTCCAGCCAACCCCTCCCCCCGACCCTGGACCAAGCTACGTAGTTTTTGCACGCTCCCAAATGATGTATCATTTTTTTAAATTAAGATCTTCGCGATGGTAACATCATAACTTAAGAATGAAATTTTTCGGAATTTGACCCTTAAAGAGCAAAAGTAATAACTGTGAAATTCACGCGTATGAGACAGTTCAAAGCCTAGCAGTTAGATAGCAGTAGCACATGTTACAGAGATATTAATAAACTGCTTCACTGGCGTCGACTTTTGTTAAATACCTATTGCTCTAAACAAATAAACAACTGAAAAAAATGAGGCGATTCTTCTTTCATGCTGTTACAAACCCTAAACCTTAATATTCATTGTATAACCGAGCGTGGTGGGTGAGCGGTTAGCGCCCTGTCCTCGTATTCGTGAGGACAGCGGTTCGAATCACCATCCGGGCACCCAGGTTTGGGTTTTCCATGGTTTCCACAAATCACTCCAGGCGACTGCCGGGAAACTTCCTTCAAAAATGCCATGGTCGAATTCCTTCCCGATCCTTGTCCCCAGTCCCATCCCGCTTCTAATGACCTCGACGTCGACGAGGCGTAAAGCCATAAGTAAAAAAAATCAATGTATTCACGAACTTTTCGCACGGATCTTCTAGTATCTAGTATTTTTTTCCCCCACAAGCCATTATCTCGCGTAACAATTAACCGAAATGTATGAATGAGGTGTCTGTCAGTTTAAAGCTTAAGGTCTTCTCTTAGAACACATAATATTTTAAGATAGAAATTTTTCTGAATTCAACGCTTAAAGGGTAAAAATGATAATATTTCTAAATTCAATTTTTTTCACTACAAATCATTTATCTCCCTGCATTCGTAACCTAAATCGATAGGTGAAGAATTATTTTAAAGATTAAGATCTCCGCTTTGGTTACATCATATATAAGACAGGAATCTTTTGGAATTCAACCCTTAAAGGGCAAAATTATCAATATTTCTGCAAAGCGTGTTTGGGTCATGAGCCATTTATCTCCCTTGCTATCTAACCATACAGGTAAATGAGGTATCATTTTAGGCTGGTCGTCCACTGCAAGCGTAATTGAGCGATTAACAACTCAAGCAACTATAAACGACTTTGAATGGGGTGACAAGGACCGACTGAGGCCGTACACTGTAGCCGACTAAGTCATGCGACTGTGATTGTTGCAGCAGTTCTCGACCGCGTCTATCGCGGGCAACAGTTGTGCTAGTAATTTCGTGCGAATATTTTAAGAGTTTCAAAATAATGTGAAATGGATGCAGAGACCACTTATTTTTTGGAATGTCCCTGCCTGACGACGCATCGTAGACATCGTTCGTGTTGGATTAATTCAATGTTAGAAAAACGGAATTTATTAGGAGAATTCCACCTACAAACCCTCGTCCAGCCATCCGGTTCACTCCAGGCGAATACCGAGATGGTTCATTCAAAAGGACATCCGGATTCCTTCCCGTTCCTTACCCCCAGTCCCTTCCCGCCTCTAATGACCTCGACGTAGACGAGGCGAAAATCCAGAAACAAATAATGATAATAATTTAGTTTTATAGGTCTATTTGCAAATAATAATAATAATAATTTCTTAAACTAAACTATAATAGAAACAAAAATGTTTACATTCCTTACCAAATACTCTACAAACACCGTGTTTTTTTGGCACGTTTGAAAGTTTTACAAATATATATTACTGGGATAGGAGTAAACAGTGTCGTCGGGTTCAGGTGGTTAGTAATCTATTGTTCTGGGCGTCAGAGATGGAAATGGAGTGTTTCATTGAGCGGACCTGGGCGATGAATATGGAAAAGATGGGTTTGGCGATGTCCTTATCGGTGTAAACTTGCTCAGTTAATTACAAACTGCCAGTTACCTATGAAGAGGAACGTTCTTTAGAAGTAGTAAAACACTGAAAAAACTCAATATTACTATCTCCCTAAGCGGCCCTGCTAATAATTGTAATTTTGCCCTCTCGATTTCAAGAAAATGTTTGCCAGAAATACTATGATCAATTTGTTTGCGCTTAGTCAGGGTAGGGTGGAATCCAATTGTTGTTGGTTGAACGGATGGGTTGGAGCGTTGCACATTTATTGCACTGGTGCTCAAAGTTTCAAAGAAGGTGAATTGACGCCATGTACCAAACTATCTTCCGTGTCTTTCCAGTTATCTTGTCCGGAAGCCTCTTTGGAGATTTGTTTCTTTTTAGTTCCCTCGGTTCAGTAATATACCTGGTATTTGAATGATTAATATACTGAATTGAATTAATAATTAATTGCGATGGACCGTATGCTCCGGTGGAAATTTCCCTAGTCATCTAATTACCACTTTCTTAGTATTTTTATCATTTCATATCCTTTGAGTGTTTAAATTCCTCCCCCATCTACTTCTGTCATTTACGAATTTTAATTTTAAATTCCTTCAGCGTTTTTGATAAATTATTCATCACTTTACTAGATAATTTATTCCAGCCCCTGACGCTCGTATCAAAAAAAAAAAAAAAAATTCCTACTCCCTTATGCGTGAAATTGTGTGCGGAGTGCCAGCTTGTACTCATGGTCATATTTTCCCTTCCATGCACTCTTCCTAATTCTTTGACCAATATCCCTCCAAGCCCCATCACCAAAATATGCACTGTACATTCCTAGCACTCTCTTCACCCTCCTCCTTTCCTCCAATGACTCCCAACTCAGCTCCTTCATCACATCAATTACGGACTTGGTCTTGCGGTAATTTACACAAACAAATTTTACTGCTCTCCTTTGCACCAAAATCTTGCTCCCAAACTACACCACCATATTCAAGCAACGGTCTGCTAATGTTTTGTAATCCAATTCCCTGTCTTCTTTGGTACATTCTTTCCTCACCCTCTTCAGCAAATGAACGATTTTATAAACCTTTCCTACTACCTGTCAGTGTGTTCTGCCCAGCTGAGTCTATTATCAAACGTTATCGCAAGTTATTTACACTTCAAGCTATCAACAAACAGTTTTGTCGCATCTTATAATCATAAGGAATCTTTAGCTACTTATCTGTGTACCTAATATGTTTGCAGTCTTCTACGCTGTGATAGCATGGAAGAAACCTTAGTTAAACCACAAATATGCGAGTGAAGTTACATAATGATACAGCATCAGGCAATATGCGACTGAACTTCTTAAAATAAATTAAGACTGGATTGTGATAGATGCGAACGGAATGATTACATCAAGTTGTGAACTCTGTAATCTTGTAGAAAATACTTTCTAAAGAATACAAATATTCATTCAAGAAATACCAATATTATAGATATTTTCTGTCAGGTGTGCTTGATGTAATAATGCAGCTGTTGAGTATAATTTATATATGTAATTTAAATGTTACTGTAGGGTAATCGTAAATATCGCAATCTCAAAAAGTATCATTAAAGTATACAGGTTATAAATTTTAAAGTACCTATGATAGTAAACTTGTCAACATTACCTACCAACTTTACTATCCATTTATTCTGCAACTTTTTCCCCACAGTTTTCGCTAAATATCACGTGTCTCTCATATATCACAACGGTATTTTCTCATTTACGGCACTGATTAATTTCTCACTACCCATATTGATGAGTAAAACGAAACAAAACGGAGATATAAACGAAAAGTAACGTGGAGCGTAGAATACGTAACAGCTGCTACAAGCGATTAATCCAACTCCAGTAGGACCAGTCGCTCGTCGCCTGCCGTCGGCTACAATCGGTCTCTCAAGATCGCTTGCAGTGGACGCTGTTCAGTAACGTACCGTGTGTTGGGATCAGTCGCATCAATACGCGCGACTACGCGAGACCTGTTAGTCGCTCAAATACGCTTGCAGTGGACGACCGGCCTTAAAGATTAATGTCACATCAAAATTTAAGAAAGGAATTTTTGGAATTCGACACTTAAAGGACAAAATTATCTTTATTTCCATTATTTCTTTTTTTTTTTTTTTTTTTTTTTTGTCATGAGCTATTTATCTCCCTTCATACATATCGAAATAAAAAAATGAGCCATTATATTTTAGAGACTAAGGTTTACACTTTGGTCAAATCATATTTTAAAAAAGGATTTTTTTTTCTTTTTTGGAATTCGACCCTTAAAGGGCCAAAGTATCAACCTTTATACAATGTATTTTTGTGTCACGGGACATTTATCTCCTTTGATATCTAACCGATATAGAAAAATTAGGCATAATTTTAAAAAGTTAAGTCTCTACAATGTTCACATCATAATTTAAGAAACGAATTATTCGGAATTCGATCCTTAAAGAGCAAAATTAACATTATTTACAAAACTTATTTTTTTCCACGAGCCATTTATCTCCCTTGATATCTAATTCAAATGATAAATTATTTTAGAGTTTAAGGTCTCTGCTTCAGTCAAATGATATTCAAAAAAAGAAATTTTTCCAAACTCTTCCCTTACAGGCCAAAAGTATCAATATTTTGTCACGTAACCTTACTTAGATCAGTATACCTTCAAAAACAGTTCAAAGACTCCTTAACACACTTAAAACCAACAGCAGATCGTTTTAGAAGCATTTTCCAGTAGTCTGAAAGTGAGAAAACATGTTAGAAAGGAGAGTTTGAGCTATTTTATAAGTTTTCGAAAGTACTACAAAGAAAGTTAAAAATTTTTAAAAGCCTTTTGGCCACATTCATTTTTAGAGGTGTAAAACGAGATGACAATTAAAATTAGATCTAACACTTGCGTTATAGAAAATTATATTAAGGAGATATCGTGAGATTGGTGATCTTTGAAAATATTGCACAAGAAACTTTTTTCACCTAATTTTCAAGGTACAGCTAAGATTCAGAGCTCAAAATGTTCGGCATGAGATAATACGCTCGTATGAAAAGATGGAGTCAATAACTAAAAGTAAAGTATGTTTTTTAGACAAAATAAGAGATTTCGCTGACTTTGCAATTCAACATTTCTTCGGACATACAGATCTGAGGGCATAGAAATTACATTTAGATTAAAGAGAAACTTTCACTGTACACATGAAGTGATATTCGTAAAGATTTCGACAATAGATAAGCAGTAAAAGCGAAACTAAAGTTTGAACGTAATTGCTGCTACAAACCATCATTTTGGAGACAAAGGATTAACATTAAGGGAAATAGATAACTAGGAAATAATATTACCATCATATAGAGAATCAAGTTTAGCAAAGTTTGAAATATATTGCAGATCGGTAGCACTCATATATTTGGAGATAATCGACATTAAAGTTTTTTTAGCTAACTTTGTACTTGTAGTCAAAGCAGATTTTCACTATCAAATACATTGGGCTCTAGAAGTTTTAGATGTCAAAAGTTGAGGATATTTTTATAGATATTTTGATAACAGAATCATTTCACAGACTAACGAATTGTAGGAATTATGACAGATTAAAGCTTTTACAACTTTATCTCGAAATCCACAAATCCTAGGAGAAAACATCTCATACCTAATTTGACAACATATCAAAATTTCAGAATCATCGGAATAAAAATAAGGTTTATCTTTGTTAAATCAAGCGTATGCTGAATCAGCTGGACTGATATGAATATAAGGAACCACCGATAGCCTAGGTGAGAGGCAGTAATCAGGCAGAAATTGAACCGAGAAGATGGCCTGTTGGTTGGTCGCGGAGATATAGAAAATTTTAGTAGTGACGCTACGGTGGTGCGATCTCAATCTTCCTTCGAGATGAACTTTTAACTTTCACATCTGGGGGTTAGGAGGAAGTTGCTTACTGTGAGGGATGGTTTAACCTGTAATCATTTATTTTGGATAGAAGTCTGATGCTTTTCTATTAGGCCTACGCTGGTACCGAGTTTATGTAAGAACTTTTGCAAAATATATAATTTAGAAGACGTGTAGGGTTTTGGAAGAGACTATAATAGCCTTTTCCAACCAAATGTCAACCTCTCCTTCACGTCGTGCACCCTGTTTGCACGGATGAGGCTCTGGGGACTGAAAGATTCCAGGTAAAAGGAGTCACACACTGTTTCCCAACGGCCTCCGAAAGAGGGCGGAAAAGCGGGGAGTGGTCCAGGGCACCCTCTTCCCTTGGGGTTGGAAACGGCCCCTATGGTCGGATGAATCAGAAATGATCAACGGCATGGGGATGCAGAAGGCAACGGGAAACGACTACATTAAAGACCCAAAGCGTATTCCGAGGACATGTAATCCTCTCAAATTACATATATCATGATGGTTTCTTCCTGGGGAATATATTCCGGAGGTAAAATAGTCCCCAATCTGATCTACGGCTGGGGACTGCTCAGGGAGGAGTCATCAGAATGGATAGAAACATTCTTCCAGTTGGAGTGTGGGATGTTAAAAGTCTGAACAGGGCAGGTAGGCTATAAAATCTAAAAAGGGAGATGGAACACCTTAACCTAGATGTTGTTGGGATTAGTGAGATTAAATGGAAGGACGCACATGATTTCTGGTCTGGGGAACACAGGATAATTAGCACAAAAGCTGTTAATGGAGACATTGGTGTAGGATTTGTAATGAATAAGAGAGTAGGGAAACGGTTGAGTCAAACAGAGATTCAGGAATCAAGTTCTTGGCTATAAAGCGTACCTCGGAGCAGACATAGACTCTGACCATAATTTGATAGCAATGGAGTGCAGGCTGAAAATCAAGTGATTAAGGAAGCAGCATAAGCAGAACAGACCGGAAGTGAATAAACTGAAACAATCTAGTACGAGAGAAAAATTTGCAGAAAAGGTAGACTTATGTCTAAGAAATAACTCTTAAAGGAGCTCAACCGAGGACGAATGGAGCGCATTGAAGACCGAAATAATGAAAGCTGGTAAAGAAACATTAGGCTTTAGGGAATAAGCTGCCAGAAAACCATGGATTACAGAAGAAATTTTGGAACTGATGAATCAGGAGAAGGTACAAAAATGCTCAGGATTAAGCACGAAGAGAGCAATACAGACAATTTAGAAATCAAATAAACAAGATATGCAAAATAGCAAAAGAAAAATGGCTAGAAGAAATGTGTGAAGAAGTAGAAAAGGAAATGGTTATAGGTAAAGTAGATGTTACATATAGGAAGATCAAACAGAATTTTGGAAAAATGAAGAAAAGAGGTGTGAACATTAAAGCCACCTCTTATAAGCTCAGAAGATAGAGCTAACCGATGGAAGGAAGACAGCGTAATAGAAATGGAAGGCGATGTCAACATTGAAGACTTAGGAGATCCTGTTTTGAGGACAGAATTCAATAAAGCTCTGAATGACTTGAACGCAAATAAGGCATTGGAATTGATGAGATCCCTGCAGAACTTCTTAAATCCCTAGGAGAAGAAGGAATCGAAAGATTATTCAAGCTGAAATCAAAAAGCTATGAAACAGGAAAAATAACCAACTGATTTTAATAAAAATATCATCTTCACACTTCCGAAGAAAGCACAAGCCGACAAATGTGAGAATTATCACACCGTTAGTCTAACATCACATGCTTCAAAATTACTGACTAGAATAATAAAACAGAAGAATGGATAGGGTAGTAGAAGACATAGTAGGTGAAGATCAGTTTGTGTTTAGGAAAATTCACGGTACACGGGAAGCATTTCTGGTTTTAATATTAACTAGACGACCCATGCGAAAATTTCGCGAAAACAATTCGGAGAAAACTGAGGTTGAATATGATGTCACCAAAGCTGAGTCATTTCTCTTCATACTCCTACTTCATTTATCGATTTTGGTTGTATATCCAGAGAGATAAATGGCTAGAGACACAAAAAATACATTTTAGAAAAATTGACATTTTTGCCCTTTAAGGGTCGAATTACGATAAATTCCTATCTTAAATTATAATGCTACCACGGCGGAGACCTTAATCTTTAGTATGATACCTCATTTATCTATATCGGTTGGATATCAAGTGAGATAAATGGCACGTGACACAAAAATGCGTTATAGAAGCATTTATACTTTTTCCATTTAAGGGTTGAATTCCAAAAACATTCGTTCTTAAAATATGATGTCACCAAATCTGAGACATTACTCCTCATAATCTAACTTGATTTTTCGATTTTGGTTAGATATCCAATGAGATAAATTGTTTAAGACACAAAAAATGAATTTTAGAAAAATTAACATTTTTGCCTTTTAAAGGTCGAATTACGAAAAAATCCTTTCTTAAAATATAATGTTACCATGGCGGAGATCTTATTATTTAACATGATACCCTATTTATCCATATCCGTAAGATAATAAGGGAGATAAATCGCTCGTGACACAAAAATGCGTTATAGAAAAATTTATACTTTTTCCCATTAATGGTTGAATTCAAAAACAATTATTTCTTAAAATATGATTTCACAAAGCTTAGACGTTACTCCTTATAATCCTACTTCATTTATAGATTTTTGTTAGATATCCAGGGAGATTAATGGCTCGAGATACAAAAAACGAATTTTAGAAAAATTAACATTTTTGGCCTTTAAGGGTCGAATTACGAAAAATTCCTCTCTGGAAATATAATGTTATCATGGCGGAGACCTTATTCTTTAATATGATACCTCATTGATCTATATCGGTTAGATATTAAGGGAGATAAATCACTCGTGACACAAAAATGCGTTTTAGAAAAATTTATACTTTTTCCCTTTTAGGGCTGAATTCCAAATACATGGTTTCTTAAAATATGATTTCACACAAAGCTGAGACATTACTCCTTATAATCCTACTTCATTTATCGATTTTGGTTAGATATTCAGGGAGATAAATGGCTCGAGATACAAAAAACGCACTTTAAAAAAATTAACATTTTTGCCCTTTAAGGGTCGAATTACGAAAAATTCCTTTTTTTTAAATATATTGTTACCACGGCGGAGTCCTTAGTCTTTAATATGATGCCTCATTTATCTATATCGGTTAGATATTAAGGGAGATAAATCGCTCGTGACACAATAACGAATTGTAAAAATATTGATCCATTTGCCCTTTAAGGGTCGAATTCCGAAAAATTTCTGTCTTAATATATGACGTCACTAAAGCGGAAATCTTAATCTTTAAAATGATACTTCATTAAACGATTTCAGATCGATATCCAGGGAGATAAATTTTAGAAATATTGACATTTTTGCCCTTTAAGGGTCGAATTCCGAAAATTCCTTTCTTATAATGTGATGTGCCCAAAGTGGGGACCATAAGCTTTAAAATGACACCTCATTCATTAATTTCGGTTAAGTATGAAGGAAGATACAGGCTTGTGACAAAAAAAAAATAACTTATAGAAATAATATATACTAGACGACCCCTGCGAAAATTTCGCGAATAAAATGCGTTGAATAGTTAGGTTGAATATGATGTCACCAAAGCTTAGTCATTACTCTTCATACTCCTACTTCATTTATCGATTTTGGTTAGAAATCCAGTGAGATAAATGACTCAAAACACAAAAAACGTATTTTAGAAATATTGACATTTTTGCCCTTTAAGGGGCGAATTACGAAAAATTCGTTTCTTAAAATATAATGTTACCACGGCGGAGACCTCAGTCTTTAATAATATACCTCATTTATCTATATCGGTTAGATATCAAGGGAGAAAAATAGCTCGTGACACAAAAATGCGTTGTAGAACCATTTATCCTTTTTCCCTTTAAGCGTTGATTTCCAAAAACGTCTTTCTTAAAATATGATTTTACCAAAGCAGAGACATTATTCTTAATAATTATACTTGATTTATCGGTTTTGGATAGATATCCAGGGAGATAAATGGCTCGAGATACAAAAAACGCATTTTAGAAAAATTTACATTTTTGCCCTTTAAGGGTCGAATTACGAAAAATTCCTTTCTCAAATTATAATGCTACCACGACGGAGACCTTATTCTTTAATATGATATCTCATTTATCTATATCGGTTAGATATTAAGGGAGATAAATCGCTCGTGACACAAAAATGTGTTATAGAAAAATTTATACTTTTTCCCTTTAAGGATTAAATTCCAAAAACATTCTTTCTTAAAATATGATGTCACAAAGCTCAGACATTACTCCTCATAATCAAAATTCATTTATCGATTTTGGATAGATATCCAGGGAGATAAATGGCTCGAGATACAAAAAACGCATTTTAGAAAAATTGACATTTTTGCACTTTAAGGGTCGAATTACAAAAAATTCCTTTCTCAAATTATAATGTTACCACGGCGGAGACCTTATTCTTTAATATGATATCTTATTTATCTATATCAGTTAGATATTAAGGGAGATAAATCGCTCGTGACACAAAAACGAATTGCAAAAATATTGATACTTTTGCCCTTTAAGGATCGAATTCCGAAACATTTCTGTCTTAATATATGACGTCACTAAAGCGGAGATCTTAACCTTTAAAATAATACTTCATTAAACGATTTCAGATAGGTATCCAGGGAGATAAATGACTCGTAACACAGAAAACAGCATTTTAGAAATATTAACATTTTCGCCCTTTAAGGGTCGAATTCCGAAAACTACAGTTCTTAAAATATGATGTGACCAAAGTGAAGTCCATAAGCTTTAAAATGACACCTCATTCATTGATTTCGGTTACGTATGAAGGAAGATACAGGCTTGTGACAAAAAAATACCTTATAGAAATAATATATACTAGACGACCCGTGCGAAAATTTCGCGA
Organism: Vandiemenella viatica; assembly: GCA_031002005.1. NCBI lineage: Eukaryota > Metazoa > Arthropoda > Insecta > Orthoptera > Morabidae > Vandiemenella > Vandiemenella viatica. The sequence goes on along the minus strand of JARYHS010013630.1, from coordinate 304,079,609 downwards.
ATAAAATCCGATGAATAGTGAGGTTGAATATAATTTCACCAAGTTCAGTCATTACTCTTCATACTCCTACTTCATTTATCGATTTTGGTTAGAAATCCAGGGGAGATAAATGGCTCGAAACACAAAAAACGTATTTTAGAAATATTGACATTTTTGCGCTTTATGGGTCGAATTATGAAAAATTCCTTTCTTAGAATATAATGTTACCACGGCGGAAACCTTAGTCTTTAATACGATATGTCATTTATCTATATCGATTAGATATCAAGGGAAATATAAGGCTCGTGACACAAAAATACGTTGTAGAACAATTTATACTTTTTCCCTTTAATAGTTGAATTATAAACACTTCTTTCTTAAAATATGATGTCAGCAAAGCTGAGACATTATTCCTCACAATCGTACTTGATTTATCGATTTTGGATAGATATCAAGGGAGATAAGTGGCTCGAGACACAAAAAAAACGCATTTTTGCCCTATAAGGGTGGAATTACGAAAAATTCTTTTCTTAAAACATAATGTTACCATGGCGGAGACCTTATTCTTTAATATGATACCTCATTTATCTATATCGTTTAGATATTAAGGGAGATAAATCGCGCATGACACAAAAAACGGTTATAGAAAAATTTATACTTTTTTCCTTTAACGGTTGAATTCCAAAAACATTCTTTCTTAAAATATGATTTCACAAAGCTGATACATTACTACTTATATTCCTACTTCATTTATCGATTTTGGTTAGATATCCAGGGAGATAAATGGCTCGAGATACAAAAAACGCATTTTAGAAAAATTGACATTTTTGCCCTATAAGGGTCGAATTACGAAAAATTCCTTTCTCAAAATATAATGTTACCATGACGGAGACCTTATTCTTTAATATGATACCTCATTTATCTATATCGGTTAGATATCAATGGAGATAAATCGCCCGTGACACAAAAATCGGTAATAGAAAAATTTATACTTTTTTCCTTTAAGGGTTGAATTCCAAAAATATTCTTTCTTAAAATATGATGTCACAAAGCTGAGACATTACTCCTCATAATCCTACCTCATTTATCGATTTTGGTTAGATATGCAGGGAGATAAATGGCTCGAGATACAAAAAACGCATTTTAGAAAAAGTGACATTTTTGCCCTATAAGGGTCGAATTACGAAAAATTCCTTTCTTAAAATATAATGTTACCATGACGGAGACCTTATTCATTAATATGATGCCTCATTTATCTATATTGGTTAGATATTAAGGGAGATAAATCGCTCGTGACACAAAAATGCGTTATAGAAAAATTTATACTTTTTCCCTTTAAGGGTTGAATTTCAAACACATTCTTTCTTACAATATGATGTCACAAAGCTGAGAAATTACTCCTCATAATCCTACCTCATTTATTGATTTTGGTTAGAATATCCAGGGAGATAAATGGCTCAAGATACAAAAAACGCATTTTAAAAAAGTGATATTTTTGCCCTATAAGGGTCGAATTACGAAAAATTCCTTTCTTAAAATATAATGTTACCATGACGGAGACCTTATTCATTAATATGATGCCTCATTTACCTATATCGGTTAGATATTAAGGGAGATAAATCGCTCGTGACACAAAAACGCATTGCAAAAATATTGATACTTTTGCCCTTTAAGGGTCGAATTCCGAAAACTTTCTGGCTTAATACATAACGTCACTAAAGCGGAGATCTTAATCTTTAAAACGATACTTCATAAAACGGTTTCAGATAGGTATCCAGGAAGATAACTGACTCGTAACACAGAAAACAGCATTTTACAAAAATTTACATTTTTGCCCTTTAAGGGTCGAATTCTGAAAACTTCCTTGCTTAAAATACGATTTAACCAAAGTGGAGACCATAAGCTTTAAAATGACATCTCATTCATTGATTTCGGTTAAGTATGAAGGAAGATATAGGCTTGTGACAAAAAAATACCTTATAGAAATAATATATATGATGATGATACTTGAAGGGCGGATCAAGAAAAACAAAGATACTTTTATGGCATTTGTTGATTTAGAAAAAGCTTTTGATAATGTTAGGTGGAAAAAGATGTTCAAAATTTTAAAGAAGTCAGGTCTAACGTATCGAGATAGAAGAATTCTTTATAAACTATATAAGAATCAAGTGGCTGTAATAGTAGTAGAGAATCAAGAGAGACAAGCATCAGTTAAAAACGGTGTGAGAGAAGATTGTAGTCTATCCCCGTTAATATTCTACTTGTAAGTAGAGGAAGAAATTACGAAAGTAAAAGAAAACTTTCCATGTGGCATAAGTGTTCACGGAGAAAAAAATCAGTTTGCTACGATTTGCTGATGACATTGTCTTTTTAACAGAAAGGGCTGAGAACATTGAGAAATTACTGAATGGCATGAAGAAAATACTGAAGGAAGATTTTGACCTGAATATAAATCAAAGAAAGACTAAAGTGATTAAATGTAGCAGAAATGATATAAATACTAGCAGATTAAGTACAAGAATACGGTCGGATACAATTGGAGAAGAAAGTGAATTCTGCTATTTGGGAAGCAAAATTACAACCGATGGCCGAAGTAGGAATGATGTTAAAAGCAGGATAGAATAGGAAAAAGAGCCTTCATGAAAAAGATAAGTCTTTTAGTTTCAAATATTGAGCTAGGAATTGGAAAAAAAACTTTTTAAAATTCTATGTGTGGAGCACAGCACTTTACGATAGTGAAACATGTACTTTAGGAATACCGGAAAGAAGAAAAATTGTAGTATTTGAAATTTGGTGCTACAGAAGAATGCTGAAAATTAAGTGGACAGACAAAGTAAGAAATGATGAGTGAGGAAAGAAGTTTGTGAAAGAAGCTTACAGAAAGAAGAGACAGGCTGGTAGGTCTTATTTTGAGACATGCTGAATTGTTTAATTTTCTTGTGGAGGGAACGGTCGAAGGTAAGTACTGTAAAGTAAGACAGAGATTAGAATATATGAAGCACATAATTGAGGTCGTGGGTTGTAAGGGATAAGTAGAGATGAAGGTGTTAGCACAAGATAGGAAAGGATGGACGATTGCATCAAGCCAGTCGAAAGACTGAAGATAGCAAAAAACAAAATAATAATAATCATAATTTGGAATTAATCAGGAAGTATGGAGTTGTATTTTGAGAACATTGAGGTAATTACGAATGGTTGGAGACCGTATACCGAATCGGTTAAAGGTACCAGGACACGATCATAGTTAAGACAGCTGCTGCAAGCTACAACTCCACTTCAGAGGGGTATTTTACAATTTCTACAACGCGTTTATCTCCCTTGATATCAAATCGATATAGATAAATGAGGTGTCGTTTTAAAGATTAAGGTCTCCTCCACGATCGCATCATATTTCTAAAAATGAATTTTTCTGATATCGACCCTTAAAGGGCAAAATTATCATTAATTTTATCATGAGCCATTTATCTCCCTTGATATCTAACCGAAATAGATAATTGAGCTAACATATTAAAGATTATGATCTCTGCGTTAGTCACATAATTTTTTAAGAATGAAATTTTTCGTAATTTGATTATTAAAAGGCAAAACTGTGAAAGTCGCGCGTATGAGTTAGTTCACCGCCTAGCCTATATAGCAATAGCAAATATCACAGATATACTAACTAAACTGCCTCACTGGAGTCGACTATTGTTATGTTTTTTTTTTTTTATCTTACTACAAACCCCCAATCTTACTATTCATTGGATTCGTGAAATTTTCGCACGGGTCATCTAGTATTGGATATATTACTAATAAAGTTAGATGATATCCTCGTGGGATGTCAAGAAACTGAAGGAATAAGTAATCACAAAGTTGTTCTAATGGACATTATAGGATTCAGTAAACCAGTTGCCTAAATTGAAGGGGGAAAAAGGTAAATTTAAAAGGCACGTATATTGAACTTGAAGAGATGTTTCATCGAAAGTTTCATCAAATGGAAGAATGGCACATTCGCCATAGAATCAATGTGGGAAGAGCTCAAGAAGATGATAAGAAGGGGAGTAGAAATACTTATTCCTAAACCAAAAATAAAGAGAAGTAGAGAACCTAGCTACAATAATAGGGTGAAAAGGTTAAACAGGTTGGTAAAAAGAGAACATAACAGAGTTGAGAGACAACAGGGAAGGGGGGAATATTTGAAACAATTAAACAAGGAATTAATAATAACAAAGAAGGTGTCTAAAGATGGTTTAATGAAGAGTATCATCAGCGCAGGGGAACCACTGAATGATACATGTAGAAATTTCTATGGCTGTTTTAGAAAGCTGAGGGGAAGGGAGTGTGTCTGACAATTATAGATATGAATGCAGAAGAACTTACTGATGATTTGAAAAAGGCAGAGATTTTAAATAACTGGTTTAGTGAGACCATTAGAAACAATCAATCAGAAACTGGGGGGGGGGAGGGGGAGGGGAGGGAGGGGCGAGGGGGGAGGGGGGGTTTAAATCGGAGAACAAGCTTAATGACACAATTAGAAATGAGCAGACCAAATTATTTGAAATTTATCTTGAGGATGTCATGAAGGAACAATGAAAGCTGAAAAAACATTAAGTGGCTGGTGTAGACAGTATAACTACAGATGTCTTAAACATAGTCGGATGTGACATTGTACCTAATCTTGAAATATTATTTAAATAAATTCTTGTTACTTGCTGCTTACCAGAGGACTGGAGACACAGAGTCGAAAATTATAGGCCAATCAGTTTGACATCAGTAGAACGTAAATTAATGTAGAGATTGATATGCAACCACATCAGAAATATATGTGAGGAGCTAAAGTCGATTCAAGTCAGCAACATGGCTATAGGAAGGATAATCATGCAAATCACAGTAGGATATACGCAAGATATTTTGGATTACATGGATAAGGAAGGCCAAATTGGAGGTGTTGCTGTAGACCTTTCAAAGGCCTTTGACAAAGTGAGCCATAAAATGGTGGTAAATAAAGTAAAAACTATTAAAGTTGATGAGAAAGTGATTTTTTTGGTAGAAGAATTTTTAAAAGGTAGAAAGTAAAAAGTTAGGGTAGGAAATGCAGTATCAAAAGAAGAGGAAGTGAAAATGGGAGTGCCACAGGGTAATTTATTGGAAACATTGCTATTCATTATTGTAATGAATGACTGTATTGATGGATTACTATAAGAAATTAGATTATTTGCAGATGACATAATGTTATTTAAAGGGACCAAAACGGTAGAGGACTGTTAACAACTGCAGGGTGATCTTGGCAGGATATCAAGCAGGGTTGGTAAACAGGGGATGAAGATAAATGCAAAGAAGAGTCAAGTTATTAGATACACAGTGATAAAAAATCATAGAGGTTGATTATGATTATAAGGCGGAGAAAAAATTGGTTGTTGAAAACTCGAAATGTAAATATCTTGGCATAATATTTGTTAACAAGCGTACATTGGGAAGGTAGTAGGAAAAGGTTTCAAAATCCTTCACTTGTTGGAGCGAACGATGATGGGATGCACGAGAGAAGTAATGGAATTGAGTTACAAAACTTTGGTCAGATATTGATGAATATGGTGTGGTATGGGACCCACATTTTGGGTATCAAATACCTCCAGGTGATTCAAAGAAGCTCGATTTGTCTCTGGAAATTACACTTGAACTCAATTGGTGACCGATATGATAAAAGAGCTGGAATGGTATTCAATGGAAGACAGAAGGAGGGTGAAGAGAGTCATGTAGTGTACGAGGCTTATATTGGTGATAAGGCATGAAACGTTATTGGCGTAAGAATTAAAAGTAATGGAAGGGAAGAGATGATCATGACCTCAAGCTGGCTTTCGAATTCAGGCACAAGGGTGTGGGAAGATTTTATTTCATTGGCAAGGGGCAGTAGCGGATACAGGTTTTGGTTTGGGAGGGGCTTGAGCGGATTTTCTTTTGGTGGGAAGCTTGAGGGGATTTTGGTTTTGGAGGGGGGGGGGGCTTGAGCGGATTTCGTTTGGGGGAGTAGGCTTGAATCGGGTAAGGGTATATATTAAGGCTTGTGCCCCCAGCCCCCCCCCCCCCCTGCTGGATCGGTCACTGGTTTGGGGATCAGGGCTTGGAATAAGGTGCTAAGTAAATTGATGAATAATTTACCAAAACCGTTGAAACAATTTAAAGTTGAAATTTATAAAGGGCAAAACTAGGTGGGTACAGGGAAGGAGGGAAATGGGTGTGTAGGAAAATTTCCAGAGGATCGTGCGAACCATAGTAATTAAATTAAATCGTATAAGTCTTGTAAATCAATTTACTTTGAACTGGTACTACCAATATCGATTCTTAGAATTTCTGAACGTAATCTTACATTTAGTGGCGCGTAGTGTTGCCAACTTAGTGGATTTTCCACTAAAATTGGTTGTTTCGAGCCCCCTCTTAGTGGAGAAATATTGCTTTTTGTGGCTAGTGGTTTTTTTTCTAGTTTTTTTCCCTAGTGGTTCAGGAGAATTCGTTTCAATTAATGGAAAGATGGTAACTCAAATACTAAGCCATTTACACTTTTAGAAATATATTTCTACCTTATTTCAGTAGTATTTACTTTACTGCATAGGAAACTTTGAAGTTAACTGAAATTTTTTCTCATTTCATGTTAATGGGTTCAATAACAGCTAATTAAATTGATCATTATCGATTAAATATTTAATCGATTTCTCCGTATATTTTAATTAATAATGTCCATTTATTATCAAAAATGTCATTGCCAATTGTTTTTAGTCAAATATGAACACTTTGTGCTATTCAACTTTACAAATGATTAAACCATTCAAGTTCTACTAAACATGATGTTTGTGCAGAAAATATGTATTTTTTTCAACCAATAAAATTAATTGATGAAAATTATTAAGAGAAACGTTTGAATAGATAAATATTTTCAACTTTCCCTTACTCGATCAACAACTTTGAAATACCTCTTAATGTAATAAAGCAAATTGGTACCGAACATGGAGGAAGGAAATAGATGGAGACGACGCAAGAGACCTTCACCACGCATTGAAGTGAAGCAGGGCGGAGGAGGAGTGGGGGGGGCATGGCCAGAGTGGAGGGGGCATGGCCGCTTCCATACAGACACGGGGAATATGTACAAAAACCTCAAGGGGACTCTAGGATAAAGGTGACGCCGATATCTGGTGATGGATTATTATGTAACTCGATATGACAAATAAAAAATTAAGAATAAAATTTTTTGATATTCTGCTTAGTTTTCGAGGTATTCTGTCCCAAATGTGAAATGGTTTTGGTTGAAATTCAGAAGAAAACATTGGTCAAAGTCAAATTTGATGATGGGATCTTATTTAAAAAGACGAGGCAAATGAAAAATAAAGAATAAAAATGTTCAATATCTCACCTAGTTCTAGAGATATACTGTATCAAAAGTGAGGTTGAAATGGAGAAGAAAAATTTCGCAAAAGTCAAATTTAATGATCGATTCTTATGTAACACGACGAGACAAATCGAAAATAAAGAATAAAATTTTTCGATATCTTACTTAGTTTTCGGGATATACTGGGAACATCGCAATTGTTTGGAAGCGCAATATCGCCGCTGCCGCCACTGCGCATGCGCGAGCCTGCTTCACCAATTTAACGTCACTTCTCCTCCATATATTTCCTTCCTCCATGGTACCGAAGAATCTTATCAAACTACTGATGAAGGCACCGACGAAAATAATTTATCTGAAGAAGATAAGTTAGTTTAGATAACAATTGATTAAATAATTTGTTGATGATACGTGTATTTACTAATTGCTTGTTACTGTACTGATCATTTATACAGAAATTTAATATGTATTATCTAACAATATACCCATTATTTTCTTTCGTAATAACCAAATATTTATTTGGTAGAATATTTAGTGGTAATGAGAGTAGTGCCGCTTTTTTGTTTGTGGTTTTCTTGTGGTTTTTGGAGTTGAATCTGGTGGGCAGCTAGCTTAACGGTTGGCAACACTAGTGGCGCGTTATAACCGTAGTTATAATATGTTAAGTTTGTAAACATCGTCGTCAGTAACTCAGTATTGTCTCTGATCGTCGTTGAATTTAGACAGGATGAAGGTTGCTGTGGTATGTATTTTCGTTAAGTAGGTAATGGTTAAAGATATTGTGGAATTGTTCTGAATAAGTGTTCTTTCTAAACCACTTTTCAAGTAACGTAATGCATGCGGCTTCATTCGAAGTTTTTTTTACAAGCATTTCGAAGCTGAGTAATTGGTTGATCACAGTTATCAACTTAATATGTTTCGGGTTTGGGAATTACAGAGGTGCGCATCTCATCATTGTCACCTATGTTAGTTTGAAATGCTAAAGTCAGGAGTGAAGAGCCTAATGAGATTTTTACTGATTCAGTTAATTATTTTATACAAATGTTAGATTGATAGTGTACATGTCAATTTGACGGGTCTACTGGAGATCGCGATTCCGCTACAACAACATATAGTAATATCGTTGGAATACTCATGTAATCAGTCGCAAGACGTACTATTATCAACCAGTAATTCCGTTGTAATACAGCCTGGACCATTATTTTCAAGCACAAATTAGGTTGTAATACAGTCTGGACCGGTATGAAACCGTTAAATGTACTTAGGGAAGAATTTATAGTGGAGTTTTGCGATTGACCACTGCAGTATTATGATGACAACTCCTGGCGGAATCGCGATCTCCAGTAATCCCAATTTGACGGTGTAATCGACATATTAGATCTGCAGGGCCGGTGTTGGGGGGGGGGGGGGGGTAAGCGGGTCAAAAGTACCCGGGCCCCGCCGGGGGATGGGGGGGCCCCGATCAGCGACTAAAAAAAAAAAAAAAAAAGGTCGCCCATTTTACCGCGAACCCGAAATTCCTAGCGCCGTCCCTGTAGATCTGTAATGTTATAAGAAGATGGTTAGACACATAGTAAGGGATACAGTTTCAGCAAAAAATTATGATGATATTTTGTTTGATACAAACCCTGAGGTAACAACGAATATTAATAAAGTGCTAGCACGTGAAAGAATGGATTGTGAGCAGTCATTCCCTACAAAGCTCACTTAATGAGAAAATTGATTGTTAATTGTGGACTGCCTAAATATGAAATTGGATAATAAAAACATGGGCAGTTCTATCATTACCGTGGCGCCACAATCTGATAATGAATTCTAGTAGAACTCGACCAAACAAACCTAAAATAAAGAATATTTTTTTTATATATCTCTCTTGGTTTTCGAGATATAGCATGTTAAAAATCAGTTATATGTATAGTTCATTGTTCTTTTTGTAACCTTTCTTCTGGTCCAGGCCGAATTTCAAGCTAACAACAACCACTAGGAAGAAAATAAAAACACCTATCGTACATTTCCACCATATAGATATGTTGGTTTCATTGATTTTTTTTTTTTCTGGTTCAGGCCAGATCTCACCCTAACCTCCTAAATTTTGATATACAAAATCTAGAGAATTAGGCGATATATATATAAAGTTATTCTGTATTTTCGATTTTTTTCTCGTCGAGTTATATACGAATCCATCATCAAATTTGGCTATGATGAAATTTTACTCCTGGTCCAGGCCGCATTTCAACGTAAAGCTAGGTTTACATCTGGCACAAATTCAGAGCATGTATCGGGATTTGTATGAAAATTTGTATTGTCACATGTATCGGAACATGTATGAGTATGAACCTGGCGTATACATCAGTATACACAAGTATCAAAACCTGCTTGATACTTGTGTACACTGATGTGCTATTAAATGTCATTATTTTCATTTGAATTGTCAAAGAATTAAAAACGTCACCTGATGAAGATTTTTTTAAGTCTCTGTGCTTACATGATACTGAAATAGAAAAGGAAATGTAGTTGGTGGCAAAAAATCGTATTTTTCTTATCGAGAGGATTCTACGATACCCTGGCATCGTAATCTGCTTATGTAACTCGATCAAAAAAATTTGAAAGTAAAGAATAACATTTTTTAATATCTCACCAAGTTCTCAAGATATCGTATTTCAAAATTGAAGTGGTTGGTTTACTGGAGATCACGACTTCCCTACAACATTCACTATTGACATCATAGTACTGCTGTTCTCAATTGGAAGATGTATCATTTTCAAGCAGTAATTCCATCGTATTACAGCCTGGACTATTATTTCAAGTATAAATTAGGTTCTAATACACCCTGGACCAGCACGACACTGTTAACTGCGCGTAAGAAATTATTTCTATCAATGTCTTATGTTCGACTACTGCAGTATTATGATGCCAATTCCTTGCGGAATCATGATCTCCAGTGATCCTGAGGTGGTTAGGTTGATCAGAAGAAAAGTTTTGCCAAAGCCATATTTTATGATGGATTCTGAAGTAACTCGACAACATAAATCGAAAGTATACATACACCAGAAGACATACTCTCACAGCATACATGGTCTTCTTCTGGTCCCTATCCATTGCGGATGTCGGCAACCACCTTGGCTGTCTCTTCTCTGCTGGTTGATGCTCGGAGTAACTCTGTAGTTGTCTTGGAAATCCATATTCTTAGATTTTTAACCAAGAAGTTCTTCTTCTACCTGCACTTCTCTTTCCTGGTATTTTTCCCTGGAGAACAGATTGCAGGAGTTCATAACTGCTATTATTCCTCATGATGTGGCCAAGGTACTGAAGCTTTCATGTTTTTATGGTGGTCAGTATTTCTTTGACAGAAAAGGATTTTTCAATTAAAAAATTCTTTTAATTTTTTCCTGAATTTATTAATCATCTGCTAGATGTTTAAGCTGTGTTGGTAGTTTATTGCAGATATGCATCCCTGAACATGGAGCCTTTTTGAACAAATGATGACTTGTAATCCTTACGAAAACCACCCAAAGAACTACATGGTGGACACACACAATCGGTGTTGTTTTCTTCCTAACAGTTGTGGTTAGGTTTAAATTCGTCCTGGGCTAGAAACAAAATGTTACCAAAAGCACAAGAAACTATACGTACATCTTGTTTTTAATGTTTGATATCTCGAAAACTAAGTGAGATATCAAAATTTTTTATTCTTTACTTTTGATGTGTTACACCATAGATATGATAGTGTTGCCAGAATTGAGTAGGTTCTGCTCAGTAATACAGAAATATTGAGAACACCTTCCTAAGTAAGCTACGTATATGATACATGCACAGTGAAAACGCAGGAAATTATTTTTATCTGTCTTAATATATTTCACTGGATTTTTACTTGATATGCATTTATATCATACATGGGATTACAGGAGATTGTCATACTGCTAGCAATTGGCATCATAATACTGCAGTAGTCAGATGGAAGACACTGTTAGAAGTTCTTTCCAAAATAGTTTTAGTGGTGTCATCCTGGTAAAGGTTGTATTACAACCTAGTTACTGCTTAAAAATTATAGTTCATAGTGCATTACAACATATAATTACTGCTTGAAAATGAAACGTCTTATGATTGACTACAGCAGTAGTTATGACGCCTTTAGTAAGTGCTGAAGAATGTTGTTGTAGCAGAATCGCAATCTGCTGTAGACCCCAAAACAAAACGTCATTTTCTCCAGTTTGGAAAAAGATATTACTTTAGTGTCATGTGCTGTTAACAAAATGAACTATACTCACCTACCTTTTTTTAACATTGTGCTTAATGGCTGGTATGAGAGGCAAACCAGTATAACCCATTGCCAGCATACATTCATTAACAGTAAAAAAAACCCAAAAATATGCACCAGTGCAGCATCTAGCCCAAAACCGTTACATATAATAGGCTATATTTTTTTCTGTCTTAAATCTCAGCATAGTCATTACAACCTACATCCTCGATTATCTTCCACATGTACTCTGTGTCTTCTTCTATTGTTATTTCTTTAAAAAGCTCCCTCCAATAACATATTTCTAAATATGACCCACCATCCTGTTTTTGCTTTCTGTAAGACTCCTCTATACAATTTTTTAAATAATTTATTTCTGTTATATTTTATGTTATTTTCTTGGTTTAAATAAAAAAAATTAGTCAAACTGCTTTGCAATGACATTAACACTCTTAAGGAAGTAGTCATTTCTGCTTTACAAGTTGTTCTGAATTAAATTTATTTTTACAGTAGTTGTAAATCTTGAGAAAATATTGACCGCATATAACTATTTCCCTGTGTGTGAATGCTCCTAATAATAAAAATAAGATAGGAAAGGGAAAGATGATCCATCACTTACCACAGATGAAGGCAGGAGGGCGAGATGAACATGTAAAAAACACAAATAATAATAATAATTGATAAAATTGCAATGGAGCGCATGCTCCAGTGGCAATCTCCCTAAACACCCATCCTTCTCCTCCAGCCCACTTTTGCCCTCAACCAAATTTTACTTTAAATTCTTTCAGTATTTTCAGTAAATTATGCATCGCTTCTCTTGATAATTTATTCCAGTCCCTTACATCCTTTTCTAAAAAAGAAAATTTACCCACACCCTTATGCCTGAAATCAAGTGCCAGCTTGTGGTCATGGTTATCTTTACCCTTCCGAGCACCTCCCTTAATTTTCCCACCAGTATCTGTCCATGCTTCATCACCAATATAGGCCTTGTACATTCCCATGAGACTCTTCACTCTCCTTCTATCCTCCAATGAATCCCACTCCAACTCCTTTATCATACTAAGTTACCGATTGTGTTTTGAGTTAATTTCTGAAGACAAATCTGACAGTCTACCATACTACACCACCATATTCCAGCAGTGGTTTGACAAGAGTTTTGTACCCCCAATTCCCTTACTTCTCTAGTACATGCCCTCAACACTCTTTACAACGGGTGAAGGATTTTGAACCCTTTCCCTACTACCTGTCCAATGTGTCCCGTCCAGTTAAGTTTGTTATCAAATGTTATGCCAAGGTATTTACATTTCGAATCTTTAATAAGTAGCTCCTTCCCCATCTTATAATCAGTCTTTAGCTTTTTATCTGTGTACCTAATAAGCTGGCTCTTTGCATTTATCTTCATCCCATGTTGACTCACCCAGCTAGTTATCCTATCTAGATGATCCTGCAGCTGTCTACAGTCTTCTACTGTTTTGAATTTTTTATATAACGTTATACCATCTGCAATCAATCTAACCTCTGACAGTAAATGATTAGCACAATCATTCATTAGAATAATGAATAGCAATGGTCACAATACACTACCCTGTGGTACTCCCATGTTCTTCACTCCTACTTCTTTTGATACTGCATTTGCTACTCCGACTTTTTGCTTTCTACCTTTTAGGAATTTTTCTACCTATCAAATCAGCTTTTTATATACTCCAATAGTTTTTATCTTATCTAGCCCCATTTTATGGCTCATTCTGTCAAAGTCCTTTGAAAGATCTATAGTGCGCATCATGAACGAAAAGTGGGGGGGGGGGGGGGGAGCAGGAGACGAGCGATGTAGAGAGAGGAAGAAAGTATAGTAATTACGCTACTTCAACTAATATTACTGCTGTGTATTGATGATAAAAATAAAAAATATACATTTTAGCAGCACTTTACATACTAATACTATTAAGAGAGACAGGAATGTCAGCCACAGCAAACAATAAACACTCGTGTAACCACGACAAGTGCTGGATTGTTACTGAATTCGATTGGCTACTGGCAGAGCAATGACATTTTGTGCAGGGCCTCACTAATCTGGGTCGCCTTCATTCGTGACGCGCACCGAAGTGCTGCACTATCAACTTGATCTCCCCTGTCCATTTAATCAGAAATATCTTTCATATAGTCTACTAACTGAGATTCATTTAGCTCCGGCAGACTTTATCTTATTTTTAAAAAGGTAATGTAAATAAAAAATGATAGGGAATATGATTTATCACTCACCAGAGTTGGAAGCTGTGACGAGTGAAAACAAATGAGATGAACAAAAACATATACAATATTTTGGTTTTGCACCTTATTCGTGTGATAGTGAGTCATATGGTTCGGGAGGTGTGCGCATGTTGAAGTTTACCACATGACTGGCTGGTCAGCGAAAGACAGGGAGGTGGTGGTGAACTTCTAGGAAGTGAACTATCTTTCGGGAAAGACTAAGATGGTATATATAAATATATATGTTGCCAGTGGTGATGAATATAACATCTTTTTATTGAATGTTTTTGAACAAATTTATGTTAGTCCATAATCGCTGTATCTCATCAATGAATTGTCGTTTTGGTCGGAAAACTGTTTCACACGTTTGTTTTGTGATATAAAAAGAACGAGGTCCAAAGAATTGCGCTGTTTGTTTGAAATGTGCCACATAAGTTCCTATGGTCATACCTTTTCAGAAAAAGTGTACATGAAAGCAAAATGCAACTTGAAGCAACATGAAAATTATGAATTAACACAACACAATTCACTTCAAATTGTCATGTCAAAGATCGCATCTGTACAGGCAACAACTGTAAAAACGCTGGCAACGTTTCTTGATAGGATATGAATATATTCCTGCGTTGTATAATTCACTTCTTACAACAACTTATTTTATACTTATGTCGCGATACATGACATCACTATCAATGCGTGTTCAATTGAAGCTTTGATTTTGTAGCGGCAGTATTAGCCGAAATTGTGGTTAGGTTGAAATAGAGCCTGGACCAAAATAAATAATGAACCTTATCACAGCAAAAGCATGTTGAATTTAGCTATTATCAGTTATTTATTTAAGCAGGTTTCATAAGCACTATGTCACGTTTTGATGTCATGAATCACGATGTAAACTACTACCGTATGTGGTTAGTTTTAAAATGCAACCTGGACCAGGATAGCAACCGAAACCTTTTGTTACAGCTCCAGGCAATAGGAATTGCATTTATTTTATAAAATTCAATTTATTTCAACAATTGCTAAGAAATGAATTACTACAATATTGAAAGAAAAGTATGAATTTTCTTTAAATTGTCATATTAATTATTAGTTGCTTTTTCTTTTTAGTTATATCATTACTTGGTTTGAATGAAAGAAATTTATGCAACATAAACCACAATTGAAACTAATATTACGCGACATAACGTAAGTTATTAAGATTTATTTTTAGCATCCTTCGTTTTCACTGGGGTCATTATTTCAGCCAGATGTAAGCTGTGCCAGGTGTTAAAACATCGCTCTTCATCACAATAAGAAAGTTGTAAGAAACTGTGAAGATTTTTGATCAAGTTTGTATTGCATGATGCATGATCGGTATCGATGCATGATGACATTGACAAGCGATACAAGGAATGTATAAATTCGCGTGTGAATGAAGCTTTGATTTTCTACAGTACTGGCTATATTGGTGAAGATTGTAGTTAGGCTGAAACACAACCTGTACCAAATTGACAACTGAAACTTTTTGCTACATCACTAGGAACGAGAAATTACAGCATATTGAGCTTTATTTTATAAAAATTCTATTTAGGTAAGCAACTAAAAATAAATCAATTGCCAGAAAAGTCCATTAAACCCGTCATTTTTGATGGGCTTTGTGGCTAGTATACTTTATAGAGCAGAATTTTGGCTTCCTTCCCTACGTTCCACCTCCATATTACATCCTTTATCTGATGATACAATTGCCCCCTCTTCCTTACTTTCTGACCTATTTCTTCCTCCATCTTTCCATTGATAATTACCTTTCTTCCAAGCTAGACAAATGATTCTACTCATTCCAGTTTCTTGCCGTCGAGTGACACGTCTTTCGAAGGGCCAGTGTTCCTTGCTATCTTCATTATCTTGATTTTTTTTCTACACTCATTTCCAGGCAATGTTTACCCATTGCAGTCTGCCATTTCCCTAATTCTCTTTCCAGATCCAGCCGTGTCTCCTCCAATATTATTATGTCATCAGCAAATGCTATCACCTTCAGCTCTGTTAGATCTCAGAGTCCCTGCACTTCAGCCATTATTACATCCAATATCACATTAAACAGCACAGGTGGCAATACACTTCCTTGTCTGACTCCTCTTTCCATGTGAAACCATTCCGAATGTCTACTGTCTACGCGCATGCAGTTCTCACACTTTTCATAGATGTTCTTTATTAGTTCAACAATTAATTCATTTTATCCTCTCTTTTTTAAACTTAGCCATATGCTTTCCCTCAGTACTTTATCATAGGCCTTCTTCATGTCTGTGAAAGCTATTATTGTGTCTTTGCCATATTCCCACCTTTTCTCTATGAACTGTCTGAGTATAAAGATTGCATCCACATTGATCTTCCTTGCCTGAAAACTTTTTTAATATCATACTTTATTCATTTTTCCGAACTTTTCCAACCAGAACTTGAGAAAGATCATGGGGTAGATGGATTAAATGAATCAAAAATATTGTGCAAGATGTAAAGCAAATTGGCCTGTAGTGGAAGAGGAGGAGTGAGGGAAGGACAGAAGAAGCTGGAAGGGACTGAATTATTACCTTAAAGTACACCTCACCAGGACGAGTAGTCTGGAAGAGACTAGGCAGTTATTGGAAGCATCTGGGTTTCTAACCCTCCTCTAACGTCCCCTGCTCAATCCTCATACCCAGCGTAATTATCTGCCACTAAGTTTCCTGGTCCTGGATTTAGAATAAAGTAAGTTTCATTTTGATGTCAATCCCAAAAGCTGAGAAAGTTACGATAAAAGGGGGAAACAAATCAGTATTATTTTTGTCGAGGGTGATTCATGCAAAAAACTTAGGGTCAATTTTGATTAACTTTTAAATAACTTTCAACCCATGGCCTAGAGGAACAGAATAAGTTTCGTATTGATGTGAAGACGAAAAGCTGAGAAATTTAAGACAAAACTGTCCACAAACTGGTATCAATTTTTTTGCTGCATGTCATTTAAGCTTAAGAACTACTGGTCCGATGTAATTAATTCTCGCATTTGAAATGCATATCTTGTTTTGAGTTATGAATAGCATCGATTTGTTGGGAGGAATTTACTTTCTTCCTGCATTGAAGATGTGTTAACTGTGACATAATTGGTTTAATTTATTTTATCTCTAGTGTGGTGAACTGGCGAATCTTTTTTTCTTTTCGCACTGCCAAGGGGAATGATGAATAAATTACCGAAAATGTCAAAAGAATTTAAAGTTGAAATTTGTAGAGGGCAAATGTAGGTGGGTGCAGGATAGGGGGAAGTTGGGTGTGTAGGGAAATTGCCACCGGAGCGTGTGCTCCATTGCAATTAAATGTAATTAATTAATGTAATTAGAATCCTGTCGTGCCTGAAATCCTCATTGGAAAGACAGTTTTGGCCTAAGATGCATTAACTTTATGTTATAAAACTTCTGTTGACAACTTGTTCACATATTGTCAGTAGAATTACATAATAATATTAGTTGGGGCAGATTTTTAGTGAATAATTATACAACAGCATTTCTGTGTTTCTACATATGTTAGATTTAATTATTCTTCCCCTTTATTATCGGAATTTGCTTGCTTTCTTTCTTTACCTTTTTTAATATTATCCAATTTGTTATTCAAATGTATCAAAATGGCATAATATATTGGCTAAGTGAATCCAGTTGGCTCAAGTCCTCAATTTGATGCCTCCAGTCAGTTTCAACTGAGTCTCCATATTTACGTTGATCACTTAAAAACTTCTATGCTTTTTTGTGAAACCTCTCTTTTAGTTCTTTCCTCCTGTAATAAACCCCATAAATACCATGATCCTCTCCCATTAAGTTGAAAATCATTACTTACCTTTTTTTACAAATTTCTGACCTAGTGCTGCTATTTTCAGTTGACTCATTGGTCCCCAAATGCAGCTTTTGTGACATTAATTACCCTAGATAGCAGAGGATCAGCTTTCCATTACAAGAGTGTGAGCAGGATAAAAGAGCAGCCGTCATCTGAAATTCATTTCTTGCATTTACTTAGCTGTGTACCTGCCAGTGTGGCTACACACTTTAAAGCACCACTGTGCTGGATCAGGAAGCTCAGCATACCTGCTGTCATCATTGTGGTTCTTAGGCAGTTTTTTGCAATCACCTAGTTGAATGCTAGGTTGGTACACAATCTTCACCTCATAAACTATGTATTTCACTGACAAATAACAGAAGTTTTTTCATGGACAGATTTCATCACTACCTCATTAAAACTTTGATGGACTTGGCATGCCAGTAGTAGATGGAGCTGAGCCAGACATTAATAATAACTTGGTTGTGTAATTATTACATTTTATCCCTTTTCGGTGGCTCTGATATTTGTTCAAGGATTTCCTCCAAATGTCAAGTTCATTCTTGTCATACAAAAGTGTTTCAAAAAGTGGTTAATTTACGTTTAGTTCTGTTCTAAGTAGATTATAAATTTTTTTTTTTAAAATGTTAATGTAGTAGTGATAGGAAAGTGTTTTTGTTATTGTTCAATAAGTAGATTCAGTTTTATGTTAATTGGTATCAGGTGCAAGAGCTAAGAAAGATAAAATATTAGTTTTGAGGGTAAGTAATAGACACTGATAAGCAAATACAAATAAAGAAATATAAAGGCACTATTCTTATTTCGGGAGTGCAGTTACACAAATACATGAACTAGAACATGAACATGGAATAGTGATGAAGTTTAATGGGTTTAAATCATTCATCAGAAGTGGAACATGGAAAAACTTTGAAAGAGTAGATTTATCATTAGTATCAGGAAAGGAAATACGTCATGGACAAAGCTAATAACAAGTGTCTTCATTTTGAAAATGACATGTGTATGTGGTTGGATGAGAAGTTTCAGGGATGTGCTAAGTAGACCTAACATGGTGTGATTTTTTTTTTTTTTTTTTTTTATGGGGATGGGCTAAAGGTGAGGTGTACCAGATTAAACCTCGCACACTGGGGAATTGGATTCATCGATTCAGGACATTATAACCAATGTCCCAAGCAACTTCCTCCAGGAGATATGGATTCCATTCACAGCAACTTGACGGAATTGGTGGATGTTACAGGTGCCTATCTTGAATTTTGTGGTACGCATCTGTGTTCTTATTTAACCTGTACACCAACAGTTAATTTCAATAAAATTGCATTTGCAGCTACAGAATTTATAAGCTTTTTTAATTTTTTTGAATACCTCCACTTATTTCCCTCTTCTTATATCTCTTGTCATTGCAACCCAAGTAGGTCGGTGGGTGGAGTTTTTCTCTGCAGTCTTAACTGAAAGCCTGTATTTGTGTGTTTGCGTATAAATTCAAACTCTGAGTGTTGTCATTCTGCCAGATAATCCCAGCCTAATGTATGCCTCAAGTCTGTGATGCTTTTGTTAGAGCTATAAACAGTCATAGAATGAGTGGCTCTTTTGTGTTCTTTCTTGATATTTGTAGTCAATCCTTTGTGAGTTGGATCACACACAGCACAACAGTACGTAGATGAGGATATATGTGTTTAATACACTTTTTCCTCTGTATATGTGCTACAATTCTTGAGAATGTAACCTATGAATCGTGATATAGTATCAGCATTACAGTAGAACTCCAATTATCCTAACTCCGACCATCTGAATTGCTTTATTAAGATGTGCGTGAAACAAATTGAAAGGCATACCAACTGACGAAGAGAAGAAAAAGGGAAAAGAAGCTCAAGAAAAGGAAAGGGAAAAGACGGGAGGAGATGTGCATGATGTGTCACTTGAGGAATTCAGAAACATTCTTTTGAATATTCCTGGATGTTCAGAAATTGGTGCTGAAGATATAGGAGAGTGGGTGGTGTGCGATTCGTCGGATCATGGGTGTGAAATTCTAGATGATAATGAACTTGTTGAAAGTGTGAGAGAAGAAAGTGTCATGGAAGATGATGACCTTATTGTCGACATTGAAGCAGACACGGAACCATCAGCTAGTCAAGCATTTGTCGGCCTTGAAACTGCATTGAAGTGCATGGAGCGTCAGCCCAAAAGTGACCATGTGCAATTTGTCACTGTCAAGCAGATGTGCAACTGGCTGCGCAAAAAAACAGATGAATACAGTCAAACAGCTTACTTTGACTGAGATGTATATTTAGCAAGCAATGACTTTTATGTACAGTGTGGTACGTACATACTGTACTAATGTACAGTAAAAGTGTTTCCTTTTCATTTAATTAATTAAAAGCACTTTTTTCAAAAATGGGTTATTTCTCCCACTTTCAACATACATACAGTAATTAATTAAAATAGATCCTTTTTCAGAAAGAATCCAATTATCCAAATTTTTGATTATTCAAATGGGGTCTGGTCCCAATTGATTCGGATAATTGGAGTTTTACTGTACTTACAACCAAGATATGTGCTGATCTTAGTTTGTATTGCTTTTTATTGTTACACAAATGTTTTTAAGGGAATAAACTTTTTCTCATGGACAAGTGGATTCTTTTTTTTATGCTCATTACCTTACACATATTGCAGTTTACTTTAAGCGGTCATTTATTGCATTACACTAATATAAAGTCGAAGTTGCACTGAATTTCCATACAATTTACTTCTTCACAGATAACTGCAGCATCAGGAAACAATCTTTAATTTCTATTCACCTTTTCTCCAAGAATGTTTTTAAAAATTAGAAAAAGAAATATTATTCTTGCTTGTGAGACGACTGATGTAACATTTATATTAATAGACTTTGACTTCTGTGATGACATAGCAATCTATCAGTTAATAAAACATGAATCCGTATATTACTCTCATGCATTACTCCATATACTTCATAAAGCACTCTTCAGGTTTTGCAGGAAGAAGATAGTTGTGGTTATATCCAGATAATGAATATTAATGGACAGATATGTTTTTGGTTCGGACTCCGATAAGCTGTAGGTCTCAGTCGAAAGGAACTGACTGTCCTATTCCACAGTGGCTTAGTACGCCTCCTTTGGGAGGATTCAACTAACGGTCAGGTTGTGAACTAAGTTAAGTGTGTTTTTTAGGTGAGGTTATTTGTTGTGTGACTGCAGGGAAGATTGTAGAAAGAAAAATTCATGTTTCAGGAAAGGCAGGCAGGACATCTTACCCACAACAAAGCATTTCATTAATATAATCAAGGGAAGAAATGGGGGTGGTGGGGATTGTGACAGGAAAGATTTATTTCTGTATGAGGGCCAAGGGGTAGCAGCTTGTGAGTTTGACATGTTGTAGGAATATTTGGAGATTGTTTTTTCATCTACATAGATGCATCAGCCCAGTGACTAATTCATAGAGAATGAAACATTTGGTGTGGAAATAATGGTAACTACCAGAGTGGAGGCACTGTTGTGAATTTGTTGGTTTGAGGGGATATTTGGGGAAATAACCTTCTCATGGAAAAATGTTATCACCCAATTTCTGCTGCCTGCGGTACAGGTGGGCTGTAGGGTTCTCCAAACACCCAAAGAATTGTTAAGCGGATGAGGATTCAGAGCCCTCCACAATAGAAGACAGAATCACAAGTAACGGAAAGGCATTGTCTATTGATAATACTTTTATAATAATGTGTAGGAAAGGAAAATTTCAAAAAGGTCTTCCCTCTCTACATACAGAAAGGATAGAGGGATTAGCAGGAATGGTAAAAATGTGAGAAACAGGACATGCTGTTGGAAACAGCTACCAGCAAGCAGGCTGCCCTTCTCCATAAGTCAGAGAAGCTCGGGAAGTTAGATGTAAAATGTGAACCTATAAGACTCTAAACACAAACAAAGCCATCATCATCTGCCGAGGACTTATCAATTTAGAAACTGAGGAACTCCTTAAGGAGTGGGAATCAGAGAAAGTAGAGGTGCATCTGATTACATGGAGGGTAAATGGTAGTCTTGAAAAGACTGCCACCTTCATTCTGACGTTTGACACTCTCAAGTTGCCAAAGACTATCAAAGCAGGAGATTTAAATCTCAATGTTCACCCATTTGTACCAGACCAAATACGCTGCTTCAAGTTCCAGCAGTTTGGACATTAAACGACAGACTGCAAAGGCAACCCCACCGGTGGGAAATTTGGAATGAAGGCACATGAGCCGGGTAGTGGTTGCAACTTCCCACAGATGTTTGTCAACTGCTCCGGGTCTCATCCAGCCTGGAAGAAGGAGTGTCAAGTATATATGGAAGAACAAAGATACAGGAGTTGAAAACCAAAGAGCGAATACCCTATGGTGAAGCCAAAAAGAGGTATAAGGCACTTGCCCCACTCATCTTCGCAACAAGCTTTGCGAAGACTTTGGCAACTCCCGTCAGAAAAGTAAGTGTTGTTGTGCAGACTTCAACACAAGCGCAATGTGCTTGTGTCAGTGCCAATGTGGTTTTAAGGTCATAACACCTCTGACTGCAGATGTTGGTAGCAATACATCTGCAACCCTAACCAGTTATCAGACAGGTTTTAAGGTTCCACATCTTTCTGCCAGAATTTCAAAAAGCATTCCTATGCTCTGCTCCTGCAGCAGCAGAGGCACTGGCAGCAACTGCTGCACTGGCGGTGGCTGCAATTGTGGCAGCATGCGCAGCATCAGCTGCAGTAGCATCAACATCAGTTATGGAAATGAAGATCAGAGGCCCTAATTTCCAGCATACAGATCTGACTCGGTTTATTAAGTCTCCTTCAGCTTTGCCTCCCATATTATCTAGTGGTAGGGAGAGGAAAGAGAAGGATGGGAGGCCTAGACGAAAAAAAGGACATGAATGTTTGTATGCTGGTCGGCCACTGCAAGTGTGTTTGAGTGACCAACAACTCGAGCAACTAAATCCGACTTTGAGTGTGGCGACTGAGGTCGTCCACTATAGCCAACTGAGTCATGTGACTATGATTGTTGTAGCATTTCTCGAGTGCGTCTCTTACGGCTAATAGGTGTGCCAGTGATCTGGTGCGAATATTTTAAGAATTTTAAAGTTTTCTGAAGTGGATGCAGACCACGTATTTTTTTGGAAAGTCCCTGTCTGAAGAAATCGTTCGTGTTGAGTTAATTCAATGTTAGAAAAACGGAATTCATTAGGGGAATTCCACCTACAAATCCATATCACTTCAGGCGAATGCTGAGATGGTTCCTTCAAAATGCCATTGCTTGATTCCTTCCCGTTCTTTGCCTCCAGACCCTTCCCACCTGTAATGACCTCGACGTCGATGAGGCGAAAAGCCAGAAACAGATAATAATAATAATGTCTTAAACTTTTTTAACTAAACTAAAATAGAAACAAAACTGTTTACATTCCTAACCAACTACTTGACGAACACTGTGTTTTTTGTGTCACATTTAAAAGGTTTGCAAAAAGTTTTTACTGGGGTTGAGTGAACAGCGTCATCGGGTTCAGGTGGTTAGTAATCTGCTGTTCAGGATGTCAGAGATGGAACTGGAGTGTTTCATTGAGCAAACCAGGCCGTTGAATATGCGTGTGGAGATGTTGGAGGTGCTTCCTCATCTGCAGTTTATTCCATACTGCCAGTTCCCTGTGAAGAAGAACGTTCTTCAGAACTGGGAGTACACTGCAAAAACTGAATATTACTATCTTCCTAAGCGGGAAGGCTAATAATTGAAATTTTGCTCTTTCGATTTCAAGAAACTGTTGTTTGAAATGCTGTGATCCATTTGTTTGCGCTTAGTCTGGGTAGTGTTAGTGTGGAATCCAATTGTTGCTGGTTGAACGGATTGGTTGAAGCGTTGTGGATTTATTGCACTGGTGCTCAAAGTTTCAAAGAAGGTGAATTGACGCCATATCCCAAATTACCTTCGGTATCTTGCCAGTTATCTTGTCCAGGAGACCCTTTGGAGGTTTCACATTTCTTTTAAGTTCTCTAGTTTTTAATGATTTATATATTGAATTGAATTAATGATCAATTGCGATGGTGCATATGCTCCGGTGGTTATTTCCCTAGTCATCTAATTACCACTTTCTTAGTATTTTTTGTTATCATTTTATATCTTTTGAGTATTTAAATTCCTCCCCCATCTACTTTTGTGTTTTACCGAATTTTAATTTTAAATTCCTTCGGAGCTTTTGGTAAATTATTCATCACTTGGTACTTTATTACAGTCATTGACTCCCATATCCGCAAAAGAAAATATTCCCACTCCCTTATGCCTGAAATTGAGTGCCAGCTTGTACCCATTGTCATATTTTCCCTTCCATGCACTACTACTAATTCTTCGACCAATATGCTTCCGAGCCCCGTCATCAGTGTACGCCTTGGACAATCCCAGCACTCTCTTCACCCTCCTTCTGTCTCCCAGTGATTCCCAGTCAAGTTCCTTTATCACATCAGTTGCTCTCCTTCGAACCCTCTCCAACTCCTGTATTGAAACCCAAAATGTGGGTCCCAAACTACACCATCATATTCAAGGAACGGTCTGGTAATGGTATGTAATACAATTTCCTATCTTCTCCGGTACACATTCTCTCATCACCCTTTTCAGTAAACGAAGAACTTTGTAACATTTCCCTACTACCTGACCAATGTGTTCTGCCGAGTTGAGTTTATTATCAAATGATATGCCAGGTTATTTACACTTCAAGCTTTCAACGAACAATTTTATCCATCTTATAATCATTAGAAACCTATAGCTACTTATCTGTGTACCTAATATGCAGTCTTCTACACTATAACAGCTTGCAAGGAAAGTTAGTTAAACCATAAATATGTGAGTACAGTCACATAATGACACAGCATCAGACAATATGCGACTGAACTTCTTAAAACAGATTACGATTGGATTGCGATCGATGCTAACGGATTGATTACATCAAGTCGTGAACTCTGTAATCTTGTAAGAAATATGATTAATATGAATATTACTTCAAGAAATACAAATTTTGTAGATATGTTTTAGTGGGCATACTTGATGTAATAATGCAGCTATTGGCTACACTCTATGTATGCAGTTTAAATGCAACTGCAGAGTAATCATAAATATTGCAATCTCAAAAAGTATCATCAAAGTGTATGTATACAGGGTATAATTTTTGAAGTACCTATGATAGTATACTTGACGCGATTACCTACCATCTTTATTACCCATTGTTTGTCAAACTTTTTCGCACAGTTTCTACTGAATATCACGTGAGTAGTACCGCTTGTCTTTCATATATCACAACGGTGTTTTCTCATTTATGGCATTGATTAATTTCTCATTACACATCTTGATGGGTAATGCGAACAAAAACAGCAGTATCACGAAAAGGAACGTGGGAGTGTAGAATATTTAACGGCTACTACAAGCGATTAATCCAACTTTAGTAGAGTCAGTCACTTGTCACCATTAGTCGGCTACAATCTGTCTTTCAAGATCGCTTGCTGTGGACGATGTTCACTAATGTTCCGTGTGTTGGGATCTGTCATAGCAATACGCGTGACTACGCGAGACCTGCTAGTAGCTCAAATACTCCTACAGTGGACGACCGGCCTTAAGGTCGATACAGAGTTGGAAATGTCTGTTGTATCTTGGGAGGCTGAAGACAATGAAATGCTGGTGAACGAACTGCTCCCATTCTTAAGCATTCATCAAATGGAGATCCACCCAAACAGGAGCCGGTGAAGTTAAAAAGATAAAAGGGCTCCCATATTGCAGTGGAATTTGAATGGTTTTCAGGCACACAAAGAGGAAGTAAAACTCTTAGCATGTTCTAATGGTGTGTGTCTGTGTCTCCATGAGACACGTTTTAGAACCTACTCACCACCCAGTGCTAAGAGGGTATGACCTTTATAGGAAGATACCGGAGGCGATGGAGTGAAAGGGGAGTGGCAAAGTTTGTCCAAAACACTGTCCACTCCAAACCTGTTCCTCTCACCTCTGATCTACATGCAGTGGCAGTCAGATTACACGGTCACATTAAACTGACTTTATGCTCTTTTTATCTACCACCAAGGGCACCTGTCGATTATGATGACCTGAAAAACATATCGCAGCAGCTTACTTGGCCATTCCTCCGCCTAGGAGATTTCAGTGCACACAGTGTGTTGCAGGGATCGAACAACGATTGTCCCAGAGGCTGATTAGTTGGTAGATTAAAAGAGCTCAAGGAAATGTGCATCCGCAATACTGGTCATTTCAGAGCTGCTTCCAGTTTGTCCTCTGCCATTGACCTTTTTCTGTACTGTCCTTCAGTTGTGGACTCCGTGCTGTGGGAGATGGATTGTAACCTTAATGGAAGCAACCATTTCCCTATATGGATGCACTCAGAGCTTGAATGCGTAGGAAGAAACACCTGATGCAAGAGGAACGTAAACAAAGCGATTGGCAGCTCTACTGTTGCTGTGTTGTTCTCCAAATCTGTGAAAACAGAGGAGAAAGTGAATCACTTCACAAAAGTGATTCACCAGACAGCTGAAGTTTCCATACTGAAAGGCTCAGGAGTGCTGCGAAGAATGCTCATCCCAAGGTGGAATGATCGATGTTGTTCTGCTATTCAGGATTGTTGATGGGCGTTTCGTCATTTCAGGTTTTATCCAACACCCAACAGCTTAACAGTGTTTCGAAATGCTGAAGCTAAGGTGCATCACATTATTAAGAAGAATAAAAAAAGGTCATCGAAAAACTTTGTGAGCACCATTAACCATTCCATGACATCATCGGAAGTATGGGATTGTATACATCATGTCACCAGTATCTGGATTACTGTATCAGGGGCTTGTTGTTACCGATAAACAAAGCATAGTTCAGCTGATGGCAAAGAACTTCCAATCACTTTGAATGACAATTTGGACCCTAGGGTTGGGCACCGAAGAACTTCTGCAGAGAGTGAGGGTTTGTATTTTTCTTCGTCGGGTTTGACAAGTTATAACAGCCTGTTTACCATTTGGTAGATTGAGTCTGCTTTTGATTGTGCCAAAGACATCGCACCAGAGCTGCACCAGATCCGTTACTATATGCTGAGGCATCTGTATAAAGATGCGATGGATACTTCTGGATGTTTTTAACTGTATATGGATGGAGGGCTACTTCTCTGACTTGTGCAAAGAAGCAATGTTAATCCCATTTTTAGAACCAGGCAAAACCAAATGCTGCCAGCTAGCTTTTGTAGCATCACCTTGTCAAGCTGTGTGGGAAAGACACTGGAATGGATGGTAAACTGCCGTCTGGCTTGGTATCTTGAGTCCAAAAGGCTGTTGAGCCGCTTTTAGTATTGATTCAGGAAATTCCACTCCACCTTGGACAACCCGATACTACTTGCAGCCAACACCTTGTGGGTGTGTGTTTTGATATTGATAAGGCCTACAGTATTATCTGACAATATATACAGATATTGTTAGACAGGAAAATGGTGCTCCTCAAAAGTGAATTTTAAGTGATACCCTTTTTGCAATAGCTATCAATGGTATTTCATTAGTAATAAGGAGTCCCATCTGATACTCCTTATTTGTTGATGACTTTTCAATTCTTTTTACATTATCTAGTCTGAGTGGCAGCTGTAACTCATGCTAAACAGGCTGGATGAATGGTCAGTACACACTGGGTTTCATTTTTCTGCCGAGAAAACCAGGTATGTACTTTTTACTCGATCTCGTAGGATTTTAGCTGAACCTCACTTTACCTTGAGGAACACCATTTCAAGTTTTAGTGAATCTGTTCGGTTTCTGGGCCTCATTTTTGACATTAGGCTAAGTTGGCTGCCTTATCTTAAAGATGTGAAAGCCCTAGCCTTAAAAGCTCTGAATGTTATAAAGTGTCTGTTTGGCAGGTCTTAGGGTGCCGACCACTCCTGCCTGCTACAATTTTATTGAACCTTTTTACGGTTATGGCTCGAATATGGCTCCGTCATGTACGGTTCAGCATGGCGCAGCTATCTCCAGATGTTGGATAGTGTCCACCATGCTGTAATTTGGCTAGCTACCAGTGCATATCGCACCAGCATTTTTACTGATGTTGCTGATCTGCCACATGTCATCTGGTGGTTTCTCCTCATGGTGTGACACTTCATGCATATAGCACCAACACCTGGCAGTCCCATTTATGACATGGTTATGAGTCAATCTCTTTCAGACGCTTCTACATTAACCGTAGAACAGCCTCAAGGCGCCCTTCAGCAACTGAACAAAGGTAATTTTAGAAGAATATTGATGTCTGCCTCACTCTTTTTATTACCAGGAATGGAGTAAATCTCCACCCTGACTTTTAAGGAGCCCCAGAACTATTTTAGAACTGTCTTGATACAGCAAGCTGTTTACCATTGAAATTTTGTTTACTAATCTTTTAACGATATTCTAAATCAGGAACATTATTTTAACCTGGTGCATACAGATGGGTCTAAGCAGGCTAACAGAGTAGATTGCTCCTTAGTGTTCCCTCAAGTGACTTACAGCTAAAAGCTAAACAGCAGGTATAGCGTATACACCACTGAAAGTTATGCCTTACTTAAGTAGCTCCAGCATATTCAAGTAAGTTGCAACATGAGGTACATCATGTGCTGTGATTCCCTCAGCTGTGTACAGGCATAGGGAAACATGTACTCAGTGAACCATCTAGTCTAGAGGATGCCCTCCAGTCCTCTGGATAGGAAGATCCTTTTATGCTGGGTTCCCGGCCACATGGGAATCGGGGAATGAGGAAGCTGATGAAGCTGCCAAGTTAGCCTGTGACAAGGTCAGAATTGATTTTGATCTGGTTCCAAATTCAGACCTTGCCTTGGTGGGAAAAAGAAATGCCTTTGATGTACGGCAGTGGCTGGAAACCGAGCGTGGTGGGTGAACGGTTAACGTTCTGGCCTCGCATTCTGGAGGACGCAGGTTCGAATCTCTTTCCGGGCATCCAGATTTGGGTTTTCCATCGTTTCCCCAAATCACTCCAGGCGAATGCTGGGATGCTTCGTTCATAAAGGCCATGGCTGAATTCCTTCCCGTTCCTTGCCCCATCCCATCCTGCCTCTAATGATCTCGCCATAAACGAGACGTAAAGCACAAGCAAAAAAAAAAAAAAGAAGAAAAAAAAAGTGGCTGAAAGTCGAACATAATAAGCTCTTCTCTGGTAAAACTGACTGTAACCATGGAGCAGATCCTTCCAACACACGAGAAGGTATGAGATTCTCCCTACTTGCCTCCGTATAAGACACTCCTTTGACGCATAGTTTTTTTACTTCATGTTTTAAAATCTTGTGAATTGGCCAGTTTTGTTCCTGAAATCTTAGGCAGATCGGTCCAGTTTTGAGATGAATGGGTGATCCCTTTACAGCCACCCATCCATGCACATTGTTGTTCATTATTTTATTTTTTATAGTGTTATAATTCTTGTCTGGCTGATACAGCCAACCAGACACTGCTAAGCTTTTGTTGCTAGTGCCCATGTTACAGCCATGATTTTAGTGATTTATTTTATTTTGCTATCTATATGGCTGACCCTTTACAGTTAGCCATGCAGACAATATTATAGTTTCTTTTAAACCACATTGGCGGTCTGGTCTTTAGTAAGGGTGCTAATAACCTCATTGTTGACGCACCCTAAAGCCACAACAGCAGCAGCAACAGCAACAACTGTCATCCAGAAAGTTAATGTATGTTTGAGAATAGACCCATATAAACTTACAGGGGATGATTTTCAGTTTTGGTCCAGATTGTTAATAGTTCTTGTATGTGTCTGAATCATACAAGTTGCATTCTTCCAGTTTATGTGAGAAAAGGTTGGCAATTTGTGATGGAGTTGCATATTTGGTGTTATAGTAGAATGTTGAAGGAAGAGTATTGAATGGAAGAGAGAATGAGGCCTTGACAATGTGGGTGTTGGTGTAAGGGGAAGTGAGACCATCCCATATTTGTGCCCCTGTAATTTTTATCTTTACTTTTGATATTAAGTTTAACTTTCATTGTATGTGACCTATCTTCTTGTTTTTGATACTGTTACTTTTATTTTCCTGTTCTTTTAATACATGCAGATTTATTCATCCTGGTCAGTTTTGCCACTCATGTCTCAAGCCATTTTTGCATAAACTGCATCTTTGTCTTTGTTGTCGAGCTTTGGCCGCCACCCCTTTCATTTGTCTTTTTCCTCCTTCATCTGTCTTTATTTCTCAATAAGTAGTCCATTTTTTATAATCACATGTCAAACCTTTGTCCCAGGAAGTGCCACTCATTGCCATTGTTGCAATCCTAGCACCTTTTCCCTATTCCGTGTAGTTGTATATTTTTTTTAAATATGTCCTCGACTGAAACCCATCTGGCCTTTCATCATTTCCATGTCTCTTGCCTCATTAAACTTCACATACATACTCTGTTCCTCCAGTCCCGCCTTTCCTTTAACGTCACACCTAATGTATTTACCATTCCTCACTATCCTCTTTTTCTCCTTGCCTTTTGCTTCATCCAGTTCCTAGCCTTTACTCTTCTTTACTCCTCTCATCTCACCTCCTTGCCTAAAATCCTTCTCCTTTTATCCCCTAACATGACCAAATACATGCCATTGATTCTGTGATAATGCAGATATGTCAGCCATCTCTAAATAGAAAACTCTCTTCTGTTTTAGAAATCTGTAGGACTGTAACCCGTTACTTTCCGACCCTCACTTATGCATACAGCATAGACCAGCTCCAGCCCTAATTTCGATATACCTGATTTCTCAATTTTCCTTCCCCATGTCTTTTACCACCCACTCCATAAGCCCCTTTCCCACCCTCAGGGGAACCATTCCTTTACTCCTCTCCCTAACCCCAACTTTGAGATTCTTACAATGTTCTTCTTTTCCTCCTACTTTTGATTCTGACCAAACTTCTCTTATCTGGGACTCGTGTTTTGTCTTACCATCTACTGGTGGCACCTTACAGTCACTATCATGGATAGTGACATTCAGCAATGCATGATTGAGCCCGTCCTCTAATAATTCAAACCTCTACTACAATTAGCTCTATCTCCCCCTTTCTCAAAACCATTGAACCCTTTTATTTGAGGAATTCCTTACTTCCAGTCCTCACCCTCTTTACCACTGCAACAATTTAAATACCATGTAAACACAAGCCATTATAGAACAAGAACTTAAAGGCCCCTTTAGACGACCCGTTCCCGATCACCCTGTCCCGTTCCCGATTTCACTTTCCTCCCGTCAACAGTGTGTTGCATTTACACGACCTGTCGGCCGGCCTGATCTGTTACTACCGTACTAGCGGCCTACCACCACGCGTATATCCGTCTAGCTCTGAAATTTGTACGTTCCATTTAATAGCAATTAATTTAGTTGGTTACAAATTTTGTTAATGTTCTAATATCTAAATTAAATATGTATGGCCCCATATTTAACAAAACCACAAATTCTTGGTGTAACCCTGACTGTTTGACATCATGCAAAAGACTAGAAAAAGAAAAAGTCTTGTGCAAAGCAATTATATCTACAAAGACATATGTTCAGTCACTTAGACTTTTAGATGTGTTGGATGGTGAAGACGTCTGGAATTTCCAGCGGATGACACCTGAAATGCCTCATTTCTCGCGTCATTGTTATGATGTTCCTGTGAAGTTAGGGTTGCCAACCATACTGTATTATAAAGTATCATATTTTATTTTTGGCTGTTATACTTTTTTGTTGCGAATAAAGTATGCGAAAATACTTTATTTCGAATAAAGTATACAACACATGCAACTTATTGTTCGTCTGCTGGTTTCACAACCTCTTGCAAGAAAAAGTGCCTATCGGCCAGCGATTTTTTGTTCGCTAGCACCTTTTGATCTTCGGAGCAATAAAGCGGACCATTCATATTGTTGTATTCCAGTCGACTCATGTCCGCTCGCCATTATTTCTGAACGGAACCATAAAATATGTGGAAACTATTTTTGGTAAACTATACAATTCAATTAATTACATCTCCAGCAACTCTATCAATACTTATTTTTCTGTATTATCAGATGAATCCATCTCAAAATAAAAGAAACCAGAAAGTATGGGCACAACCAGGCGAGGCTTTACACGACCAGTTTTCAGGGCAGAGTGGTGGGGGCCTGACTTACCTCCACCTTTTTACCCTAAATCGGATGGAATTTCCACCCGACCTTCCTGCCTGGTCTTGCGGCAAAATCATGACCAGGAGCTCAGAGATGACCTGTTTTCAAGGCCGAAGGGGTGTGACCACGATTTAGGGAGACCAGATCAGGTCGTCTAAATGGGCCTTTAATCATCCTTCCAGTTAACAAAGGCACAATTACCTAGGTTGTGTATTGAGGTGATTAAAAGCCTGAAGCCGTTGGCTAGCTCTAAGACACTACTAACCATTAAACATTCCACTGTCTTCATTTGGCAGGAAATATCCAATCCAGACCCCTTCTCTTCTTAATTTCTTCCTGTTACCAATATTCTGCACTGTCTTGGCACCATTATCTTAGAAACAGACCTTCCCCAATCCTCTTCCAACCCGGGGAGAGAGAAACTGGGACACTTGCCCCAGGCAGTAATTTTACAGGGTGGCAAAGTTATGCATTGGCAACTTTTTTTTTTTGCCAATGTGATGGGTGACAACTTGGGGTGGGAAGGGAGGATCGACAGTCTGAAGTTCCATCATTGCCCCGGCCCATCCCTGACCCACATGTGTCCGTACACACACACAGAGAGAGAGAGAGAGAGAGAGAGAGACTCAATTCCCCCCCAGCCACTTGTATGGTTCAGATGTATAGACAGTATATTTATGATCTAACTCTTACTGAAAAATACCTGCTTGATTTCTTAAATTTCCTGAAAAATGGTTTTAGTTGGATATACTATCGTATGCATCACTTTTATGGATGTTGATATTTGTGTACAGAGAAGTGGGTTAGACACCTGCATCCACATCACACACCCAAATTTATGGTTGTACTTCCACTTTGACAGTTACTGTCTCTTTTCCACCAATGATACCATTCATGTTGCATAGCTTAAGTTGCCTGGTCATAAGTCTATTAACCAATTCCTATGGTATTTGTTATGGTCTTCTTACATTTTTCTCTTCAACTGTGCACTCCTCTCTCCAAAATGACCGAGCATGGTGGGTGAACGGTTAACGTTCTGGCCTCGCATTTGGGAGGATGGTGGTTCGAATCCCCGTCCGGGCGTCCAGATTTCAGTTTTTTATGGTTTCCCCAAATCACTCCAGGCAAATGCCGGGATGCTTCTTTCAAAAAGGCCATGGCCAAATTCCTTGCCGTTCCTTGTCCGCATACCTGTCCTGCCTCTAATGATCTTGACGACGACTAAGCGTAAAGCTATAAGTAAAAAAAAATAGTCTCCAAAATGCTTCCCGTAATGCTCCCATTCCCTTCATTTACTTCATGATTCAGCAGATCATTCAACCTTAAAAACATTTTGACACATAAGTTCCCTGCACCTGACTCTAAATGTATGCTTCCTTTGCAATAGAGCAAACTGCAAAACTTGCTGGTTGGATCCTTCATCTACTTCACTCCTACCATTGGTAAACCATTTTTTTTAGTTAGCAATGCCACATGCATCACAACACATGTCATATATCAATTCACCTGCCTCCATTGTCCTATTTTATACATAGGTCAACAACAAACTGCTGTCCATAAAAATGAATTGCTACAGACAAACTGTTTATACCAGTAACCCAGACCGTCACGTTGTTACCCATGCAAATTTCTACAACTCGACTACAACAACTGATTCTTGATTAGAACTGTCAGAAGTTTCCTTTTCCTGGTTTCTACCCTCCGGTAATGTCCTATTACTATTTAATTATTTTTCTTTTCCATTTTATTGTTATTATTTTTCTTTAATTAGTATTACCATTTCCAAATATATATATATTATATTTTTACTTATGACCCCAATAGGTATTATTTTTCTACTCGCGTACTCATTTTTATGTCTCCTATGTGTATACGGGATTTTATGAAATATATTATTGTTGTGTTTGTGTCTCGGGTGCTTTGGTAGTCTGGCTTCATCTGTGATAAGTAGTGAGTTTACTTACCCTATCGTTTTTTATTTACGTATTTGTCTTTTCATTGTTGCTGACATCGAAGAAATGTGTACAGAAAGATAGGTAGCCTACTAAGTAAACTCCTTTCAGGAGGAAAAAAAAAAGGTGTGACAATGGCGTAAAAACTAGGCTAAGAGGAAGTGGGAGGCAAAGAGATAATCTGGCATAACTTAAAAAAACTAGAGAAGAGATTTTAATAGAGATTTCACCTTTTGGATCCTTAGGGTATGATCTAAAATTTGAGGTATATATTATCATGTTACCTTAACTGGGGATGGAGCAGAAAATTAGTTCTGCTGAAAACGGTAACAAAGTAATGTCACTAACCTAATGCTATTTACTGATTCTTTCTGTAAGTATTAGATATTCAGCTTCTAAGTCCTATTGACAGCCAGTGTAGTCTAGCCAATAAGCTAGTTTGATCAATAATGTTTTTTTTTCAGTTCTCAGAAGATTTAACATACTGCAATTTGTTAACAGCAAATTTGTAGTTGGATACACATTAGTGATTGCTGTAATAAGGAAGCGATATACTCTCGTCTAAAGACCTTGGCGAGATGTAAAACCCTAAGGAATAAATAGTAAAGAATAATGAATTTTTGGTTTTTTTGTTTCAGGTAACTGGTGGCAATAAGGGTATTGGGTATGCAATTGTTCGTGGGTTGTGTGAACAATTTGATGGTGTTGTTTATCTCACTGCTAGAGATGTGAAAAGAGGAGAAGCGGCAACTGAAGAGTTGAAAAAGGTAAATCAGATTTAAAAAAAAATTCTATTATAATATAAACGATATTAATGATTGACTGATTTTTAATATTGCATTCTTTAAAGAGTGGACTGAATCCGAAATTCCATCAGCTGGATATTGATGACCAAAAAAGTATTGACAAATTTAGAGATTACATCAAAGAACATCATGGGGGGCTAGATGTGCTTGTTAATAATGCTGCAATTGCGTATAAGGTAAAAAAAATAGTTGTATAAATTTGCCAAACAAAAACTAAATCTTTCGCATTTCTCAGAGTCATTATATCTATGTTGGTTCTTGCTTCATTTCTAGGTTGCAGCGAAGGAACCTTTTGCTGAACAGGCAGAAAATACAGTAAGAGTGAACTATTTTGGAGTTCTGGCAACATGCAAGGCTTTATTTCCTCTTTTACGTCCTCATGCTCGTGTTGTCAATGTGTCAAGTTCAGAGGGCCATCTTACAAAAATTCCGGGAGAAAGTCTGAGAAAGAAATTTTCTGATCCCACTCTAACAGAAGAACAACTTTCAAACCTCATGAGACAGTTTGTTGAGTAAGTAGTCTGACTTTTAAAAGGACTAATTGTATTCCAAATTATGCATAAAAGTATTTATATAACTAAGGAAGAATAGGCAAGTAAGACCCAACGCTTACCCCAGATGATGGTGGCCGGGAATGACAAACACAAGTCTGCATGACTTGTATTTCGGTGGTTAACCTTATTCTTGCAAATGGTGAGACATTAGGTGGAGTCAGATTTGCACACACTGACATCCACTTGGTGAATGGATGTGGCATGGCATGGCCGGCATAGGTGCACTCCATCAACTCACCTGGACATACTCCCACAGCCATGTCACCCTTCTTGATGTTGACATTTCCTTACTTAATGGGGACCTACATACCTCTATTCACACCTAACCTTCAAATCTATAACAATGCCTTCCTTCCCACACCAAACATTCTCTTCCATATAGCATGGCTATCTGTGGCAGACGCATTTGTTGTGATGAAGAATCTCTCTCCTGATACACCCAAGACATGTCCCCAGTTCTCATCTCCCACAGCTACCTCCTGACCTAGTATACAAAGAAAGTATCTTTCATATATTTTTTAATATTTATATTTACTTATTATGTTGGTGGCCATGCCATGCCACTTTCATTCACTAAGTGGATGTCAGTGTGGGCACATCTGACTCTGCCTAGTGTCTCACTACTTTCAAGGTTACTGTTAACCATCGAACTATTGCATTACTTCATCTGTGGTAAGTATTAGGCCTTGTTTCCATATCTTTCCTTAGTTTAATTGCCTTAAAGTATTTTTCTGCTCATTTTTATCAAATTATGTATGTAGATTCATTGTATATGGACTGACACTATACACAGCAAAAATGTTCTTTCTATTTTTCCACGAGTAAAATATGTTATAACTACTGATATTTTGTACTATTAACTGGTGTGTGAAGGTAATCTTTCTTAGGGAATGTTATCAGTGACTTTAGTATTTCTATAGAAATGAAAGATAAATTAGACCCATTGCTCAACAAAATTGAAGGGAGGAGGGTAGCAGCAATAAAAATCACTCCTCAAACACAAAGAAACAAATTTCGGGCTTTGCTCTTACTTGTGAAGATAGAAATGTGACAGCTCATACAGGAAGTCACTGTTCACACAGCTACATGAATGATATGGCTGTGTTGAACACAGGTGCCTGTTCTAGCCCAGCCACATTCCTATTTTCTAGAATTAGGGCATAGCCAAATAATTTTTTCAATTTTTATTTTTTATCACTGCTGCCCTCCTCCATTCAACTTTGGTAAGTGATGGTTCTGTTATTTTTTTTTTTATTTCTGTATAAATATTGACTCGTGGCATTTTTTCCTGCTCCATCTTTGACATTTCTATGTTTGGTGGAAGCAGTTAGTTGTTGTTCCTTCATTTGTGATGGCAATAATTTTGATAATGGTGTTACTAAAATACATATAAATTTCTTATATTTGGCTGTAAAACTAGTAATATGTCACTTTAAATGAGTTAAATTTAACTGTATGTGAGAAAGATTTTAAGTGCTCGTGTGAAATAAAATTCTGAATAAGAGGCAGTAGTCTTAAATAATGTCACATCATTTATTTATTCTTGAAATGGAGCATTGCATCAATGGAAACTAATTATAATTGTGTTTTATGCTGTGTTGTATATCCAGTAGAATAATAACAGCAACAATGGAATAAGAAAAAATAAATGGTAAGGCTGTATTATATATGGTAATGAAAAATAAATTATTTCCAACATGAACCAAAGTTGCTGTAAGGAGGGCAGCAACAACAAAAAAATAATTCTTAAACACCAAAAATATGATAGTTTGAGTAAAATCTTTTTTAAAGAAAATAGACATGTGTCAGAGTGCGTGCAAGTGTCTATGAACATAGCCACATACAGGATCCTTTCACTTGTTCCTCATCCAGTATCTTTATCATATGAATTATTGACTGGGTCGTTCAATACACCTCATCAGATTCCTGTATTTGATACTCGTAAATTTTGTCCCACTCTATGCCACTAAAGTCAGGTACGGGTTTTACCAGTTATTTAAACACATGCAGTTGCCAATAAAAATATAGAAAAGGAAAACGTATTTAATTTGAGGAAGAAGAGAGCTGGATAATTTTGTATTTTTAGGTGTTGGAGTAAAGAAGGTGCAAACAGTGAAAAGGTTTCAGATAAAATTTTGTTTTAACAAAAAATTAGGTGTGTTAGGCTTTGTTTTGACCATGTTTGTCTTTTTCCTTTATCAGTTTTAAGTAGAGGTATCATTTTGGTCAGATGTGATCTCATTGACATGCAGCACGTGAATCATTCACATGATGGGTGTCGATCTGTAAAAAGCAGGAAAGGAACAATCCCTTACAATGTGTTATTACTAAAAATTGGAAACTTCCATCCAGCACACATTATATTTTTCAGGCTTTTTGCCCAGAAATTTCATTATCCTTAGCTCGTTTTTATTTTTATGAATTTATGCTAAACCCAGGGCAAGGAATGATTTCTTTGTTTTTCTTTATTTTAAACATTTTGCCGTGATAAAATAATTTTAAGTGATCTGAACAGATTGCAGTTATTGGCTTGACGATTTAAATTTCTTCTTTTATTTTTAGGTCAGCAAAACGTAATGAACTTGCTAAAGATGGATGGTGCCATTCAGCTTACCAAGCATCAAAAGTTGGGATCACTGCACTCACATTCATACAACAGAGAAGTTTTGATTCTGATGAACGACCTGATCTTATAGTGAATGCTGTCCATCCAGGTTATGTGGACACTGACATGACAAGTCATAAAGGGCCATTAACTATTGAACAAGGTATATGTGATAAAGATAAGTTTTATTAGACTAGAGGCTGTTATGATATACAAATAAGGAAATATAGTCTCCTAGATTCTTAGTTAAGTATTGAAAGATATATAGAAATTGTTGCTCTGATAGCTGCTACCTCAGTAAACTGTACTTATTTACAATTGTTTTGTATCCACCAGACTTAGAAATTAAAACAACTATTCAGTTCCAGGGGTATTTAACACTAATTTTCTGGATCAGTTGCATTCTCTTCCCCTCTAAAATGATTAAAACTAATCAAAATGATGATTAACAGCATGACAGATGGTGACAGTTGAAAATTCCAACCAGGAATAACAGAAAGGGGAGTGAGATCATTCACTGCCTGACAAAGTGAAGCACCCATAAGAGGAGGAAGAGTAAATTAAATGAAACTGGAGAGGGTATGTGATGTTATTTCAGTGATAACAAAATTCATTCGAAAGAACTTGGCA
This sequence comes from Vandiemenella viatica, assembly GCA_031002005.1. Lineage (NCBI taxonomy): Eukaryota > Metazoa > Arthropoda > Insecta > Orthoptera > Morabidae > Vandiemenella > Vandiemenella viatica. Next base: position 304,041,293 of record JARYHS010013630.1, on the reverse strand, counting down.
GTATGAGCCCACTTATCAGTATGATGTTGCACTCCCTTTGGCCAGGATGCATGCACTGATTCAGTTGTATTGTCTCTAGAGGCAAGCTGGCCCATAACTGTTGTAAATGGTCCTTGATATCGTGGATGATGGCAGTGGGGCATAGTTGACATCCAAGCTGGTGCCACACAGATTCTATCAGGCACAGATCTGTGGATCATGTTGGCCACAGGCATTCATCAAAATCATGTAGATAGTTCATACAGATATGTACCATATGTGGAAAAGCATTGTCCTGTTGCAAAAGGCACCATGACACTTGAAATGCGCTTCACTGCTAACTTGCTTGTGCTTCTTACAATATCAGGAATAATCAGCATATACTCCTCAATGAAGGAAGACTCAGTTTACAGTCGTTCCATTTAATAGAAACAATAATTGAAACCAACACCCGTTATACGATTACAATCTATATGGTTTGTGACTTGATATTTCATTTCCGAAAGATCACAGGTTTAGGTATTGGCAATTTGATCATATAGCTTCACGAAGCGACATCTGTTCTCAGTGATGTTTCAAATTCATCTGGTTTTTTTTTTTTTTTTTTTTTTTTTTTTTTTTTTTTTTTTTTTTTTTTAAGAATGACCAGTGAATTGTAACAGGAATTCAAAGCAAGTTTACTATTTTCCAATGAAGTTTTTTAATATTTTTTATATTTATAAATAATTATATCAGGTTATTGCTTTTGTTTTAATCAGTTGCGTTACATCCCCCTGCTAATTGCCATGAAATTCGCAGTTACAGAATTGAAATGGAAATTAATTTAACTATTTAGCAGTATCAAATCTTGCTATGTCCCCCTGCTAATTCCCATGAAAATTCGCTGGTCTCAGAATAAAGATGGGAATTAATCTTATTTCCTTAACCAAATTGGAATATATAGGTATGAGGGAGTTTGTTCACATTTGGTAATTATACAATAGTTAAAGGTCCATCGGGTGTTGGTGTTACATAAGTATACACATAAACATAATTAATTTAAAAAAATAATGGTAACAATTATTTAATAAAAATGATTTTTTTTTTTGCTGCTCTGTTGGTATGTTGCGGTGCTTGTCTTTCACCTGTAGCATGCATAAACTTCAATTGTCTTACATTGTACCAAAACTATGTTGCCATAAAGTTTTCTGCATGGTACTACTTAAACAAGGTATACATTCTGCCAGCATTTAGTCTGTTCAAACTTGTAGAAGAACAAAAACAAACTTTTTTCCATTTTCAAAACGCAAAACCTATTTAATTAATTAACAATACATCAGTTCCTGCATAAAGCATTTATGCACAGGAAAGGAGGTATCTGGACCTGAAAATTATATAATAACTAATGGACATGGGTCATTTCCTTGTTGTAACTGGAGTCTTCTTCAACAATAAACATTGAAATAATATTTTACACAAATTCTGCAAATATCTTAGCTTAACGAAACCCGAATTCAACTTCATTTTAACAGTTCAATCATTACCATGTAGCACTATATTGTACTGACTTTGTTAGGTTTCAAATTTTGCACATTGAAAGGTCCTGCCTGTTGGTGGCACTTAAAATAATAAAGACGGTAGCTACTTCCTCCTAAAACCTCAATGGTCCATCAAATGGAGGCTCAAACTTCTTGATTTTGCCCTTAATGTGGATGACTGGTGGTGTGTTTTAGCCAAGACAGATCACCAAGTTTATATATGGTAAAGTTTCCATATTTTCTTTTGTCATTTGTTTTATCATTTCTCTGTTGGTTTCCACAGCCTGTTTTTTCATTTGACTTTTCCACTTAACTTTTTCTCCCTTAGGTAGTGGTTTCTTGAAGTCTGTTTTTTCTTCTTTACTTTTCTCCTCTTCAAATAGTGGTTTCTTGAAGCAGTATTTCTTTTCGTCTTCACTTCCTTCTTCTTCGTGTTGTGGGTTCTTATGATCTTTACTTTCTTCATCTTCATGCAGTAGTTTCTTGAAGTAGTACGTCTTCTTTATTTTATCCTTCCTCAAGTAGTAGGTTTGTGGGAAGACGATTCTATTCTGCTTTACACACAGCAAGTCTAATAGTAGCTCTTGCCCTCTCTGAAATAATCTCCCTTTACCACAAAAATCTTTATCAGAAACAATACCCTCTAGTTCATTTGTGAATACATACTTTCTCACTTGAATTACTAAAATTATTTTAACCAACAGAAACACGCTGCACATCACGTACTTCTTTATATGCAATGGTAAACACAGTGTCATATAAGTCTATTTCCTCATCATCATTGTTAGACAAATCTTTTTTGTTTAATTTCATTTGAAACAGGTTCGATTACTGTGCTCTCAAAACACTCCTCATCAAGTTCTTCTTCAAGAAAATTTTCTCGGTGGTCATTGTGGAAAATTCCCCTAACATGGTCCAACTTCTGGTTCAGCCTCCACTTGGACCACAGTTTCATCCAAACCTAATTTTCTGATTGAATTTTGAAATACTCTGTTCCCTTGCTGAGCAAATTCATTCGTATCCCCAAGTTTATTTATATCATAACTAAGAGTCTGAATCTTGTGTTCAACATTTTCTTGACTTTCCTGGCATTCTATAGTATGTTTTTCTAAGACTGTTTCAACTTTAGTAACACATTCACCAAAATGTGTGTAATAATTTTCTATCTTTCCCGGAATTTCACTTATTTAGGAATCATGCTTAGTAATTAACTTATTGGTTTCTCTGAATTGAGCATCTAATTTATCATCGAAATGAGACTGCATAGCTAAAATTAGGTCAGTCAGTCTTTGAAGGGAACTGGTATGTTCTAGCTGGTTAAACATAGAAGGGGTTGTTGGAGTTTATTTTCTGATTCCTGATGGGTACCTACTGCAGGAAAATAATCGCCCTCAATTTGTGAGAACTGGACCCTATTATCTTCTTCTTCATCCTCTTGCTGAGATACAGGTTGCTTTCCTAAGATTACTGAGAGATGAGTCAATTATAGTATATACAGCTGATGGTGACATTTCCGGACGATTAAAATTATCATCAGCATCATTATTACAGAAAGCAAGAAGCACATTTTCATTTTCCTTATCCATGATAATTCAATTCAAACTAAACTAAACAAAAAATCAATCTTCGCAGTCCAGTAACACAGTGAATAGAAAACAGGTAAAATTCACGTCACAAAAGTTATTTAAATTCTTGAATATTAACTTATCGAATTGTAAGTTCTTCCCTATAGAAAGTAGATTTAAAGAAATAGAAGGTTTAAAATGTACTTCCCTTTTGTTTCCTTTTATTCTGTTGTCCTGTACAGCAACACAAACACAACTTGGCCGACCACCACACAGGGGTGGGAGGGGATCTTCTCCACCACACCAAAACTGATACTGACCTGTTGCAATTGGGATTAACTGCTTCCTATAATGTTCTCTTCATGTTTTGCACTCTCCTTTTTCAGAAAAATCACCACAAATTAAATTAAAAATGCTGAAATATGACATTGCAGCGCAGCTAGTAGAAGCCGCCGGCTCTGCGAAATCAATGATAATCTCGTGAAATGTTGGTTTAATCATTTGTTGTAATATTTTCTTGCCATTTTAGATTCACTCCATTGTGAAACATCGCATAAAATTAACAGATACAAAATATTTATCAGAAATGCAGTACAGCAAGGCATGCAAGCAGTAAGAGACAATCGATTGCTTCCATTGTAAACAAATGCGCCGTTTCCGAGATGGATGCTGCAGAACAAATTTCCCATAAATTTTTTCTCTTGGTCCAGGCCGAATTTCAACCTAACAACGATCACTATGATAAATCGAACCTGTTTAGGTCGATATGATCCTTGTACCGATAATTTTTGTGTCATTTTTGCAGTGCTGCTAACATTTTGCACTTGTGGAGCATCCCTCATTTTGGCATTTTTAATTTAATTTGTGGCAACTTTCCTGAAAAAGGAGAGTGCAAAATGTGAATAGGACATTATAAGGAAGCAGTTATTCCAAATTTCAACAGGTCAGTACCAGTGTTGGGGTGGTGGAGGAGATCCCCTTCCACCCTACAACAGCTGTCCAGTTGATCTGCTCTCGCAGTCTCTGCTGTGGTGCGTATCAATATCCAAGTTGATGACTGTAAATTGTTCGGACTTCCGCTTCGATTATCTTGCCTTCCAGAAGTTCGTATTAGTCAACCAAATTACGAGTACACGTTTCACAGGTCGCCATGAAACGCACTTCGCTGTTAACTTGCTTGCGATGTTGAAGGAGTTAGATTGGCAAGACCTGTAACACCGAAGGCGTTGCTCTTGACAGAAACTAATTGAAAAATTCACGACTGACGTATTTCGGAATGACAGCAAACAAATATTGCTACCTGCAACATTCGTATCTCGGAATGACCGTGAAAATAAGATAAGAGAAATCAGGGCCAGAACTGATTTTTTTCTATATTCATTTTTTCCATGAGCGATTAGGGAATGGAATAGGAAGGATTTACTGGGCGAGTAAACTTACTTCGACCTTGGGCAAATATAACACCTTCGCTTTTTAGAAGCACTAGGGGCAGGCTCATCTTCATTAGGAGTTGAAAACATTTGTTCTCTGCCAACCAATTTGCACATGATTTCCCGTATATCCTTGGCCAACTTTGGGTTATTTTCTAATCTCCTGCAAACGTATGGCTTTACAAGACTCATTGCAGTGGACTTTATGTATTCTCTTCTGCTGACTTTTTTATTTGGATTAGAACCAACCCAAAGAACATATCCATTAGCAAGAGAAATATTCAGCATTGCAGCAAAGATTGCGTTTGGCCATCTTCTTGTTCTACGTGAGCAAGAGTAATTTGAGCATTTCAAATCCAAGGCATCAACTCCTCCCTTAGTCGCATTGTAAAAGTCTATAATTTCGGGTTTCTTCGATTGTTGATTTACAGACACTTCGTGATGCATGGAAGATAGTAAAACTACACTTTTATTCCTCTTTGGAACGAATGATACCAAGGTCTTGTCCCGAACAAATCCAAATAAAGATGATTCAGTGGGTCTTGTTTTATCAGGCAAAAACTGACGAGGAATTTCTCGTTTGTTTTTTCGTACAGTGCCCACGTATGTTAGCCCTCGTTTCAGTAATTCGTCTACTAACTCAACAGACGTAAACCAACTGTCTCCAGTGATATTCCTATTAGTTCCATAAAATGGCTCTGCAAGTTTTAGCACATCCTGTGTTGGCACTGCGAAAGGGATATTTCTTTGCGTAAGCGGTTTTCCTGAGTATATAAACGCATTACATAAGTAATGAGTTTTCGCATCGCAAATACACTGTATTTTCAGGCCATATTTTCCAGGTTTACTTTTGATAAACATTCTAAATGAGCACCTTCCTCGAAATTTTACCAACATTTCATCAACACATAAATATTCTGAACAAGAATAGTTCGCACTACAATTGCTAAGAAACTTTTCAAATATTCCTCGTATCAAAGCCAGTTTATCTGTAGATTTTCTTTCTTCTCGTGTGCTGATGTCATCAAAGGTTACATTGAAATGAATGAATAAAAATCTGTTTATCCCCATTACACCTCGAAAAATGTCTCTTCCAGTAAAATCAGTCGCCCATAACGATCTAACATTTTCATGATTTGACTTGAATATCGACGTAAACAGAAGTAACCCAAGGTAAGCTCGTAACTCACAGCAGTCAATGTTGTTGCCATAATACGGCCGTAATAATGGAGGTGAATATTTGTCCTCAAGTTTTTTGTTGGTACAGTGCACGATAGTCTCAATCACATCATCGGTAAATAATAGTTCCCAACTCTCTACAGGTGACATTTCACGTTTACTAGCAGCAGGTCCTCTCAGTCCCGTGCGTTCTCGTACCATATTGTGCTGTCGTACACGAGATGAATGTGGGGCAGATTTACTCCATTTGAATCTGTTCTTACCGTAAAAATAGTTCCCTGAGCTTTCTTCGTCTTCATCACTAGTAGATGAGCCTTCACTTAGCTCCATCTCTGAACCAGAAACATGTTCACTGTGTATCGAATCATGTTCACTGATGTCATCAACATCTTCGTCTGGGTCATTTAGTTCTGTGTCTTCATATTCTGAGTCGGTGCCTTCTTCCAACAGTCGTGCAATATCCTCATCACGAAGAAAGCGAGTCATTGTTGTAAAAAATATACTGAAATAAGAGGAAATTTCTATAATAGCATTTTGCAAATAAATACAACGTAAAAGCACGCGTGGGGTCTACAGGTACCCCAACAATGAAAAACAGGCACTTACTGTTGCGAGAGCGCGGCGCACGTCCACCTACTGCAAGCGGCAGCGGCACACTGAGAATACCTACAATGACGAGTCTGTAGTGCGCCAACAATGGAAATTATAAACAAAAAATTTTGCGTGGGGTCTGCTGAGACCCCACCCGTGTAGTTAAAGGTTAAAATCTGACAGGAGTAGCTTTCGATAAAGCTCTCCAGCCATCCTAATCTGCGTTTTCCATGGTTTTCCCAGATCACTCCAAGCGAATGCTGGGATGGTTCCTCACAATAGCCCATGGGCGCCTCCTGCCATATCCCGTATATTCCTTCCAAAGTATTACCCTTTCGGATAGTTGCAATGCACCCTCCGTCACACACTTTTAGTGAATCACAGGAGTAATAGTAATACCTGTTTTTAAAGTGAAAGCTATCAGAGTTTTGGAACTTCCGTATACAAGATGTCCTACCAACATATCCTAGTCACCAGGCACCTACCTGGCCTTACACCCTGTTAATACCCCTTCTGTAAACCTGATACATTGTAAATATGCAAATAATTTTTAATGTTTTTAACTCTTAATATATTTATTGTCTTTATTTATTTTTAAACAGATCCAATTTTTTAGAAAATTTAATCATTTTATTTTGGCTTGCCGTTTCCACAATTAATGTTGGTTAACTTCCACCCCTCTCCCCCCTCCCCAACCATTGCAATCCCCAATGTATTGTAAATATTGTAAAGTATGTGCCTCCGGTCATTATTTGTGATGACCAGTTATTTTCACTGTCTTTCCTTTTATTCATATATTATTCTTGAGACATACAAATATGTGTATGACCTTCCTACTGCGCAACATGTAACATTATTTTCTGTTGGAGTGGTCTTTTTCCACAGTGTGGAAGTAGAATTTGCTACCAGAACATGCTGCAGACTGCAGACCTGCCCAAGTGTGTAGTAGCCCTCAAAGATACAGTAATCTCACTCTATTTAACGATTTGATCAGATATAAGTGTTTCTATGTTGAGGAATAAACAACAATGATTAATGAAAAGAAGAGTTTGACAGTTTCAGATAAAAAAGTGAGGCTAGTAAAAGAAATCTAAAATTAGGACACTATGAAACTAAAGGATTTCACATACTTTAGCAAAAGGTAAGAAATAAGCAACAAGATTGAATCAGCTGCAAGGATCTATAGTTCACTTTCACAAATTAACATGAAAGGCGGATAAAGTATATTATTTCTAAAAGGTGGTTTTTGCTGAGCCATCTTTTGCCTTCATACATAACCAAAATCAATACATGAGGTATTTTAAATATTAAGTCCTACAGTTTGGTAGCATTGTTAATTAAGAAAGGAATTTCAATCTGTAAATGATAAAATTGTGAACAATCAAGGTCACAAGGATGTGATAATTCAGATTTAAGCTGCTAGGCTTCACTGGAATCAATAAGGAATGATCAGATTGCCAAATATGTAACAGAGATGTTGAAAACTGTGTGTTGTCTAGCATAAGGAATTTTTCAGATATATTTGTTTCTGTTGGGGAAACATTTCATCATTTCTGTTTGTTTCATAAGCTGTTGTAATATTTTACCATTTGCTTCAGTTAACAAATAGACAATTGCTACCAATGAATCATTTCTTCTTTCATCCTACCACAAACCTCGCTTCCATTGTTTACCATTCACAAAATTTTTGCCTTGATGGTGCCAAATATATTACCCAAGGCATGTATTAAAAAGTCAGTATCTGAAAAATAAAAACTAAGAGGCAGTCCACAAGAGTGGAAGGAGTAATACCAAGGTAGAAGGTTATGGAAAATGCTTGTTCCTTTGCGCTCCCAGCCTGCTAGAATAGAAAATCAATGATGTATAGGAAAAAGTAATCATTTTCTAATTGAAAACGTTATGCCATAAGAAGGGATAAACAATTTCTGGAGTGATCTTACTCAGTTTTCAAAGGATAAATTTACCCATTGATTTCCAAAATTAGGTCTGAAGATTATGTCAGTGCACTTACTTTTAAATTATCTCATTTTTCGAAGAATTGAATACCCTATGCTTTTATTTCCACAAATGAATAATTATTTTTTTGTTAACTTTTCGTTGGCATTTATCATTTACTGGTGGAAATAATGGGAAATTTGAGATACTAGAAACAGTAATGATTGGGAGAAAGGTTTCACTTCATCTGGCCAAATTCATGAAATTATTTCCAATACCCAAGATATTGTTTTATATCAAGGTGATACTTGCAGAAATTTTGACATTGCAGATGACAGTTTATATCTTGTTTCTTCAATCCATATAAAAATCTATTCATCATACCCGTGTCCTTAGAATTACCAGGATCAGCTCTTACTGAAATTCCTAGTTCATAACTTTCCTTCTGTCACTCTGGGATGCTTAAGATAGAATCAAAACTCTGTCAGTTGGAGCCATAGTTTCATTGACAATTATTTATAGGTCTTGGGAGGGTGGTGGTGGAACAGCTAAACCCCAGGAGAACTTATTAAATCAGTAAAATAGAAAAAAACTACTGAGGTCAGCTTCAGCAAGAGACAGCTTCTGCAAAGAAGTTTTAAACTTCCAGACATTTATATATTGAAAATGAATGGAAATTCTTATATTTTTGTTGTTTAGTTGTTATATTTAAGATTTTATGTATATTATTGTTTTCTTAGCAACAATAGGCTATTTGACAGAACTGAAAATATATTACGATTGTATTAATATGCATGGATTTCTGCTTAAGGAAGGTTTTTTAAGTTTGAAAAGAAATGTGGATTATTTTTAATAAACAAAGCAAAATAAAAATTACATTTTTCTTATCTTTGGTCACATGATAGAAAAAGCTCTATGATTAGTGGTCTCTTCAATGATGTCATGTGCCAGTAATCACTGCAGCTGTGAGTAGCGTTTTCCCTATTTTACAACTTTTTAGTTATTTTTATTGTCAGTTGCTGGCTATTTCTTCTTATTAATGAGTTTTCATTTTGAATGCAAAATGGTAAAGCTCACAGCGGGAACATATCGAAAATAGATGCCTTATTGGTTGGGTTTAATTTGAAAACAACCCTGTCTTTTATACAAAAACTGCAATGAAGCTATGTTCACAATTCGAAACTTGTGTTGGAACTTTACCTCATACAAACTGCTGATACATGTGGTAAATATGAGAGCATCTCATATAAATCCCTCATACATTTTGTATGTGCTCATTTTACCGTTGACTTGTTTCTCATACAAGCGCATGCCCATTAGCCAAACCTAACATAACAAAAAACCTCAAATGTTGTAAGGTTGCCATTGTTTGTTTGTTTGCTCAGTTTATGTTGCTCCATAGTTAGTGGCATAAGCACGATATATGAATTAGTCGCTGTAACCTCTGGGTTTCCATGAGCAAGCTGCAGCAGCATTTTTTATATTGCAGCTATTGTGAAAATACTGACAGTTTTTATGGGAGTTTTTGTTGTTGCAGTTGTACATTGCTGTATTACACACCATTTATAAAACCATAATTCCTACAGTTTATCATCAATTCAGAGGAACAAACAAGGCATTACTTAAATAGAGAAAGTGTTTGCTGGCATGTGACCAGAGATGTACAAAATAGTTTTTAAAAAGTATTTAATTACAAAATACAAATACCTTCTCGTTTTTTGTATTTCAAATACAAAATGCAAAATAGTTTAAGATGTAGGTATTTAAATACAAAATGCAAAATAGGTATTTTCAAAATACTTTTATTAAAATAAAATACTTTTAGTGTTCATTTATTCTGTATGTTATTTATTTCATGGATTTTAATAGAACTATTTGTTCAAAAACCTCCCTAATATATATATACTAGAATTGCTCGTTAAAAGTTATAAGATGTATTAAAAAAATTCGGATAAAACAGTTTCAAAAATAAAAAAAAAGATTGTTGTGCGTGTCACGGAGAAGCTTTGAATTAGGAGATGTAGAAACCAAGCACTAATTTAATTTAGCAATATTGTTTCCCAAATCACTACAAGCCGACGCCGGGATGGTCCGTGCAAAAGGCCACGGCAAAATTCCTTGCCCTCGGTGCTTTCCTGCCTCTTACGAACTCGACATTGTCAAAGCGTAAAGCCAGAATCAAAAAGGAAAAGAAAGCAAATTCGACTTATTCAGCCACTTTGTTAGCAAGATGACTCATTTACTTACAGGTCAATTGTTGATATTAGAAAAATTAACCCGTTTTGAGTAGTGGATGAAATTTGTGAGGATGTTTGTAATATTAAAAACGTAGTGAAGGAAACAGTGCAGAAAAAGGCAAAATCGTTACAGAAATGGCACAATATATTTCAAAATCAATCTGGAAAAAAAAATGCTTTTGTGGCATCAATACCAATTTAAAACTCCGCAGCTCAAAGTAAAATTTCCCAGGCTATTATAATTTGGTTTGAAAGCGATTTTCACTCGACCATATTAAAGCAGAGTTACAAATTAAAACCAACTTCAGTTTGTCTTGTGGCGAATCTTATAACTACTTTATAAAAAATAAAGCTATGAAAAAGCCGTATAATCAAACACAAAACAGTTTAATAAAAAATAAATACTATTTACTTATTAACAGCATAAAATTACTTAAAATTCAACTACAAAGTACAACTTTGTCCATAACATTTTGTTACTTATCCTACTCAACAAGCCGGACTTATAATGTTGAGTAATAAGACTGATAACTTCTTATAACATGACAGAAAGATACCTATAGAAATTACCTCTGTCCTGCCAAAATTATATAAATAAACGTGAGGTATGAAAAAAGCCATTTTTTTTTGCTGTCCCAATTTGTAATTATGATTCACGACTTTTTCTTGCCTTCCCTCTGGATTTTTAACAAACTGGACCTGGCAACACTTAACCCTACTTCTGACAAAATTACTTAGTATGCCTCCTACGGCAGGATCCAACCAACTTATGGTTATGGTCTACGTTAGTTTACACCACATATAAATCTTGTTCCTAAATTAAAATTAAATCGGTACAAAATTAATGTTTCTTTTAGGAAAATTCCTGCTGATTCGTCAAATTTATAAATATTATCATTAGTTAGTTTCGTATATTGTGCGATGTGTTTTGTGTGGTGAGCAGTAGTAAATAAAAACTTATTTTTTATGTTTTACTTACATTTTGATAACTTTCAAACAACAAGTGAACAAAACTGGCGTACAAACAACAAACCAAATATCACAACAGGCAAGTCCGTGGGGACAGGCTGTAAACGTTTCATTATTGCCAATGTCATTGTTACTTGCACAACAGACCGAATTCTAATTTGAATTTTCTGGCATTGTTGTCACTAGTTTGAATTTACTGATAGATCAACATTTATGAGGATCAATATGAAATAAAACTTTATAAAAAACTAAGAAAAGTATTTTGCATTTTTTCAAATACAAAATGTTTCAAAAAAATTTTCAGATAAAATACAAAATACTTTTTATATCGGGGGTATTTAAAATACAAAATGAAAATAGGTATTTTGTATTTGAAATACTTGTATTTCAAATAATGCACATCTCTGCATGTGACTCCGTGAGTACAGTTGGTCAGCTTTATGTTAGAAGGGCACATTTTGGCGGCCTTTTAAACACAATAAATTATAACGTCAAATTTTACTTAAAATATGTACTTCTGTCTAAATAAATAAAAAAAATAAAATAGTATGGGGTGAATAATGTGTATGAATAAACAATTTCCCACATTCATCCAGCTACTACCACTTACTCCAATCCTATCACAAGTGAAACATTCCCCATCATTGGTCATGCTATTTGCACTACAAAACACCTCATATATCAACTTTCATGCCTCCATTGCTCCTGTTCATATGCAGGGTTCACTACTAACCCACTTGCTATCAGAATGAATGGCCACAGGCAGTGTACAGTGTATACTAACAATGAGACCCATCCAGTGGCAAAACGTGCCAGTTTCCACAAACTGAATAATTGCAGCAACTGTTTCTCAGTTACGGCGATCCAAGTTTCCCTAATAACACAACCTCCTCTAAACTATATAGGTGGGAGCTAGCCTCTCATAATATCATGGACACCAGACATCCTCCATGCCTCAATCTCCAATAAATCCCAGACCCAGCACTTATCATCACTACTATTTATATTGCTTATATTTTATTTTTTGTACATAAAGTTTTTCAAAATATGATTTATATGTATATCGTCACTCAGTTATAATGTTGTTCTACTAATTTCAATGATAATATACCTTCAACATTATCGATTTAGTATTTAAACTTCCCCCCTCCCCTCCTTCTTCACCATCTATACCAGCCATGCCATTCACCAGATGGCCATCGTCATGTACACGTCTGACTCCGCGTGGTGTCCCACTTTTGGAAGAATAAGGCTGTATGCTGAAATATTGCGCGTTTCTTGTGTTTGTTCTTCCCAGGCATCTTCATCTGTGGTGAGTGTTGTGTGATATTTCCCTTCCTTCCTTTGTTTTATTGTCTTAAAGCATTTTCCTGCTCATTGTTGTTGATATATATATTTACAGTAGTCTAATAAAGAATAATTTCTGTTACAGTAATAAGTTTTCCAAAAATTAGTCTTTTTGGTGTCAATTGTATTACTACATTAACCACCATTTTGTGTGTCATTGTTCCTGTCGATACTGATGTCGCTATACACATTATCAGTTACTATCAACACCCAAAGTCTATGATAAATAAAACTGATTATTTTTGTGTAAAAATTAACAGCCTACTGGGATGTAGATTTAGCTAAGCTTTTTCAATTTTTCTTTTAACAGGTGCAGAGGCTCCATTGTACCTGGCACTATTACCTGCAGGTATAGATTCACCGAGGGGAAAATACATTTGGTTGAACAAGAAAATTGTTGACTGGGCCAATGGACCGATGCCAGTATAAAAGTACTGAGAAAATTGTTTTATTTGCATTTTTCCCCCCAGACGTAATAGAATGGTGGTCACTCGGTGTTCAGATATCAGATATGGTTAAATGTGTCTATTATATTAAAGTGTGGGTTTACAAATAATGAATTTTATTATATGCAATGAAAACTGTTTTTCAAAATAAACAGATTGTAATCTAATATTTCCATTTTTTTACTGTCCGTCTGTTAAGATAGATGATATTTACATACTGAATTATGATACTCTGATCTGTGGTACTCTAGAAATTCTATACAGAATGAAATTAACAAATTAAAAATACTTATTTTTTAACTATAAATTCTATCACTAATTAATGTTACATTATTTGCTTATGTATTTAATAGACTGAAATAATTTATACTTGCCAGTTTGGCTCAGTACACCGAGGCACTGTACACTGGGTCGGGAAGTACAACAGACCGGGCACAAGCCCAAGCCTCCATGTGCCAGCTGTACTGAAGGCAGTTTTCCACAGACTTCAAGGTGAATGCTAGGATGGTTCCCAATCCCCACCTCAGAAACTACACATTTCACAAAAAAAAAAATAAAAATAAAAACACTTATCAAATGCTGATCATAGTTGCACGATCATGGCAACACTTCACTTCCCTCATCTTGGCAGTAGGTATAAAATGCTTGGCATCAGCAAGAGTATGTGGCCGTAAAACCATAGCTTGAAATTTGACTATGATAATGACAAATAAAACTCGTATAAGGCAGCCAAACTAAAAAGGTTGGGAAAAATTGGTGAAAATAATACTGAAATAATTTTTGATACTCATGTTCTTCTATTTATCTTTACACCTGTTATAGATACTGTTGCCTCTTTTTTGCATTTAGGTATAAGTTTAATATTTGTGTCATCTGTTATAAGATTTTTTGTGTTCCTTTAGTTAACATGAAAAAATTATATTTTCAAATTATAAAATATGAAAATTCCAACATCAATTTTCCAATAATTGGCGAGTGATAGGAGGTTTTCCAGGTTTTTCAAAAAAATTAGCTCCAATCAATAGGGTATATACATGTATTTTTTAATCAATTATTTACATTCGTACATAACCGTAAAAAAATATAACATTGATGTAAATATTAAGATTTAACATCAAAATAAATACTTTAAAACTGAAATCCAGTTCCGCCAATTTAAACTGTGCCATTTTGGCGCGCTGCGCTGTGACGTGTAAGTACACGACCGCATTGGCATACTGTATAGCGTGGAGTGTTTCCTCTCAAAACTTTCATGTTTTCTAACTAATGTCGATATGGAAGGAAGACGAAAACTGTGTTATAACAGGGCGGCCACAGACATGGAAAACCTGGAAAATATGGAATTATCAGGGAATTTAAAGCCACCTTGAAATATCAGGGAATCCAAGTAATTTAAAAAATTATCAGGGAATTTTAATTGCAACAACCCAAAATTTGATAATTTTTTAATAATTTATTTTAATATTGAACTTTTGCATTAAATAATTCAGCTTATATATTTTTGACATAAAATGGCCAACAAATACCGCATTTACACTAGCAACTTGCATCTCATCGAGATACGATGACAAGATGTTCGTGTGCGAGCGCTAACATGAAGTCTCTCTGGAACTCGGCATTTCAAATTATATTTTAAAAAAGGTGGATGACATCTAAACCATGTAAACTCAGAAGTTATATTTTTTACTGAATAAAACAGCAATCGTAGAGGAGTAAGTATATAAAGATGTTTTTATGTTTCACTAAACAGTTTTACAATTTCAAGCAGAGTGTGAAACAGTTGTTCCAAAAAAATTGAATATGTGGAGAGTCTTCGAAGTCCTGTAGAATGTCACAAGCTGGTTTTGAGCTTCTTCTGAGAAAAATTGAACCTTTAATATCAAAACAAAAGCATAGATTCAATATACCAATGCCAGCAAAAATGTGAATAGCGATAATTATACGGCTTTATAACTCTTTTGTATTAATGATATAAGGCGAATTAAAGCAGGAACAAAATAATACGTAAGATCCTAAATAGGTAGGGTTTATAAAGTTTTGCATCATTCAGAGCTCTTTCAAATGCTGAATCGATGTGATAGTATAAACATCGTGCTCGTGCCTGTGACTTGCTCCAAATAAACCGCTGCCAAGGCGAGCGGCACAGGCAAGCAACCACACAAAGTGAACCAACACGATTGCATGGTTTATACAAACTCGTGTTCATGCTATCTTGCGTAGACTCGCGGAAACTTACGCGAAAGTGTTAACTCGGCAACAGAAGAAATTGAAAATGGAACAAAAAAAAATCTGCAAATAACTGAACCAGAAGATTTGAAAAGAAAAGTGTAGCAAATGAAAACAGGCATAAAAAAGCTAAGCTGTTGACTGAATCAAGTTATTGATGAACAATTTAAAAATCTTAATTACTTTATCCACCAAATATTGAAAGATTACTAATTAGTTTAAGTTCATATTAGTCATTTGACCTATCTTATTTTTGTGCTACTCATTTTTAATTATGCTTCATAAGATTATTAAATTTTCAAATAAACTTTCTTAAACATGAATAAAATGTTCTCAGGTTACACATGTTTCTTTTTCTAATTTTTTCAGTTTTATACCAGATTTAATTATTTAGAATCAAAATCTAATTAAAACTTTAAATATCTTAACCATGCAAATAAAGTTTCTAAATCAGGGAAAAATTTGGCAAATTTTTCTGGAAAACCTGGAAATATCAGGGAATTTTTAAATCATTACCTTGTGGCCACCCTGTATAAGTACTGTATTGTACCTGTGTGCAAAAATACTAAAAGAAATACACTTTATAAAGTGTATTTTCTTGTTCCGCAAGATGCGAATATAAGAAAAAAGTGGTGTACCACTATGAGAATAGATCTGCAACTAGTTGTTTATATTATTGTGAAGATCATTTGTACGTAAGTTCTTTGAATTTATGTATTTTAGGAAATGTAACAAAAATTCGTTACCTGTTCAAACTCTAATCATATCTTACTTGGAGACCATCAGACATTTTAAGAACGGATTGCAATCTTCTTCATATATGTTGAAGGGTACATAGCTTATATGTGTGTGCTATAGTCGTTTTTCAAAATGCTCCCTAGATGATGTGTATATACTAAATTATTGCCCCCACTTTATCAATTGGCGGCTTGGTCTATGGGATAGGGTGCTGGATTCTTAGTTTTGTGACCCTGAGTTCAAATCCCCGCAGAATCAAATATTTGTACTTATTTTTATCCTAAAAAATTTTCAAGCTTCACTTCTTTATTGTGTTAAAACTTCATTTACATACTTTTATAGCGCGAATTAAAATTTAAAACAAGTCACATTGCTTATAACAAATACACCAAACATATCGGCCCATTTATCAACAATGGCTTTCAAATATGACTTGCTCCATACCCAATGAAATTAAGTCATGAGGCGAATCTGCTAGTAAACTGGAATCTAATACAAGAATTTTGCAATGTTTATAAGCATTTGTTAATTTTTCTTCCATTTCCTTGTCAAGCTCCATTTTTCGTCACGGATAGGCCTACTATTTTATTTTCAACCATTTACACGCAACCGTTCTTGGAACAAATCGAGTGTAGAAGAAAGAAAGAAAAAAACTATTTTCCCAATGCTACGTATTTCGTTTAAAATGCCTCTTGGTGATATACTAGTAAAGAAACAACGAAGATGAAATAAATAACATGATAGGAACTATTTCATTGAAAACGCACAGAAACAACTTATTAACAAAAAGTGAAAAAAATGTAAGAATGGAGACTTTCTTGACGAATGATTGCAACGAAGTTTTCAAGGGTGTGCGGCTGATTTGTGTTGTGAAAAGACAATCCGTCGGTAGACCCGTGAATTCATTGCGAAAAAAAAAAAAGAATTTCAGGAAAAAAAATGACGCTGAATTTTGGGTAATATGATTTGTTTTAAATATTATTTCACTCAATAAAAGAACGTAAATGAAGTTTTAACAAAATAAAAAGGCCAAGCTTGACAATTTCTGAAGGTAAAAATATTTAATTCTGCGGGGATTTGAACGCGGGTCAGAAAATTATGAAGTTAACACCCTTCCGCATAGGCCACGCTGGAATTTGAAAAAAAGGCTAATAATTTACTATATACCCGACATCTAGAATTTTTTGTGTATTTGCATGCGAATATTGAAATATTTATCACATAATTACCTTGCAGCTTTCACTGCTCTGAGCTGAGCGGCCGTAAAATTCGGATTTGTTGCAAAATTTCTTGTCATCATGAAAGCATCAATTTTTGGAAGATTATCCGACTGCTTTCAGAAAATCGCTTTCAGTCATTATTTGGTGTGTGTATTATAGCAGTTATGCTGATATGTTAATATAAACTTCAACACAATCACAAAGCTATTAGAACTCCCAGCAACAACGCCTTTGTTCACAATAATATCGTGTACTTGGTCGTCACGGTTCGATTCGACCAATAGCGTTGCGTTTTGCGAAGTTACATTTCCCTTGTATTTTTAGCACTTTTGATTAATTAAAATCGGTAAATAAAAATCGAATAAATAGGAAAAAAAACATTATAGCGGTAATACTACACTAATAAAGTTTCAAAATAAAAATACTAGACGTAAATTTGAATTTCATGCATATTCCCTATTACCAAATGTCAGTTACTTAATCATCTATGTTGCAGTTTATTATGATAATCTCAGGAAGAAACGCCATAAGGTGATATTAATATGGCCTTACTCGTGAAATCGGAAATGTGACTGAACTTAACATGTTTCCATAAATAAGGGGATAGCTCAAAATATTGTTTTTTTTTGTGTTTGTGGAGTATTTTATGTTGCTGCTGCCTTCCTCCCTTCACCTTGGTGAGTAATGGGGCTGTTTTAATTTTCCTTTGTCTTTTAATATCGCCTTGCAGCATTTCTTCCTGCTCTATTGTTGCCATTAGCTTCACTTCCCTTCAATGTTTATCCTATTGTCCCTATCAAATGTCTCCTTTTCCTTCATTCCTTACCTGCTTTTGAAATTGTTATTTCATTTTGGTACATGGCAGTGCACCCACCAAATCGAGTCAACAGCGGCACTGCCTACCCTTTTCTCGAAGCAATTCACGCCATTTTTGAATCTCAATTTCTTCGGCCATATTCGTGCTACATGTCTCAGATTTCTGTTATGCATAGATATCAGCAATCTTAGCAAACATACTAAATTTTATTTCGTTACTGTTCTAAGTTCTGATGTTATTCGGATGCAAACTTCAGTGATTTTGTCACTCACTGACTGATGATCATCAAAACTCTAAGGTACTTCCCGTAGCCTTTGAAAGCTGAAATTTGGCACACAGATAACATTTTACACACATATTATGAGAAAAGTCGGAAACTCTTAAATTCCTATATATCTACCCCTTACCTACCCCAAATGTGAAATCACGTTTCACTCTAATAACTTTATATAGCTCCGATTTTCATTGTAGAGTGAGCTTACTAAGTTTAACTAAAGTGTTAAATTTTCCTCCTTTCCTTTTCTTACTTTGAAAGTTATTGAAATTCAAAAATTTATTTCGACCACGACACCCCGACATCAAAATTCCACTAATCCCAGAAACAAGTCTTTTCATCCCTAAATCATAAGAAAAATCTAATATTGGAGTTTTTCCCCGTATTTATTTGTATTTGTGACTTAATTGTTTTGCTCCGGATGAAGCTACATGCCTGAGAATTTTTTAATGCATAGAGATCAGCAAGTTTAACTAATATCTTAAATTTTAATTTGCTCATATGCTTGGTTTGGAAGTTACTCGTAATTTATTTATGGTGGTAGTTAAACCAATGGCAATCTGCATTGCTCGGCCAGGGCGCGCACCCCTCGTTTTCAGAGAGTGTGGTATTGTTGGTAACATATATTGACGTCTTCAATTCTGAAGTGTACTTATTCACCGATTTTCAAATGTAATATTATGATTACATTTAAGCAGTGATTCAGAATAGTGATAAACTTACAAAAAGAAATGAGATCCCACAAAAACAATTCTTGTAAAAATAAGCCAAGTCTCGTGCTTGTGTAGTGACAAATAGTTACGAGATCTTCTTCTGAGCCAAGTCTACACTTTAAAGTGTGTATTAACTTCACTCTGTGAAACGGAATGGTTTCTCTTGGTGTCATTGATCATTTATTTAGAATTTTTAAAAAAATCTGGTCACTTGGCCATTATAAACGTCGTAATTTTTATTAAAATTAAAGGCATAATATATACTTGTCAAATTCGAAAAAGAGCGAGGGAAATCTTGGCTTTAATGTATTTGTAAGTTCGAATAAAAAAAACATTTAAGGTAACTAAAACATGGCGCACATAATGGCCAAGTCACCAGATTTTTTTTTTTTTTTTTAAAAAAAATTCTAAATAAATCATCAATGACACCGAGAGAAACCATTCTGTTTCACGGAGTGAAGTGAATACATGCTTTAAAGTGTAGACTTGGCTCAGAAGAAGATCCATAACTTACTGTCACTACACAAGCACAAGACTTGGCTTATTTTTACAAGAATTGTTTTGTGGGATTCCTTGTATTGTACGTCTATCTCCCCACCCATCCATATATAACCTTTAACTTTTGTTTGTGCCAGATTTAACTTTAATTTACTTTACTTTCACTCCTTTCTCTTTGAATTACAAATTTTATGTCCCATTTTGGTCCTTTCGTTTGCTGTTGACCGTCTCTGAGCCCATCACAAGGTACATTTATAAATGTGCCTAAATTTTCCTCCTCATTTTTCAGTTTGTTATATATCCAATATCTTGTATAAGCTGTTTAGCAGAAGACCTATTACACATAATTCATATAGAGAATAACTTTTATAATTATTTTCTTAATAATAAAACACTTTTTAGATCGAATTCTAACCATTTTCAGAATGAAACAAAAAAAGCTAAAATTGAACAAATTTATGTTAATCCCATTTGTACCCTCCAAGTTCACTTATAAGCTTAAAATTATGTTTAATTTGAGGTGTAATATGTCTAGGCTTAAACTGTTCATTAAGAGATTTTTCAAATCATATGTTACCATGCGGTTGGAGGGAACAAAGGAGAAAGCGCATAATTTAAAATTGTCAATAAATGAAAAGTTATTTCAAATTTCAATATCACAGAATAGCTAGATGTCATCCTGAATAAAGTTTGAGTAAGATAAGGAAATTTTAAATATGTTATTTAGTAAGGTAAAGAATTTTAAATTTTTAAATAAAAGTGCTAGGAAGATAAAAGTAGGCTTAAATGAGAGAGAACAATTCATTTAATAATAATAATATAACAGTTTGAAGGATATTAGAAATTTAATGGAAGATAAAATGAAATTTTAGTGTTGAAACACGATATCACCATGTGTGACTTTTTAGGAATTAATAGCTCTTTAACAAGGATAATTATGAGAAAATTTGTAATAACTTAAAAGATTTGGAATAAATCAGACTATACGATAAAAAAGTTATGGGAAAATCCGAGAAGAAATAGGGTACCAAGAAAATATGGAATTTTTGTAATTCACAAGACACCCCGGGAATATCCCTTTATTCTATAACGAGTTGGCTAAAGACTAGCCAAGGCTATAAATAGTGAACTAGCGTTCCCTTGGAAGAGGTAGTTTCCAACAATACTTAATCGGTGTAGGATGGGCACGTCATATCTCTGTAATAACCCATCTATAGTGTGGCTGGTGTGTTTGGAACCTATCAAATTTTAATACCAGGCACTGACGTCATCTAACATTTGGCAGTCGATAGTGAACTATTACAAATATTTCATTAACTTTGGGGTAGTTACAAAAGCTTATCACAGTCGTTGACTCAAGTGAGTTAGTTGAATCTACCTGTGTTCTTTGATAATGGATGTGTATGTTAGATGCCTTTCCTTAGGCTTACGACTGATACACTTTTATGCTACAGAAGTTTTCAGAATATACAGTTTTCAAGCAAGTGACTTCTTTATTTGACTGTACAACCTCTCAACTGTTACAGGTTAAATTAATGGCTTGATGAGCGATTTCAAGAAACCTTGCAGCTCACAAAATTTGATTCATGTAGTGTAAACTATATCAGTAAAGGCCGCCACACACGGACGAGCCAACAGGCCAAATGTCCTCGCGCCGATCCAAAACTCGTCGTGTGTGGGGTAGCGCGGACGGACTGGCATGGCTCGGCAGGCCCTACTGGATTTTTGGCGAGTCCAAAATCCACCGCGCCGAGCCAGGTAGCCGAGGGTCTGGTAGACTACCCCCACCACGACTGGAGTGGGATAACCCGGGCAAAGAAAAGTGGACACTAATTTGTAGACACTAATTTGTAGACACTTTTATCTTAAATATCTCAGCTTTCCAAATTCACATCAAAATGAAACTTGCCTTATTTTACTCGCGGGACCACGGACTGTACATTAAGCGAAACTCGGTCAAAATCTGACAAATATTTATTTTCCTTAATCCTGTTCATAATTTTCAGACAGACACAAATTAAAAAAATACAGCTCATTTCTTTCCTGTAGCGCATTAATACTACCCGAACTCATTTTTTAAAGAATATCTCATATGTGCAGACTTTACCGTTTATAGTTTTATTATATCTATAGATTAAACCCAATAGTAAGTTTAGAACGGCTAATAAATTCATAGAATTTCATCTGTTCGTCGTTTTCACCCTAGTCCTTTCATTCTTGTACACATAGATTTTTTATTAAAATCAGTATTAATAGCGAATTAGTGCAACACCAAAAACAATTCTGAAAGATCGAAAATATGAGCTTTGGCCGCGGCTTCAAATAAATATTACGAAGTTTTTATCTCACGGAGATAGGTTCGATTTGGAAGGGTTTAAGTCACAATGGTGTAGGTCAGTCACATTTTCAATAAAAAAAAAAAAAAAAAAAGACACCGAAACCATATGTAGATAAATCAATCTCTCAATCTGTTAGTAAAAAATATGAAGCAATTCAGATTTTCATTCAGCTTCCAACAGGAGGAACTGGAAATTCAACTGATGAACGAAATACGTGCTTTATTTATCAGCAAAGTGGTATAAATCAGACTTAAATCATTGTGTTTGTAAACGCATCCTTTGTGCTCACTGTGTATCCTACATGCTAACTTATAGCGCACTTCCCAGTAGGATTTCTAAAGACATAATTGATTCTAAAGAAACAATTCAAGATCTTCTTTCTTACAATTCAAGATACATTACGCAATCTCACTATATATCATTTTTTGTTATAAATACACCGGTGTAAGTCATACACTGTAGTATGTTCGTTCGGTTTTTTAATAAACACTAGTTTGTCATTTTTGTCAGCAGTAAAATGAAACCATTTTAAAGATTTTATTCAATTATAACGCTGTTGTTAAATTTGATTCGAGGTGACATCACTAATATGAATATATTACAACATCTATGTTCCAAAATTTATTACAGAATGTTTTGCATTATGTTAATTTCTAAAAAAGCAAGGAAAATTGACTTACACCACCGCATTTTGTATTTTATACGTTCTTACTAATTTTCATCGTTTATGACAATTGTTTTTAAGAATTCATTTAAGAAGCATTTCATTTTTTCCCTGTAAAATAAAATTAAAAGCGAAAAAAATAATTTTAAATGACTGCTGATTTTTACAAAAACTTTCCATAACCTAGCGAAAAAAAAGGCCTTCGGTCTGTACGATCATTTAGCCAGCTCCAGTTTATATTGTACTAAATATTGTATTTGGCTTCTTTCATGTAATTTTGGGACACATTTTCGAAGAAAAAAAACCACTAAAATAAAACCAAACAAGCCCCAGGGCGGAGTCAAATGGGTGACCCTTAAAATGCCGATCAATCGTGCTAGCCCCTACACTGCCAGAGCCGGACTGGCGAAATTTGTAGTCGCGCACTGGCTTGGCGCGGCTCTGTCGTGTGTGACCCCCTGGTTTGGACCGAGTCTAAATGGAATGGTGCGAAATGGCCTGGCGCCAGATGGACTGCTCGTGTGTGGCGGCCTTAACAGTCAGAACTTCATGCACTCTTCTGGGTATAGTCCTCTACCTACCAGCAAGTTGTCTGACTAGTTGTGTCATGAGTAGACCTCAGATTCTAAAGTTCTTATTTTAGATGTCTAAAACAGGATCAAATATGTCAAGATAGCCCATCAAGATAGTTGTTATGTTTATAAAATATCAATAAAAATTCATTATTTTAAAATGTAACAGTAAGAAGTATAATTCAGCAGAAACAAGTAATATTTTTAAAGATAATACTAAGTGATGATAAGAATATTCACTGTGTTTGTTCTTTTAAGGAATTATGTTCAATGAACAGAGGAAATATTTATATGCCTGAAATACAGGGCGTTCGCCGGGAAACGCAACCCACTGTTAGCGCTACAAGGAAGAAACTGCTCCCGGCGAGCGAGCGCTCAGTTTCCGACATTGTTCGACCGTCGGCCGCGGACTATTTCATAATAATTACGCTTCATAAACTTCATAAACTTGTGTGCTAAGCATTTAAATGTGACGTAATTCATTAGCTTACCTTATAAAAGATGCTGGAAGTGTTGACCCTCTTGTGTAATGCACATTTCACATCTTCTGAACATATTTCGAGACACACGCTGCCCTAACTGACTTAATGATTTTTTGGGTGACTGTTCTAGTCGAAAAGCGATATCGTCAATTTTCTCCTCTGTGAGAATACGGTTGACCGACAGTCTCTTTTCGTTAAAAAATGAACCCGTTTCTCTTACTTTTTAACCAGACGCAGAATTGTTGATTTAGCTGGCAGTAAAGCGCCAGGAAATTCGCGACGAAATTTACTGCGACACTTTTTAAACGACTTCTTCTACACATATGTATCGTAGAGAAATATTCTTTGTTGCAAACTGTAACGTACCATAATTTTACTCACACTCAAACACGGTACAGATTAATAAGAGTATGAAGCCCCAAACCAGCCAAACCGCCAAGAAACGTTTATTCACAACACTGATTAATAAGAGACTGAAGTCACAAACTATCTACAATGCAAAGAAACCGTTCTTAACAATGTAAGGGTCACTGCACTGCACTGTTGGGGCAGCGGAGGTGTTAAACAGTGCGGTGATTCACGGTGCCGTGTGGCGGAAACTGCTGGAGCAAGTTGCCGACGGCAACAGACTGGGAGGGTAGCGTTTTCCGGCGAACGCCCTGTACATTAAAATGTAAAATGAATCAGTGGAAATAACTAAAACAGCTATTCGTTTTTTTTTTTTAAACACTCGCACAAAGTTTAAGAATATTACACAATTTGTTCATCTATCCTCATTTTTCTTTATTTACAAGTGAATTTAAGCAAATACCAATAACATAAAAGTAATCACTAGGAAAGGTCTTCAGTGTGGAAATCACGATTGTAGAACAAACAAGTCTGATAAATAGTACGTCACCTCAGGTGCTGGTATAATTCATTTAGACAATGTTTACACTTTTTAACTCCATATTTTTCGTAAACAGAGGCCCACCAGGCAGAACTGCTTAAGGGCGAGAAACCAGAGCTGGTGTACTATTTATCAGATTTGTTCGTTCTATGATTGAGATTTCCACACTGAAGACCTCTTTTGGTTAGTAGTGTATTGAGCATAGTACTACTGCACATCAATTTCATCAATTGTTTGGTCGTTAACATTATTAAACACTAGACAAAATTTATTTGTTACTAGCAAAACCCGGCAGATGTCCAGCCTGTGTATTTACTTACTTCTGTTATATAAAAATGAATGATTTAAATGTAATCTAGAATCTATAATTTGTTGTAGAAAAAATGTAGAGAAATGAAAGATGGCTTGTTTTGATGAGATTCCATTATTTTTATTGGTATAAACTGATGATGAACTATACACATTTTTTATTAATAATTGACATGAATGAAAAATAGTTTTAACCGTTTCATTCTCTATTTAACTGAAACAACTTAAAATAATTTAAACTAATGCTAACATTTAGTGTAAAGCACTGTATGCGAATTACTTAAGAAGCAAATAGTAAACATGGTAGTACCAATCTATGAAGTAAGATACTCTTTGGTATTTGAAAAATTTGAATTCATTATGACAATTCTTAAAGTAACTATTTGTTTCTGTCATGTTACAACAAAATCAATAATATATTCCTCCCACCCGCAAAAATTCGGGATTGGCTCCGACTGGTGAAGAATGAATTGGGTTTAAAGATACCGGGCGTGTACAAAATACCCTGTGAATGTGGAAAATTCTACATAGGGCGGACCATCCACACCACTGAAACCCACTGTGCTGAATACAAGCGCAACCTTCGCCTGTTGCAACTAGTTAATTCCACGGTTGCAGAACATGTTATTGAGAATGGCCATAAAATACTTTGCAAATGTGAAGGTGCTGGACTGGACCCTATTTTGGGAGTCGGGTATAAAAGAAGCCATTGAAATAAGACTCGGTGACAACATGTTTAAGAGATACAGGTTTCTTTCTGAGCGATGCATGGAAACCAGTACTTACAATCCTAAAAGCAGATCATGTATAAAGCCACATTCCAAGTGGACCATCTGCTGGCATATGCCATTATAATAGTGGTCTCAAAAGTGCATGAAAATTCTGTGCTGAGGGAGAGAGCCTTATTAATTTCTTTTTCATCTTGTCTTTGCATGTACCTGGCCATCATGCCACCTGTTGCGCCAGTCATCTACTGCTATGCTCTGATTGGGTGGCCTGGCAACTGCTTCTGGACAAGGTCTCGACCCTACTAACTGCCACCTGTTGTGCCATCTTCAACTACCAGTTCCTCGAAGAATTGATTGGGTGGCTTAGCAACCGTCTCTAGACTAGGTCACGACTACCTACTACATCCAGATTGTGCTTCATGCTGATTGGGTGGTTCTGCAACCATGAGTAGACGACTCCAACTCGACATTGCTGATGTCTGGCATTTTCACAGTGATCTTTCCGATTCTAGTTAGCAAGAGACCCAAGGAAGACAACAGAGGACTTTGTCGAAAGTATTCATCATTTCAAGAAAATATCTGGCTGCAAACCTGTGAAAACTGTTACATGAATATTCCTGATAGGACCAGGGGCTAACCTAATTTTATCTATCAAATACAGTTGCTGTTAAATAAGATTTCTTGAAGACTCAAGAGGAAGAATATAAACAAGAAATGAGATGTGCTGTAGGCAATGACATAAGAAATTTTTAGATTGGTTAGAATAACTTTAGTTGACGTAATACAAGCAGCATTCTCATCAAGACAGAAAACAATATTTTTAAGTTCATTCGAATATTCACTGTAGCAGATCAAAGCCTGAAATCAAATAAGCCAGCAGGTTAGGATAGTTTCTGTTGGTAAGGGATACCAGGAAGCACTTCTTGTAAACATATGGATACATATATGTGCTTTTATAAATTCTTTCTTAACAGTGGAGACAAGCTTATTCACTCTAGGAAATTTCAGATGTATTTGTTCAACCAAACAGTTCATGGCATGAAAAAGACAGGTTACACAGAGCAAAATATCATCAGCAATAATGTATGTGGCCACATCAATATGGATTACTAATACTTTATCATCCACGCCATTGGGAAAAAATACTTTGAGAGGATTTTGACAAACAACAATCTCCTGGTTGGTTTTTTTAGCTGTCTGCAGCAGATCAAATAAGGTTTATATGGTGTATCAGGATCTAGTTTGACGACAATCAAATAAGCTATTAATGACTAGGCTGTCTGTTGTCTCATCAATGGAGATCCAAGTACATGACTTGCCTATCCTTTATCTTAATCCTTCTCATTGTATCTATAGTACCTGGGTGACCGATCTTCGCTCAACATCTTTCGATTTCTGTTCAGTATGCAAGATTTCATCAAAATCTTTAGAGAAGTTTGTGAGAAATTAATTTTATCTATTTACAAGATTTGCTCAAATAATAGTATTAGATTGGACAGATTAAATATATAGACAGTATAAAAACCTAACCTGAAGGTTGGTTGGATCCTCCAGAAGGAGGCATACTAAGCCATATTACCAGAGGTAGGACGGTCAATTCTTTTCCTCTGGGACCTACAATTTAACGTAGATTCCAAACCACAGAACGCCCCAGCGTAGTTCATATGATCAAATACGAATCTAAAAAATTCTTGCCCCCACCATGATTTGAATACGGGATCGAAGCCAGAATTTTTTGAGAGCTAGCGCAGAAACCACTCCCCCCCACTAATTACATTTGAGCTGTCAGACCATTCCATATTTGTTATACATTCAATATATTTCTTTCTTACTTACATAAAATGTTTTACAATTAACGATAACCAGTTACTGTGCAAAGTACTGCTAGTAGAAAAAACTGTTAAATCGGGTTGAAAATACGACTAGCTTCTTCCTTGGCATTTTAAGGAAAAGTGTACCCGAAAGCTGTAAAATATGTAACAAAGTTGTAATTAGTGCCAAAAACATATGATTACGCACATTACTGCCTAAGGAATAATAGACATCTTGAGCTGTCTGTGACGTTTTTACAGTCAGAATTTGGTGTGGCAGCAGTTTTCTTTATTCAGAATCCACTAAGCATCATGGAATGTTAGTAGTCATTCTGGTCCAGGTTGCCATTCAACCTAAACACAACAAGATTAGGCACATTGCTGACTTAGTGGCAATAGACGTCTCGAGCTGCCGCGTGTGACGTTATTATAGTTAGAATTCGGTACTGCAGCCACCTTATTCACTCAAAAATCATGATACACCATGCATGCCCAGGATGCATTTAAACCTAACCACACCCTCCGCTAATACAGCTACTAGAAAATCAACACATTCACGCTAAGATGGCTGCTACATATTGGCTAATACCGTACGTAACCTGACGATTTTCATTGTATTACTCTTGTCTTACCTGTTTTGTTGACTTCATGTACACTTTTTCTTGAATACTAATGCCTAATGAGTGCATTAATCACATTTTTATCCTGAAATAACAATTTTTTCTACTGGCCGTACTTTACACAGCTTCCTGGTAACCACTTTTTACAATTCAGTAATATTGGTGTTTGTGTTAAATACACATGCGGTCAGAAAGTAAACAATGATTACATTATAACTGCTAATATTATTTTCAAAAAAGTTTTGTAGAGTAAAGAATCACTTTTGACAAGGCCAATTTTTAAATATCTTCTTCTTAAATGCTTTACACAACCAAAGATAAAACAGTGAACACAACGTGGCGTTAAAATTTTGTTACAAGTTTGAAAAAATAGCATTTGACAAAGCCAGTATCTATTTTTTAAATGTTTTACAATTAAACTGGTTGTGCTAGTATTCCTTTGAAGAAATGTATGCAAGAAATGTTTGTTTAAATATATGAGTTCTTTGAAATCAAAGAGAAAATATTAGTAGGCTTCCTGGTACCTGAATCATCTACGAGTTGGCGTTAAAGCTGAGATACCAAGAGCAAAAATTGTTTGTATTTTGTAAAATTGGGTTTCTGCAGGGAGGACAACTATTTATATAAACTTAAAAAGCAAAATCTTACCTAAAAATGAAATTTCATCCAAATCGTTAGAGCAGTTTCCGAGAACCAAAATATATATATATTTATATACAAGAATTGCTCGTTTAAAGATATACTGTATCAAAATAGTCCTTTCTCGATGTTGATATATGCTGACACTATTTTTACAGGAAATTGTTCAGATGACAGTTCTGAAGGGCATTGAAGGCTATATTTTCCACGACACGAGCTTGGTACAAGTCTGCATTAAATTCATTTTTACGAGGTCTGTTCGAATGAAGTGCACTTGCATGAGCCAACCATGAATCTTCATGCGCATGCATAATTATTTTCCCACCTGTCGATAGCATCAGCTGTTGGTAAGCAACGTTTGAGTGAGGTTGTGTGTAGTGCTCTTGTCAGTTTTTAATTGCAAGGAAACTGACGGTACGACTGGAGCAGCGCTACTGCATCAAATTTTGCCAAAAACTGTGCAACAGCTAAGTGGAAACCATTTGGAAGATTCAGATGGCTTTCGTTGTTGATACTATGTGCATCACACAGATTAAGGAGTGGTTCAACCGGTTTAAAGATGGCTGCACATCGGTGGAGAGCAAACCATGCTCCAGTCGACCACAACATGCCAAAGTGGACACTGTGGTGATGTGGGACCATGGTCTGACTATATGAGAAATTGAGGAAGAGGTTGGCATCAGCACTTTTTTGGCACATTCCATTATGACTGAAGATTTGGCCATGTAGAGTGTGTTGGCGAAATTCGTGCCGAAACTGCTGATGCCAGCACAAAAGCAACTTCGTTTTGAAGTCTTGCAGGACATGCTGGACTTCACAAACAGTGAGCCTGGTTTCATGAACACCATAATCACACATAGGCATAGTAAAAGTGCTGCCAGAGGTTAATAAAGCATGTCTGGGATTTTCCTAATCAAACTTCCGTCCAGTGCTTAGTGAGGTCACTTTTTTTATTCTGTACAAGGATTCCTATCCTATTTTTCATTGTAAACTTAATATAGCTACATGAACAGCAATTACACTATTAAAGTATTGTTAAAATAATGATGAGAACTGTTCAACACTTACTCAACGTTTTACTCACCTGTTTGCTGCATACATTGCAATATATAATGTTTTCATCTGTTGAGAAATTGGGAAACTCGTTAATCCATTTGGAGATTGGTACCTTAAATATACTGAGAATACATGGCTCACTGCAGCCTCCATGTAACTAATAACAGACAGTTTCTGAGTGACAATCACTCCATACACAATTCACTGGAATTGTTGAAAATAAACTTTTAGTGGAGTGTCCTAAGGTAAACGGATTTTTGTAAAGCCTATTGGAATGTCTTTTTAATTAATAAACTATTACCTATTTATTATTGCCGTTTTTGATAATTACTTGCTTGAATAATGGAATAATTTCTTGGAGTTTTTATTCTTTTCTACTATAAACTAAAAAATTTTTCCACTTAAAGTTAGATTTTACATTGGACAACCTGTTTTTGGGGGGCTTCAAGGGACCTCTGGTATAAAGGAAAATTAAATAATGTTTTTTGTCAAGCAGGAGCTGATGCCTATAGATTAATAATTGAAATGGTGATTAATTTGCAATCCAAAAAGTTGTAGTTTGTGAGAATGTGGATGTTCTAATTTTACTGACTACACTCTCACCAGCAGATTGAGAAATTTATTTTCGAAAGCTAGTCAACAGAAAAATACATAAAAGTGCAGTTTTCTCTTCTAAAGGCTTGGAAACAATATTACCAGAGTTTAAACAGCATATCCTTTTCTTACATGCTTACACTCGCTACGACACGACTTTTTCTTTTTTACAAAAAATGTGTCTGGACAAATTTTCGAGAAACACCCGGACGTGAAAAATGCTGCAGCAGTTTTTTTTTTTTTAAAATGAATGTGCCAATGACATTTTTAACACTAGTATTACATGCCCCCTTGTTTTATACAAAATAAAAGATCTAAATACACTAAGGTATAACTTTTTCATAAAAGCAACCGCTAAAAATAGCAGTTTTAAACTGCCACCTGTGGCCTCTGCAGCTTTTGGACACTTGAAAAAGAGTATACCTGCAAATTCAAGCATGGCCCAGAAGAGAAGTATCACCAGAAGAGTGGTGTTGGAAATATGAATGTGGAATACTGACACCAAAAGCAATGATGTAGCGGCAAGCTCCACAAAACTTACTGAAAATGATATATTGCTCATACAGAACTGGACGTGAGCCATCTTGTGGGTGCAGGAAAATTCAGTTAAATTTCACAGTAGCTTGGCTAGAATGCAATGGCATTAACTGTACTAATTCTCCACCTATCATAGAAATGAATGACAATGCCGATAATGCAGATAACCGAGTTAAAATTATTCGATTTTTGTACAATGAAATTTAAAATAATTCATTTTTTTTCTAAAATTCTTGTCTTATTTTTATTAACAGTGTATATCTTATCCATTCATTTCTATCTGTGGTCTGAAA
This sequence comes from Vandiemenella viatica, assembly GCA_031002005.1. Classification (NCBI taxonomy): domain Eukaryota; kingdom Metazoa; phylum Arthropoda; class Insecta; order Orthoptera; family Morabidae; genus Vandiemenella; species Vandiemenella viatica. The sequence goes on along the minus strand of JARYHS010013630.1, from coordinate 304,010,079 downwards.
TGTATACGATTTTCCTTATTATCATTTTGTTTTCTTATTGTAAATTTATGTTTAGTTCCAAAATTGTAAATTAATATTAAAACTACTATACAGATATCATTTATTGTGTATAAAATTAAAATCTTTACTGCAAATTTTTCTTGATAGGCTTTTCATTTTTCAATTAATTGTTGTAATTGAAAGTGGAAAATTTTGATGGGCAAAATTTTTTGTTCAAGCTTCGAACAATTCACTCGAAAAGGTTTACGAAAATCCATTCGGTAGAGCTGGGTTTAGAGTTTTTTCGATTTTTATGTCTTTTAGCACCTCCACTATTAACAAAATAATATTTTCTGAGTTTAAAACACTTTTTTGATATTTGAAAGAAAAATAGGTCCTAACGGCAATTTAGGCACCACAAAACACTAATTATCATGTACTTAAAGTGGGAGCAAAATAGGTTTTTGCTTTACATCCGACGTCAAGCAGTGAGTATCCTTAATAGCCAAAAGCCCGCTGACACAGATACTATTCTTGCCTGGCTTCTTTTTAAACTGCTATTTCCTATATTATTATCAACTTATCTTTTTTTCCCCTTTCTCTCTCTCTCTCTCTTGCCAATTTCATTGTTTCCCTTTACCATTTACCTTCTTGGTAATTCAGATCTCATATCCTTTCCCTCCAATCTTACATTTTACTTAACATTCCACCAAAAGTTCTTACCATCAAACTTCCCCACCTACAACTTAATTCTACACTCCACATGTTCCACTTCCAACAGTCCTTACCACTTAACAACCTGGTCCTTCAGTAATTTGTTTAAAAGGCCCACCTACAATTCATTTCCTTACACAAAATCCTTCTCTCCACATTTCCTGGCTTTTTCATCTGCAGAACATCTTTTATCTCTGCAACCATAGGATATTCAAGTGAATGTCAGTTGGGTAGCTATATGCGAGATATTTTGGATGAAATGGATCAGGGAGGCAAAGTTTATACTGTAGCACTAAATATTTAAAAGGCTTTTGACAGAGTGAGCCATGTAATGGAGTTAAATAAGGTGAAAACTATTGAAGTGGATGAAAAAGTGACTTTCTTGGTAGAGACATTCTTAAAAGGTAGAACGCAGAGAGTTAGGGAAGGAATTGCTTTGCCAAATAGGCGCAAGTGAATATGGGAGTGCCATAGGGTATTGAGTTTCATTATTTTAAAGAATGATTGTGTTGATTATTTACCGAGTGTGGTGGGTGAACAGTTAACGTTCTGGCCTCGCATTCGGGAGGACGCCGTTCGAATCCTCATCCGGGCATCCAGATTTGGGTTTTCCATGGTTTCCACAAAACACTCCAGGCGACTGCTGGGACACTTCCTTCAATAGGCCATGGCCAAATTCCTTCCCATTCCTTTTTCCCAGCCCATCCCGCCTCTAATGACCTCGACGTTGACAAGGGGTAAAGCCATAAGTAAAAAAAAACACAGTCTGAAGTTAGGTTGTTTGCAGATGAAAATGGTATATAATAGGATCAAAATAGGAGAATACTGAACAGCTGCAGGGTGACTTGGATAGAATGTCTAACTGGATAGGTCAACATGGAATGAAGGTAAACACCAAGACGAGTCAGCTTATTAGGTATGCAGATAAAAAGCTAAAGGTTGTTTGTGAGATGGGGACAGAATTGCTTTTTGAAGACTTGGCATGACATCTGATGATAAAATCAATTGGGGAGTACGCATTGAGCAAGTGGTAGGAAGGGGTTACAAAATCCTTCATTTATTACTTCAATATGGTGTTGTTAGAGACCCACATCTTGGGTATCAAATACAGGACTAGGAGGGGAGTTAGATTTGTTTGTATAAATTGCCACAGTACCTAGTCAGTAACTGATATGATAAATGAGCTGGATTGGGAGTGACTGGGAGATGGGAGGGAGGGTTAAAAGAGTGCTGGAAGTGAACTAAGCATATCTTGGTGATGAAGACTTGGAAAGATATTAGTTGAAACATTAGTAGTTCATGGAAGGAAAAAGAGTGCCATCTTGTGTTCACAGTCATTTATTTCCTGCATAAGGGCGTGGGAAAGTTTTCTATCAAGTCAGGGTTTGGAATAAATTACCAAGTGGTAAATATTGACCAAAAAACTGAAATAAATCAAAGACAAAAGTAGATGGGATAGGGGAATTTACTCTCACAGGATAAGAAGATGACAACAACAACGATGATGATAAGAAGGGGGTGAATAGATTAGGGGAAACTTGCCACCGGAACGTGTGCTTCTTTTCAATTCAATTAACCACAACAGCTTAAAAACGTCTCTACAAACTTTCCTTTCAACTCCCGCAACACACAGGGTGTGTTCACAAAATTTCGAGACTGGTCTTGGAACAAACAAAATTTACTAAATATTTTTGTACAGTGAACTAAAGTCATCAAAATATGACCCTTGAGCATCAACACACTGCTGCCAGCGTTTTTTCCATTGTTCACAGGCTCCCTGAAACACTTCGCTTGGAAAGCTGTTAAGTGTCCTCATCAAAGCTGCCTAGACTGCTGGAATTGCTTCCTTTTCAGGTCTCTCTTGATTCAGGGGAGCAAAAAGAAGTTGCTTAGAGCTAGGTTGGGGCTGTAGGGTGGCTGTGGGAGTGTTGCCATATTGAACTTGGCGGAAACTTCGCCAGCATCAAGCGACATGTGAGAGGGCGCATTGTCTTGGATAAGAATTCAGTTGTTTTTGATCTCCTGGCAGACTAGATCCTTCAAACAGCAGAGTACTTCAGTGTAAAATTGACCTTTGACAGCTTGGCAGGAATAAAGTCTTTGTGGATCGCTCCTTTGGCATCAAAGACAAACAATGAGCATGCTTTTCACATGCCATTGTTGAACCTCTTGTCACATGAAAACCAATGCACGTGAGACATGGCTTCTTTTTTACAGACCGTTTGAATAATATCTAAAGTCTCTATAGCAGTTTTGCATAGAACTTTATCTAATAATGCTGCTCCAAATGACACTGCATTTTCGACTTTCCGATAGGTGTTACCGACACGCACTCAGGCCACTAATGATCTGCTCACTCCAGTTTCTTGGGAGCAATTGCTATTGGTGCAGTCAGTTAGCCGACATCTCGCACTACACCACCCTATCGATGGAACCGTTCTGCGTGCCCTCCTCTACTCAGGAAAAAAATCAATCTTGAAGCTTTGTGAACACACCTTGTATTCTCAACTTTCACCACAGATATCTCTACCATCTACCCCTACCTACTCCTCACCCCAGAGAAATTCAAAACCCTCTTTGTGAATCTTTCTTCCACCCTTCTTTTCTTCCTTCAAAATTAGAGCAATGTTGACTGCATGTGCCCATGAGAGTTGAGAAACATTTCTATTTTTATGAGTAGGGGCATAGGACACACTTTGTCAAAAAGTAGTTTCCACAAGCTGCCCTCTTCTTTCCCTCGCATTTCCAAAAATATGGGTTCTACCGTCAATTTTTAGTATTAATGGACAGGGTGTTATTACCACGTCTCTTCCAGTATCCCCCTCATACTCTGTGACTACTTTCTTTGTTCATCTCGTGGTCATTCGGTTTTTTTTTCTCCAGTTACTGATTTTTAAAATGTGCCTTTGAGTATATGGTGCCACTATCAGTCATGTAACCAAACTATTTGTCTTGATTCTCCTATGTCTAGAATGCTTTTTTGTAGTACTATTTAAGTTGGAGTGTATTTTTAGACCAAACCTACGTTAGACCAATTTTCTCATTTCCTTGGTGCATCCTCTCGTCACCCTCTGCAATATATGAAGGATTTTGAATTATGTTCTTAACACATACTCAACAGAGTTTACTATCAAATGTTATTCCAAGATATTTACACTTGAAGTCTTCAACATAAAATACCTCTTTTGGACTAAATTAAAACAAAAATAGGTGAACACACATAGTATATTATTTGGTGGTGAACCTCAGTCTTTACGTAAGTGAGCAAAATAATATTAGATGCGAGCACGTGACACATCATGTTCTCCCGCATTTTTCTTGGTAAGCATTTACTTTCCTTTTCTTTCTTTTTGTTGTCTTAAAGCATTTTCATTCACTTATTATTGTTAAAATCTTTACTGTTTTATCTATGTATCTAATAAGCAGACTCTTCTTAACTTTCATTTCATGTTTACATTCCCAGTGAGATAGCCTGTCCAGGTCCAAGTGTAATTTTCAATCCTATGATAGAATCTTTATCATCTGCAATCAAGCATTTTTTTTTTTAAATTATTACTTGATCAGTATACAAGGTCATCATCAAACAGTTTTTCTGTGCATGAAAACAGTAAGTGTTCAGGGATCTTCAGTAGTTGTCTCCTCTAGTACTGGGCCAAGATCTGAGTGCCGGTTTCTCTCCCGGATCAGTGCCCCGAAAAGGCGGCTGCCAATCAGCTTACAACAATCTGCCGTTCATTTTGAATTGCGAGGTGTAGATCACATTTAAATTATATTTAGCTTTTTTAACACTGACTTTTCCACCTCGAGTGCACATCGACAACTGAACAAAAAGTTAAAATGGCTGTGCAGGTCATTGTATAAATAGACTCTGATAGTTTTGGTGTAGTGGTACATTGATGACAAAATAGTTGTACGATCTCAGCTAATACTGCTTCTAGGGTACTGAAAATCTATCAGTAGATAGATTTCAGAACAACTAACATTTTATCAAATTTCCTGTGGGTTTAACAGATTCGCCGTAAAAAGTAAGTTTAAGTGAAATTAAAAAACGTGACACAAATGCTAATAACTTTACCAATTTAGGTGAAAGCAAGTTCAAATCAGTTTCAGATGGTTTATAAAAGAATTAGCTTATGTTTAATACTAAACACAGCCAGTTTCCTCATCTGTATATAAAAAAAAATATAAAAAAAACAACTTAAAAATGCTGTCTGTGACGTCATAACGAATTTCTGATTGCGGAGATATTATTTTATTGGCTTTAAAACATATTTTAAACATTTCTCCATGTTTTCAACTACTCAAAAAGTGTTTAATTTGCCTGTAGCTGCTGTATTTGATTTGTAATTAATTTATGAAAATATTCACTTCCTGGTTTCCTCATAACGGAAGCCGCCATAATAAAAAAAATGTACTACATTCTATTATTATAATTAAAGTACTGCATGTTATCAAAAAGTCTTATGGAATTTGGTTTAGAGGTTACTATTTTATTATTCGAAGTTCATTTCTTTCACTGACTTTACGTGGTGGGCTTGTAATTCTTAAAAGTGTTTATGACTATCTGGCGTGTTTCATCATATTATATTAAGATGACATTTAAACTTTATAAAACCTCCCCAACTTTAAATATGTTGTGCGAGAGGACTTTAAGTTACTCCAACTCTATCAGCAGACTTCTACTAGTGCTTCAAGTCCATGGTTTCATGAAATTTATAGGCTAAATTTACAGGATACATTACAATACTGGTGTTTTATTTTTTAAATGATTTTAAACTCTTTATTACGGTTTGTTTAGAACAGGATTTACTAACTTTAGGCTGTTCATCATTATGAAAAACTTTTAAAGTGTCGAAACGTGTTGTGTTATAGTGATATTACTTCGTAACAAAATATTGCATTTACTATGATGGATTTTGCTCTTCCACAGCTGTTAAAAGCTTGATTTTTACTATTTAAGTTTGGTTTGTAATCTGTATTGACTGTTTAAAACTTTGTGGCTTCACTCTGCTGCCCAATTGCCTTTAAGGCTGCGGTATCGGGTCTTTCACCTATGCCTATTTTACTGTAAACAAACTGTTTTAAGCATTTACAGAATAGTAACGTAGCTTACAAAGTTGTGTCTTGAACTCTCCATAAAGGAAATGTAATCCGTGTAATTTTTCTCTTGCTGTTGGCAAATATACAATACTGTGTATCATCAACCATGTTGCAGCATTTTGTTTCTGTGCCAGTTGACGGACCTTATCCGGCCTGAGAATTTTCCTGTATTGAGATTCTACATACTGTAGATCTGTCCAGTTGTGCAAATTTTTATCTGAGCTGTATCCAGACGAGTTGATTCGCCCCATGAAAAGCAGTGTTGAAGGCTGTCTGTATTACCACATCTACGACATCTGTTAGTCACCGAGAGATATATTCAGTATAGTTTCCAATTTGTTAATTACTTTGTATTCCCTCAGATGGAAGGAGTGTACTAAAAACAGTTCGCCTTACATGAGGACAATTTGTTTTTGGATATTTTATTTCAATATTATTTCTTCCGAAATTTAACACAAGTCTCTCGTAAATATCTTTTGCGGTCTTTGGGGGAGATAAATTACAGCACATCTGGAAGTACTGTAACTTTTTTTCAAATAAATAAACCTTGAGATGATGTAAATTTCTCCGTTTTCTAGGTATACTGGAGCTTTCATACTTTGTGGTTTGTAATACCTTAAAACAATGGATGTGAAATTGGATTCACCAACGTTTTTCAGTTTATCTATTGCAAGTATCAGTAGAGCCATGCATTTTGCCTTCGTGTTGATGACATTCAAACCTCCCTTCATTTGAATAATAAATAACACTTGTTCCAATTGACCTGTCTGTGGCACTTCCATTTTTACATCAACTTTTCTTTATACTCTATTTCTTTCCCCAACTCTGGTTTCTATCTTTTAATAATTCCTCTACCTTAAAAAGTCCTGTTTTACCTTATTCAATACCATTTTAATGCTCATACTGTTAAAACATCTTGCAGAGTTCTAGTGCTATACTATCAACTTTACCTCTCCTACCCATTTCATCCAGAATATGGTTAATTAAATCCATTGAGAGCCCACTAGAGCCTGGTTGTGCAAACCAATATCTTTCTTCAAACATTTACTAATGTCAACAATTACTTATGACATGACATTTAAGAACATAAAGTAGCAATCCAGTTGTAAGCAGTGATAATTAATTGACATCTAATAGTAGTTCACATGAAACAGAAATTGTGCAGCAAAATTGGCTAAAGAAACGACCAAACAGCCATAAAACTATGAATTATAGAGAAACCACTAAATTGATGGATCACAGGAAAAAGCACAAAAATTCTACTGGTAAAGGCAGATACCGGAAAGTAAATGAAGGACAAATGACTGAGAAAAGTTTAATCAAGCAGAGGAGAAAGTAGCTGTAGGTTTATTACAAGCACAGTATAGGGAACCCTAACAGAGCTGAAATCTGACGCTGCTTTAAAATTTATATCTCGTTTTCATAAAGAAAGCCAAATATGTACAGATAATTTTGTCAATTTGGTTAGTGTGATGGAAAAGAAACTAGGCCATGTCTAACATCAATACAAAGGATAGAATTTGACATTGCTGTCGAATATTTAAACTTACAGTCGAAGAAATACTGAGAGTTCTCTATCTTCAGGTGTAAAAAAAGGGACAGGTGAAAGCACAAGCAAATATTTGTAAGAATTAGTTTCTTGCATTGGAGCTTCATGGCTCCACAAAACAGGAGTTATTAAAGCCAAGAGAGGATTGTGGACAAGGGACCTTTAAAAAGGAATCATCCAGATAATTAATTGCATGAAGTGATTTTGGTAACCATGGAAAAGTGTAATCAGGATGGTTGGGCTGGGGATATTGATTTCATCATCAGTCTCAATGGCATCACATTACCAAAATTTTAACTAGGATAATATACTGAACAACTTAGATGAAGTTCATTATGCATAAGGTAACAGAAAGAAAGAGATGGAATTTGGCACTGGTATTGCACTTATGAATAAATAATAATAATTAGAAGGAAAATACTTTAAGGCAATGAAGTTAAGGAAGGATATGGATATGCAGATGACAGCAGCTGGGAATAGGGACATATTATCATTCTATTTGTGGGAACTGGCATGTTTTGCCACTGGATCGGTACATTGCTGGTATACACTGTGCCTGTGGCCATTCATTGTTGGTGAGTAGGTTAGTGGTGAGGCCTATATGCGAGTTGGTAGGGAAACATTTGAGTTGATATAAGAGGTATGCTGTGGTGCAAGTAGCATACCTAATGACAGGAAAGATTTCTCCTGTGGTTGGATTGGAGTAGGTGGTGGTAGCCAGATGCATATTTTGTAGCGGAGTCTGTAACATAAATGATCCTTATGGTTTGGATGAATATTTTTGAACTAAGATAGTCTTGAGATTGGACGGTTCTGAAACATGTACATGGGGCACTGGGTAGGATTTTGTGGAGAATGGTGCACATCACGGGGAAGGAACATAGGAAGTTATGCCCACAATGAATGATTAGGTTAATGTACTCAAGACCAAGAAAGAACTGGGTGATGAAAGAGGGGCTTTGGTTAGTTTCAAGAGATATGACATTGGAGAGGATGGGTTGTAACACAAGAGATTTGTTTGTGAACTAGGTAAGGCGGGTAGCTGCAGCAGATGAGAACTTGGGAAAGATTTTGTGTGTATCTGAAGATTCCTCATTGAAACAGATGCACCTTCCATGAATGCCGGGAGGGATGTCAACTGTTAAAGTGAAGGTATTGTTGCAGATTTGTGGGTTTGACATTAACAGAGGTATGTAGGTCCCCATTATGTAAGGAAATGTCATCATCAAGAAAGGTGACATGGCTATGAGAGTATGTCCAGGTAAAGTTGATGGAATGACTGTTGTATAGTGAGTTGAGGAAGTCAGTGATTTTCATCGCGTGTCCAGATCATGAAAATATCTGTCCATGTATCTGAACCCACAAGAGGTTTGATGGCGACATTGTTTAGGAGTTGTCCCAGACGGCTCAGAAATAGGTTAGCATAGGATGGGTCCATGTGGGTACCCATGGTAGTACCGTGTATCTAGTGGTTAATTTGAGATTTGAAGGAGAAGTAATTAGCCAGTATGAGGTTTGCCTATGAAATGAGGAAGGATGTCTTGGGGAGACTATTGGGGGGGGGGGGGAAGGGGTTGCATTTCCAGGACATGTTCCATAGCGTTGAGGCCCTGAACGTGGAGGATGATGTTGTTCAGACAAGAGAGATCTACAGAGACAGGGAAGGAGTCTTGTGGTAGAGGTTGTGGAAAGACATTCTAGGAAGTGTGGGATATCTTTTATGAATGAAGGATGGTTCTGTGCAAAAGGTGGGAGGAGCTGATCCAAAGAGCCAAAATCCATTTAGTGCACGATCCATATGTCACATCTAAAGGTCACCCTAGAATACCTGTCTTATGGATCTTAGGAAGAAGGTATAAGGTGGAGGTATGGGAATTCTGTAAAGTAAGGGGAGACAAGGATTTGGCAGAGGCACCTTGTAAGGGGCCCTGGAGGTCAAGGGGAAGAGTAATTCTAGGCATATCAAAGTAGTAGGTTCTCTAGGATGAGGTAGCTACTCTGTCAGCATCTGCTGTACCAGACTGATAACATTAAGGGTAGACAGGTAGAGTATTTTGTACGGAGAGACAAGATGTGTAGATTACCAGTCCACTTTACACTGGAGCTGTTGAAGGACTAATTTAGTGAAGTTGAGGAATTGGGTAAAACAAAAGGAGTGGAGTGGTGGGTAGATTTATGGATGGTAACCATAAACAGGGAGTTTGATGGTTAATCCATTTGGAGGTATATTAAGAGAGGCAGGATTGAAGGAAGAGGATGTGAGAGAACAGGTTGGCAAGGCAAAAGACATGAAACCTGTAGGAAGACAGGTATGAATCTGTGGACAATATTGTTAGGGGAGAGTGATAGGAATATTAGTCAATGTTTAAGCAGAAGGAAAAAGAGGGGGGAGGGACAACATATTGAGATGAAAGATGTGGTGAGAAAGGGAATCTTATGAAACTGCTTAATAGAAACAGCACAGTCAAAAAATCACGAGGAAATAAAAAGTGATTGAAATACAAGGTGATTATAATTAAAGTTTAAGTTTCAAAATGCTCTAAAAAAACGAACCACTGATTAGAATGACATCAAAATTGAACGGCGTATTATTGAAGAAGGGGGAAAGAACATGAACCAAAAAAGCATCCACCAATCGGTTTTTAATTGTCCTGAGGCTAAAAACCGCATAAAAAGCATACATTCAATCGGTTTTTAAGTTTCGCGAGACTGGCGCAAAACGTGTTCAATATGCTGTCCACTGTTGCAACAAGATTAAATCGGGAAACAGCATGTTCCACAACCAATCGAAGTGTCACTGGGGTCATGTTCAGAATGTGTTGCGCAATGCGTTCTTCAATTCAGCTACGTTGACAATCGGAGTACTGAGCACAACATCTTTCAGACAACCCCAACAGCCAGAAATCACACGGATTAAGATTAGGTGATCGGGCCGGCCTGGTTGTAGGGAAATGAAGACTGATAATTGTAGCATTTCTGAAATGCCACCTCAGCAACTGCTCCACTCGATTTGAAATGTGCAGAGGAGTGCCATCTTGCATTCATGTTCTTTTCCCCTTCTTCAATAATACACCGTACAATATTGACTTCATTCTAATCAGTGGTTCATTTTTTAGAGCATTTTGAAATTTTAACTTTAATTATAATCACCCTGCATATTGAGTGCCATATGGAGAAATAGCAGAAATATTTCAAGAAATTATTAATACAAAATAATCATAAAGTGCAAAATGTAATACATTCATAAAGTTGGTAATAAGATTTTTTATATTGAATTGGGGGGGGGGGGGGGGTCAAGATGTTAATTTCAGAGTAGTTAACGCCAATCTACAGATTATATATAGATTCTGTCACTAAGTATCTACATGCAAGGGCAAGAGGAGCCACGACATTCTTCATAGCTATCTTCCAGCCTTTATCTGATAAGTGATTGGTTTACTTTCCATATCCTTTTCCATTGCACAACAGTATTTTCATTGTTACTGTTGTCTGAAGAATTGACTGTGATATGGTAAAATTGGGTGAGGCGAGAATAATTATCATATGTGACTAATGTGCACAGAAAGAAGCACAAAATACTTTTAAAATAACAAATGATATGAAAAAAAGTGAAGTAACAGAATTCTCATAGTCTTCATTCCATCAGCAGTGCATATAGAGTAAAATCATACAACAGTGTTGATGGTTTTCATCTGTTGGTTGGAGACAATAAATGTGGAAAGCCACCATGTAAGATTAGACCAAGAACCCTCTCCGTTGGCTGCAGAAGAATTTCAACAAACTTCAAATTTAGCAACAACTTAGGTTAACAACAAATTAAATATCAAATCTGAAAAATGTTCCCAGAAAGAGGTCACAGAATTCTGCCAATCAATGGACGAAGCAGATATTAGATCCGAAAAAGGAGAAACTTTGACTTGTGATTCAGAAACAACTTTTTAAATTATATGCATTTAAAACACAATATTTTGAATAGAGTATAATGGAGAGGCAAGTAAGAAAAAATGCATACAAAATATGATAATACATAAAGAAGATTGATAAAGATTGTTTTTATTTAAGATTTATAGAAATGGAGAAAGACGGGGGCAAGGAAAGGGGAGGAATTCAACCATTGCCTTTTAAAAGAATCACCCTGGCATTTGCCTGAAGTGAATTCAGGAAACTGGTGAACCAGTTGAAATCATTGATAAGGAGAACTGATGACATATACTGTTAAGAAGAAGAAAGAAGCAAAGTGAAAAGGATTTAACAGAGAAAAAAGTGATGTCTCAGACATATTGTGCTGTGTTTTTTTTTTAAGGCACAGCTGAAGAGAAGAACTATATCAGAGGACAGTTTACACAATTTTTTTAGCTGAGAGAGGGTCAATCATATTATTTTAAAAGGTGGAGGGTTGCATCAAACCAAGCAGAACATTAATGGCATGATGGTAAAACATTTTAGCTATACAGTTCATGCTAGCCAATTATCACTAATCACTATCTCATTTATGACTTAGGCACTTTTTTTGAGCTAAATGATTTTTTTTTTTAAAAAAAACTGTAAAATATATATCATTCAACATAATAAATTCCCTGAGGAAAAGCCACTTGATAATTCCACCCAATGGCTTACTACAGTTTTTAAAGTATCCACAACATTGTGAAATTTTAATGACATCTTCAAACAGCAATTCGGATTGAAATTGGTAATAAATTTTTATGTGCAAATTAATACAGAGGCAATCCTTAAATGCTAATAAGCAATTTTCTAGTTTTATTGAAAAAAAAGTAGACATAACAGCTTTGCATAAATAAAAAATTTGGTGCAAAATTTTGAATGAGTTAAAAATAAAGAGGAAGCCTTTCTTTAAAGGTACTTCCAAACTGGGAGGAGACAAGTATAATAAGTACGAGGAGTATAAGTAACAATTTCTTGCTATCAATTTCTTAAATTCATGTCCATCATCTGAATATATGTATTAACAGTACAAGTCAGTGCTGAGTATCTTTTACTAACAATTCAACATTGTACCTATTAGTATAAATCAATTTGCATTTTATCCGGTCAGTAAAAGGAGTAAATTCAAGTTATACAATGATAATGACATATTCACTTGTACTTATCACGATAGCTATATCATCTCAAACAATGAAGTAGCAAAAAATGCCACCAGGTGGTATTTATGCCGATGTTATTGGTGCTCTCCTATCACAACCAAAACTATCATACAAGTGGCTGTGTTGACCATGGGCACAGTCATGTTTCTATTTTCTTGAAAAAGGCCCCAAAATATTGTTTGTAAAGTTTTTGTTGTTGTTGATGCCCTCCTCTCTTAAACTTTGATGAGCGGTGAATACGATAAATATATCTCCCGAACATGAAATATTTTTGCCATAAAGAGTTGTAATTAAATCTATTTCTGTCCCTATATACAAAAATTCTCTTATGTTTTTATATTAGGGTTACAAACATACAAAATGTTAATACATACTAACAAAAAATAAATCAATGATTCTTTAGCAGAGTTTGTTGGCAATACCCAAAAAAGGAAATCAATAGAACAGAGTCATACACGATATTCATAACTGCAATGAAACTAATGAAAAAGGGAGCAGCTTCTAGGCAATATAAATAACAAAGGAAAGGGAAATTAACCCATCACATACCAAAGTTGATGGCTGCGACAAGAGAAAAGATGCAAGGTGGTTCCACAAATACAATATTGTGAGTTTTCTTTCGTTGCAGCTGTCAACTTTGGTATGTGATGGGCTCATTTCACTTTCCTTTATTATTTATAACTGTAATGGGATGACAATCTCATGGATGAAAAGGGATCTGTTTCAAAGAAAATTATGGTACTGTGTAAATTTCTTTCGTCTACTGGAGATTGCGACTCCCCTACAACATTCCTCCATGTGGACCAAAACCAACATAATATTGCAGTAGTCAGTCACAAGACTATTTATTCTTAAACAGTAATTAGATTGTAATTCACCCCGACCTAACACTGTACCACTAGACCTACTACGGAAAGTATTTCCAAGTTTCTCTTGTGACAGACAACTGCAGTAATGTGATTTCTCTTCTGGTCCAAGTTTTATGTCAACCTTACCACAACCACAGTCAGTTTTAAGTACAGAAAGGCACAAAAATTTCAGTTCCTTAAATTTGATAGTGCTTTTAAATATCTTGTTTATAGTGTCTACATTAAGGGTGGCAGAAACAAAGTGGAATTCCAAACATTGTGTTTGTCTCTGTTCTAGCAATATGTAATACAATCTATCAGATCCAAGCAGTCAAAGATTTAATGAACACAGAGTATCACCACATCAAACATTTGTCAACAGCTTCAAATATATCAAGATACTGCACTAACACTTTAATAAATTAGAGAATGTTATTTGTTTTTGAATAAAAAGAATTCATTTCACAATTCATTATGTGAATTATGACAACTTGGCGAACCCTTGTGATTTTTTGAATTCTTGTTTTTCGATTTTGGTATCTTTTCTCTTTTCTTAGACGAAGAAGAGCTCGTTGAAGCAGAATCTGCAGGAGATGACGTATTGGAATGTTCCTGCTCCCAGCTACGCCCCAAGGATTCTCTCATACCTTGTCCTTCATCATTGTCATATGCATCCATATCTACTGGCAGAATATCTGAACCACCATTCATTTCAGGCTCTTGTTGATGCAGTAATGATGCCCTCACCATTCTTCGTTGTTCATCAGTGTGTTGTGGACATCTCATTGATCTGGTACACCACTTCCTAGTATGTTCTGACACTACTCCACAAATTTGAGTAAGCAAGTTTTTTTTTTCATCATTTGTCATTGCATCATAATTCATATGGGAAACATCAGAGTTCACAACATTTTCACCGACATTCACATCCCCATTGCGAATAGACTTAGGATTTTTCGATCTTTTTGATCCATTACGATCACGTTTTTTACGTCTCCTATCAGATCCCACAGTCCAGTCTGCGTCATCATCATCATCGCTCATCATTCCACCATACCCAACACTTTCTTTGCTGTTATTTGCAATTCTTCTACTAGCGATTCGTGAACTGTTTCGTCCCATTCCCATACACTTCTCAAGATGTGGAGCAAACCTTAATGCAGCCAAACTACGTTTACAACTTGGGCAAGTACACTCTTGCGCTTTTTTTATAGGCTGTTGTCCAAAAATGTCTAAATCAGAAGCTTCTACAATAAGAAATTCACTCATATCATCTTGCATTCCATTTTCCACTTCAAACAAACCAGTCTTGACAGAGCGATGAACTTCGAATGCTATTCCAAGAATAACTTCTTCCAGCAAGCTTTCGAAAATATTTTCAGATGCGGCTTGAAGATTATCTGGGTTGCTAAAATAGTCTTTTAACTTTTCGTCGAGTTCCTTTTCTGCTTGTTCTAGTGAGGACATCATGCCAACGTTCAAATCACGTGCATCCACCACAGCTGGTGTCGTGAACTGAAAGCAAAAAGCCAGACAATTCATGAAAATTTAACTTATCTAATTAATCGCTAATCGACTTCCTTTCTGCACTTACATCTTTCACTATCACCAACTCTTATTGTAAGTTGAGTCACTTTTCTCCACTTCCACACGGTAAACAACCACACTGCTGAAACAGACTGACAGCTGCCAGTGATCAAGTGATGTAACTTTTATAGCCACCCACTTAACTCGAAAGCTCAGAAACAGAAATCTCTACAGTATATACTATGTAGTGTACTACAGAGACAATACTACATAGTACATTTACATTGCCTTTGCTACAAATTGCAGGTAAAAGTGTTTAGTTCATGGAGGAAGGAAATCCATGGTTTAGTTAGGCCACTCGGTTAAATTATCAATCTGTCCAGTGTCCTATAACCAAATTCTTTCTTCTTCTCTTCGATATCGGCCATCTAAGGACCACAAAAAGTAATCCCGTCCATTCAATTCAATCCTTTACTTGACTTCCAGTAGTTCTTCATGCTTTCAATCTGCTGTTTCTACCTTTCTTCCGTCCATATGTTACAACCAAATTGTTTATTGAGACAATACAGAATTTTTAAACTTCATTAAATTGCAACTTTGTTGATGTTTATGTTGGCCCAATCAAAAAAAAAAACTTATGCGCATTGACTCTGATTTCAATTCTTATAGTTAGTTTTGCATTTCTAGTCTCTATTATTATTATTATTATTAATATAACAGGCAGGCAAACCAGAGACAGTATGCTTTTCAGCTTTATTGTCAGTATTATATTGTCTCTGTTGTCAGTGGTCTGCAGAGGCCAGAGACAATAGTGGTCTTGGTTGAGGTTGTGACAGATTTCTGGATTTCAGTATCAATTTAATTGTTGGTGATAACAGTTGTATGTTTGTGTTTATTGCGTTTGGTCTTTGACGTCGGAAAACTATTTGTTTCACTTTAAGTCTTAATCAGTTTTTTTCTGTGCTGTAATAGTTTCATGCTATTGATATGATTACGCTCTGTTTGCCTGCATCGAACTCAAGAAATTTCTTTGAATCTCCAACAAACTATCATGAAATTATGACCAAGATTATTTACTCTACGGTGAGTTCTCATTAATGTCAGTTCTACCAACTATTTGGTTCGTTCAGAAAATATTTTTGTAAGGCGTAGATAAATTTTGGGATTACTGGAGAATCCGCAAGGAATTGGCGTCATAATACTGCAGTAGTCCTCCACAAGACACCACTAGAAATACTTTACAAAATACATTTAACTGTTTATGCCGGTCCTGGATGTATTATAACCTACTTTCTGCTTGAAAATAATGGTCCAGGCTGTACTACAATAAGCGATTACTGCCCAAAATAATACTTTTTGTGACTGATTTCAGCAGTATTATGATGTCATTAGTGAGCGGTGTTGTAGCGGAATTGTGATCTCCAGTAGACCCAATATCTAATATGCCAGACAAATTTTCTTAGTGTCGCCACATGTTACTGATTGCTTGTGCAGAACGTATGTTGATATGCCACTGTCAGTGGAATACATATCTGCTGGGATCTAATTTTTACTGTTCATTAGTTGAAGGATAAATGGGGAGGCTGCCATTTTCTCCAGCACATTATAACGATGCAGTTATTCCAAATTTCAACAGGTCAGTACCAGTTTCGGGTGGGCCGAGAAACAGGGAACCTCCCTAAATAAATTTATATGGAAGTCTAAATTAGTAAATATAGTGTCCATAGCAGCTTTACCGTTTGCTGCTTAAGGGGACTGGTCTGTGAACACCAGGGAAAATCTTGAAAATTGTGTCAGTGTTCTAAACAGTTTGGGGGTAATGTCTAGAATGCGATACCGCTGCAATCGCTTACCGCCTCATGATGTGTCTGGATGGAGAGAGTATGATGTCACTATGTTGCTGAATGTGACGTATATGTGCCACGTGCAGCTTTAAATGTCGGGTCATTCCATGTCAAATCAACACAGAGTTTAAAACTGACATTTTCCGATTGTAATGAAATTTAGTGTACTGAATGATGATGTAAGTATTGTGAAAATTCTCTAATATTAATTTGATATGTGTTTTGGTTTTGGAGTTACAGGGCTCTAAAGTTGCCAGATTTGACTAAAAAGTGGGTGATAGACATGTTTAAAAATTACATTTACCGTTTACCTTAATTAAGGTAAGCTGTTGAACAAGATGTCATTTTAAAGCTCTTTTTATGGTCTTTCATATGATATGCAACAATACAAGATTTTCTTTAAAAAAAATTTTTTAATTAAAATTAAAATTTTTAAATTTAATTTCTTAAAAAGCCAATTTTTTAAAATTTGAAAAAAATCTCATAGTTTATTCATATTATTGTTAATAAATTCTGAAAGTTTCATTTTGGGATCATGATGGGTTAACATGATATAAGAACTTTCAATTTTGAGTGTTTGCAGAAAACATTCTTTATTAATGCAGTGCTGCTTTAATAAAGTTAGAAAAACTAGCACACATGATATAAAATTAAATATAATTCTTTCATACAGCTTTCCTTGGTCCAATCTATGCAAATATGAGAATTTTAGCTGTATAATTTTCCTATCTTATTCAAGTTCTGACTTGTTGATTCATGTTCTGACACGTTGATTGTCGTTCTGACAGGCACAATACTTCTACTTCACCTTTCTCAGATCAGTATTGTAGATTATAGTAACAACAGTGGCTGGTTGTGTTCACAATTGTATACTGGTGCTTAGTCTTCAGTCTTTATGCTTTATGTTCTTATTAATAATCTTGTTTATTTTGCAAAAAAAAATTCTTTAAAAGTTGAAAACAATATGTAAAGATGGAAAAAGGTGGTAGATACCCTATGCTGCACTGTTTTAACCCATTTAAAAAGGTGAATCATGTTTATAATAAGAAAGGATTAAGAAGAGTTTCTGAATGGATGTGTAAATTATTTTCTGAAATACCAAACATTGCTAAAGTATGCGATAGCTGCAGAAAACAGCATAGAGTGCTTAAAAAAGAGCAAGAGGGCCAATGTTCATCCTCTCAAGATGTCACTAATGATACAGAGTCAAAATGCGAAATTGACCCTCCTTTTGTTTCAGAGTCTGAGGTTGTTCAGTCTCTCAACATCTCTCTTCAGGAGTTAGGGGAATCTCCTGTGGATATTAAAAAAGTCGAAGTTAAAAAGTATTAAAAAAAAAAAAAAAAAGATTCAAAAAATTAATTCTGCCATAAAATGTAAAATTTTTGATGACACAGAGTCTTCTGAAAGTGATAGTGAAGATCCTAGTGAAACAGTTTTCAGCAATCTGAAAGCTAAATTTAGAAGTTCAAACAACAGGAAAACAAAGCTCATGATTCTCACTTGTTTGCCTGAATCATGGAGTATTAGGAAAATAATGTAAGAATTTAATGCTCCTAACTATATGGTTCGTCATGCAAAGAAGCTTTTAAAGGTTAAGGGAATATTGTCCAGTCCAGATCAGAAACCAGGAAAAAGTCTTTCAGCAGAAACTGCACAAACAATTCAACAGTTTTATGAAAGTGATGATATTAGCAGAGTGATGCCTGGTAAGAAAGATTGTTTGTCAGTCAGGGACGACACTGGTGCAAAAATCCAAGTTTCAAAAAGACTCATCCTGTGTAATTTAAAGGAAGTATACAAAATATTTAAAGGAAAGTTTCCAAACATGCAAGTTAGCTTTTCAAAATTTGTAGAACTTCGACCTAAGAACTGTGTTTTAGCAGGCCAGAATGGTACACATACAGTCTGTGTGTGTACTATTCATCAGAATATTAAACTTATGATTGAAAATGCTAGGTTAGCTTCCCTAACTAATGGAAAAATTAAAACTTACCAGGACTGTCTGGAAATGGTAATTTGTAACCCAACATCGATTAACTGCCATTTGAGGGATTGTACATCTTGCCATGGAACTGCAGATTTGAAAAATTTACTTGAGGAAGCATTTGAGGAAAACATGGTGGAAGAGATAACTTTCCATCAATGGATATCTATTGATAGGTGCACTTTAGAAATTATGCAAAAATCTGCAACCGATTTCATAGATTTATTTTGTGAGAAGTTGTCTGCATTAGTTCGCCATGACTTTATTGCAAAACAGCAAAGATTCTTTATAAACCACACTAAAGAAAATGTAAAAGATTCAGAATTTGTGGTTCTACTTGATTTTGCAGAGAACTATTCTTTTATTATACAGGATGAGGCCCAGGGCTATCACTGGACCAGTACACAAGCAACTATTCACCCATTTGTTGCATACTACAAGCTAGAAGGTAACATTGAGCATCTAACTTATGTTGTCATTTCAGATTGTCTGGAACACACTACAGTTGCAGTCTATTGCTTCCAGAAAAAGCTTATAAACTTTTTACAGACATTTGCAGAAAAAGTTTCTGTAATTTTTAACAAGCATTCCAAACCAAAAGCTCTTGTACCATGAGAACCCATCATGATCCCAAAATGAAACTTTCAGAATTTGTTAACAGTAATATGAATAAGTTCTGAGATTTTTTTCAAAATTTTAAAAAATTGGCTTTTTGAGAAAATAAAATTTAAATTTTTTAATTTTAATTATTTTTTTTTAAAAAAATAAAATATTGTATTGTTGCATATCATATGAAAGCCCCAAGAAAGAGCTTTAAAATGACATCTTGTTCAACAACCTATCTTAATTAGGTGAACGGCAAATGCAATTTTTAAACATGCCGATCATGCACTTTTTGGACAAATCTGGCAACTTTAGAGCCCTGTAACTCCAAAACCAAAAGACATATCAATTTAATATTTTGGAATATTCTTTGTTTTTATGTCAATTTATAATATACTAAATTTCATCAAGATTGGAGATGGTAAGATAAAAAATGTTCAAAAATTGTGTTGATTTGACATGGAATGACCCTGTCGCTAACGGGGGCCTTCTGGAGAAAGTAGTCCATCACTAATACGTTTCATATTGAGAAATCGTTAATTCTGCACCAGTAGTACAGGAATAAATTCATTAGTGATGAGGTTTTGATGCAGCCTGGACCACACTGAAACGTAACACCTTATAGCAGATACCTATGTTGTATCTATCGCTATTACTGTCATTTGTGTCTCAATGCAGTCTGGACCACAGTGAAAAGTAACCATCGCACATGATATTGCTGATATCCAATTTTCAATTCACATTTATCTCTGTTAGTATGGTCCAGGCTGTGTTACAACCTAACCACAAACGGTTATTGATGAAATCTTTTTTTATAAATATTTTATGTTGTATGAATGATTTTAATAGCAATTTCAGCCACGCGAGGAAATACAGAAGAACGCAATCAAATAATAATGTTAACATTACTGGAACGTTACTAATGAATGATATCAATTATCAGTTTGGAATGTTGTTGATATTTTAATAATATTATTAATTGTGCAAGTAATAATTATCTTTAAGTTTTTCAATCCGTAATTTTTTAATTATTATTATTACTATTGGATACGTTCTATGGCCTAACGTGTATTCACAAATCGATCGAAGGCTCAACATGTCACATTCTGCAATGTAGTGACGTCATACTCTCTCCATCTGAAAGTGTTTACATTGTGAAGTGGTAAGTGGTTGCAGCGGTATCGCAATCTAGATATTACCCCAGTGTGGCTCACCATAATCCCATGCAATGTTAACCATATTTTAAAACATCTCTTGGGAGCATTTTGATGTATGAACTACAGCAGTTGGTTTGAAACATTTTTATTAATTGTATTTTGTGTTGCATGTGAAATAAAGCAAGTAAATTATTTATATACATCATAGGTACACATATCTCAATATACAGAGTAGAAGCTTGTTATCTTGTCTGTCTGAGTTGAACCGCGTCAATTTCTCAAAACCTAATGTTTTGGTCATCATTTTGTCGCCTTCTTCAGAGGACTGTCACAGCTGGAACCGGTGCTGCCTATAAATAAGCCTAGCTCCTGAATAGCACACTAACTGTTCAGAGTGACGTCACTCAAACTACCGCTGATAGCTTGGTCGGTCTGATGGGGGGCCTGCGTCCTGTGTTTTCCTGATTAGGCATGACCATATTTGGTCAAGTTTTAGCCTGTCGTCTGCGTTCGTGTAATCTGATATTTTTTTGATTTCCAACGCTTCTCTGATACACCTGGGCCGCCACCTGCTTACCTGAACCAATACACTGGTGTCACTAAATAAAATTGCATGCCCACTGTCAGCAGAATGTTGCGCTACAGCTGATTTGCTGATGTCATTATTTTTAAGATGTCTTATGTGTTCACACAGCCTTTCCTTGCCCATCCGTCCAGTCTCGCCAATATACACTTGGCCACAACTACAGGGCATTTGGTATACACCTGCTGTCTGTAATTTCTTCCTCCTGTCTTTAACCTTCACAAAAACATCAGAAATCTTCCTAGGTGCTCTGTATATCGGATGGATATTTTTCTTCTTTAAAAGACAGCCAATTTTATCAATTACCCCCAGGACATAGGGTAATACTACCATGGGGCTGTCTGGTTGTCTTCTGGCTTCAACTTCCATTGCTGGAGCAAAGGGTGGTGCTTGAGGTTTAAGGCTTGCGGTGGCCTTATTTATGACTTTAAGGCTGTAGCCATTGGCCAGAAACGTCTCCTTCAAAATTTCTCCTTCAGTGGCTAAGCTTGCTTCGCCACTGACTATGAAAGCATGGGCGGTTAATGTTTTTGTAATTCCGCATTTCACTGCTGGATGGTGGTGAGAGGCTGCGTGTAAATATCAATTTGTGTGCTTGGGCTTGCAATAAACTCTGTGGCCCAGGGAGCCATCTTCCTTCCGCCTCACAATCACGTCCTTAGAAGGAAGTTGTTTGTCCGCCTCAACTTCCACGGTGAACTTAATTTTGTCGTGGTCACTATTTAAATGTTGGAAAAAGAGTGGAGGAAGTCTCGCCCGTGAGGTCAGATAACAGATGTGTCGTCCACATACCACAACCATTAGAAAGGTTTCAGGCTCTAATTCTTGACCACTTCAGCCTCAAATGCCTCCATAAACATGTCGGCCACAATTGGTGACAGTGGGCAACCCATCGCTGCTCCCTGATTCTGTTGGTAGAAGTCACCTTTGTATTGGAAGAAGGTAGTCCTAAGGCAGAATTCAGTTAGTGACACCCATTCTTCTGTCAGGCTGAAATTTTCTAGTTGCCTGATGATTTTGATGTCTTCGTCAATTGGCATTTTTGTAAACATTAATGTGACGTCGAAGCTAACTAGTAAATTGTTGACTTCCAGCCGCCTGCCCTTGATCCTGTTTATAAAATGAGAGGAATTCCGAATTGTAAAAGTAGGGTTAGTCAGATTCTTTAGCTTATCCATCAGATATCTTGCCAGCGGATGCACTGATAATTGGTCGTAATGGCACCTCATCTTTGTGTATCTTGGGCAGGCAGTACAATCATGGCATCAGGTGATTGGAGGTAGTTAATTTTTTTTTAACCTCCGGTTCAATTGAGGTCGCTTCCTGTATTTGATGAAACGTATGGGAAGCTGCCAACAAACCTTCTGCAGAAAATTCGGCGGAGGATTGCAACTAAAATACGGGAAGCGACCTCAATCGAACCGGAGGTTAAAAGAAAATTAGTGTGATACAGAGTGACAAGTCCTCACACCTCGAGATTTTGTTCTTGACTGAAGACACCGCGTCCACTGCCTATATGATCCTCCATCCTCATGATGTAACATAGTCCTCAAAATTTTGGAAAAGTGTAACATAGGGTTCTGAAACTTTATTAGTAATTATAATAACTTGCAGCGAGTAATTTAGTTCCTTAGGGGGCGTCCATAAATTACGTGAGGTGAAATGGGGGGGGGGGGTCCGGCGAAATCTCACCAGGGGGGAGGGGGGGGTCTACGGAAATCTCACGTGAGATTTTGCGAAAAATTTGGGGATAGTAGAGCCAAAAAAAAGGTCTACAATTTGCGCCTAAGTCGATTTTAGGAGGGTATTTCGTCAAAAAGTTAGGGTGGGACCTAAAAAAAAAAAAAAAAAAAAAAAAAGGTCTACAAAAGTTTCGAGTGCGATTTCTAGGGGGGGTTCTCACGGACCTGATCTCACCAGAGGGGGGGGGGGTCCGGCTAGATCTCACGAAATCTCACCAAGGGGGAGGGGGGGGGTCCAGAAATCCGGAAAAAACACCTCACGTAATTTGTGGATGCCCCCTTATGCGTTTTTCTGTAAACTCGGCCGTTTAGCTGTAAGAATTAAAAATCTGTTTAGATGTAAAAGCTAATATCTCAGTTTATAGAAGTGTTAGAATGTTCAAGCAAGTTCTATATAGCTTCTATTAATTATATCTTTTGTTTAATACCAAATAAGGCTTATTTTAAAAGTCCACCAAACATGTTATGTATCCTTTCGCGGTACTAATTTTTTGCTGAAATATTATATTTTGGATTTTAAAACTTATTCCATTGGCTTCTAAAGTTTCTCAGCTTTCCAAAAAGCTCTCAATCTCCTCTCTAGCTGCCGTAGTTGTCTCACAATCAATTTCCCAAAATATTCATTTCCTTGTCCAATACCGCCATAGGTCAAAAACACTATTTCACCTGATTATTCTTGAAGTACTGTACTACATATTATTCAAAAAGGCTTATGGCATACTCTTTGGAGGTGGTCCATAAGTATCATGAAAGAATTTTCTTTAGCTGATTTTACTTGTCCGGTTTGTAATAATCAAAACTATTTGGAAAGCACAGTATTTTGAACGCATTTAATTTAAAAAATAATCTTTGACTTTACTGACTGTATAATATGATCTAAAATTTTAGTATGGTTGAACACCATCGGCTGACTTCAAATACTGCTTTAAACTTATGATTTTATAGAGTTGAAGATGTAAGTTTATTTGAATACCGGTGTTTTCCTATTTTAAAAGCTTCAAGCCCTTGATTATGATTTGTTTATAACAGAATTTATTTAATAATGCTTGATTGTTATTACAAAGAACTTATACAACATCGAAAAGTGTTGTTTAATCGTTCTATTGTGTCATAACAAAATTTTATGTTTACCAAGATGGTTATTTCGCTATTTCAGTTGTTTAGGTAAGTTTACATTTTTATTTTCACTCTTTAAGGCTGGTTTATGGTCTATATTTTCTGTTTGGTTGGTTTAGCGGCTTCAATTCGTCGTGTATATGGCTGTAAACTGTGGTATCGGTTTCTGCATTATGCCCGTTCTCCATTTCCCAAAGCGACTAACTAGAATTTGAAGAATTCTAAGGTAACTTACATGCCCCTGTAAGATTGAAGTTGTTTTTGAGATCAAAAACTACCTGAAATCTCGAAAAGATAAAACAAAACAAAATCTGAATCCCTCCCTATTAACTATTCCCCCGTCTTTGGTCTGTCATCCATTCTCTTTTTCTCTCATTCATACACAAATTATCATGTTCAGACATGTGAACAATCAAAAATATTTCAAAAGATCGAAAACATCTTCGGGGGTTTGTAAAACTCCTGAAAGGTTGGTGGAGCTGATCTCTGAGGCTGTGTAGGGAGCTGCGGCATATGCCTTAGGAAGTTGTCTGCAGATGTAAAGCTACAATTCAAGAGCGAGTTATGCTCCTTTCAGTGCATCAAGATTTTCCTGGCTGTCTGTAAAAATGGTGGTGGTGTTAACCACTTTCAATGATCCAGTTGTGCAATTAGCTCCAAAGACCTCTTTAATTGAACATGCATAGAATTTCTGAAGGTCCATAGAATCTGACGAGGTTTTGGAGTTCCTTGGATTTTTGTTGCCACTAGTTTTTTCTTGATTTCCCTTATTTCTATCTGAAGGCTCTGAAAGGGTGTTTTCTTTGTCCTGGAAGTTGGATCTTGAGCACGGAGTAGATAGGCTTCCTGTTCAGCTATGATAAGAGTCAAAAAATTTTCTTTATTTTCATCAAACTGATCTTTTCTTTTTTTGGTAGCCAATTACTTTTTCTGTAGATTCTGTAATGATACTTTGAAGGGTGGACCATTATACCCCAAAACATTAATATTGTCAAATTGAATGTCTGGATACTATTGGATCAGAAGGACAACAACAATAGGCCTGAAAGAACTCTCACTACAAAGGCACTAGCTTGACTAAATAATGACATTGCTGCTTTGAGTGAAGGAAAGATCAATGAACCCAACTCAGGATATGTCATTTTCTGGAAAGGAAAAGAGGAAGGGAAACATCATTTTCATTGGGTTGGATTTGCTGTGAAAACTAAACTAATAAGTGAATATTTAATTACTTCTACTTACATCAGTTAGCGGCTCATGAATTTGCATCTACCACTCTCTTGGGACAGTTATATTACTCTCATCTTCATATATGTTCCCACTTTGCAGGATGATGAAGATGCAAAGAATCAATTTTACTGCCAACTGAACAAAACCCTTACAATATACCAATGTAAACTGTATATTTTTTGTATCTTTTGCAACTTGGTTAATGCTTGTCTATATTTTGTTTTAGGAAAAACTGCGATGAATTTGTATCCGCGAAGAGCAAATATTTGTATTCTCGATTGAAAATTTAAAGCAGTGTTCTTCTTGAAAGCATTTCTTCGTAGCAAGAAACTTCAGGTTTTGTACATGCTAAAAAATGCTCTTTTATCTGAAAGAGCTATAAAATAATGTAAGAGTTTCAATTACAGCAGATGAAGAACGGAAACAATTTTCATACAAAAACATCGAAAATGGTACCAGCATGATCCCAAAAAAGAAAATACCCTAAGTAATTTTAATACTTCTGTCTTAGTAAAAAAATTAAGTACTATTTTTGTTGTTCAGATTTCATTGTTAATCCAGAATTATACAAAATTTTAATCATGTAGTAACGTATCAGGTGATAGTCAAAATAAGCATTTTTCGTAAACTTTCGTGTCTACTCGGCAAGGGTTAACGTCATCGTAGGAGGGTAAAATTTCTTATGTTAGTAAGCTACAGTGATTTAAAAAGA
Source organism: Vandiemenella viatica (assembly GCA_031002005.1). Lineage (NCBI taxonomy): Eukaryota > Metazoa > Arthropoda > Insecta > Orthoptera > Morabidae > Vandiemenella > Vandiemenella viatica. The sequence goes on along the minus strand of JARYHS010013630.1, from coordinate 303,984,286 downwards.
ATTAGAGGGTATGCGTTTGAATATATAAAAAAATTTTGAGGTGTTGATCCACCAAGGCTGAAATCCGTTCAGTGGGGGAACCATAGGCTGCAACTATAGGTCGTTCCAGATTGCCAGCCTTGCGTATCTTGGGGAGAAGGTATAAGGTAGGTGTGCAGGGAGTTTTAGGGGTGAGAAGGGATAATGATTGTGAAGAAAGGCCTGTAAGGGGTCCAGGAGGTGGCTTGAAATTCTCTCCTTGTGAATGATTTTGTATTAATTCTGATTGTTTTAATGCAGTTTTGATTGGTGACTGCATTGTCACCATTCAAGAAACACTGATAGACTTTCTCTGTGTTATTCTGGATTTTTCTGTAGATTCTATATAAATGAGAGGCTCATATGAGTAGTTACTTGTTGTTGTTAGTTGTCGGTCGTTTCCAGAATTTTTGTTGGTGAATTTAATTACTGGAATATTTGTACGTTTGTTCTTTAGTGTTTTTGAAGAAGTCTGTTGCCTTATGTTATTTTAAAGCTCATGGAAACATAAATATAAAATTGAAAAGCGATTCATGAGTTATCATTTGGTAGAACTATTTAATTCAGTCAAGATCAGTACTAATCAGTAACTTTTTGGGAGAGATAAAATCTTTTGACGACCAACAGCAGGAGATTGGAGATTGATGTAAGGGAAATCATCATTAATTGACTACAGGACGAATTAATTAGCATATCAATGTGTACGCCTGAAAACAAAACAACCGTTGTCCATATCGAGCTTATACTTCCGTGTGTCTTTGGTGACATGTTTTATTCTGGTCCAGACCGCATTTTAACCTAACCACTTCAATTTTGAGACCATGTGTGGTGGGTGAGCGGTTAACGCTCTGGCCTCGCATTCGGAAGGACGCTGGTTCAAATCCCCATCCGGGCATCCAGATTTGGGTTTTCCATGGTTTCCCCAAATCACTTCAGGCGAATGCCGGGTATGCTTACTTCAAAAGGCCATGGCCGAATTCCCTCCCCTCCCCTTCCTAGTCTCCAATCCCATCCCGCCTCTAATGAACTCGATTGTCGAAGAGGTTTAATGCCATAAGTCAAAAAAAAAAAAAATCAATTTTGAGATATGATGAGGAATAATGGCTCAAAATTTGGGTAGATGCATAGAAGTTATTATACAAGAAATACATGTTATTACCTATGGAATAAGAATGTATACATATGGTATTACGAAAACTTGCCAGTGATTTCAGATTCATTGTTGTAAATGCTATTTTTGGCGCAAAGATATTTTTAGAAATGGCCGTCGACTGTATCACAGGCGGTAAATTTCATGTTGCCTTATGTTTAAGATAAATTTCTTTTTGCTTTAATATGCACTTTTTATCATCAGAAAAGTGTATTCCAATTTTCTGACCATAAGGACAACTGATTCTCAGTATGTTCTTATTGGATCGTTATCGATAATGTTTCACATAGCTTTAATTACTTATTTTTCATATATTATACTCTGTTAAAATGTAAGTATAACAAAAAAACTTTTGAACAATAGTATGCAAACCAAATCTAAGGTAACAACCAAAAAAAAGGAATTTTTTAAAATTTTATATTTTTTTTTTTAACTTAATATTTGGTACTAAATTACACTTCAAGACCCGCTCATGCGAAGCAGCAGGTAAATACTAGTGTTAATCTTATATATAAAAATGGATGTGATTTTCCCTATATTTCACTTTTCAGCAACCAGTACATAGCACAGATCACTGGTGTTCGTTGTGAGGAAGTAGCATGCAGTTTCCTATTACGCACAATGTTGGCCGAATGCCCGATAGCTGTGGGGATGTGGAAGATATGATGATTAAAGTGGTTAAAGCAGGACGTTTTCATATTTTGACGAAAAATATGTGTCTCCTTATACTTCTTTTACTTGGCACAAATACATAGAATAGACAATTGATGTTTGTGTGTGGTAGTAGCAGTGAATCTCGCATCGTGCACTCTGGTGGTTAAATGCCGGTAGCTGTGGAGGTGTGGGAGATAAGGTGGTTTAAAGTGATCAACCTGCGCCACTTTCATATTTCTGCCAAAGACACATGTGTCTTGGCGTATCACTTTTCAGCGAAGGACTATCTATCGCAGATCACTGGTGTTTGTATGTGGCAGTAACACAGAGTCACCTTTCGATCACAAGGTTGGCTGAATTTGAGTAACTGTGGGAGTGTGGGAGATATGGTGGTTGAAAGTGGCCAGTCAATAATATTTTCGTTATTTCGACCAAAGACGTGTATTTCTGCATATGTCACTTTTCTGCCAAAACTATATAGCATAGACCATTGGTGTTTGTGTGTGGTAATAGAATTGTGTCTCCCTGTCGTGCACTATGGTTGTTAGATGTCGGTAGCTATGGGGGTTTGAAAGTAGTCGACCTGCGGAAATTTCATATTTCTGCCAAAGACGCATGTGTCTTGGTGTATCATTTTTCAGCAAAAACTGTCTATCGCAGATCACTGGCGGTTGTGTGTGGTAGTAACACAGAGTCACCTTTTGATCACAACATTGGCCGAATTTCAGTAACTGGGAGTGTGGGAGATACGGTGGTTGAAAGTGGCCGATCAAGGATATTTTCGTATTTTGACCAAAGACGTGTGTCTGTAAATTTTACTTTGATGCCTGAATTACATAGCGCAGATGACTGGCGTTTGTGTGAGGTAGTAGCACAGAGTTTCCCATCGTGCACTATGGTGATTAGATGTCGGTAGCTGTCAATCCAAATTCTTTACAAACACGAACTAAGTTGTAGGTACCAGCTAGTATATAATAACTAGACAAACCGTGTGAAAATTTCGCGAATAAAATACGATGAATAGTGAGGTTGAATGCTGTAATATAATGAAAAGTAAAACCGCACTTTTGTAGCAAATATTATTTTGTTTAGTGTAATAGGTGTAAAATATATACATCACATTACAAAACAAAAATTTAAAACACAATGTATGTATGAAAAACTATCACTGACCTTAATAGAATACAACCAACCTGAACAAAATGCGGGACAGCATATCAACATCTCTGTGATATGTGTTGCTATGTGAGTAAAATGTTTACATTGGAATTGTAAAGCAAAACAAAAATTGATTCTTGGCTGTCCGGGTGGCACCGCATCATGTTCATTGTAGCCGAGGTTTCGACCCTCATTCTGGGGTCTTCTTCCAGAGCAGAACTGCATCCTCGATCAGTGAGTGGTCTTGTTTTATAGGTGAGGCCAGCGCCCGTCTGGATGATTCGATTGCCCGGCCAATCAAAACGTCCGAGCCGTCACGTGTTTAGTTGGCCTAAAGGGGGGCACGGCACGGTCTGGCGAGAGGTAACACGTGACATGCTCTGTTCGCAACAGCGAGTGCCAGGCGTCGTGTAATTTCAGCCCGTTGTCTTCGTTAATGTTGTTTGGGCGTTTAGCAATTTCTAACGCCTCCTTTACCCTCCTTGGCCACCATTTATTCTCGCGCACTATCAGGGTGGTATTTTTGAAGTCTATGGCTTGATTGGTTTCAACTGCATGCCCTGCAATGGCGGATTTGTCAAAGTTATTAGATTTATACCCGTGGATGTGCTCGTGCAGCCTTTCCCTTATAGTGCGCCCCGTCTCTCCTATGAACATCCGACCACAGGCGCACGGAATCTCATAGACCCCGGCCACCTGTAGTGGGCGCAGCCTGTCCTTAACCTTGACGAGCTGGTTACTGACCTTGCTGTGTGCTTTGTAGACAGGTTTTATATCAACTTTTTTAAACAGCTTCCCGATTCTGTCAGTAATTCCACATACTTATGGTAAAACAACTACTTGGCGTTCCTGAGAAGTGGCTTGATTAGATGTAGAATCGGTGTCTTTATATGTTGTGGCTGCATGCAATGCCTGTCTAATACAATGATTGTGGTAGCCGTTGGACTTGAATGTGTGTTGCAGCGCTTCCAACTCCGTCATCAAACTATTTGCGTCACACACTTTCGTCCCTCTTGTACACAAGGTCGTGAGGACGCCTCTTTTTGTCGCTGGATGGTGGTGCGTTGCGGCATGCAAATATCTATTTGTGTGTGTCGGCTTCCGGTACACTGAGTGTCCAAGTTTCCCGTCGTCACGTTTGGTTACTAGCACGTCTAGGAACGGCAGCTGTCCTCATTCCTCCGTTTCCATGGTGAATTTAATTTTAGGATGTGCTTTGTTTATATAATCCAGGAATTTGTCAAGCGCACTTCGTCCATGGGGTCACACAACAAATGTATCGTCAACAAAGCGTAACCACAAATGCGGTTAGAGGGGTGCGTTTTCCAAAATTTCCGTCTCCAGTTCCCCCATAAAGTTGTCCGCCGCCATGGCAAAAGCGGTGAGCTCATGGCCGCTCCTTCCACTTGGGCGTAAAATTTCCCGTCGTACTGGAAGAACGTTGATTTAAGACAAAACTAGGCCAGGTCCGCCCATTCTTCTGAGATGTTAAGTGCCGATAGCTTGGTGCGTATTATTGTCACTGCTTCTTCCACAGGTACGTTGGTGTAGAGCGACACAACATCTAAGCTCACTAGAATGTCAGTTTCTTCAATTCTGAGTGATGATATGATTTCTTCGAAGTGTGAGCTATTTCTGACAGTCGAAACGATGGCTTCTGATGAGGGTTTTAGTTTGTTGGCGACATAGCGGGCTTGTGGATGAGTCGGAGAGTTAATCGCGCTGACGATCGGCCGTAAAGGAACTTCTGGCATATGTATTTTTGGCAAGCCATAGAACCGAGGAGTAGAGGTGTTGTTTCTCTTCAGTTTAGCTTTGATTTCTTGTTCGATTTCTGAAGAGTTATTGACAAGAGATGCCACTTCAGACCTCAGTTTACGCCGCGTCATGTTCATTGTAGCCGACGATTAGACCCTTATTCTGGGGTCTTCTTCCAGGGCGCCAGCCAGACAGCCAAGAATCAACTGACTCTGGCCGTGGAAGCCTACGATTACATTTGACACAACTCTATGGGGAGAAGATATTTTATCGGACACGGCAATTTTCTAAACTACGTGAGACACGGGCCTGGAAACTTTGTCAACTAACGTTTTTACTTCTTTGCAGAGACGAAGATGTGCTCCCGACTTTCCTCAAGATTCGTCACCACCTCAACACAAAAGCCGCTCTTAGAATTCTGCGCAACACGGGTTTTGTGTTACTGAGAGAAAGGATACATCAGACTAGAAGTGAGCTGGCTCATATCGAATGGAAAATATTCCATATCCACCTAGAACTCACTAGTCTTCTTTCGTATGCCGATTGGACGACGCTCAGCGCAGCCACAGCAAAATCTGCATAGAATATCCATGACAAAGCAAGGATAAGACATATACGCTAGTTCGGAAAACTGAAAAGTCTACAACACCTGGAAATAACAAAGATGGAGATGAAGAACATGGTTGTAAACCTAACTGGGGAAGAACTAGATGCAGCCACCAACTCTGTGCTGGTTAAAGGACTAAACTTTGCTCTGGTACCTTCAAAACTGCCGACGTTCGACATCGTTGCGTCGTAGAGAGTGCCGTAGGGAAGTTAAACACGGAACAGGCAGACGATTTCGATGTGAGATGGCACGAATCCTTAGTCGAGCAAAACTCCCTCGCAGCAATCTTTCGCGAGAAGAAAAACTAGCATTGAACAAAATCCGCCAGCGTGAGGACGTTGTGGTACTTCTGGCAGATACGGGAAACGCGACAGTACTGATGAAATCGAAAGACTACCACAATAAGGTTGTGAACCTTTTAGAAGATGAAACATATGTCCCGCTAGATAGGAATCCTTTACGTAAACTGAGGTCTGAGGTGGCATCTCTTGCTAATAACTCTTCAGAAATCGAACAAGAAATCAAGGCTAAACTGAAGAGAAACAACACCTCTACTCCTCGGTTCTATGGCTTGCCAAAAATACATATGCCAGAAGTTCCTTTACGGCCGATCGTCAGCGCAATTAACTCTGACTCATCCACTAGCCCGCTATGTCGCCAACAAACTAAAACCCTTGTCAGAAGCCATCGTTTCGACTGTCAGTAATAGCTCACACTTCGTAGAAATCATATCATCACTCAGAATGAAGAAACTGACATTCTAGTGAGCTTAGATGTTGTGTCGCTCTACACCAACATACCTGTGGAAGAATCAGTGACAATAATACGCACCAAGCTATCGGCACTTAACATCTCAGAAGAATGGGCGGACCTGGCCTAGTTTTGTCTTAAATCAACGTTCTTCCAGTACGACGGGAAATTTTACGCCCAAGTGGAAGGAGCAGCCATGGGCTCACCGCTTTTGCCATGGCGGCGGACAACTTTATGGGGAACTGGAGACGGAAATTTTGGAAAACGCTCCCATCTAACCGCGTTTGAGGTTACGCTTTGTTGACAATACATTTGTTGTGTGGCCCCATGGACGAAGTGCGCTTGACAAATTCCTGGATTATATAAAGAAAGCACATCCTAAAATTAAATTCACCATGGAAACGGAGGAACGAGGACAGCTGCCGTTCCTAGACGTGCTAGTAACCAAACGTGACGACTGGAACCTTGGACACTCAGTGTACCGGAAGCCGACACACACAAATAGATATCTGCATGCCGCAACGCACCACCATCCAGCGACAAAAAGAGACATCCTCACGACCTTGTGTACAAGTGGGACGAAAGTGTGTGACGCAAATAGTTTGATGTCGGAGTTGGAAGCGCTGCAACACACATTCAAGTCCAACGGCTACCACAATCATTGTATTAGACAGGCATTGCATGCAGCCACAACATATAAAGACACCGATGCTACATCTAATCAAGCCACTTCTCAGGTACGCCAAGTAGTTGTTTTACCATACGTATGTGGAGTTACTGACAGAATCGGGAAGCTGTTTAAAAAAGTTGATATAAAACCTGTCTACAAAGCACACAGCAAGGTCAGTAACCAGCTCGTCAAGGTTAAGGACAGACTGCGTCCACTACAGGTGGCCGGGGTCTATAAGATTCCGTGCGCCTGTGGTCGGATGTACATAGGAGAGACGGGGCGCACTATAAGGGAGAGGTTGCACTAGCACATCCACGGGTATAAATCTAATAACTTTGACAAATCCGCCATTGCAGGGCATGCAGTCGAAACCAATCAAGCCATAGACTTTGAAAATACCACCCTGATAGTGCGCGAGAATAAATGGTGGCCAAGGAGGGTAAAGGAGGCGTTAGAAATTGCTAAACGCCCAAACAACATTAACAAAGACAACAGGCTGAAATTACACGACGCCTGGCACTCGCTGTTGCGAACAGAGCATGTCACGTGTCACCTCCCGCCAGACCGTGCCGTGCCCCCCTTTAGGCCAACTAAACACGTGACGGCTTGGACATTTTGATTGGCCGGGCAAATCGAACCATCCAGACAGGCGCTGGCCTCACCTATAAAACAAGACCACTCACTGATTGAGGACGCAGTTCTGCCTTGGAAGAAGACCCCAGAATGAGGGTTGAAACATCGGCTACAATGAACTTGATGCGGCGCCACCTGGACAGCCAAGAATCAATTTACTCTGGCCGCGGAAGCCTACGATTACACAAAACAGAAATGTTTCCGTAACAGAAAAAAATAACCGAGAACTACTTATTTTATATAAAAATAATGTTTACTGACATCTCTGTGGAATTTGCTGCTGCAACCTATGGACTGGCTCTGAACAGTCTCATAAGTGCAACCACTTTAAGCATCAAATTTCGAAAAATTATTTCTTAGTTTATGATTCTACCTAATTGGAGACCTTAATCTTTAAAACGATATGTCTTTTATCAATTTCGGTTAGGTATCAAGGAGATAAACGACTCGTAATTAAAAAAAAAAACACGTAGAAATATTAATACATTTTCCCTTTAAGGGCTGAATTTTAAAAAATTCCTTTATTAAAATGTGGTGTAATGAACCAAAGACCTTAAGAAGGCCTCAGTCATTAAAATACCTTGCTCATCAATTTATCAAGGGAGATAAATGGAGAGTCAAAAAATGCAATTTAGAAATACTGATATTTTTGCCCTTTAAGGGTTCAATTCCGAAAATTTCTTTCTTAAAATATAAATGTGACCACAGCAGAGACCTTAATCTTTAGAATTTTTCTATTTCTGTTATATATTAATAGAGATAAATTACTCGTGACAAAAAAAAAAAAAAAAAAAAAAAAAAAAATTCGTTGAAGAACCATTGATACTTTTTCCCTTTAAGGGTTGAATTCCAAAAAATTTCTTTCTTAATATGTGATTTCACCAAAGCTTCACAATCCTACTTCATTTATCGATTTTGGTTTTATATTCAAGGAGATGAATAGCTCGAGACACAAAAAACGCATTTAAGAAATAGATATTTTTGCCCTTTATGGCTCGAATTACTAAAAATTCCTTTCTTAAAATGTAATGTTACCACGGCGGAGACCTTAATCTTTAATATGATACTTAATTTATGTATATCTGTTAGATATGAAGGAACATAAATAGCTTGTGACACAAAAATGCGTTGTAGAACCATTGATATTTTTTCCCTTTAGGGGTTAAATCCCAAAAAATTTCTTTCTTAATATATGATTTAACCAAAGTGGAGACTTTACTCTTCACAATTCTACTTCATTTATCGATTTTGGTTAGATGTCCATGGAGATAAAAGGCTCGAGACACAAAAAACGAATTTTAGAAATATTGACATTTTTGCCCATTAAGGGTTGAATTACGAAAAGTTCATTTCCTAAAATATAATGTTACCACAGCGGATACCTTATAATTTAATAAGATACCTTATTTATCTATAGTTAGATATGAAGGGCTCATGACACAAAAACACGCTGCAGGAATTTTAATACTTTTGTGCTTCCGAAAAATTCCTGCCTTAATATATGATGCCTCCAAAGTGGAGATATAATCTTTAAAATAACACTTCATTAAATGATTTCAGATACGTATCCAGAGAGATAAATGACTTGCAACACAAAAATAGCATTTTAAAAATTGGCATTTTTTGCCCTTTAAGGGTGGAATTCCAAAAATTCCTTTCTTAATATATGATGTAATCTTTAATATGATACTTCATTTATCTATATCGGTTAGATAGGAAAGGAGATAAATTACTCGTAACACAAAAATGCTTTGCAGAAATATTAATACTGTTGCCCTTTAAGGGTCGAATTCTGAAAAATTCCCGTCTTACTATATGATGCCACCAGAGTGGAGATATTAATCTTTAAAGTGATACTGTATTAAACGAATTCAGATAGGTATCCAGGCATATAAATGACTTATAACACAAAAAACAGCATTTTAGAAATATTCACGTTTTTTTCCCTTTAAGTGTCGAATTATGAAAAAATCCTTTCTTAAAATATAATGTGATCCAGGGCCGGCGGATAATGTGGGTATGGTGGGTAGCAGTACCCACCCGGGAAATTCCGGGTGGGTATTTCACCCACCCGGAATTTGAGAGTTCATAGGCGAAAGAATTGAGAGAAAGAAAGAATTGAGAGAAAGAAAGAAATAGAGAGCAGAGCAGGTAATCATGTTAGTTTCATTCATCAAAATGCGTCTATAATAGCCTGTGTGCCCACAATACCATTAGCGACGCGCTAAATCCCTTTGATGTTTCACCCCAGATGTTGCCTACTGAGCAAACAATCTTGTGAGTGAACGCAAGAAAATAGTGTACGTCCAAAGCAGTCGTGTGAGGCGTTTCGCTTAATTCTATAGGATAAACGAATAGAGTCTAGATAATGCTAGAAGATAGCAGAAAGTGGAGGATAAATTTGTATCGCCCTTAGACGAATGATCCACTGGAAAGTTAAAAGATGGCCTTGTTCAGTCAGCTGACAGTCAAAATCGTGAAAGTAATTAAAAGTAAAATTCTTATTCTTGTTCTTCACTCTATACATAAATACGTGCGCGTGTAATGAATATTCACGTGTATGTACAAGAGATTTAACGGAAGAGACATTATGGAAGCGGAAACAGAAGCCTAAGTTTTATGAAAATATGATTTAGTGTCCAGTTACTTCTATTTAATAAAAATGACAAGTGGAATAATGTTTATTTTAATAATCAAATCAAACACTAACTGACTTTGAAGTAGTAGTTTTCTAATTACTATAATTAATATTCGAAAGCTTAAAGTGGCAAGTTATTTTTTACAAACAAACGCTTAGCAGCCTTTTCTCATTTTTAATTTTTTCCTCCCCCCCCCTCCCCCCATATACACAAATTGAACCTTTCGCTGAACAATTTTTCGCTAGACACTGCTAGGAGGGGCTGACAAAAACCTGGGGACTAATGGAAACAACATAGAATATTTGTGATCGTTCATTTGCCATCACTTAAGAGGATCTACTTTTAATGGCAGTCCTTTTTGCTTTTACTACTTGACTAGAGTGATATTGGTAATTTTTTTTTCATGTAACTTAAGATCTACATTTAATTTTTCAGACGTTTTAAATTTTTCTGGATGGATGGATTTCAAATTGCTTTTTAAAGCAATAGTGGTACGTTCTTTCAGAGAACATATTTTTTACCTAATGTACATTATGCCACAGATTCAGTTTTTGTACACAAATATCTAAATAGGACTTAGTTTTGGTTTCATTTTGAGACACGCTACTATCATATAATAAAACATATACCTAAGGGGCCACAGACGACCAACTTGATTGCCAACTTTGTAGTGAACTTAATTGGCAACCAAGTTGTACATATAAACATCACGGTCCGCGGTCCGAGTACGTGTCATCAGGTTTATTTGCTGGATGTTTTCTCTTGCCACTCCTCTATTATTTTGTATGGCGGATTTAAACATTTTGGCTATTAATAGAGCGTAATTTGTGAAAAATGAGTGACTGAGCATTGCAGTTTTGGTTTTAGAGAGTTGTGTGAAGATGAGGTGATCCTGCTGCTCTCAGAGGAATGGTATCAAACTGCACAGATTTCTCCGTTAAATTTTTAGTGAGGGAGATACACGTCACTAAACTGACTGGCCAATAAAACCCATTATGAATTGTAGCAACAAATGCGAAAGTGTATTTAAAAGGACACCAACATGAGGATTTTATTGCTGTGAACGAATGGTTTTTTTTTCTGCTACAGTTTTACACATTTAAATATTGAAGTTGGATAAAAACTGTTGGGTTTTATTTTTTAAATGAATTACAAGGTTTTTTTTTACCAATTATTTAGTAAAAATATCTTTGCCCTGAATTAATTCTTGAAATTGTAATAATGCGCATGGCTAATAAACAAACGTAGCAGAGCTACTTCCGTTTTTCTGATTTACGATTTTTTTTCCGAGTTATCCATTTTCCGCTAATATATTTGCACTTGACCTAACACTAGAATCCGATGGCGTCCGGGACAATGGAAAGGAGGATGGTACTGCATCACGACAATGCTCCCTCCACACACATCGATTGTTGTGCAGACATGGCTTGCAGAAAAGAACATTCCAGTCCTCCACCAGCCTCCCTACTCACCGGATTTAGCGCCATCGGATTTCTGGCTCTTTCCCAAGATGAAAATGGGCCTCAAAGGTAACCGTTTTGCCAACGTAGAAGACATCTAAACCAAAGCGACAGCTGAACTTTGGAAGATACCAAAACAGGATTTTCATCGTTGTTTCCAGCAATGGCAGGAGTGGGGGAGCAAGTGTGTGTGTTCGGAAAGAGCTTCTTTAAATGAGATTAGTTAAATGTGTACTTATCTCTTGTTAATAAAGAGTTACAATGAAATTCCGGGAAATTTATGAATTCATTTTTTTCCCCTAGAAACTACTTCGAGTAGTTCTCCAGTACCATTTATTTTTAAAAACTGGGCGAAAGACAATCCATGGCCTCAACTTAATATGCCTTATTTGTTTTGGTCACTAACATTTTCGCCAAGCACAAGTGAGAACTCTCAAAATTCAGGGCTCAGCGCTACGATGGGGATTCTAACGTTTCTGGAAAAAATAACGGGATTACAGTCACGAATACGCAAAGAAGAGCCCTCGAACATTATTTGTGCACTGTAATGCTCATAACCTCAATCTTGTAGTACAAGATGGAATTGAGAGAATTATAATAGCGAGAAAATTTATTGGAACAGTAAAAGATTTGATAAACGTCGTGCGAGACTCGCCGAAACGGCTTTGGACAGTTTAAGCAACTACAAATTGGAATACAAAAAGAAACTAATGATGATTTGCCTTCTCTTGCAGCCTATTGACCGACAAGGTATTTATAAAAATTTATAAGTTTAAATCCATTTTTTTTGGTTTTGTATGTATAAACATATTTATTCTTCAATTTTTGTACGAACATCTGTAACCAGAGAAGTAGACAACGCTGTCGCTGCTAAGGCTTCTGGATTTTACTCAGACATGGAATCATTTGCTTGTGTTTTATATTTATCAATGATGATAGAAATTTTGATCGCGTCGAAATTTTGAATGCAGATCTACAGAAATCTAATCTATCTGTTATTGAATCGTATGCGAAAATCGAAGCAGTCACTGATGTTTTGTACTGTGCTCGAGAGTCAAAATTCGAAGAAATTTTGCGGGAAGGTGTGCAGTCAGGTACTAACTTTGAAACCAGCGAACTTCAAATCCCACATCAACGCAAAATTTCGATCAAGGTAAGAATTAAAATCTTCGATTCGAAACACCTCAAGATTTTCTCCGCAAATCTTATTTTTATGATCAGTTAAAGAGTCGATTCGACAACGTTTCCACCCACTTCTTCAAATCGTTAGAACGATTCACTTTGGACAACCCACAAATGTAGCCAAAATTATAAATTTCTACAATCATGATTTTGACCATTAAAGATTGCTCAGTGATAGAGACATGTTTTTGCAACTTTTGAAAAGGCAAGATGAGGAGGCAAAAATTTAAGAGAGGTTGTAGATTTTTTACAGAAGTACAATTGTATTAGAGGACTCATACCAGACTCTGTACGCTTCGTCCGACTACTCATCACAATTCTTGGGTCGCCCTGTTCAAATGAACGAAGTTTTTCGGCCTTACGCCGACTCAAGAGTTACATAAACATCGACAATGTTGCAAGATCTATTAAATAACATTGCTATTTTACATATATGTAGCAACCTTACTGAAGAACTTGATTTGGAAAAATTATTGAATCGTTTCATTTCCAAAGAAGCAAAGCGCATTACATTTTGTTTTTACTTAGGGCCTTACACCTCGTCGACGGCTAAGGTCATTAGAGGCGGGATGGGGCTGGGGACAAGAACGGGAAGGAATACGGCCATGGCCTTTTTTTTAAGGAAGCGTCCCGGCATTCGCCTGGAGTGATTTGGGGAAACCCATGAAAAATTTAAATCTGGATGCCCGGACAGGGATTCGAACCCGCGTCCTCTCGAATGCGAGAAGCGCATTACAATTTTTGCATTGCGCAATTGATAGACTACTGATTAATAGTAAATTTTAAAAATTACAATGTTTAGTTCATAGCTAAAATATATTAATGAATAAATTATATGATGAATTTTTAAATTCATTTTCTAGTTTTTCTCCTATAAATTTCCCTTAAGAATTTGATTCCATAGTTATCACTGTTATTATTTTAAGTAAGATTTTTCAGGGAACTACCCCCCCCCCCCCTCTTTTTGTGCCTGACTACCCACCCGGGCCTAACACGAAACGCCGGCCCTGATGTGATCAAAGTGGCGACCATAAGCTTTAATATGACACCTCATTAATTAATTTCGGTTAAGTATTAAGGAAGATAATGGCCTGTGACAAAAAATGCATTATAGCAATAATATATATGATTTCATAGAAGGTTACCTCCTCAATCACTTGTAATAGTAATTATCTACTATCTCAGAAATGTTTTTATTGAGAATGAATGCCATGAGCTGATGTTAATATGGATATGAAAGATAAAGTAGACCAATCATTTGCCAGAGTTAAAGGAAGGAGAGCTGCTGCAATAAGATACTGCAAAACACACAGTACTTTGGGTATGTCCTTACTTGTGAAGACAAAACTATTGTCTGTGGGCCAACCCAGCCACATTCTTGTTTATTTCTGTTCAGCTTGCCAAAATATTGATTTTGTTGTCAAAGGCATCCTTCAACTTTGGTTAGAGTGGGTCTACTATAATCTTCATATCCATATTTATTACATTGTATTGTATTTATTACATTGTATTGTTAATTATCTTATATACCACTTGTTTGTAGTCATAAATGCAGATCAAATGCGTATCATTGAAATATTTCTTTGAATTATACTGTAGTTGCAAAAATCATGGTATACCTCCTAATGTCATATGGGAAACCCTTTTGCCTAGCAAAATGCAGCAATCCAAAATGGCATTGAATCAACAAGAAATATTCAGCCATTTTTCTTCTACAGCTATCTATAATTGTGAAAGTACTGCTGGTGCAGAACAGTGTGCATCGATCATGTCCCAGATATGTTCGATTGGATTAATGTCTAGGTGGCCAAAAGATTCATTGGAATCATCCAGAATGTTCCTCAAACCGATCATGAGTGATTTTGACTTGGTGACATGAAACATTGCTGTCCTGGAAAAGTCCATCATTGTTTTGGAACATGAAGGCTGCCAATGGTTACAAATAGTCTTTAAGTAGCTGAACATAATCTTTTCCAGTCAATAGTTGATTCAGTTTGACCAGAAGTCCCTGTACATGTCATTTAAACACAGCTTGCACAATTTCTTCCTGAAATTAATCCATGGCCTTGTGGGGTCTGTGCCACATTCATCTCTTACCAACTGGAATCATGACTCATCTCACCACACAATCTTCTCCAGTCATCTAGGGTCCAACTGATATGTTCACGAGCCCAGGAGAGGTGCTGCAGTTGATGGCATTTTGTTAGTTGAGACACTTGCTTCAGTCTTCTGCTGCCGTATTCCATCAATACCAATTTGCTTGAGTGCTCGCACAGATGTTTGTCGTACTCCAACATTGAGTGTTGCTGTTCTTTGATGCACCTTGACGAAGCCATCACTAGTCTTGGTCAACAAGTAGACGTGGATGGCAACTGCGTTGTCTATGACAGCAGGTAATGCCAAAAATTACATATTCACGGCACACTCTTTGTACTGGAAATTGAGTAATGTTGAATACAGGAACAATTTCTGAAATGGAATGTAACATGCATCTAGTACCAACTACCATACCTCATTCAAAGTCTGTGGCCATAATTACTTCAGAAAACCATTACCACAACTCAGGAGAGTGTAAATGATAGACCTGACACTACACGGCTCATTTATGCGTTTCTTCTGAATATTTGCATCTTACTATCCCACGACTTTCAACACTCCCGTGCAATTATCCACTCAAATGATGTAATCTAAGTGCAGTCAGTTGAGCCTAATATCCTTTAACTTTTTTGTTGGGCTAGTTCTTCAGAGTTGGTTGCATAAAACTGCGAATAATTTGTGCTTTAATTTTTATTTTGTGTAAAGTAATATATAGTATTCAAATAGCTTGATATGAAACACACTTTTTTCCTGGCATTAAATAAGCAACTGATTCGGTGTGAAAATAATTATGTATCATGTAGTGATATTTTTAACATGAAGATAGCAAAGAAATAATTTTTATAGTCTAGGCCAGCAGTTCCCAACCTATGGGTCGCGACCCACTGGTGGGTCGTGGCGTGTGTTTTGGTGGGTCGCGGATAAATTGAGTTTTTGCCACCAAAATATATCTTAATGTTTTTGAAAAACAAAATACAGAAATAAACTTTGTGTAGAAAGTCGCTTAAGGTTAAAATTAACCAGTGTTAGCACTGATATCGATGCCCTCATCACTAAACACCAGTGCCAGAAATCTCACTGATTGTAAAGTTGTGTTTTTATAATAATTAAACGTATTCATTATCTTTGTAAAAATAAGCGGGAGGCGTCTGCAAAAAAGCATCGCCTCATCGAGTTGACGGCTGAAATTCCAGGATTAGTTAAAACTCGATTTGCAAATTAAAATGACCCTGATGTGCCAAGTCATATCTTGGTGGGAAACACCTACAAAACCTATTTTAGTGGGTGACTGGTAATTTTACCATTATGTTTTCGTACTCCCAGTCTTCCATATTATCATACATTTATGTGAAATAAAACAAAATGATAAAGCTACCAATCAACCTCTAAAATCAGGTCTGCAGGTGGTTTCCACCAAAAAGCAATTGGCACATCAGTTGTATTTTAATATGCTGATCGTGTTACTTCTAATTGTGGAATTTCAGCAGTCGATGAGGTGATGGTCTGTGCAGCTGCCTCCGGTCTATAATATGTTTGTTATTTTATGTATTATCTATTCTTGTTTTTGTTGATTGTATATCCTTTGTTTAAAAATTTGCCTTTTTCGCAGAATAAGATAGTGTATCTACGTCATACAACAGTTCCCATTCTGATAATAGATAAGACACTCATATTAGGTGGGTCGCGAAAATTTTTTTTACTTAAAAGTGAATCGTGTACCAATAAAGGTTGGGAACCACTGGTCTAGGCATAAAATATGCGTTAACAACATAAAATGTTCAAAATTTTATGATGAAATTATTATTATTAATAAATTAATTGCAAATGAGCCAATGCTCTGGTGCCAATTCCACTAGTCATCTAATACCCCCCTTTTTTTTTAATAAATAATCTTTTATAATTGAAATGTTAAATTCCTCCCCCATTTACTTTTCTGATTTAGAAATTTTAATTTTAAATTCCTGAAGCATTTTTGGTAAATTATTCATCGCTTGGTAATTTGTTCCACCCCTTACCAACAAAAGAAATATATCCCACTCCCTTATGCATGAAATCGAGCACCAGCTTGTGGTTATGGTTGTCTTTCCCTTTCCAAGCACTATTCCTCATTCTTTGACCAATATCCCTCCAAGCCCTATCACCAACATATTTCCTGTACATTCCCAGCTCTCTATTCACCCTCCCTATTTCCTCCAATGACTCCCAATCCAGCTCCTTTATCATATCAGTTACTGACTGGGCCCTGCAATAATTTTCACAAACAAATCTAGCTGCTCTTCTTTGCACACCCTTGAGTTCCTGCAGTTAATAACCCAAAATGTGGGTCTCAAACTACACCACCATATGCTACCAATGGTCTGACCAAAGTTTTGTAACCCAATTCCTTAACTTCTCTGATACATCCTCTCATCACCCTCTCCAGTAATTGAAGGATTTTGTAACCCTTTCCTACCACCTACCCAATGTGCTCTGCCCAGTTGAGTTTGTTATCGATGTCAAGATATTTAAACTTCAAGCCATCAACAAGCAATTCTTGCCCCACCCTTTAATTATATTATATATAATATATTTGCTATCTGTGCACCTAATAAGCTGACTCGTCTTGTACGAATTAAAATTAATGCATGAAGGGAAAAGATGACCATGAACACAAAAGGTGTAGGAACATTCTATTTTTTAGGTAAGGAGGTCAGGGATAGGGATAAGTTACCAAGAGAAATGATGAATAATTTACCAAAATGTCGAAATAATTTAAAGTTGAAATTTGTAGAGGGCAAATGTAGGTGGATACAGGAAAGGGAGAAATGGGTGTGTAATGAAATTGCCACTGGAGAGTGTGCTCCATTGCAATTAAAGTTAAATTTATCTTAATTCCATGCTGACCTACCCTTTTAGAAATTCTATACATATCACGCTGCAGCTGTTTACAGTCTTCACCCATTTTGATCCTATTATACCATTACATGTGAAAAAAAAACAAACTAAATTCTGACCATAACCCATCAACACAATCATTCATTAGAATGAAATTAACTGGTTAGTTCATATTACGCCTTTTCCCACAACAGTCATTATCATCATTGTACAGCAAAATATATAATTGATTGCATTGGAAGAAAATTATTTTCGACCAAAATCATGTTCAGTATAAAAAAAAAAAGGGTTTTATTTACCATAGCAAAAGATGCAGCAGCAGAGAAATGGATACATCAAAATGTAAAAATTAAATTTTCATGTTATGCATTATCATTAAGGAAAATATTTACATAGTTTCATTATCTACTGGTGAAAAACACATTCCAGAAAATGTTACTTTTTGTGTTGTGTTGTGTTGTGTCTGCTTATCTTATGCTCCAGTATGCTTATTTCTCTATTCTTAACACAGTTAGTGTAAAATTGATATCCCTATCAGTTCAGTAAATACGTGCTCTCCAAGGTAGTAGTACAAATTAGCCACATAGATTTTGAGGATCATTTTTGAGTTATGTGTGTTAACTGTGCTATACTAAATTTAAATTATGAGATTTGCTACTTTGGCCATTTTACTCCTTGCATCTCAAGCAAGCAATGTATATTTAAGTATTTACTGCATAATTTATACAATTTTTAGGTACTCAATGTGTCACCTACAGTATAATTCCAAATACAATTCAGCAGCAAGAAGTGATCTTTGCTGACAAGTGATCTAGATCTTGATTTTATTTTTATATGTTTTTCTCAGTTACAATATATCAGCTTGATATTAAATTGAAATTACCCATTTCTATTATTCTGAATTTCCAACAGGGACTGGAGGCATCAGAATTTTACTTGATTCATAATGGCCGCATTTTACATGAAGCTGATAGCATATCAGAAGGAAATGTTTACGTTGTTGAGAGATTGGTTGGAGGCAAAGGAGGTTAGTCTGATTTAGTTATTTATATTCCCTAAAATTAAATTGCGTGTAACATTTGACTGTACCAGGTGTGTAAATATGAAACCAGAATTTGCCAATAGTTGGCTCTAGCTATCAATGCAATTACCATCAGATTGCATCGTTGTCACCATATTTTTTATACATCTAACGGCCATTTTCAACCTACAACAGTACAAGTTTCATACGACAGTAATTTTCAATAATGTTGAACATGTTGAGTTTTGAGCCTCCAAACTACGATTTGCGGACGTCATTGATTTTCTGTTACCATTTAAAGAAAACTTCTGCAGAATGGCTTCAAATGCTTGTCAAAGCTTACGGTGAGCGTGCTCTCGGTAAATCCAAGTGTTTTGAGTGATTTAAAAAAATCCGAAATTGGTGATTTTGATGTGAGAAACGAAGACAGTGGAAGACCTCCAAAGAAGTTTGAGGACAGAGAGTTTCAAGCATTGTTGGAAGAGGATGATGGCAAAATGCAAGAACAACTCACAGACCAATTAAATGTAACATGGGAAGCTGTCTCCACATATTTAAAAGCGATGGAAAAGCTCCAGAAGATAGGAAAATGGGTTCCACATGAACTGACTGACAGACAGCAAGAAAAACGAAAAACCACCTGTGAAATACTGCTCGCCAGGTATAAAAGAAAGTCATTTCTCCATCGAATTGTGACAGGTGATGAAAACTGGATATATTTCGAGAACCCTATGCGTGAAAGATCATGGGTAACTCCAGCTGAACCGTCAAGGCCAAATTGCTGTGGAAGGAAGACAATGCTCTGTGTTTGGTGAGATCAAAATGGTGTGATCTAAAACCTGGTGAAACTGTCAATACTGAACTTTATCAATATAAAATGATTAATTTGAATCAAGCATTGCAGGAAAAATGACCAGAATACCAGAAAAGGCAACACAAAGTGATTTTGCTTCATGACAACGTACCATCACATACAGCAAAACCAGTCAAGGAAATGACTGAAGCGCTTAGTTGGGAGATACTGATGCATGAAGCTTACTCACCTGATTAATCTCTATACGACAACTCTCTCTTTACATTGATGAACTTGCACTCGCTGAGCAACACTTCACTTCTTATGAAAATGTAAAAAAATGGCTCAATGACTGGTTTGCGTCAAAAGAGAAATTTTTTTTTTGGTGTGGCATTCATAAATTTCCAGAGAGATGGGAAAAATGTATATCTAGCAATGGAAAATATTGCAAATAAGATACTTCTTACCATTTTTATACAATAAAGGTCTATTTTTTATGAAAAAATTCCGGTTTCATTTTTACGCAACTGGTACATGCCAAAATCCAGTGCAAAAAGAATAATATATTAATAATGCAATTTTATTCATAATTTTCACTTTTAAATTTTTAACAATATTTCTGATAGACCTATTTTTTTTTCTCTAACTAGGAATTTGTTCTTTTATTTTTTTTATTTAAATGAGTAAAATTATTGAGAGGACAGTTAGATAGAAATTAAAGGATACAAGGAAGAGAGATGTATTTAGTCTCTGGTTTTGTGAGGGCACAAGAGGCTTCACTTAAGAACAGTAATTGCAACATTAAAGCATTAGCTTTTCCATGTAAGCATGATTAAACTAGCTAGGAAATTAGAAATAGGCACTGTGAGGACATAATTAGAAGGCTGGATGGATTTAAAAAAAATAACATGGCAGGTATATAGAATGCTTCCTCAGAAGTGTTAAAGGCGGAGGTGATATTGTTCCATACATAAAATTGAAGTGGTGCTTTTTGACCACTCCTTTTTATTTATGCATACTCATCAGTGTGAATAAGTATTTAGTCTTAAAACTAGTGTTTAAAATTTTCTGAAAGTACTAGATATAATTTAACCTTACTTTACTTCATTACATTTTTGTTTCTAGCTAAATGTTATTCATGACTCACATTCACTGAGAAGATTTGTAATAACTTTTGACACTGTTGTACTTGATCTAGTCTATAATGCCAGAATACTCAAATCGCTAATGGCGGGGAGGGCGAGGGGGAGAGGGAGGTAAGCTGTTAACATGGTCCTAAGTAGTTACTTTTGGAACAAGAAGAATATTCAATTCCAGAAGCAGTACAAACATGGTCCTATGTAGTTACATTTGGAACAAGAAGAATATTCAATTCCAGAAGCAGTACAAATACCCTATTTTGAAAATGTCACTGATGAGCTGTTATTCTCATTAACTGTTGCCTGTATTACTACTGTGGACAATTAGTGTTCACAATTTATTTTCTTTCAATTTCATGACATTTCTTTAAAATATATAAAATGGAATATGAAGAAATGGTTTTCCCTTTTCATCCACCATCTTTATTTTCTTCTTCTTCCTGTGCTTTGTTCAGTCTACTGTATGCTGCCAATCACTATAAAACAAAGCTGCTCTGCCTGCTGAACACCATGAATTACATCCGTTCTTTGCTGTTGTCTAGCCAGGACTAAACCTTCCATCCAATTCCTGTTGAGCATCAATTTTCCCCTGCAGAATCCCTTGAAGCAGGTTATATCTAGGCCCTTGCAGAATGTGATATAAGTACTGCATTTAACGCTGTTTGATTACAGTAAAGTCATTTTTGCTTATGACAATATTTCACTGTTTTACATCTTTTGGGTCTAAATATTTGAAACATTTTTCTGATATTCTATATTTCAAAACTCATTTCAATTGTGCATCCTTTGTAGTCTAAATCTTTACAGCATAGAGTAGTACTGATTAGCAGTACCTCTGCATCATACATTACCTATCTTGAGACTGAGAGACACATTGTGAAATGTAACTCTCAGTCTGTTAAATGTTGCTATAGCCTTTTTTTTTTTTTGTTCAACACTAGATTCCTGTTTCAGGATATATGTTTTCTGAAATCATGCATTCAAAGATTTTAACAGAGTGTTTCCTTTCAGTTGTTTGTCTATTTAGATGTAACAGTGCATCTCAATGAGGATGATGACTGAAGACCATGGACTTTGCTTATTGCAGTGCTGATTTTTAGGCTCAATTTAATTCTTGTAAGGTTGATTTCTCAACAAGGACTGCAAATTATTTATGTCATTAACTACAGGCACAGTGTCATCTGTGTATAATTTTTTAAATGTGTTTTTATAATCAGTGCATCGGGGTAAGGTGCCCTTTTGTCAAAGCATAGTTGCAAGAATATGTTAAAACCAAATAAAGCCTCATATGTGCCAAAATCTATATTGATAGCAAATTTTTCATTTCTGAAATCTACTTCACATTTTATTCTTTTTTTAGAAGCCTTAAAACTGACACTCACAGATGGTGAAGCCCTGCTTTATAAATTAAGTACTCTAGGATGATCTACAATTTGGTTTGATGGATCAAGAGTGAAAGGCTATTTTATTATGTTTTCTGACAGTAATTTGTGGTGAGATAGTCAAGTGGTTATGTCCAACTGTCTTGTGGTGGCCCCCATATCTCTTGAAATTCTTCCTTTTTGACATAAATTTTTTGAATCAGATGCAGGGGATGGTTGCATTGTGAACAAATAAGATTTTTATACTGGAAATATCAGCATGAAATCTGTAGAATGAGATTTTGCCTATGATAATATGCATAAAAAGGGGAGGGTTCCCACAACTCGCTAGTCTTCTGGAAGGGTGGTTTTTTGCTGAGTTCCACCCCAAGAGTCAATTCAGAGCTAGCAAACGATGATTAGAATTGTTAGCCAGTTGAATACCTGAAGCAAAGCAAGAGTGATTCAGACTAATTTAGTCTCCAGCAAACCTTTGCTGTACGTCAAGCTCAGCGTTCTTGAAGATGACTAGGAATGTATGCTGATGGAATATTTCAACACTTGTGACAACAGAATTAGCTACCTTGCCAAAGCATATTAGCGGAGCCAAACTACTGAAATATTTTGAATGACCTACATAACTGTCTTTCATTGAAGTGGAAATTCTTCAGAACCTCTTTAGTCATTTGCAAGTTCTTGGATGCCAAAAATTCTATATTTTTTGTATTATCTTTTTGCTGTTTTGGTTAATTCCCTCAGTACAGTTCCATTAACCTTTATCATTTTTAATTGTAACTTCTAAATTTATTGACTATGACCTCAACTTAAAACGCTCTTCTACTTTCTCATAACATTCATCAATATGTTTTAAACTTTTTAACTAATTTTGCAATATTCATTAGCCATTTAAAATCTAAAAGTTCTTATTGAACTGTGGTGTATGGTAACCATTGTTAGTCAGTGTATCATAGTTAGTAAGAAGCAAGAATTAAAAGATAATTTTCAAAGCAAGAACTTTTATTTTAAGAATAAAGTACTAATAAGAAAGAAACATTTGTAAACTTAATGACCGAATTTGCACCAGAAGTGTGCCAAAAATGCAAGTATTACCAAATAATATTTCAGTTATTCGTTCCAGAGCACCATTTTAGGAATGTTGCTGCAATCACTTTGAAAACTAGTCATCATTTTTTGTTATTGTCTTGTACATCATTTCTTATAAGACTTGGAGAGTATTAATCTCTTTCCTGAATTGATTTTTATCATAATTGTGTAGTGGCACTGATTTCAGTGCTGCACTATAATTTAGGATTTTGGTTAATACAAGAATGGTTTTTTGAAAGAGGCAAGATGTTGGAAATGTCTGATTTATCTTATATCTTTAAATGAGCAATATATATATATATTGCTAATTTTATTTTTGAGCCTATAGTCCTTCTTCAGTCGTAGTGAGATGGCTGCATGCTGGAGTCTGGCAGCCAACAGTAGGCTTTTTCAATCCTCTTTACTTTACAAAACGTCTTTGAAAACAATATTAGCAGTTATAATGTGACTTTTTGAGCATATGTGTCTTTAACACAAAAATAAATATTAATTATAATATTATATTATAATATATATATATATTAATAATTATATCTACAGACTTGTGAAAAAGCCACGTACGGGTATCTATACGAAAAAACAGGTTCTCATAAATACAATCCTGCCTTTTGAAGGATCTGACCCTTGTGCGTTATTAATGTTCATAAAGAGGTTATTTCTTTTAGAATTGTTTTCTTATCATTTGGAAAGGCACTGTTGATCAGAAGATGTGTGGCTACTATGATGTATGATCATAGTTTTATCGGAGTGAATGAATTTATCACTAATGATGTTCTTGTCTAAGTGAATTACCACTATAATAATAATAATTCCATGTGGTCGGAATGACCTGGTGACAGGGTTTCTACTGGCTGCGCATTCCGCCCCTGTCGTAGCCGCCCTAACCTAACCCGGCAATCCTGCCGGGTATAGGGGACCTACAGTTTTAACATGGAATCCTAACCTCGAATCCGAACTTCACATTGCACAGCAGGCTGTGCCAGAGATGAAGATCGGGTTAAGTGCCAGTGAAAATCCTAGCCGAGATAGGGATTCGAACCGGGGACCTTTCAATCTCCAGTCAGACGCCTTAACCACTGAGCCACCTGACCGCTCTCTAGCACCATTAATTAATCCCTGATTAGCATTAAGATTTGTATTTAACATAATAATAGCATTTTTCTTTAAAAGCAATTTATGAGGTGGTAAACCAGACGATGTTGGAAATTATTCTAGCAATTTGGAAGAAATTTCATATGTAAATAACATTTTAGTTTTCAAGTTTGTAACATGAGTTTACAAAAAAAAAAAAAAAAAAAAAAAAAAAAAAAAATTCGATTCTTGTATTTGGTTTCTCGGAAGCGGCTCCAACCTCATCTCATAGAAGTTTCAGCTACCAGTAAGCCTACTGATGTTAGTTAAGCTTCTCTTTGGTCAGAACAAGGAACTGTGCACCTCAATATGCCTAGGAAACCTTCAAGCCTTTTACTTTAATCCAACTTTAGTCAAAAACTTCTATATTGAAAAGAAATCGTAAGATACCAAGTGAAGCTTGGTCACACAGGTATGTGGAAATTTAATTTTCAAGTGTAGTTGCAAGGTCTTGCCTTCTGCCTACACATTAGTTAAAAACTATTTCAGATCATATTTCAGAGTTTCTTTTAGATGTATTTAATATTATTGATTAAAAATTCTCACAAGGGGTATCCTTTTATACAAAATGCTAATCTAGAGACGGCATACGTTGTCTATAGCTATTGGCTAGAGAACGGTCACGTGCCAGCCTTCACTCGCCAATCAACAACCACCATATTACATTTGTTCCTTCTTGTTGATTTTTGTTTATTTATGACAACTAGATGCAGAAATTCATGTAAGGAGAAGGGTATTCAATATTTACGCTATTTTATCTGTATCAGTTATAAGAACTAGGTTAAACCATAATCTAAGAATTTTTTTGGCAGACACTAAGAAATAATGAAGTTTATTAAAAACTTGGAGAAATCTGCGTAATCGCGAAATGTGTCAGTCAAACAAATAACAGTTATCCGTTTTTGAATTTATAGTCTCTGTCATCTAAAGTAAAATGCATTTATTTATGTAAAATCATAACCAAATACTCTGATAATCTAACCAGAGTAACGTATTCATATAATGAAAGATATAATTAAAAATTATTCTTATTAGTTTTTCATAAATTCCTACTACTATCGTAGATGATACCCTTAGTTTTTGATACACGTGTTAGCTATTAAATTCCTACTACCATCGTAGATGATACCCTTAGTTTTTGATACACGTGTTAGCTATTAAATGAGATATAAGTTTACCTTTTTATTTAGATTCAAATCATCAAGGGTATGAATATGTATAAGCGATCACCATTCAACAACAATATTCTTGCAGCAAAATAGCGGTGAGCAGAGGTATTAGAAATAAAGATTATGTGTACAGTTTAGCACATACGCAACTGCTATGAAATTAATTGCCATAATACAGTCATAAAGTTTACTTTTCATAGCAATTTGTTCTTAAAAATATGTGGAAAAATATTTCAGCTGAAAAAACGTGGAACTAAGAGTACTTTTCAGTGACATGTCGCTAACGAAAGTAACATTTAAAAAACTTTAATTTCTCTTGATATTTGCTATAACATAACTGCATTTCCAGATAAAATTTAGTCTGTTGTGGAAGTAACTATACAAACATATGAAGAGCAGGGATAAAAAAAATTAATGTGAAGTAATCATACATTACAAAGTTACAATTGGTACATTCGTTTAAATTTACGACAACTAGATACAGGAATTCATATAAGGTGAAGGGTATTCAAAGTTTACGTTATATTAGCTGTATCGGTTATAAGAACTAGCTTAAAACATAACCTAAGATTTTTTTTTGGCAAAAGATAAGAAACAATGAAGTTTATTAACTCGGAGAAAGTTTACGCAAAATGTACGAATTGCGAAATGTATCACTCAAATAAATGACAGTTTTCTGTTTTTGATATTATACTTTCCGTCATTTAAAGTAAAATGCATTTATTTAAATAAATCATAGCCAATACTCTGATAATATAGCCACAGTATGGTACTCATATCATGAAAATATCATTAAAATGATCGTTATTCGTTTTTCCTTACAAGCTTTTCCAGAATAAATTCCTACCACCACCATAGGTGTTGGCCGTCGTCATTCATATGAGGGTAATAGAAGCTATGATTTTTGAATGCAATATTAGTGGTGGTTGTGCTTATGTTGACCACAATCGCAACTGACACATTTTGTTACAACATAATTTACTCTGAAATCAGTTTTACAAAACATTTAAACTGCTTTCATAAGCGCCATATTACTGAAGGTAATTGATGTGGGTGGAAGTAGTTCCATTTTATCGTGCTGAATTGTGCCTGGACCAGGAATAAAACTGATATTACATGGATAGCAAAAGTTTTTGGGATTCCTAATTTGTTTTTAATTTCACTGGTTCTGTACTTCCATCCTTTTAATTCATTAGAAGTTACTGTTATATTGCTATGTGAACTGCAAATGAAATATGTAGAACATTACAAAATCAAGGTCATTAGAATAATGTAATAACAATTCCATATAATTAACCCACTGCAAAAAAAATGAACTACCACAATATTGCGTTCAAACTGTCATTTTTGACGGGCTTGAAGCTAGTTAACTAAATATTTTCTGTTTGATGACAACAGTCATAGTCTAGTAAAACATAAAAAAAAATTGAACTGAGGTTTTTATTCTCATCAGATTGGTTCAGAATTCACCGAATAGTCTGACAAATGTATTTTGAAGAGTAATTATATGGATAATGTGAAAAAAATACCATTTATTGACATATATGTCATTTTAAGACATTGCTTAGTGAAACTAGGAACATTCATAAAAGATTATTTCACTAATCTAAAAATGCAGTAATGATACTCTCAAGCATATCGAACAAGGCATAAAACAAACTAGGAATGGAAACTTTGAAGACATCTCAATTGAGCTAGTATAAATGGATTAAGTTTCCTTTGAGAGTTGTTGAAAAAGATGGAAAAGAGAGATAGTTATGCCGGTTAGTTATAGGAGGGGTTGAAAATTACAGGCCAATTAGTTTGACATTTGTGATAGGCAAAATGATGGAGATATTGATATGCAACTATATCAGAAATGTCTGTGAGGAAAGAAACTGGTTTAAAGATCGACAACATGGCTTTAGACAAGGATATTCATATGAATCTCAGATGGGTTATATGCAGGATATTTCAGATGAATTGGACAAGGGAGGCCATGTTGATAATGTGGCACTAGATCTTTCTAAGGTCATAGTGAGTCATAAAATGTTTTAAATAAACTGAAATCTGTTGGATTGGATGAAAAAATTACTTGCCGGGTTGAGAAATTCTTAAAAACCAGAAAACAAAGTGTTAGATTAGGGAATAAATTATCAAAAGAGGTGGAAATAAATAAGGGAGCACCACAGGGTAGTGTATTGGTACCGTTGCTGTCCATTATTCTAATGAATGATTTTGTGAATGGGTTACAGTCAGATTTTAGGTTCTTTGCAGATAATATAATATACAAAAGGATCAAAACATGTGGAGATGGAACAGCTGCTGGATGACCTGTATAGAATATTATAAATGGGTAGATCAGCATGGAATGAAGATAGACACCAAGAAGAGTTAGGTACACAGATACGAAACTAAATGTTAATTATGAATATAGGGTGGGATGAGAATTGCTAGTTGATGGCTTGAAGTGTAAATATCTTGGCATAACATTTGATAACAAACTCAACTGGGCAGAGCACATTGGGCAGTTGGTAGGAAAAGGTTACAAAATCCTTCATTTACTGGAGAGGGTGATGAGTGGATATATGAGTAGTTAAGGAATTGGGTTACAAAACTTCTGGTCAGACCATTGGTAGAATATGGTGGTGTAGTTTGGGACACACATTTTAGTTATTAAATGCAGGAGTTGGAGGGTGTGGAAAGAAGAGCAGCCAGATTTGTTTGTGGAAATTACCACAGGACCGAGTCAGTAACTGATATGATAAAGGAGCTGGATTGGGAGTCATTGGAGGAAATGGGGAGGGTGAAAAGAGTGCTGGGAATGGACAGGGCATATGCTGGTGATAGGGCTTGGAGGGATATTGGTCAAAGAATGAGGAATAGTGCACGGAAGGGGAAAGACGACTGTAACCACAAGCTGGTGCTCGATCTCATGCATAAAGGAGTATGAAAATTTTTGCTTGTTGGTAAGGGTGTCAGGGATTGGAACAAAATTACCAAGTGATGAATAATTTACCAAAAACGCTTAGAGAATGTAAAATTTGTAAATTGGCATAGTAATGGGGGTGGAATTTAAAATTCCAATTATAAAGTAAAATTTTAAAATAATTAAATGAAAATGGTAATTAGTTGACTAGGGGAATTGTCATCGGTGCATTAGCAACGTCACAATTAAAATTATTAATAACTAGACGACCCGTGCAAAAATTTCGCGAAAAAATTCTATGAATAGTCAGGTTGAATATGATGTCACCAAAGCTGAGTCATTACTCTTCATACTACTACTTCATTTATTGATTTTGGTTTCAAATCCAGGGAGATAAAAGGCTCGAAAGATATAAAACGTATTTTAGAAATATTGAAATTTTTGCCCTTTAAGGGGCGAATTATGAAAAATTCCTTTCTTAGAGTATAACGTTACCATGGCGGAAACCTTATTCTTTAATATTATATCTCATTTATCTATATCGGTTAGATATCAAGGGAGATAAATAGCTCGTGACACAAAAATGCGTTGTAGAACCATTTATACTTTTTCCCTTTAAGGGTTGAATTCCAGAAACTTCTTTCTTTAAACATGATTTCACCAAAGCTGGGACATTATTCCTCATAATTTTACTTTATTTATCGATTTTGGATAAAAATCCAAGGAGATAAGTGGCTCGAGACACAAAAAACCCATTTTAGAAAAATTATCATTTTTGCCCTTTAAGGGTCGAATTATGAAAAATTCCTTTCTTAAAATATAATGTTACCTCGGCGGAGACCTTATTCTTTTATATGATACCTCATTTACCTATATCGGTTAGATTTTAGTGGAGATAAATCGCTCGTGACACAAAAATACGTTATAGAAAAATTTATACCTTTTCCCTTTAAGGGTTGAATTCCAAAAACATTCTTTCTTAAAATATGATTTCACAAAGCTGAGACATTACTCCTTATAATCCTACTTCATTTATCGATTTTGGTTAGATATCCATTGAGATAAATGCCTCAAGATACAAAAAACGCGTTTTAGAAAAATTAACATTTTTGCCCTTTGAGAGTCAAATTATGAAAAATACCTTTCTTAAAATATAATGTTACCATGGCGGAGACCTTATTCTTTTATATGATACCTCATTTATCTATATCGGTTAGATATTAAGGGAGATAAATCGCTCGTGACACAAAAATGCGTTATAGAAAAATTTATACTTTTTCCCTTTAATAGTTGAATTCCAAAAACATTCTTTCTTAAAATATGAATTCACAAAGCTGAGAGATTACTCCTCAAAATCCAACTTCATTTATCGGTTTTGGTTAGATATCCAGGGAGATAAATGGCTCGAGATGCAAAAAACGAATTTTAGAAAAATTAACATTTTTGCCCTTTAAGGGTCGAATTACAAAAAATTCCTTTCTTAAAATATAATGTTACCACGGAGGAGACCATAGTCTTTAATATGATACCTCACATATCTATTTCGGTTAGATATTAAGGGAGATAAATCGCTCGTGACACAAAAACAAATTGCAAAAATATTGATACTTTTGCCCTTTAAGGGTCGAATTCCGAAAAATTTCTGTCTTAATATATGACGTCACTAAAGCGGAGATCTTAATCTTTAAAATGATACTTCATTAAACGATTTCAGATAGGTATCCAGGGAGATAAATGACTCGTAACACAGAATACAGCCTTTTAGAAATATTGACATTTTCGCCCTTTAAGGGCCGAATTCCGAAAACTTCATTTCTTAAATTATGGTGTGACCAAAGTGAAGACCATTAGCTTTAAAATGACACCACATTTATTGATTTCGGTTAAGTATGAAGGAAGATACAGGCTTGTGACAAAAAAATACCTTATAGAAATAATATATATGATTATATATGCAAGATGTTTAATAAGATGATGTTGGAACGAGATTCATTCCAAGATTTTTCAGTTTCAATTATATTCAATAAATGTAATGGGTGAACTATGGTAATCACTGTACATGCATGACCAGTTCATTAGGAAGATTGATGAATAATGAAGATGGAAATAGTTATTACTGAAGTGCAAACTACATTTTGAGCAGGTTGATTCTTTATAAATAATTTATTTTCTCTGAAACAGTCAGCAAAGAAAAGATGGGGAAAAAACTTAGAAAACCATGAAGCCTAGTTAACACGGAAGCCAATGGGAGAGCAGCTTCTGCAGTGGGCCTCATTTGCAACCGTAGACCGTTGGGTATTTATAAGAGCCGGAATGTGAAGCTTTCACGGTTGGTGACATATTGTCGTAGTAGCAACTTGGACCTACCATTTCACCTGAGGAAGACAGCAGAGGTAGCTGTCAAAATGTCGTGTATGGTAGAACTTATCTGGTAGAACATCCGAAAAGAATTTTTATAAGTTGAGAGATGTAACATTAATTAATAAATATGTTAAAACTGATTCATGGCATAATCACTATCAACTGAGTAAAAGATAACAAAAGAAGGAAGACAAATAGAAATAATATAAAGTGAATTTAAATTAATCATTCTGAAAGTTAATAAGAAAACTAAATTTCTTTGCTGACATTAGGGGAAATACAATGAAAAAGGGCAACAAAACTTAAATATATTTCTGTTAGAGGTCATTTTGTGAGAAGATGACACAAAAGTGGATATCCTAAAAATGTAATACAGGGAATAATTTTATGACATGAAAGTGACATGTGAATAAACACTGTGAAATTTTTTAAAAAATAGTATTATCAGTGAAATATACATAAAAACCATTCAGAATGTTTATGTGAAAGGCATGGTAAATATTGAAAAGGAAGTCTCCAAATCCTTTGTAATTAACAACAAACTGAAGCAAAAGCTGTTGCCTCTACCCAAGTTTGTTCAAAATATACATTCAAGGTGCATTGGAGAACTGAAGAAGAAAATTCCAAAGAATTAGGATCGAAATGGATGAAAACTGGTTATAACTATAATTTGTGGGTGACAAAGCATTTGTAGCAGTGCTAGAAATTCGTTTATAAATCCAGGCGTATATGTTACGCCTAACTTTCAGACTCGGGCATAAAATGAAAATGTTCAGGCATAATTATATTATAATTATGAAAATACTGATGTTATAACTTACAACCCACTCCAATACAATTTAATATTATAAATAGGCCTAGAAAAAAATAATATAGTATGCACATGCCAATATATTATATGCAAAACTTGTGAAATAGTTTAATATAATTATTGATTTTATTGTATTGTTACAATAAGTTTTGAATTTTACACAATGATCTTCATCTTCAGAGGTAACTTGTTTGATTCCAAAATATTTTTATTTTTTTTCCGATTCATTGTCAGAGGATTATTTCTTTTTAAATACAAATATGTCAATACGTAAACTAAAAACTAACTAAAACTAAACATTTTACAATATTTTCCTTGATGTACAATTTCTAAGGATAATTTTATTTCACAATTTCTATGTACAATTTATCAGTAAGATCGCTGAAACAAAAACATTCTGTTTATTTAATATACCATAGCTGAATAGTAAATGCAATGATTCTCCACTTTAAAAATCAGGGAAAATGTCTTACAGCCTTACCTGAAGTGATGTGTGTCACTTTGTATGAAGGAATTCTGGTCTTCGAGAGTTCTGTGTGTTTTTCCACCAGTAAGCCTCAGCTGGGTTGGGATCAAAAATATGCAAAGGAGGCCTATTTACTTTGATGAGTAATAAGTCATGTACATTTAAGGTATCCAGACAATTTCGTTTCTCAGTTTTCATGTTGTTACTTGACGACTTGATAGAGACTTATTGTCCTTGGACCATATTTTCCAGCGCAGAAATTCATCAGAAGCTTGTTCTTTGCTTATAATCACTGCTGCAGTTAAATCCTTGAGGACCTCTTCAAACTCCTTTACTCCGTAATTTAATATATCCTCATTTGGAATGTTAATTGCATAAAAAATGTCTATATTTTTAAACATGGAATTTGGAAGATCTTCTTAGCATTTTGCTAATTCTGCCAAGAAATTTCTGATTATATCTTCATGATCACAGAAAAATATCTGCAGATCCTCTTAACTCAATTTTATGCTTTTATATTCACAAGTACCAGTACCCAAGTTATAGTCCTTATCAAATTGAGCCAGAGTTGCTCCATTGTTGCAATTAAGTTTTTCAGTTTCATTTTGCAGACTTTAAGTTCACCTTCTCATATTGAACATTTTTGTAAAATATTGACAAAACATCACTTACATCAATCAGAAAGCACAAAAATCTCATGAACCGCACTGATTTCAAAGTTTTTAAGTAGTTCGTCATTTTTGCTTCAAGAATTTTATTGTAGTTTTTGTCAGCACAGAAATCTTCAAAATAGGTAACATTGACTGTGAAATTCCATAACAATGATTTTAGAGCTCTGTTTTTTTTGTAGAAATCCACCTGGTGGATATGATAGACAGGTGGTTAACGACTGATTCATCCAAGGCTTCAGCCAAATCTTCAAATTGTTTCTAATGTTTTGGACCTTTAATTACTTTTTCACATGTTTCAGCGTAGTCTATGTTACTGAGGCTATCACAAACACACCGTTCTATCCGATGAGCAATACAATGCACGAATATAATACTCCTGCACACGTTGTGTAATTTTGTAGCCACATCATTGCTAACACCCATATTAACACTCGCCCCATCTAGACAGACACCTACAAGTTTCTCTTTCCAAGAATCACCATCAAATGTTTCATTTAAAGTGTCCAAAATACATTCCAATATGCTTTTAGCTGATCCATCACGCAACGGCTTAATTTTCAGAAATCTACTGGTTCCCGGCCTTCTTTAACAGATGCTATGTAGATGATTTCACATTCAATTACATCCTTATCAGTAGAATCATTACACAGATTTGATATATAGTAACTACTTTGAAGCATATCTTTTAATTGGATATGTTAATTTGTTGCTATGTTATTGATGAAAAGAGTTCATGATTTGTCATTTCTTTACACTGAAACAATTTCAACAACGTTTTTTATCATTATTATTTATTTTTATTTTTTCTTGTAACTCTAACAAACGTGGGTAATCTGTTCATGCAAAGTTGCCTTTTGCAACGGAGTAAGCAGTATTAAATAAAACACACATTTTTCTGGTGTACTTTGAAACTCGTGGCACTGAAAGTAAGAGTTAACGCTGTTTGCAATTAATTTTTTTCACCACATCTGCCGCACACGAATTCTGATGGACTTTACTTTTTTGTGTTTTTTAAGTATTTCTAATCTACATATAACCTTTACATTTACGAAGCTCGTTATAGATGAATTCGTAAACTGCCTACAAATGATGCAAAACATACTATTTTTGTTGCCTTGTTCTACGTATTGGTAACCAAGGAAATTTTGCCTTTTACTTTACCCACAGCATTAGTTGGCGATGTATTGGTGGTAACAGCAGGCATAGTAGCTGATGAGTTACTAATTGTATTTGATCGTTTACTTGCTTGTTGACCTCCTGGATTGCTTGAAGTCGGAACAGGCCTACTGGTAGTAGCTGAAGGGCCTGATAATTTGTCAGTAGCTGATGTTTCTTCATTTCCTGGCATTCCTCGTTTACCAGTACTTGCAACACTTCTATTACCACTACTTGTCTTTACAATTGATGTAAAGTTAAAGTCAGTAATTTTATAACATCTTCACTTCCTTCGTTAAACGAATAACAGAGAAGAATAACGAACACGCTAGAATTGTTCTTTTACTTCGCGGTACTTCCCCTATACTGTTACCATTTCTGAACTTCAGAAACGTATTGTTGGAAACTTTGAAATAGATCAAAACGAGAAGAATCATAATTCACATTAATTATTAGAATTAAACCTTGAAATCTCAAAACTGAAAACGAAGTTTTGAAATGTTATTTGGTGCTTAGGCATATTTTCTACGCCTTTGACAGAGATTGCAGGCGTAAAACAAAAAAATTCAGGCGTAATTACGCCTAACGCCAGGTCAATTTCGAGCACTGATTTGTAGTATGCTTAGGACTTAGCAATCACAATACAGAAGTTAGTGGAAGAATATAATAAATGGAGACTAGAAATAAATACTACAAAAACCGAATACCAGCATGTTAGACAAACACTAAAATGTCTCAAAGGATAAATTAGCGATAAATACATGCAATAAATACAAATATTTTGGGAGCATTATTAGTAATAAGGGTCGTGCAAAGGAGATATCAGAAATTCAAGAGAATGTACCTGTTATAAATTTCCACTGTGAATCGTATTAGAACATATGGGCTAGAGTGTTGCTCTACTGCAGAATGTACAATAAATGGAAGCTGACTTCTTCTCAGTTATCTATGGTACAGCATGTAATGAATGAACGTATGAAGTAATAGATTGATGTTCAATAAATCAGTTGTAGAGAGCTAGATAACATCTAAAATGGATACAAGAAATGAAATGAGTTGTATGAGAATGCAGCTTGGAACAAAGTAAGACTTGTGATAGACAGTTTCAAAGACTGAGGTGCATCAGATTGCAGGAACCATAGAAACCCAGTGAAAAAAAGTTATGGAGAGAATTTTTTCACATGAGTAATGTATGAATATTTAAAAATTAGTGTAATATATTGTGAGAATGAAAGTTTTCCCGGTGTTGTAAATAAATAAAATTTTCTCGGACGTCCAGCTATGTATAAATGTCAGTCATGGATTGTTTTGAGGGAGTCCATTTTCAACCATGTAGCTATAATAACTGTATTGAAAGTGCTGTGGCAATGGTGGAACATAAAGGCGACCCAAGCAATCTTTTGCCCCTTACCGATGTATAGCTGCTTCAACATTTTGATAGCTGAGTTCCAGGTCATGCCAAGCTGGTATCCAGTGTCCCTGTTGACTAAAGAATCAGCTTTTCTGATTTCAACAGCTTGTGTTATTATGCAGTCCAAAAATTCTCTGAACCAGGTTAAAATTTTAGATTCTTCGAATTTAAATATATGCCCCCTCTTGGACACAGTGTTTGGCCTCCAATGGTTTTTCTTTTTGACCCAGGCGATCGTTTCTTGCATGCTCGACACACTGCTGCTTTTGCCGATCAAAACACGGTCACATTCACATGGTATGCAATAAATGTAGGTCATTCTTAATGCCACTAATAAAGTTTTTGGTTTCTGCAGGTGGTCTGAAAATTGTCTTGACTCCATGTTGGGTCAACAATCTACATATTTTTGAACTTGGCAAACCCACAAATGGAAGGAAGGCAAGGCCCATGGTATCATTACAATATTTATGTTGATCTCCTCCTTCCTGAATGTGCCACTAATCCGCCCCTAGTTGTAACTATTAATCATAGTGCAATTCACCCACAAGGCTATCTTTGTCACAAAGCCTTCATACTCTATGTACCATGATGGTTATAACAGTATTGCATTGCGAAGAATGGTGACAGCTGTTGGCATCTAAATGCAAGTCTGTATGGGTAGGTTGACAACAAAACAAGTTGGCATGATTTGTAACTAATACGTTCTAGAAATGGCATCCTCTTCCAAATCCATGGTGATGGCCAGAATTCAAATGTGCCAGGAAATGATCAAGGCTGTTTCTACCGTGTTTCAAAATCACAACAGTATCATCAGAATACCTGCAGAAACATTTTGGCTGGAGCAAAGCATTGTTGAATGCTGCTTTTTTTTTTTTAAATTTCTGATCAAATTGCATCCTTAAAAGTTCTGAGGAGTCAACAAAGTAGACTCAATTTTAAAGAGACACCATATCAAATCCCACCATTAAATAACCGGGATCTAACTTTTTGCTGTCCAAGATCTCTAAAAACTTAATGGAGTTTTGTGTATGGTGATGATCCATTCCCATTAATGGGTTAGCAATATCTTTAAGGTATTTAAGCAGAAAGTACATAGGGTTATCTATTACTTTTATAATAGATCAAATTGGCACTCCTATGATGCACTTTTGGAAGACCATTCAGCCAAGGTGGCACAGGAACACAGGGTTGGAGGCTTCTGCTCAAATCCTTCGGAAGCTCTATGGAGTGAAGAAGCTTCAAATTCAAATTGGTCAGCTTAGATGTAGAGTCCCATTTAATCTTCTTGTATGCTTGGTCCTCCAAGAGTAGTAACATTTTACCATGGTAGTCCACCTTGCTTAGAACCTACATGCAGTTACCCTTGTCTGTTGGAAGAATAACAATATTTTCATCTTTTTTCACTAGACATGTTTGATTTAGGTAGTTTACCTCCACAAAGCTCCTGGCATGTTTTCTGTCTAATCTCCTCCACCTCTTCCGCAGGCAGTTTGTGAACTACAATTTCCACACCACTGATATATTCTCCTTGTGAGACCCATTTTTCAGGTACTGGAGCAAAGTTGAGGCCCTTTGATAGAATCAACGTCATAGGAGAGATTTGCATGGAAACTGTGGATTTGTGGAAAATTTTGTCACAAACTGCTCAAATTTAGAACACTGTGTGATCGACACTCGTTGAAGCCATACGTTGTGGTACTGCCATGCTACCACTCCCAGGCATCCACAGATAATGCCTGCAAAAATTCTTGCTTTGGGGGTTTCAGACCCAGTATAATTCTAGTCTTTACTACAGTGACAATGTTTAGCAGTTATGTCCAGAATTTGTATTGTAGATCTTAGTATTTTTAGGTGCAATTCTGACACTTTACTGTTACTCTGTGACCCTGAATTTTGTAGGCCATAACTTGTACCACTGGGCTACCACACTGCTCGGACTGTTTTAATGATCGACTTTTTTGTTACGATAAATAATTCCCAAATCATTCATAAATATTTTGTTCTAAAAATAAATTCAAATTTTTGGAGCAGTAACTAACTAACTTTTAATTTAACTGAAACATTTTGTATGAGCAAAACGGTAAGAAATTTTTGTTTGCAATGCTTGCAATATTTGTTAATATTAAGGACATTTAATTTTATGGAATATATGCCATCAATGCCATAGATAAAATATTCACGAATGTGCTGCCGGATTGTTTTCTAAAAATATTTTGATGTCTTCTACAGGTTTGAAACCATCTGCTGACCAACAGCTATTGAGTCAGCTGTCCTTTGTCTGAGATGGAAGGGCTGGTTGCATGCATGTTTGGTCTTCGTTCAGGACATAGGATCATAATATGGAGCTGTCTTATGGAGGCAGCTGGACGAAGGTATTTTCCCAACGCCAGATTCCAGGCCTCACTAACTGTCTAACTCGTGCGATCAATAGAAACAAATTTCGATTGGTTCCTTGACTATTGAGTATCAAAAATGTGACATCAAGGGAAGTAATCGAAATTCATCTTGCTGTTACTTTCAGTAGAGACAGCAAGCCATGTCTTAGTGAAGCCTGGAAACTGGCCTTGGGAAAACTTCAGAGCAAGCATCATATCTCCGTCCAGCTGCTGCCATAAGATGGCTTCATATTAGAAATCTTGGTCTCCAGCAAAGACCAACAAGACCACTTTAACCCTTTCCTCCCTGACGGTACTTATAAGTACCACTGTATTTACCACCATATAATTCGACAATACCAGTGTCCACTGCATTGATAAGCCTGTTGATGTATTGCTGTATGATTAAATCAGACAATGACAACA
Organism: Vandiemenella viatica; assembly: GCA_031002005.1. Lineage (NCBI taxonomy): Eukaryota > Metazoa > Arthropoda > Insecta > Orthoptera > Morabidae > Vandiemenella > Vandiemenella viatica. The sequence continues at coordinate 303,946,334 of JARYHS010013630.1, read as the reverse complement.
TTTATTTTTAAATTTCTGCGTGAAATTGCCGAAAAATTAATTTTCTAAGTTTTCAGCATACAGACCAAAAAAAAACAAGTGGTACATTACTATGAATACAATGTAAGATTTGGAAACTGTCCCTAAATTGTAAACATCTGATGAAGATGTGAAGTATGTAGAACGAAGAAAATACAGTAAAAACATCATTCCAAATGTTGCACTACAATGTCGTTTGTGTCTACATGAGCAAAAATAATTATTATTTTTTAATATCGTGAGGCAAATATTTCATACCAATATGAACATAATTGATTTCAATTGCTATTTCTGTACATCATGTGATACACAAAGTCCCTGACGGTACTTACAAGTACCGGCTTAGTAATTAGCACTTAGAGTTCCAAAAAAAAAATTGAAAAAAATATGTGTGTTTAATTTCAAGTACCTTTATACAAATATATAATTGAAATTACAAATTTCCCTTTTTTTCCAATAGCCGGTAGGAAAGGGTTAAAACCAATTCTTCCTCTCTGGGTTTATTATTATTCTCGTGTCAAAAACATCAAAATACACAGTTAAATACATTTTGTAAATCAACAACTTTAAACACACTTGGCCCAGTACTTCGCAACCTCAATCGCATTGTGTGTTGCTTGAAACAGGTCTTCGTTGTTGCAGGATGATGTGTGCTGGGTGTGGACATAGAACAGAACCATAAAAGTGGGGTATGGCAATTGAGCTGACTTTATAACTGTTGGTCAGCAGACCTTCAGATGTGAAACTATCTATACTGAAGACAACAGAGCTAGCCATTGAATTATTGTGTTTTTACAACACAGGACAGTGGCAAACCTGAGAAGATTTCATTGCAATCATATGCTGGGAAAGTCTCTGTTCTTAAACTACCATTGATGATAAATTTTAAATTATCCCATTTATTTGTGCATGTAGAACAAATTTTTATTTAAGGTATCACATTTGGGTAATACTCACTTAACAAGGGTTCCAATTATTTTTGATTGTTTAAGTGACTGGCTGAACACTTCTAAATATAAAGGCAAAATTTCATGAAATTGCTGGGGAAAAAATCTAATGTTAGCTTTAATATGGTACTTGGCCAATAAACCATCTGAGTTATGAAGCCACGAATTTAAAAATGAAACAAATTCTTTGTTGATATTCATTTTGAACTGGGTTCCAGGTAAGGGCTATGATTGTTATAATTTATTGTTTGGTGCATTACTGTCAGTGTGTTCTGAAAATTTACATCCTCTGCTATAGGTTGTTATATGAGGGTGAGTCAAATGAAAACCTTAAATAATTTTTTAAGTATTATTTATTATGCAGAAGTGGTACAAAGCTATATCACTTTTCAACATAATCTCCCCCACACTCAATGCAAGTCCTCCAGCGCCCACAAAGTGCATAAATTACTTCAGAAAAAAATTCTTTTGGTAGTCCGCGAAACCACTCATGCACCGCGTGGCGTATCTCTTCATCAGAACGGAACTTCTTTCCTTCCATTGCTTCTTTGAGTGGTCCAAACATATGCAAATCACTAGGGTCAAGGTCTGGTGAGTCTGGTGAGTATGGTGGATGAGGAAGACACTCAAAATGTAGGTCTGTGATTGTTGCCACTGTTGTATGGGCAGTGTGGGGCCTTGCATTGTCATGTTGCAAAAGGACACCTGATGGCAGCAATCCATGTCGCTTTGATTTGATTGCAGGCTGAAGATGATTGTTTAGGAGATCTGTGTATGATGCACTGGTGGCAGTGGTCCCTCTAGGCATGTAATGCTCCAAAATAAAGCCTTTTTCGTCCCAAAAGAGAGTCAGCATAACCTTCCCTGCTGATGGTTCTTTTCAAAACTTCTTTGGTTTTGGCGATGAGGAATGGTACCATTCCTTGCTCGCTCTCTTCGTTTCTGGTTGGTGGAAGTGAACCCAGGTTTCGTCCCCAGTAACGATTCTTGCAAGGAAGCCATCACCTTCTCATTCAAAGTGCCGAAGAAGTTCTTCACAAGCATCAACACGTTGTTCTCTCATTTCAGGAGTCAGCTGCCGTGGCACCCATCTTGCAGACACCTTGTGAAACTGGAGCACATCATGCACTATGTGTTGTGCTGAACCATGTCTAATCTTTAAACATGCTGCAATGTCATTCAGTGTCACTCAGCGGTTTTCCATCACTATGGCTTGAACTGCTGCAATGTTCTGTGGAGTCACGAGGAGCTTCTTTCACTGAAGTCACACCATTTGCGAACTTCCTACTCCATTCGTAGACTTGCTGCTGTGATAAACATGCATCACCGTACTGAACCTTCATTATTCGATGAATTTCCATATGTTTCACACCTTTACTACTCAAAAACCGAATAACAGAACGCTGTTCTTCCCTGGTGCAAGTCTCAAGTGGGGCAGCCATCTTTATACTGATACTGCGACAGTATTTGTGCATCTACACTATGCTGCCACCTATAGGCCATTCTGCACGCTGCTTCTAGCACGTTTACCAACTTACAGGATAATGGCGCGAAATTTCGATTTTTTTATTACAAATTTAATGTTTTCATTTGACTCACCCTCGTATGTTGTAGTAACAAATTTACAGACTTTCATAAAATTATTGTATTTAATTGTGATAAGTGATAATCACCAATTTTTTTTATTTTATAGCATCCGTCTGTATAGCTGAGATATCTTAAAATCATTCTCACGTATTATTTTAATACAGACTGTGTAAAGATTCTTTGCATCAGTTTGAGATGGCTCCTTGAGTGATATCTAGCTTATTATATCAAAAACATTTGGTAGAGTGTCCAAACATTGATTGCAGTTACTGTTCTTAAAATAAAACAATTTTATTTACATTTATCTGTAATAACATTTAGCAGTTCCATATTAATACTTGTAAGAATAACCTTTTAAGTTATCATTTTAACAGTCAGTTCATTTGTATATGAGTGGCATTATGGGGAATATTTTTTATTATATTGTTTAATAGATATTTAATTTAACTGTATCAGAATTACATTTTTATTCATCGTTCTGAAATGATAATAATTATGTAACAGGATTTGGGTCAATGCTCAGAGCAATTGGAGCTCAAATAGAGAAGACTACAAACAGAGAAGCCTGTAGAGACCTGAGTGGGCGTCGCTTACGAGACATCAATGAAGAAAAGAGGTGATGAACAAAATGATGATAGAAATTAATTTCTTTTGAAAACTTATAGTGTCAAAGGCGATCTAGTAGCACCATTCCATTATACTCCCCTTTCCCCACCATATATATAGTTTATGTTGGGTAATGATTCATAATGATCAATACAACTGTGGCTTTTTGAGTTATAACAACCTTTAATAACAAATATTGTAGGAAATTTATACCAATTCTCTCGTATCACTGTATGTTCCAAATTTGAGTCTTCATTGTTCTATTCACATGTAACTACAAATATGTTTCAGTATATTAGGTTTGGTGATTATGTGTGTTGACCTGTTTTTAATATTTGTTGTTTCCATCATGTCTTGTGAACTGACTATAAATTAATTTAATTTGAACAGTAGTAACATGAATCTCCTCAGGGTATTTTTCTGTGGCTATGGCGATACTTATTTTCCACACTGTGATTCCATATGTGACCGTTAAATTTTCCTTAATATTCACACAAATTTCAAGATGCCAAGTAAATTACCACAGAAGTTTCTATGTGTTTAATATTTCCTAAAATTTTGTGAATTATGTAATTCTATTTTATGAGACTGTGTAGTTAACTTTGACTATATTATAAAATTGCTTATGGGGAGATAGCATTAATTATCATTTGAATTAAAAAGAATTGCTATTAAAAATAGGGTAGACATATGGATTATACTACCTTTTGGGTCTGAAAATAGATTTTCCAAAACAAGAGGTCATGTTACTGACGTTTCAATCAGATTTTCAACTAACAAAATTATATTATTGGTATGACAATTTTCTAAATCTTGCCTAATTAACAGTGCATAAAACTTTGTGACATTTACAAACATAATATTATTGACAAGCTCCATGTTTTCAGCCTCACTCACTGACATTTTTTGCAAGTTTGATCCAGTTTACTTTTATAGTGTTAGTTTTGACCATTATCTCTGTCTGGTGCTTCTGTCTTATTAAAAGTATTGCAGTTATTGACAGAAAATAGGTTATCTTTTATTCAGTTACACAGTCGTCTTTCTTGTTATAAATATGTTATAGAAACCATCTAATTAATAAAAGATGTGTAAGCCTTTCTTTGTTCTTGTAATAACTTAATTCAGTTTGATATTTGTTACGTCTCCTACTAAAACCAGCCAATTTAAACACAAACAAAATTAATAACTGACTTCCTTTTCCTTTTAGGTTGAACAATTCTCAGTTGAACTTGCAGTTACATAGTTCATCCTCACAATGCAGCCATATCTCTTAGCAACCAACACCAAACAAAAACCAAATGAAACTAAACTTCAAGGAGCCTATATGAGCATGGTTGGGAAACATAGACTAACTAATAAACCTGTGATCACCACAGCCCACTCCAGTTTACGTAAGATTCCGGATGTCTTGCAACTCCAAAAGTGCAGCAGTACACACTGAAATCTGGTTAGAGTACATTATTCAAATAATACTATTCACCTTCTGGACTAGTACACAAACATATTCAGATCAATACACATTAAAAACTGAGACAAGTATTTGATGGCTTATGTTGGGGTATTATGCAAATAATTTTAAATTCTAATAACATACAGGACAGGTATGGTCAAGAAGAAGAAAAATACATATATCTGATTCTTCAATCTTCTAGAAACCTGTGCTGTGCCCTTAGAGCATTTACTATATATATATATAGATTGTTAGGAAACAAAGGCGCTAAAAGCGGATATATTGAACATTGGATAGGATAAAAAACCACCGCTTACCAAAGAAGGGGATTCCAGCGGCGTTGGTACACGAAAAAAAACACGAACACACAAAGAAAATAAATATATATATATTATATGTCTCAACTCTGACGTTTTAATTTCCTTTCACATGTCTGTTGTGGGTGTGGTCCATAGTATAGGCTTTTCCACTATCTTTGTCCCCATGATATTCTTTCATAATTTTCCTCCACAAAAAATTGTGTGGGGTGAGGAAGTGACTTCGTCTCTCCTCCACACCACGAGCCATTTTTCCCTACATTTCCTCTTTTTTTCCTTCATAATACATCATACATCATACATCAATAATTAATTTTTAGTCAACTATCTACGCCAAAATATTTTCAGTTTTGCAAACATACAAATGTTTTGACATAAATATGCTCAATTTAATCAGTGGGCCATAGACACATTTGTTACAAAATTGTTTACAACACTCGTCCAAAATACTATTCTCATTCTTTAATACAACCATTTCAATACAACTTTCATGCTGGACATTTACATTCGGTACATTGTGTATATTTCTTGGTAAGTTGTCATCGTTATGTTTATTCTTTTTTGTCTCCATGTCAGAATCGAAACCCTGTTTTGTGAATATTGTATGAAGGTACCTCTCTTTTGTACTGTTCTAGTATATACTGGATCTCCTAATGTCATCTGAGCATTCTCCATCTCATTATAATCATTAACATTTGACAGACTGACAGCTTCTTTATAGGTTACCTCTGGATTGTTTACACTGACAACACTGTTAGCAATATCATTGGTAAATACATTGATAATATCTTCTTTCCCTTCAATGTTACTTGGTACTGCTTTCAATCAATGCTTGTTGTGTAGCAGTAGGATCATTATCAAATTCCGTCTTACTTTGTTCTGTGGATCCTGGACTTATTGTCTGAGTATAATCTAGATTACTTTTAATGACACCAAGGAAAAAGGAAGTAGCTTTTAGGTGATATAAACAAGAAAATAACCCATCACTTACCAAATTTGAGGGCTCCGACGAGTGAATACCTTGTCGCAGTCCTTAACTTTAAGTGATGGGTTATTTTCCCTATCCTTTCTTATTTATATCGCCTAGATTACTTTTAATCGTGTGTATTTTCCCAATTGTAATTCAAAAATCTGTCAACTTTTTCACGCGCGATAAATTGTATTGCACTTTGTTCTTCAAGTTTATTTGATTGTGAGATTTAGGTGGTACAATTTCTGTATTACTTTCACTGTATTGGGATTTAATTTCAAGCGATTGTGAGTAAAGTCCTAGTAGAAGAGTTTTTAAATCAAATTCACTTCCAAGTGGATCAACTATTGTCTGTAAACTATTATCGCTCAATGGTGAGAACCCTAAGAATGGGGGTGAAAATTCTTGTACATGTGTTGGGGTGCCATTGGTGGGTAGAGTATCTCCTGCTCCCCAAGAACTAGGCTTTCATGAGCATTGCCTTCCACCCCACTATCATTCATGATCATTCAGAAGGAAAATGAAATTTGGAAGCAAAAAGAAAATAGACGATTTTCTGTTATATTAATATATTCTACACAAAATCAACATGTATTTCCAGGTTCAAAACTCTGTACCAACATCATACATCAGGGGTGAATTATTTTTAACTGAGATTTACAGAAAAAACATAGTTCAGTACTATGTGGAAATATACAAACAAAAATTTAAGCTTATTCGAAAAATTATAACGTATTATTTCGTTCACCTCCACTATATTATTTTAGATGAAAATTAGATTAAATGTTGGCAAATTTGTCCAAAGTATTCATGGTGAACGATATAAGAACATGGCTGGCTCTTGCATCAAAGTTGGTAGTAGTGGAATCCTCATATGTGTTATAGGTGGCCACGTCTGCTATAGCTTAACTCAGTCAGCTGTAAATTTCCTTGTAGTAGCATATGCATCATAATAACAAACACCAAATTCCATTTAGTCGCTGTTTTGCTTATTTTTTTATGCCCATGAAATGTCGGACTATAAGGAAAAACTGTCTAGCATCACCATGTGTTAATTTTGTACATCATTGCATCGATTTTGTATGGTGCGTTTGCCTTATTAAATGTTTTGCAGTTATTGGCAGAAAATAGGTTATCTCTTCTTCAGTTACACAGTCACCTTTTTTCTTTTAAATATGTTATAGAAACCATCTACTTCTTTGTTCTTGAAATAACTTTAATTCAGTTCAGTATTTGTTACAACGCCTCCCGCCAACACCAGCCAAACTAAACACAAACAGTTTTTTGTAAGTTGCGCAATTCTTAGTGGAATTTGTGATTACTTAGTTCATTCAAACAATGCAGCCATCTTAACAACCAACACCAAACAAAAATCAAATGAAACTAACTTTAAGGAGTCTATATGAGCCTGCTGGGAAACATATAGCAATTAATAATTCTGTTACATCTGACTCTACAGTATTGTTACAAATATTCATTAAATGAATACTTAAAGTAGCTTATGCTTAATGGTCTTGTGATGTTGTTAATTTTCATTTTTATCTGTCGGACCACCATGAACTCTTTGTATTCCGTGTTGTTATTGAAAACTGGTAGTTTGTAACTTTATGGTTAACTACAGTAGGTCAAAAGTAGTTCGATTAATAGTATTTCCCACAACCATGATACAATTTCATTCCATTCTTATTTCATTACGCAATGCTAGCCGGTTATGATGAAAAAAGAATTAAATTCCAACCTGTTAATTTTTTTATTGATTAACATCCTGCTTGTGAAATTGATTCTCTCATCTCTGCTGATTTATCTGCTACTTTTAAGTCATTGATTTATAGTTTATTCCGGTCAGAATATGGTTCATGCTTGATATTTTATATGTAAAATTAAATGGGTTCTTCTACCTTATTTCCCATTTTATTTTTAATTCACATTGCATAGTTGTCAATTTTTCACATTTGATCAATTTTGTTACGCATTGACATATGTAAGGAAATAACAGTTGATCGGAAATCATTGGTTGGTCATATGGATGACTGGCTAGCTATTCATTTTCTAGAATCTATCAATATTATTGAAACACCATTTTCGCCTATTTTTCACTAAAAACTTAATTACAGCCATCATACCAATAATCTTATAAAAGCAAAAGTTTGTGTGTGTGTTTGTATATTGTGTGTTTCAGTGTCTTAATGGCTAACGATTTGAACAAAATTTTATATGAAGTTAGCATGTAGCCCGGATTGTTTAGGAGCAGGAAGTGGAAATCTGTTCGTAACCTTAAAACTTCTTAACATTGTATCTACTTACTTTCGGTAAGTTCACAATGATACGTCTTTGGTTGTGAATGTGGAATTAGTATGACGCCTCTAGTATTTCACTGTAATACTGTTAAAAAAAAAGGGGGGGGGGGGTCATATTTTATGAGAATCAAAGCTTGAAAGAAAAAAGTTGTAAAATGCTGATTGTATGCCAATAAAAAAAACATTAAATTAATAGTGGTCAAATGGAATGCGTGTTGAGTCATCATTATGTCCAAGAGGTCATGAGTTTGATTCCAACTTGCTGTGTGTTTTTCTTTTTTTTTCTGTGCGTATTATTTCTTGCTAATGTTAACTATTTGGAAGATTAAACATTTGTTTTTACAAAAATACATCTAAATTCATAATCATTTTTCTTCGGTGGCTGGAGGCAATTTTGATAAAGCTTAGTGCAAATATTTCTCATTATGTGACTAAAAATTCTTTTTGATAGGGTGTGACCTTCAATTACCTTCCAGAAACGGCTTGGGTGATTTAGCAGAGTAACAGGCATTGACAAAAAAACAAATATTTGGGGGTAATAAATGTTTAAGCAGACAGTTGGATAGGAAATTTTTCATATACATTGAACTCTGTTCACATTTAGAGAACCTAAAATAAAAGATTACATTTACATTTTCCCAGCATGTTGAAAAAAAAGTTCCTATAATGCCATCTGTTGACAGATTACAATGCTAAAAATATGAGTAATAGAAAGTGACATATGAAAATTGAAACTTTTTTAAAAAGAAAAAATATAATTAGTTGCCCACATTGTCAACAAGTAATATCAGATCCAGTAAATAGATAACAAGATCTGCACAGAGGTTCTCGAATCCATAAAAGATTCAGAATAAAAGGTTAATAATTAAACAAAAACTCTGACTGCATGAATGATAGTAAATGTTTAAAAACTTTAAATCACTATTAAATTAATGCTTTATTTTTTGTGGTTTATTGAAACATTGAAATCAAACAAGTCCTATAATGAAATCCACAATGCAGTAATTGTAACATTAAGTTTAATAAATCAATGTGGTTCCATCTATAGAACCAAGATAATACTGTTGTCATCGAGTTGTAGTATGTACAGTACTTAGCCCGGGCATACTGAATACTGTCAGTGTTAAGATACACAAATTAAAAAATGAGGACTGAAATTATTACTCTTGCTAGTACTAACATTTATATTAAATTCAGACATTTCTGTATCACCTTTTTACATTACTATGATTATTTCTCCCATCATTAATATTTACATCACTAATTACTTCATTAATGAAACTAAGGAAAATGGAAGTGGCTTCTAGGCAATATAAATAATGAAGGAAAGGAAAATTAAACCACCACATACCAAAGTTGATGGCTTTGATAAAAGAAAACACTTGGGCAGACAAACAAAACCACAATATTTCGGCAACTGCCTTCTTCAGTAGACATGTGACATGTCATTGGGTGACGTTCTGTGTGTGCACACGTACGGAGCATAATGGCCCATTTATCTACTACTGAAGAAGGCAGTTGCCGAAATAGTGTGTATTTGTTTGTCTGCCTAAGTGTTTTCTCTCATTGCAGCCGTCAACTTTAGTATGTGGTGAGTTAATTTTCCTTTCCTTCATTATTTAATTACTTCATTAGATACACATATACTAGGACTGCAGTCATATACTAAGTTTGCTGTCCTTTCATGATTTATTATCCATAACATAGTCAATCAAATTAAATATATACTTGCCTGGTCTAATAGGGATTGATTTAGCTGTACCAGGTGTGTAAATATGAAACCAGAATTTTTTCATAGAAAATACACCTTTATCGTGTAAAAATGGTACAAAGTACCTTATTTGAAGTATTGCCTATTGTTAGATATACATTTTTCCTATCTCTATGGAAATTTATGAATTCCACGCCAATTTTTTTTTTTTTTTTTCTCTTTTGACGCCACACAGTCATTGAGCCATTTTTGTACATTTTCATATGAAGTGAAGTGCTGCTCAGCGAGTGCGTGTCCCATCAATGTAAAGAGAGAGTTATCGGATGGAGCTTAGTCAGGCGAGTAAGCCTCATGCATCAGTATCTCCCAACTAAGTGATTCAGTCATTTCTTTGACCGGTTTTGCTGTATGTGATGGTAAGTTGTCATGAAGCAAAATCACTTTGTGTTGCCTTTTCCAGTATTCTGGCCGTTTTTCCTGCAATGCTTGATTCAAATTGATCATTTTATGTTGATAAAGTTCAGTATTGACAGTTTCACCAGGTTTTAGATCACACCATTTTGATCTCGCCAAACACAGAGCGATTTGGCCTTGACGTTGATGTTGATGGTTCAGCTGGAGTTACCCATGATCTTTCACGTGTAGGGTTCTCGAAATATATCCAGTTTTCATCACCTGTCACAATTCGATGGAGAAATGACTTTCTTTTATCCCTGGCGAGCAGCATTTCACAGGCGGTTTTTCATTTTTCTTGCTGTCAGTCAGTCAGTTCATGTGGAACCCATTTTCCTATCTTCTGGATCTTTTCCATCACTTTTAAATGTGTTGAGACAGCTTCCCATGTTACATTTAATTGGTCTGTGAGTTGTTCTTGCATTTGGACAACATCCTCTTCCAACAATGCTTGAAACTCGTTTGAACAGTCGCCGAGTGCAGTAGTGTATTTTGTTGTTGTATTTTATCTGTAGTGGTGTGGGGATTTGATTAGCGTAATCTCTGAGTGTTTACATTTTGTTGACAGTACTCGTTAGTAGCGTTTGAACAGTCGCCGAGTGCATTAGCGTATTTTGTTTTTATATTTTATCTGTAGTGGGTGTAGATTAGGTTAGTGCAATCTCCGAGTGTATATATTTTGTAGGAAGTACAGGTTATTTCGAGTTTCTGTTCCTTTTTTCTGTCCTTTTTTTTTCCTTTCTTTTTTGTGTTTTTCAAAAGCAGTATGTCTAGGGACTGTGATTGCTGTGTGCAGACGCGAGCTGATGTGGCTGATCTGCGCGCACAACTTGCAGCTATGTTAGCGAAAATTACACAGCTGGAAGCTGCCGTAAAAGGCTGCAGCAGATGTGATGTTGGGGAAACTGATGTAGCCATGCCGATCACAGATTCTTCCATATCGACCGTCATACCTGCAACCCAGGCTGAAGTGTTGGATGCTGTGCCGCGGTCGCCTGTCGGTGACTGGCGTATGGCTTCTAGACTTCGAAGCCGCACACAGGGGCAGTCGAACAGGCTTAAAAGCCAAGACGCTGAACTTGTTCGTCTGTCTAACCAGTTTTATGTATTGTCGGAGGCTGACTCAGTCCCACAATCGTCATCCTGCGAGTTGACGGCCCCCCAGCCCGCCAGGTCTGAACAAATGCAGAAGGGCATTCTGGTAGTTGGGAGCTCTAATGTTAGGCGGTTATTAGAGCCTCTTAGGAAAATGGCGGATTCCTCGGGGAAGAAATCCAACGTCCATTCAGTGTGTATTCCGGGTGGCCTGATCCGAGATATGGAACAGGCCATCCCGGATCCCATAGAAGGGATAGGGTGTAGCCAACTACAGATTGTGGCTCATGTCGGCACCAATGATGCTTGTCACCTTGGGTCGGAGGTTATCCTCTCTTCCTTCCGGCGACTGGCTGAAAGGGTGAACTCTGTGGCCAGTGACTGCAAGATATCGGCAGAGCTAACCATCTGTAGCATCGTAGACAGAGTTGATTGTGGACCTATGTTTCAGAGCCGTATTGAGGGGCTGAACCAGAGACTACGACGTTTCTGTGATGACATTGGCTGCAGATTTCTCAATCTTCGCCGTAGGGTCGAGTCTTGTAGGGTTCCCCTTAATAGGTGAGGTGTGCACAACACACGTGAATTGGCTACATGGGTGGCAGGGGCCATGTGGAATGCACTGGGTGGTTTTTTAGGCTGAGGGAGGAAGACCCGAAACACGAAATTCAGTTACGGGCAACCCAATCAGATGCAACACCGGAATGTAGGAGCAACGTAAAAGAATCTCGACAATTAAAAGTTCTCGTAATTAACTGTAGAAGCATTTGTAACAAACAACCGGAACTTGAAAGTGTTATTTGTAGTACAGAAGCGGATATCGTTATCGGTACAGAAAGTTGGTTGAAACCGGAAATAAAATCCGCCAAAACTTTTAAAGATAGCATGAACGTTTTTTGTAAAGACAGATTACATTCTCATGGAGGTGGGGTATTTATAGCTGTGAGTAAATTTCTCCCATGTATTGAAATAGACGTCGATACGATTTGTGAAATCATATGGATTAAACTCAACGTTGCTGGGTCAAAACTCATCATAGGCGCCTTCTACCGTCCACCCGATTCCGACATAGCTATCGTCGAGGAGTTAAGAAATAATGTAAATAGTATAGCTAGCCGTTTTAAGGATCATGCTATGATTCTAGGAGGCGACTTCAATCTGCCTTATATTGACTGGCATAATTACCTTCACATCACAGGTAACAGGGATAAGGCAGCTTCTGAAGTAATTCTCGAGTTGTTGTCAGATAATCATCTCGAGCAGCTAGTTAATGAACCTACGCGGTGTCATAATGGTAGCGAAAACATTTTAGACTTGCTGGTTACCAACAGGCCAGAATTATTCACCAACATTTCAACGGCCACAGGAATAAGCGATCACAAAGCGGTAATTGCGACTATCGAATTAATGACCAAGCGAAAAAGGAAAAAAGGGCGGATTGTATACAGATTCAGTAAGGCCTCAAAGGAGTGTTTTAGAACCTACCTGAGGAATAACTTCAAGTCAACAAAGGACACCGTTGAAGAGATGTGGCATCGTTTTATACATATAGTCAGGGAAGGCATGGAAATACATATACCAAAGCGGACAATAAAGGTGGAGGATGATCCACCATGGTACACATGCGAATTCAAAAGATTACTCAAAAAACAAAGGAAAATACACGCACGCTCAAGAAGGAAGGGGTATCGCAGCGATTTAGAAACCTTAGCTGATTTAAGAGGACGTATTAAGAATGTAATGCGCGAGGCCTTTAACGATTTTCACTCCAACTCTCTCGTTAAGAGTCTCACAGAAAACCCAAAGAAATTTTGGTCGTATGTACGAAAAGTTAATTGTAACAACAGCAATATTCCAGCACTAATTCGTGAAGGTTCCGAGGTTAATGAAAGCCACGATAAAGCTAACGTACTAAATACTGTATTCAAAAATTCATTTACAAATGAGCATAAGGATACTATTCCCGTTTTCCCACGCCGTGGCGAGTCAGTGATGGAATCATTACGAATAGATACTGCAGGTATCATTAAGCAATTAGAGCTCCTGAAGGGGGCGAAAGCACCAGGCCCGGATGGAATTCCAGTAAGAGTATTGTCAGAGTATGTGGCGGAAATTGGGCCATTTCTGTCTGATATATTCAGTAAATCATTAGAAGAGCAAAAAGTACCTTCAGACTGGAAAATCGCGCAAGTAACTCTGATTTTCAAAAAAGGTGATCAAAGTGATCCTGGAAACCATCGTCTCATATCTATAACATCTGTTTGTAGTAGAGTTATGGAGCATATTATATGCTCGAACATTATGAATTTTCTAGATGATAATAATTTGCTTACAACAAATCAACACGGATTTCGGAAGAAAATATCATGCGAAACACAACTGGCCCTATTTACACACGACGTAATTAAAGTTATTGATGCAGTTTCACAAGTAGATGCAATTTTTTTAGATTTCCAGAAAGTCTTTGACTCTGTGCTACACAACCGCCTTTTAGCGAAGCTTCGAGCGTACGGTATATCGGATCAGCTTTGTGACTGGATAAAGGATTTTCTAACTGGTCGGTCACAGTATGTTGTCGTTGGAGGAGAAAGTTCTTCTAATCTAGATGTTACATTGGGTGTACCTCAAGGAAGTGTAATAGGACCACTTCTTTTCTTAATTTTTATAAACGATCTCGGAGACAAAGTGAAAAGCATTTTTAGATTGTTTGCTGATGATGTGGTTGTTTATAGGGAAGTAAGAAATTTGGCCGATTGCTTAGAAATTCAGCGCGATCTGGATGTTATTTTGGCTTGGTGCACTGAGTGGCAACTTACTCTAAATTGTAAAAAGTGTAAGACAATGAGCATAACTAACAAAAAGAATCCAATTGTTCAGAAATACGAGTTAAACAATACAGTGATTGATATGGTCGATTCTATGAAATATTTGGGAGTAACAGTACAAAGGAACATGAAATGGGACATACACATTAATTCGTTAGTAGATAGAGCAAATTCTAGGCTGCAATTCATAGGTCGAATCTTGAAAAATTGTAATGAACAAACAAAGGAGATTGCCTACAAATCTCTTGTGCGTCCACATTTGGATTATTGTTGTGCCATTTGGTACCTGTTTCGTAAGGGGTTGATCGAAAGTATAGAGAAAGTACAGAGAAGAGCCGCTCGGTTCGTGACCGCTTGCTACAGTCCTTATGAAAGCGTCACAGAACTGATTAGTAGACTAGGTTGGGAGTCTCTGGTAGATAGACGACACACGTTTCGTTTAAATTTATTGGTAAACATGCGTACTCCCACTTTCACTTTTGAGTTTAGTGAAATACTTCTTCCACCAACCTATTTGAGTCGGAAGGACAGGAAAGATAAAATTAGAGAAATAAGGTGCCGGACTGATTCTTATATGAATTCTTTTTTCCCTCGTACCATTAGGGATTGGAATGCATAGCAAAGAGATTAGCTTTGGTGCTGAGCACCCTTTGCCACCCACAATTTTGTGAATTGCAGAGTATATATGTGGATGTAGATGTCGTCAACTTCTTTGGAGGTCTTCCACTGTCTTCACTTCTCACGTCAAAATCGCCATTTTTGAATTTTTTTAAACCACTCAAAACACTGTGATTTACCAAGAGGACGCTCACCGTAAGCTTCGACAAGCATTTGATGCCATTCTGCAGCAGCTTTCTTTAAATGGTAACACAAAAACAATGATGTCCGCAAATTGTAGTTTCGAGGCTCAAAACTCAAAATGTTCAACATTATTGAAAACTACTGTCATATGAAACTTGTTTTGTTGTGGGTTAAAAATGGCTGTCGGATGTCAAAGAAAGAAAATGGGGACAATGATGCTATCTGATGGTAACTGCATTGATAGCTAGAGCCATCTATTGGCAAATTCCGGTTTCGTATTTACACACCTGGTATACAATTAAATTGCTGATTAATAACTGAAATTTTTTTACGACCCACTGATTAATACATACCCAGAAAATATAGAATTTTTAATTGGTTTTCACAACTTCAAAGCTTGCGGTCCAAGATAAAATTTGATGTACATGTTGTGACATTAAGACACGTATATTTTGTGAATATTCTGCCATAACTTATAAACAGCTGAATTGATTTTGACAAGATTTAAAACTGTGGGTTTCCATAAAGAACATTGGAAATAAAAATGGGTGGGGCTGAAGGGGGAGAGGGATTGGACTTCTGTAAAAGAAATGTAGACAGTATTTTTTTCTTTGATTAAAAGTATGCCCGAGTTCCATGGATATCGGATAAAACCTTGGGTATATATAAAAAAACATTGCCAAAAATTAAGTAGGTGTAAAAGGGTATGTAGTTTGATTTTTGTAAAACTAATGTGTACAGTATTTTTCTGTTTGATTTAAAATAGGCCAGTGCAAAGTTCCATTGAAATTGGATAAGAACTGTAGGTTTGTTTGAAGAACATGTGCAAAAAAAAGTAAGAGGTCCGATTTTGTAAACAGAATGTAGACAATGTTTTAAGGGATACATGGTCAGTGTTCCATCAAAATCTGATAAAAACTGTGGATTTCTATAAAGAATATTGAAGGCTGGGGTAAAGGGCTTGGGCTTTGACAAACCGTATATAGACAGCAATTTTATGTTTGTTTTAAAGTATATGTATGGAAAGTTTCTTCAAAATCGAGTAGAAACTTTAGATTTTGTTATAAAAATATTGACAAAAATTAAGGGTTTTTTGCAAATCAAATGTTGACAATATTTTTCTCTTTGTTTCAAAGTATAGGCCTATGTGTGCAAAGTTCAATCTAAATTTTATAAAAAATGATGGGTTTGTAGAAAAATTAAGTGGTGTAAAGGGAGCGGGGGGAGGGGGGGGGTTTAATCTTTTTGGTCATAAACCTTCTAATTTGCATCACATGTGTTTGTATTTTTTGTGCTCGTCTTTCCCAGTCGCCATCATCTGTGATAGGTGTCTATAATTCCTTAATTATAGATATATATGTATACTAGCATTTGCTCTCTGCTTTGTGCATGTGTGTTTTTGTATGTGTAAGAATTCTTTACTGATTTTATTGTATTACCAAATATTGACAAAGGCAGGCATAATTTGCACATGTCTTCTGAAAACTTTGCTCTGTTTTACTTAAAACCTTAGGTTTGGTTTTCATACCGATGTCAGTGTTTTATTTCATTCATGTTTTAATGTAAAACAATTTATGAAATAGTAGAAAAGCTATATGAAAAATTAACTGTGCTAATTCATAGAGGTAATTATTGTGCGAAGTAAAAAAAAAAATTGTCTAGAAAGGGTTTTATTTTTGTTGTGTAAGTAAGTGAAGCAATGTTTAAGAGAAATAAGATGTTACTTTTACCTTACTTTGTAGCTTGGGCCACTGTAATGCCTCTGTTTGCCATTTTTAAATGCTGATACGGAGAACTGCACGAAAAGTGTGGTACCACAGATTTATGTCGAAATTGTAGTTACCTGTGACTTTGTTCTCTTGAAAGTATGTTATAGGATAAGAGTTTTCTTTATTAATAATAATGGTAATAAATATTTCAGTGCAATAATAAAAATTTATTTACATCCTGTAACAAATAAATTCAATAATGGGCAGCACTATCATAACCGTTGCGCCAAAATCTGATGATGAATTCTTATGCAACTCCAAAAGACAAATCAAAAGTAAAGGATAAAATGTTTTGATATCTTGCGCAGTTCTCAAGATATTGAATGTCTAAAATCAGTTACAGGTATAGTTCCTTGTGGTTTTGGTGACATTTTCTTCTGGTCCAGGCTGTATTTTATCCTAATTATAACGACTAGGAAGAAAACAAAAGACCTATTGTGCAAGTCCAGTTTGAGGTTCCTGGTGGATTTGGTGAACTTTTTTCTGGTGCAGGCAACATCTTAATCTGACTACCTTAATTTGGAGATACAATATCTTAAGAACTAAGTGAGATTATCTGGTGTTGTAATAGACATATAGTTTTATTAAAAGGGAATTAGAATATTTTATTGGAAGTCATTTCAGTAGTGAGCTGAGCACAATATTGTTTGTCAGGAATGTGTTGAGATGCTGACACGATCGATATTACTGGTTGGAACTGACTCTTCGACATCGATAAAGTTCATCTCCAAGGTAACAACGCATTATTAGTGCATACTGTGGGCTGTCATCGACGAGTATATAGCTCATATTTGGAGGTAACTAGTATGGGTTTCTAACAGTAAAACGGACTCTCTTCAGTGAAGTCTGTTCAACCATGTAGGCTCTGCAAGATCATGGGCCCAGGGTATCATCAGCCATTTAGTTTTCCATCCAAGCATACAACAATCAGTCTACGAATTATTACTCAGTTGGATGCAATGAGCATCTCATCTAGGCTCTGTTGGGAGGATCCCTGCTGTATGTTCAAGGCTTTCAGTGACAATTAAATGAGACCTTATAACTATTGGACACCTGTTATCATTCTTATTATGATAGAATCTCAGCTTGTCATCTAATACATATCAGCCTTTCCTTCTCCTGGTTGCTGAACCTAATAATTGGCTGGTGTCATATTACATCTTATCAATTAGCCCACAAGATGCAAGAGCTCTCGATCAAGACCATCAAGATAGATAAGATTCCTGCAGCTGCAAGAATGCCACAAGGTTAGTCAAACTCTCCTCTATAGGCCACCATAGTAAAATTCCACAACGAACCCAAATCTACCCCTCGGCTACCCTGTCAGTCCTGTCAGGCAGATAGGACTCTTACAAGATATCAAGAAATGTTATTTTTTACTTGTCTTGTTGAATTACCGAAGAATCAATCATCAAATTTGGCTTTGATGAAATTTTTCTTCTGGTCCAGGCCGCACTTCGACTTAACAATCTCACTTTTGAGGTAATATATCTTGAGAATCAAGCGAGATATTAAAAAAAAAAAAATTATTTCTCACTCTCCATTTGTCTCGTTGAGTTATAAAAGAATCTTTCATCAAATTGAATTGCCACAGTTATCGTAGATTCCCCCAATAACGTTTAAGCTTTGAAATATAATATTTTTTGCTGTTAGGATATTTGTTTTATTTTGACAGTATGTTGATTCGATCAGTTACTTGTGCTTTAAATTTTTTTTTTTACATGGATTATCACTAATCTTATACGGTATCCCACATTAGGAATTGTTTTTAATTACCTTCCATTTCAAATCGCTGTACTACTGGTGCTATTTATTATTTCACCCACATTTAAGTAATTTGAAAGTGTCAATATTTGATTACAAAACAGTTATGTATTAATGCACATGTGACTGAAGCTATGATTTCCCAGTGGTAATATTTTAAGAGGTTGTGGTTCGGTTAAAATGCAGCCTGGATCAGAATGATGACTGATACGCTTTGTTAAAACATAAGGGACGATGGATTTAGCTTTATAATTTATGTGGTATAGCGTTAGTTTATCAATTATGTTTAGTTTCATTTGATTTAATTATCTGATAACATTATTTCAGTCGCATATAAGTGCTTCCAGTGGGCCAAGTTTCGATGACGAAACTGTGAATGTATTAATGAGCATGTGACAGAAGCTATGGTTTTTTGAACAGAAACATTAGCCATAAATGTGGTTAGGTTGAATTGCAATTTTATTGGTTCCATGTCGTTGTCATCATTAACTCAACATCATGTAAGATAAAGCTAAAATCTTATTTTTCATATATGTTATATCATACGAATAAAACCCTTTCTGATAGCATTTTTATTTTTTTTACTTTGCACAGTAATTAATAAAAACTAGTGATCACCCAGTGGCCGAAATTCGACAATAATTCATTAGGTTATTTAGTTTCTTTTGTAAAAGAGTACTAATCATTGCATATATTTGTTTGAATTTGTCCTATTGCGTTTGCTGCGAGCATAGCTATATTCTGTATACACTGACATCATTGGCTGTGAGCATGTACCAATACGTCAATAGCTTATGTTGTTTCCCTTAATACCTATAAAATTAAAAATTTAATGCAACAATTGAAAAACCACAATTAACAGCTCTTATTAGTATTTATTTTTTAATACAGTTCTTTGTCAATTTTATCAATTGGATCAAATAAACATACAATTTTCTTTATTTGGATTTTCAACTCTGACAAGACCTTTCATTGCAGTGAATGTCTGAACAAAAGGATTAATGCATTGCAGCTCAAGAAAGATCTTGCACATTATATTGTTATTGCATGTTTGATAGCAGTAGTGGAATTTTTAGCTTCTGAACTAACGCAAATGATAATCATATTTACGAATACATGAGATCGAAGTTTCTCTCAGTGTTGTGAATTAATATAGTCTTGTCGGGTGACTAGCCGAGTGAGCAGAGTGTTTTAAAACGATATTTTGACTATCGGAATCTCTGTCATCATCTTCACTATCATTTTGAATTTCACGCAAACAGGTATTCCTTCTTCTTTTTCTCTCTCACTGACCTGTCACTGTTCCATGCCAAGGCTTAGTGAAAGTAGGTGGGAGGAACTGAATGTACAAAAAAAAAAAAAAAAAAAAGTAATGAAATTACTGAAATTCAAAAATCAAAAGGCTCATAACCAAAGTTTAACCTTTTAAATACTAAAATGTACTCATTTTTTTAACTACCAATTCTTAGTGTCTTGCAGCATTGCTAATTCCTTTTCGAAATTTTCCTTTTATAAGTTCAAGAATTAATATCTACTTTATATGACTATTTTGTTTGACCGTAGACCGTAGTATCTCAATGCTGGGAATACACATCAGATAGTTGGCTCCAATCCAGTTTCACGCATATTTATTTTTTATTTAATAATGTATTTGTAACACATATATTAACATTACTTATTATATATATTCTTTATCGTTTGACCAAAGACCACAGACGTTGGCAGAATCACTAAGCATCATTGCCATTAAAAAACAATTGAACATAAACAAAAAATGTTTAATTTAACTTATTTGTAATATTTATTATATATGAATTTAAGTTTTCCGCACTTCTCTGTATAAACTTTAACTACGCAAAATCTCACACTCCTCCATGCACGAGTTATTCTTAAAAAGGGATCCGAAGTTTTTGCTTCATGTATTAATATATAGATAACAGTTGATTCTACTGACTGTGGTTTGAACAGCATCCAAGACTTGTATTTGCACATTATAGCAAATTATATTAATCATGTAAAGTCCATCGAAATGCAAGAAATACATATTATTACATTTTGATATTTATGGTAACTATTTCTCAGGCACCTTTCTTTCAGAAAAGAACTGAATTTCATATCCATAATGATATGTAAGGAAGAAATATCGATGTATTAACATTTTTTATTGTACAGCATTTCGGAAGACATATTGTACCAGAGAAAAACTGTTAAACTGTCTTCTACTGTGTACCACATTAGTACTCTAACACAATTCGCATGGTACTTTACCTGTTAATTTGTCAAGTCAACATTTATTGATCCACATATTATTCCATTTATTTTAATTACTGCAGTCCAGAAAACTGAACAACCAAAGTAAAAAAAAAAAACTGAATCTTAAAGTAAGTTGTGTGACCTTTTGTTAGATTTTTGCAAAAGTAGTGACAGTCTGAAATACATAACGATCAGTGCTCCTTAATTTTATGCATAAAAATGTTTTATAATTACTTGCTCCATACCTTAGTACATATAGGTCATTAGCTATTTCTGCAGATTTTAATTTGGGCTACTAGCTATTTTCTAAAAATATGAAAACTCCATCAAAATTGCTGCGGTAGAGAGACATAGTTTGCTTACAGATTTATAAAAGTTTAGATATGAACTCATTAATACATTGATTTCAGCTTTAGTTACCAAACTGTCAGCATTATGACTGTATCCATTTTCAGCAGGTAGACCCACCTGGTCAGTACAATCATCATCACAAAAGTTGTTATATATATTGCTGTATAATTCTTTACCTGCGTCACTTTTGACTCTACATTTGTATTTACCCGACTCACACTTGTATCCATTACCTTAGGTTCACTTGACACTTCGACATCCTTACTGTCTAATAAACTAATGTCTACATCACAAGAATTTTTAATTGTTGAATTACTAGTGTGAACATTCCACTCATTTCTATAAATATTATTTATTAACCTCAGTTATATTTCTCCTCAAATATTAACTACATAACGAATTAAACCAACTACGATATCACAAATATTATAAGTTCTCAAAATCGAGCATTCTGGTAGCTCAGTGGCTAAGGTGCTTGCTTTCAAAATATTCACTGCTCCTGGCCCGGGCACGAATCCCGGCATGCACAGAAATTTTGAGAGTTGTGCCAGGACGCTCCGTGGTTTGGATTCCACGTTAAACTGTAGGTCCCAGAGGAAAGGAACTGGCCGTCCTACCTCTGACACAATGGCTTAGTGTGCCTCCTTCGGGAGGATCCAACCAACCTTCGGGTTGTGGACTAATTTAAGTTTTTATCTCAAAATCATAACAATATGGTTCTTACTCCACATTGAAAAATGTATCACATAAATCATCAGTATTATTACTGGTTTTTGGATCTTCACTATTTTGTACTGATCAAAGTCATCATCATTACCGCATTAAAATTAATTTTCACTTTCCGTGATTCTAATTTAAAATAATCTGTAAGTACAATCTCTGATAAGACCCCCCTCCCCCCCCAAAAAAAAAATTAATTTAGTCATTAATCTTGCCAGACTTTTCAGAGCATTTATTATTATTATTATTATTAATCATTATTACCCTTGAGGACAGTGTTTAAACTCAAATTATTCATGATTATTCACTTTTTGTGTGTATTTGTCCTCTTCCTCTTCTCTTCCCAAAACCTCTTCATACGTTCACTGGGTTCCTGTTTCTTTTGTTCAGTCCATTTTGTTCCTATTTTCTTCTGTATTTTAAATTTTGTGTTCATAATTTTGTTCCTGAATTGTCCCCTTTCGTGTGTCATTTCCCTGCTGATCCCTGCATGATTCAAGTCCTCTTCTATTTCCTGGAACCAATTGGTTTTCCTGAGCGAACCATTTACTACATCAAAGATCCTCTTTGTGAGTCTAGTGTTGCTCATTCTCTGTAAATGCCCATAGAATTGTAATCTGTGTCTTGTGATCATGTCTGTCAATCTATCTGTATGTTCGTATAGTTCTTTCATTGGTCTTTTCATCCATATGCTGTCTTTATATATTGCTTCAAAAAAATTTCTAAGGATTTTGCGCTCAACTTGTCCCGCTTCTGTGATGCCTGAAGCCCCAATCGTGGTTGTTTCTGTTTCATATAATGCTTCTGGCAGTACCACTCTATTGTAATGTCTGAGTTTGGCCTGCCTTGATATATTTCTTTTGTTATAATATAAGTTATTTTTCTAAATCATTAGGAAGGTATGGGAATTAAAACCATCACTGACCATAAATAAGGGTAAGAGAGCCAAGATGAACACACTTTACATTATTTCGGTATAAACCTTAATCATGTTAGAGGTGAGCCATATGTCTAGGGGATCTGATGTGTATGTATTGAGATCTAACACTTCATTGAAGCCAGAAATGAACAAAATGTAAAGGGTGGGGACGGCAAATAATGTCACAATATTGTCTTGTGGAACATTCTCTGAACCATCAATCTTAGATCATAAATGCCTGTATTCATTCTGATGGATGAGGTTCTACATCTATAATTAAGTTTTCTTTATAAACTTAAAATCAGATTCTGCATAAACAATTACATCATCTGAATTACGAAAACGCACATTTTTTAGCTTTCCCATTTGCATTTTACAGTGCAGTATTTGATTTAACTTTTGGGTTATAGCCTTCCAACAACTGGTATTTAAGCATTATTCTTCTATACAATTGTTAATTGCATTTGATTTTGAGTTTAATTCTTCTATCAGTTCATCAGTAAATTTAGTATAATCATCAACTATTCCATTAATGATCTGGTCTCTAACAGTTCTACTTCTCAAAGGCACTCAAATGCTCTAGTATAAATACTATTTACTTTACTTTTAAGCTTAGAAAGAGTGAAACTGTTTAGTTCCTGAATATATTTAATTTGGCCTGATATTCATTACATACATCAGTAAGTATAGTGGTAACACTTGGGCATGGAGTCAAATCACCATTTGTCCATGAAGGTGTTGGTTTTCTGAAATCACTCTATCTGGATGCCAAGGCTGACTTACTTCCAATTCTTAGCCCGCAGTCCTCTACCGCCTTGAATGACCATGACATCGACAAAGCACAAAGCCATAAGAAAATAAAATAAAATGGTGGCTTCGGTCTTAATCATATATAAGTAACGATCGGGGAGGAAGAACTGCCATGAAATGATATTTATATGGAAGATAAAGATAAATTACACCCAACACTCACCAAAGTTGAAGGGAGGAGAGCAGCAGCAACAAAAAAATAACAATATTTTGGGCAAAGTTTTTTGTCAAAAACACAGAAACCACCTTTCGGATCTTTCTCTTGTAACAGACCATGTTGCAAAATGTGCAGTATGCATCCACCTACCACAACCTATTCCAACCCTACTACTGGTGAAACCTATCCCATCATAGGCTATGCTGTCTGCACCACCTCCCATCTCATATACCAGTTCACCTGCCTCCGCTGCCAAAGTTCTTACATCGGCCTCACCTCCAACGTATTATCCATCAGAATGAATGGTCAGAGACAACAGTGTACTCCCAAACTCGAGACCTCCCTATTGCTCGCTATGCCAAATCATGAATTCAATAAATGCTCCACAGTCAGATCCAACAAAGTACTTCCCAACACCACTTCCCAATCTGAACTCCACAGGTGGGAACTGGCTACCAGCACGTTCTGGACACCAGTCACCCTCCCCCACCCCCCCTCATCCCTGGGACTCAACCTCATATAACACCTTACTTCTTGACTCTGTTATACCCAACACTGGCCAAAATAATTAATTTTTATGTAGCTACAGATCTTGTTTTTTTTTTTTTAAATATTTATTTATATTTTTTAAAAAAAATTTAGCTAATATTTTTCTTCTTTCAAAGGTCACATTTTTCTTATGTTGTTCTTTTTCTTGCCAATAATATTTTCGGTTATCTTATCGTTGCTTCTGCCACCACCTCCAACAGTCAGTATTTCTATGTTCTTGACAAAGGATTTTGCCCAAAATATTGTTTTTTTTGTTGTTTTTTGTTGTTTTTTTGTTTTTGTTTGACATGTTATTATTATTATTATTATTATTATTATTATTATTATTTGCTACTGTCCTCCTCCCTTAAACTTTTGGGAGTGTTTGATATAATTCATCTTTCTCTTCCTTATATATCGTATATAAGGTATATTTACAATCAGTTCTGGAAAAGGTTTCATTGCCCTCCTTAGTAAATTTTGCTAAATTAATTCTTATTACTATTAACTCTTCTACTAAGTTACATTCAATATCTATCATACATGAACTAACACAGCTTTAGATATCTGAGATAGCCAACTAAATTCAGATTTATTCTATTGTAAATCTTGAATTATGTTTGTAACATCAAAATTACTCTCATAATTTCATCATCATGCTTTTGAAAAATTCTAAAACTCTCAAATATAAAAACTAAACAAGAAATGATTATGTACTCAAAATATTTTCTTATCGAATTCTTAACTTTCTCACTAGCCCCTTTTATACTGAAATATACTTTTGATTTTGCTGTTATTCAATGAAACTTTTCACTGTGACTTTCACATGCACAGTGACTAAATTTTGTTTCTTCATCTTCTTTCTTGAGTGGGTTATTCCTGGTATAATATTCTTTCTTTAAGTGGATGTCGTGGCACCTTTTTTTTCCTTGTGGTTAAAACAATATTACTTTAATTTTATTGCATTGTGGTTGCAAGTTTTTCTTTCCTTTCTCTCTCTTTAATACCTATGAACAGTAGCCACATAATGAAAAAGAATGAGATTTAATTGTTTTGGTTAATTAACATTCTGTCTGGCAACCTGAGCTTCTCTTCTTTGCCAGCCTAACCAATTCCCTTTAATTCATTGATTGTAGTTCCTTCCAGTTGAGAGATGGTTTATGCTTCCATCAAAGCCATTATCTTGATGTCTGAAATTAAGTGGTTGACTACATGTAATGTACCGAGTGTGGTGGTGTAACGGTTAGCGTTCTGGCCTCGCATTCAGGAGGATGGCGGTTCGAATCCCTGTCCAGGCATCCAGATTTGGGTTTTCCATGGTTTCCCAAATCACTCCAGGCAAATGCCGGGATGTTTCCTTCAAAAGGCCATGGCCGAATTCCTTCCCATTCCTTGCCCCCCATCCTTTCCCATCTCTAAAGACCTCATTGTTATGAGACGTAAAGCAGTTAAAAAAAAAAAATACATGTAATGAGTCTTTTGTTAAACTTTTTGTTGAATCATGTGAATCAATAACTTCATATAACCAAAATTTGAGCCAAAGCACAGAAATGATATACTTTAAATTACAAGTAGAGTCGTTGCACTAAAACGAGTCTGCTTAATTTTTATATATTGTTTAGAAGCAAGGAGGTTCGTAAACTACCTGTTTTACCTGTACAACTTAGTACTGTTTAATTCAACTTGTTGTGCTATGCATGAGGCACATCTATTGGAATAATACAATCCAGAAATATGTTCTAGAAACTTGGCAATACTTAAAATCAAAAACCAAACAATACAGCATTTTTAATTTACCTAATAATAAGAAATCAAATATAAAAACTATTTAAAGCAGTTCAAAAATAATTTTAAATGTAATGAGAAATTACTGCAATGTTTGAAAAGTGATTTAAATGTAATAAGGAGGGAAAATAATTAAAAATTTGATGAAAAAGCTGCTTGTATTTTACTGTAATCCCTCAATTTTCTTTAAAATGAATGTAAATTTATTTAGGTAGGTGTAAAAACTATTTGTAACATTGGATGGTTCATGAACTATTGTGTAGTTCAGTGGTATATTCAATCCAAACTCCATTATGTCAAATATTACAGTATTGTTGCCTAATCCACTGTTGATGTTGAGTTTGCTATGTCACTTCATTTATGGGTATAAA
The DNA here is from genome assembly GCA_031002005.1 of Vandiemenella viatica. Taxonomy (NCBI): domain Eukaryota; kingdom Metazoa; phylum Arthropoda; class Insecta; order Orthoptera; family Morabidae; genus Vandiemenella; species Vandiemenella viatica. Next base: position 303,919,830 of record JARYHS010013630.1, on the reverse strand, counting down.
GCTTCAAGTCAAACTTTTCCACCATACAGAAGACTACATTTTTAAATCTGCAATAGAGACAATCGTTCATTCAGAAGGAAGGGAAGTGCAGACGGTGTCACAATTTGCGAGACTCGTCGTCTTTTGGTTATGCTTCATTCCAGATATTGAAAAAAGTTAATTGCTCTTGGTGTTAGCAAGTTCTTATTAGCTTTGACCGTGTATGTAATGATTCCCTGATATCTATCATAAATCTATTTCTGCAAAGTTTGTAATTTTAAATAATTCATTAATCTTCTTGTATTTACTCTGCAAGAGATCCCAATGGGAAGGAGAATCACATAAATTAAAGTCATTCTTGTCGGTATAGATTCAAAAGTATTGAATTTAAAGCTAGTATGAGGTAACATCAAATTGCAAATGAAAGTTCAATCAAACTTCGAAAATCCTTTGTTAATGATTGCAGGTTGTTACAACTGAATCTACTTTCACATGCTTTCATTCAAAATAATTTACAAAGTCCAAAAAAAAAAAAAAAAAAAAAAAAATGTTAATCTTAGTAAAGTAAGTTAGCCAAAATAATCAAGAAGCCATTTGGTCAAACAGTTAAGAAGTAAATGCAAAGTTCTTCACTTCATCATGTTGATCAAAAATAATTTCAAATTTCTATCTTGCCGAAATAATTTTATCTCCTTAACTCCCATTGCACACCTACATGTTGGAAAAATTTACAAGTATCGCTGATTTGCATTGTGGAGCAAAGTGTCGTAGATTGTGCCTGGTTACCGAATGGGGCAAGGAAGGGGTTTTTATACCTTCATCACCAGAAAAGTGCCAGCCTTTGTTTCCCACAGTACCTTATTTTAATCTAATTCATCTGAAACTCTGCTACCTTATAGAATGAATTGTTTTAAATACTTTTGTCTGTTACAATTTTCTTTGTGATCCTACTCTAGGAATTATTAATTTCTAAAAGTTGAGGGTTGAGCATTTCAGTTATTTATCTTTTTTTAGTTCCTCATAAAGTTACTTATATCATGAGATTTATTTTAATTTTCTATTTAATTTGAGGTATGTTTCATCTTTATGTTTATTTAGATTCAATAATTTATAAATATTGAATTTACTTCTCAGCTTCCATCTTTTCCTTCCAGTGTGCCCTTAAGTTTTGTGAAAATTATATCTTTCTTATCTAATTATAGTTTACATGGGGGAATCTACTATTATTTTAGAATTTCATGCTCTATAAATACTCATGCATCTTTTTTAACAAATCCCTTTTTTCACCATTTAAACTTAATTAATTTTTAAACTGTTATTGTATTATTACTTCTTTTTAATTTAACCTTCATTTGACTGTATTTTTAATTTTGTATCTGTTGTGTTTAAAAAAGTTGTGTTTGTTTATTCCTCTAAAGAACATACTAAGGATTTACTTATGACTCAAATTTTTGTCAGGAAATCTGTCTCCTGGCTGACAATGCATTTTCTTATTAAAATTTAGTTTATTTTTTTCAAAAACAAAAGAAAAAAATAAGTGCCCTTCCATAGTTTAGTAGCTTATTGTTTGCACACATGTGAGCTGCGTTCTAGCTTATGTCACCAATTTTCTTGTAACCACTTGCTGAATAAAACTTTTAAACTCATTTTCTGTCCTAAATAAGATTTCCCAACACTATAAATATTACCTTAAAATGCTTGTTTTTAACCGTTTTTACCTATGAAAATGTTTGTAAAGCTTTCTGCTTAATTTGGGGTATAACTTTTTTTATAACACAGTACAGGTCAGCTTTTCAATCGAAAAATCGTTTAATGTCAAGTCTATGGTTAAACAGTTTTATATTGATGAAATATTGGTTGGGGTATAAAAAGTTTCTCTATGATTAACTATAACCACAGATGAAATGCATAACCTGACACTTATTAAAGTGTCTGCAGGGTTCATAATCTGATTTCTGTTGTCAATATGCTTGTATTATTAGACCACATGAGATAACAGTTAGTTGATTCATAATAATAAAAGTCGCTACTGAAAATCATTCAATTTATAGTTTGTAATTTAAACTGATACCAGTTTACATATGATGGCACATTTTCTAAGATGGCATAAGACTTCAAAACATAGAGAAGATTGCAGATTCTTCTTCAAACAAACATACATTGACTTGAAGTATTAACTCTTGCAATATTAAACTAAATTGTTACTCCATTAGAGTGCACTTGAAAGAAGTGTTCGATACTTTGAGTAATTTGTTAAGTTACATTCGGTCATTCAAAACTTCTATCACTGGACACGTACCATGCTGAAATATTTCATAAGTTTTGAAAAGTTGCATGGTGGAAAAATTTCGAAGTGTTGCTACCTCCCTACGGGGAAACAGTGTCGCATACTGGTTTCCTTGATTGACTGACCTCAGGGAAGGAAAATGGTGGGATTAAATATCTGTTTCATTGTTGGAATTTTCACAATACCCAGTCTTCATTTTCATTCAAATTTCCACGAAATTTTACTATATTATAGATCAGGTTATTTTGAACACTTAAATCTATGACAAATTTCCTCTTGAGTTTGTTCAGCATGTACTAATTTTTTAAATATAAGGGTCAATTATTTTAGTTATTTGTCTATGTCTTTCAATGTAGTAAATAAGGTAAAAACCATTGGAGTGGATAAGAAAGTCATTTTCTGGGTAGAAGAATTTTTGAAAGGTAGAAAACAGAAAGTTAGGGTAGGAAATGTAGTATCAAAATAAGTGGAAGTAAAAATGGGTGTGCCACAGGGTAGCGTATTGGGACCATTGCTATTCATTATTCTAATGAATAATTGTGTTGATTGTTTACTATCTGAAATTAGATTGTTTGCAGATGACACAATGCTGTATAAAAGAATCAAAACGATAGAGGATTGTAAACAGTTGCAGGGTGATCTGGACAGGATATCTAATTGGGTTGGTAAACATGGAATGAAGATAAATGCAAAGAAGAGTCAGCTTATTAGATACACAAATAAAAAACAAAAGGTTAATTATGAATATAAGGTGGGGAAAAAATTGCTTGCTGAAGACTTGAAATGTAAATATCTTGGAATTACTTTTGATAACAAACTTAACTGGGCAGGAAACATAGGACAGGTGGTAGGAAAAGGTTTCAAAGTTCTGCACTTGTTGGAGAGAGTGATGAGGGGATGTACGAGAGAAGTCAAGGAATTGGGTTACAAAACTTTGGTCAGACCATTGCTCGAATATGGTAGTGTAGTATGGGACCCTCATTTTACATATCAAATACAGGAGTTGGAGAGAGTTTCTGGAAATTATCGCAGAATGCAATCAGTGACGGATATGATAAAGGAGCTGGAATGGGATTCATTGCAAGACAGGAGGAGGATGAGGAGGGTCATGGGAGTGTACAGGGCATATACTGGCGATGAGGCATGGAAAGATATTGCAATAGGTATGAAAAGTAGTGCATGGAAGGGAAAAGATGACCATGACCACAAGCTGGCACTCGATTTCAGGCACAAGGGTGTGGGAAGATTCTCTTTTTTAGGTAAGGGTGTCAGGGATTGGAATGAGTTACCAAGAGAAATGATGAATAATTTACCGAAAACTTTGAAGGAATTTAAAGATAAAATTTGTAGAGGCCAAATGTAGGTAGGTGCAGGATAGGGGGAATATGGGTGTGTAGGGAAATTGCCACCGGAGCCTGTGCTCCATTGCAGTTAAATTAAGTTAAATTAAATTCCTTTCAATTTTCTTCTTAAATCTGTGGCTATCATTTTTCAGTGGTAATCTTTCATTTCCCAAAATAATATTTTATTATTACAGTAGAACTACAATTATCCGAATCAATTGGGACCGGACTGCATTCGAATAATCAAAAATTCAGATAATTTGATTTTTTTCCGAAAAAGGGTCTATTTTATTTAATTACTTTGTGTATGTTGAAACGGGGAGAAATATATATATATATATATATATATATATATAATTAACACTTTCTTCTCTCACACATTCAATAAGTTCATCATTCAGAATTTTATACCCAGGGTCTGACTAATCACAAACCACCCACTCTCCTAAATCTGCACTAACTTCTGAACATCCAGGAATTTTCAGAAGAATGTTTCTGAATTCCTCAAGTGACACATCTGCTGTCTCTTCCCTTTCCTTTTCTTGAGCTTCTTTTTTCCTTTTTCCTCCTTTTCCTTCTCTTCTTCTGTTGATATGCCTTTCAACTTGTTCCACACACGTCTTGATGTGACTGCCTTAAGCGATACGGATAGTTTGAGTTCTGATAATTAGAGTTCTACTGTAATTTAACTCCTCCACCCCAGCTGAAAATCTTGAACTTCAGGAAATTATATCTCCTTTATCAAATAATAGTTTTAAATGGAACTTGTATTATTATTCTTAGAATTTAATGCTCTGTTTAACTATTCATATCTCACTTTTAACAAATTCCTAATTCTTAATTCGTTTTCACATGTCTCATTGATGTAACCTTCATGGTTGAACACTAAAATTCCGTGAATGAATGATTCATGGGATGTAGTCACATCTTTCCTGCTGCCATATGACTCGCCTCCTAAATGACTAAGGTTATTGGGTGAAATATTGTGAAGTTGTTCGTGGTTTTTTACGTGTTCATCTGCCCTCCTGCTTTCATTTGTTGTTTTTCCCCCCTTTCTTATCTTCCTATTTTCAGTGCCTAATGTCAGTTCCTTTGTTCCCATTATCCACCATTCTAATTTTCACACACACACACACACACACACACACACACACACACACACAATAAGTGAATGTAATGCTGCAATATTATTTTGGTGTGCTCATCAATGTTCTAATAACTTTGTTGGATTTATACAGGCTGAAGAATTGGATAGCACAGCAAGCAGAGAGAGAGCAGGAAGCTGCCGAAAGAAGACAGAAGAAATTGGAGAAACTTTGCCTTGAACCAAAACACGAGTTTAAGGACAAGAAATATGAAGAAGAACGCTCTGTATTGACAGAGAAAGTTTGTGATGCTGTGGAACAGGGTGAAATTACCTTTCTTTATTTATAATACTTTGAGAATGTTGAGTGTGTTCCCTTTCTGTTTTAATATTTTGGTGATTTAGCATACCACATGTTTATCTGCAGGTGATCATTTAGGATCTGAAATATCTGCCCAGTGTGATAATTATAATCAAGTCTTATGTAGCATATTACAAAATATTTGGGATTAAAAGAAACATAATTTCCTCAGTTTGGTCATTTAGTTACAGAAGGGGTGGCGAGACTTGAGCCACACCAATCATTTTAAAAATTCTAGCCTAAATGCTGTAAATTTAAATAGACAAAGCAGGAATAAACTTCAATGGATATCCAAGTTTTACAAATTTTTTGTTTTTCAAAGAGGCATATTGTTTAACAGTTCCTTCAGTTACTTATTCCAATTGCATTCCTTCAGCTACAAATGAAAATGATTCAATTGATAGCGGCTGACTGGCTGGATGGTTCAAAAGGTGAAAATTCAAAATGGGAAAAATAAGAAATAAATAAAAAGTAATTAAGGTCAAATATAGTAAGGAGAAATCCAAATCACTAAAAGGAAGATGTCAATAATGGGATATGGTAGCTAAGCAGGATGGTGGTATAGGAGATCAGAACTTTTTTAGATGCATCTCATTGGTTGTGTGAGCTGATCAGCATTACCATTTCCAAGATGTTCATTCCTGAGTGCAAGCCTATAACAACTTGCACATTTTCAGTGTCACTTACATTAATGGATTTCCCCATTTGCCACTTGTATTGTCGCTACAATGACTCCCCTTGCACTCCTGCTCTGTTTATATACTTTCCTTACTACATGATGTACTCATGTCACCAGACGGTATTTAATCTCTCAGTGTACATTGATCATAATGTTTTGGCTCATCAGTGTATATGCTTTGCAAGATTTGAAGAGAAAAAATTAAGTGTTTGAGTATGTGGATGCCAACCAACAAACATGATCATCTTTGTACTATGATAGGCTAGCTTTTACAATATCTGCATTAGGACAAATCCCATCCTCATGGCTTACCCATCTATGGCAGTTGTATGTGGTCCAATGGAAAGTAATCCCTACTCGACTACCCTCATGAGATAGCAAAAGTACTCATGTTTGTTGGTTGGCCTTCACATACTAAACACTAAATTTTTTCTCATCAAGTCTTGCAAAGCATATTCAGTAGAACTCCAATTATCCGAACTCTGATTATCCGAATCACTGATTATCTGGATCACTATTTTAATTAAAACGGAAATGTACTGCGATTCAAAAAAAAAAATGATACTGCTACATACCACATGAAACTTCTCACTGTCAAGCTGATGAGTGACTTTGCTGGTAGAAAACATATGAATACAGCCAAACAGCATACTTTGACAGAAATGTTCAGCAAGCAATGACTTTAATTTACAGTATGGTACGTACTGTACATACTGTACTAACGTAAATCACTTGTATCTGCACTTAAAGTGTAAAAGTGTTGCCTTTTCATTCAATAAATTGAAAGATCCTGTCCTTTAAATACAGTTTTTTTCTCCCATTTTCAACATGCATACAGTAATTAATTAAAATAGACCCTTTTTTGGAAAAAATTCCAGCTATCCGAAAGGGATCCGGTCCCAATTGATTCGGATAATCGGAGTTCTACTGTACACTGAGCTTAAACATTTTAACCAATGTCCAATCAGAGATTAAAAGCTGTCTGGTGATGTTGTGAGTACACCATGCAATAAGGAAAGTATATAAATGGAGCAGGAATGTTTGTGCATTCATTCCAGTGACAATACGTGTCGTAAGTGATGTAAGTGATATTGAAGTACAGATTGTTATAGCATGGCACTTGGGAACGAAGCTGTTTACATGCTGCCATATTAAATATCTACGGAAAGTATCAAACGACGGCAAAACCTTGGGTAGGTGATGTTCACCCATGGCTCATCACAGAACTTGGAAGTCGGAGGTTTTTTTGCTCTGTAAAGCAGGATAGGGGGCAATATGTGGCAGATCTGATGGTAGAGTACATTGCTGGTGCAGGCATGTTTTGGAGCATACCGTTCTTTGCACATTGTTTAACATGGGGCTCCACAACCACAGCCTCTATATGTTATCATATTGACCCAACAACACGATTGCAGTGGGCACGAAATTATCAAGATTGGACTTGTGGTGAGTGAAAACATGTCACCTTGTTGGATGAATCGCATTTCTTGTCGCACCCAGTTGCACAGCTGCTCAAAACATGCAGTGTGCCACAGAGGCAGATCAATGGGAGCAGTATTATGCTATGGGGGCATTCACCAAGGTCCCCATAGTACCAGTGGTAATGATCAAAGTCACCATGACGGCTGTGGATTACTAGAAAATTATTGTGGACCTCCTACTATTAGTCTTGCCTTCCATATCTTTTGTGCAATGGTATCCATAGTTGTTTTGTTCCTTAATCTGCTCATTCTTGTGATCCCTCTTCTGCATTTTAGAAATTTTATTTCACTTGCTCGTTTGCTTAATAATTTTTCTAGTAATTCATCTCGTAACAGGAAGTTTATTACGGCTCATTAATACCTTTCATTTTATACCAAAATTAGATTTTGGAACGAATAATTTGTTGAGTCCCTTTCGAATTGATCCATTCTTTACTAATGTTGTTGTTTACTGTATCGGGCTAATCATTACATATACATTATGTTACATATAAAATTTATTTGTGCAACATGTCTACAAGTGACTGATTGAATTGCCATCTTCTGATTAACGTACTGAAACTCGGCTCCTTCTTGCCAACCTGAGCACATATTTCATTCGAAATTACTGGAAACAAAGTTAAACTGATCTGCTAATGAATGGGATGCTTCTCTGATGGTTTTATCAATCACATTTATAATATTTAATAAATTGATTTATTAAAGGTAATCCTTTTTGCATGACAGACTTGATGGATTAAAGTGTTGGAATAGGGATAAATTAATGACTGTGAAAGTAATACAAAGAAAAACTTCAGGGATTTTATTACATATCAAAAACATTGGTATGAATGATTTTATCAACTGAGTGAGATCAGTTTTTAACAAATCAGTCTTGAATTTTTAAGACCATGAGATTCTAGATTCAATTTTTATTGACAGAATGTTTCATGGTATTTTCATTGTGTAAATTCACATATGGATGAAGTCTACTACGCTAATATAGAACAACACCATCAAGCTGCGTATAGTGACAAGAAAAATGACTCGATACTGGCTGTGGCAAATAAAGGTTCTTGTGCCGGAAACTGGGTACCCTGCAGCAAAGTTAGCAATATTGTGTATGTGACCCTTGGTTCTAGTATCTCTGTATGCTCCAGCTGGTTACTCTGTGATGTAATTTATAATCCCTGTTCCAACACTTTAATCCATCAAGTCTGTCATGCAAAAAGGATTACCTTTAATATATCTTCTTGTGGCCCATCGCTGAGACATATTCATCATGAATCTCCTCCATGATTTCGGGGGGAGGCAACTGTTGGTCAATAACATCTAGATGTGGGAAGACTCCTATAATAGAAGGCAAAAATGTGTTACCACTCGCTGGAATCAAGATGGTGTCTAGTTTGGACACCTCACTAATTTGGCATGGTATCTCAGCATTCACAAACAAAAATTCAACTTTTTAAGCTACTTTCTAAGCTTACAGACATTAGAAAGTTCTCCACTAATGTTGCCGCTCTTAATGTTCCTGCCAATTCTTTGCCAGGTATTCCTATCAAACTCCTAAAGCCAGCTTTAACAATTTACTGGTCTGTCAGAAGTCTGCTTTGTCACAGCCTTTAAAGCCCTTGACACCATGTCTCCATCTTTTCGGGTTGTATCACTTCATGGCTGAGTGTCTTGAAAAAGTTTCAACTGCCCTGCTGTAAATTCTGTGAACTATCTTGAACTATCTGGTTTTGAATTTAAATATTTAAGTATGATTGAACACATTTCCTTAGCCATCCAATTAACACTTTCTTCTTATTATTATCTTATATACTTTAATTGTTAAATTTCTCCATCCACCTACTTTTGCCATTTGTGAATTTTAATTTTAAATTCATGGAGCATTTTTCGTAAATTTTTGATCACTTCCCTTGGTAATTTATTCCAATCCCTGATGCACACACAGAAGTCCCACTCTTTTAGGCGTGAAATTGAGTGCCAAAAATTGCCCGTGATCATCCTCTCCACGAACTACTCCTAATTCTTTGACCAATATCCCTCCAAGCTTCCTAACTAACATACGCCTTGTACACTCCCAGCACTCTCGTTACCCAACTCATGTCTTCCAATGACTCCTAACCCTTCCCCTTTATCATATCAGTTACTGACTGGGTCTTGCACTAATTTCCACAAGCAAATCTAGCTGCTCTCTTTTGCACTCCAAAATGTGGGTCCCAAACTACACCACCATATTCAACCAATGATCTGATCAAAGTTTTGTAACCCAATTCCCTCACTTCTCAGTATATCCTCTCATCACCCCTGCAGTAAATGAAGGATTCCTCTCATCACCCCTGCAGTAAATGAAGGATTTTGTAACCTTTTTTTTACCACCTGTCCAGTATGTCTTGCATAGGGTATTTAGTATAAAATATTATGCCAATAAATTTACATTTCAAGCCTTCAACAAGCAATCTTGTTCCCACCTTATAATCATTAAGAACCTTTAGTTTTTTATCTGTGTACCTAATAAGCTGGTTTTTTTTTGGCATTTATCTTCATTCCATTTAGATTTTCTATCCAAGTCACGTTGCACCTGTTCAGTCTTCTTCCATTTTGATCCTATTGTATGCCATTATACCATTTGCAAACAATCTAAATTCTGACTGTAAATCATCAACACATTTATTCATTAGAATGATGAACAGCAATGGTCTCAATACACTAACCTGTGGCACTCCCATATTCACTTCCATCTCTTTTGACACTGCATTTCTCACTCTTAACGCTTTTGTTTCTGCTCTTAAGAATTCCTCTACTGAGCAAGTAACTTTTTTTATCCACTCCAATAGTTTTCATCTTATTTAAACCCTTTTTTATGTCTCACCCTGTCAAATGGCGTACAAAAATCTATTGTATACTGTAAACTTGACCTCCCTTGTCCAATTCATCCGAAATAACTTGCATATAGCACACCATCTGAGATTCACATGAATATTCTTGCCTAAAACCAGTTTCTTTCCTCACAGATATTTCTGATGTAGTTGCATATTATTTTCTCCAACATTTTGCCTATCACTAATTTCAAATTGATTGGCTTGTAATTTTAAACACTATTTGTTGCCCCTCTTTTATGAACCGGTACTGCTATCATTTTTTTCCAGTCTTGTTGTAAGCAGCAAGACTCCAGACTCGTAGTAAATAATATTTCAAGGTAAGGTGCAATATCGTATCTCATTAGCTTTAATGTGTAGTAATATTAGCTACACTGGCCCCTTTGTGCTTTTATAGCTTTCTTAGTTCCTTCATAATTTCATGAGGATCTATTACAGATTTTGTAGTTTCCTCTGGTATATTCCCTCACGTCCTAAGAGGATAGTCCCCTATTGTCTTATTAAACCAGTCACTCAATATCTCTGCCATTTTCAAATCCTCAGTAACTTCTTCTCCAGTCATATCAAGAATTGCCTGAATACCTTTCCTTCCATTCAATTTTATAACATATCCCCATAAATTTCTAGGTGCATTGCAATAGTCCCCCTGTACCAATAATATTCCTCATAAATAAAATTTTAGCTTCCCTCTTTGCTGTTAATAATTGTTTGTTTAGTTGTTTTAAATATTACCTACTGCCTCTGTAGTTTTCACTTCATATTAACCTTTAACCTCCTCATCTCCCTGTTGTCGTATGTAAGTTTTCTACTTCTCTTTACTAATTGTTTTGGAATATATATTTCCTCACCCTTTATTATATCTATTGAAACTCCTCTCACTTTGGCATCCTTCCCTTTGCTAAACCTTCCCCTGAAATATCTCTTCAATTCTGAAATTTGTTCCTTTTTATACAGTGTTGTTCAATAAGTTTTGTTCTACAATTACAGATGGTGCTTGTAGTTTTGCCGTTTATTTTTTATAAAGTTGGTACTACTTTTTTATGAACTAGTGTGAAGTTTCAAATAGATCTGATACCTTATTCTTATATTTACAGCTGTTCAAAGTTTTTGTGTCACAGTATATTGGTAAAATGGGAAATAAATTGAATATTGCGCAGTAATAAAATTCTTATTTTTGGAAGGTGTCGCACAAAAACAAATTTGAGAACGGTTGTTAAAAGTGTATAAGGACTCTTCACCTTCAATTAGAATGATAGAAAGATGGGTTGCTGAATTTAAACTTGGTCGTAAGAGTCTTGAAGATGATCCGCATGAAGGACGTCCTATAAGTGCATCAATACCAGAAATCGTTGCAAAAATACATGATATTGTTTTGGAAGATCGTTGATTAGCAGAGAGAGATTTAATAGAAGCTCTAGGCCTATCCCCCGCAGGGGCCTGGTACGCAAGTGCCAGGTACGGGTTTGGCGAACCCGCGGTGCCCGAGCTGGAAACTTGTGAGCGCCGCAAGTTTCCCACACCGTAAACTCCTACCATGCTTCAACGACCACCGTAGGGCGTGGCGGTGGAACGTTGTGTGCCTAGGAGAACGGGGATCTTGGCTTCATCGCCCGGATCGCGAGGACGGTAACAAACCTCTATAAAAAACCCCTCAACCTCAAGGTCAGCCACGTGCCGAGGAGGTGCATGTGTGAGAGGTAGATCACACGCTAACGTGCAACCTCAGGGGCACCTGCGCACCCCTGTTGTATAAGCATTTCTTTTATCATGTTTTTGCTCGTGGGAACAAAATTCCATCTCACAAACAAAAACCAAACCCCTGCGGTCCGGGTGTGCCGCAGGTTAAAAAAAATACACCCAGTTCCAACAAGCGGGCGAGGGTTGACAGCCCTCCTCCGGAACAAGATAACTGTAACGGAAGGGTTTGTCTTATAGACAACGCCTTTGTAATAATGGCAAGAACGGAGGGATCCTTTGAGAAGGTCTCTCCGTTTTATATAAACAAAGGATTGGAGGGAATAGCGGGAAGTTTAAAGAGTGTCAAAAAGCTGAGGAATGGGACCCTGCTTCTGGAAACATCTAACCACAAGCAGGCTGTTTCACTCCTTAAGTGTGAGAAGCTCGGGGAGTTCGCAGTGAAATGCGAACTCCATAAAACTCTAAACTCTAGCAAAGGAGTCATCACTTGCAGAGACTTAATAGATATAGAGTCCGAGGAACTCCTTAAGGAGTGGGCATCAGATAATGTGGTCGAGGTTAGGCAGATCAAACGAAGGGTTAACGGCAATCTTGAGAAGACTGCCACCTTCGTCCTGACGTTCGACACTCCGACGTTGCCGAAATCCATTAAAGCCGGATATCTAAATTTGAATGTTCGCCCGTATGTCCCGGACCCGATGCGCTGCTTTAAGTGCCAGCGGTTCGGGCATACGACGGCGAACTGTAAAGGCAACGCCACTTGTGGGAAATGTGGAAAACCGGCTCATGAACCGGGTGCAAGTTGCACCCTCCCACAGGTGTGCATTAACTGCTCCGGGTCACATCCAGCCTGGAGCAGGGAGTGTCGAGTGTACCTTGAAGAAAAGAAGGTACAGGAGTTGAAGACTAAGGAAAGAATATCCTTTGGCGAGGCGAAGAAACGGTTTAAGGCGCTGGCGCCACCGGTCTTCGCCACTAGCTTCGCCAAAACGTTGTCAACTCCCGTCAGGAAGGAGAGCGTTGCTACGCAGACGACCGTTGTGGACACGGGCACGAGCATGACATGCTCGTGCCAGTGCAAGTGTGGTGCGCAGCCCACTAAGGTCCTAACACCAAGGACCGCGGTCGTCGGTAGTAGCGCTTCTGCTAACCCGACCACTACAGCAGCAGGGTCATCAAGTCCACCAGCCAAAGCACGGCCATCCGCTCCAGTAGCTGCAGCCGTGGGTGCCTCTGCAACAGCAGAAGCAGCACCCATGGCAAAAGCTACATCTCCACCTATAGTAGCAGCAGAAACGCCATCTGCCGGAAGCGGATGGCAGTTAGTGCAGAAAGTTCGGGGTCCGAAGTTCAAACTACACGGACCCCACCATGTTCTTGAAGTCCCCTTCTACTTCTCCTCCTAGTTCCCCAACTAGCGTGGGGAGAGAGGGGGACAAGGCCTCGGCGGAAGAAAGATCCGCAAGACGCCGAGGCCTTAGAACAAAAGTCGTCTTCGGACCCCGAAGATGACGTTATGCTGGTGGACGTAGACCCTGGTCCCGTTCCTCAGCAGACACCAGACCCTGACCCACCCGACCCGGGGCGGGTGGTTTTAAATAGGTAGAATGGCTCCCATACTTCAGTGGAACGTAAACGGCTTTCAGGCTCACAAAGAGGAAGTCCAACTCTTAGCACGGTCTAATCCATTGTGTCTCTGTCTACAGGAGACACATTTTAGACCACAACATCAGCCAGTGCTAAGAGGTTATGACATATTCCGGAAGGACGATACCGAGGGTGATCGAGCGAAGGGCGGAGTGGCCGTGTTTGTTCGGAACACTGTCCACTCCGAACCCATTGCTCTCACCTCTCATCTACAAGCAGTAGCGGTGAAAATACACGGTCCAATCCAACTGACCGTATGCTCTGTCTATCTGCCACCCAGTGTGTCAGTCGGCTACGACGACCTGGTTGGCATTATACGACAACTCACTCGGCCCTTTCTCCTTTTGGGAGATTTCAACGCCCACAGTGCGTTGTGGGGTTCCACCACCGATTGCCCCAGGGGCCGAGTGGTTGGTAGATTGATAGAGCAGGAGGAAATTTGTATCCTGAATACAGGGCAAATGACTCATTTCACCACTGCTACCGGTACGTCTTCTGCCATTGACCTTTCCTTGTGCTCCCCCTCCATCGCGGACTCCGTGCATTGGGAGGTGGATCGCGACCTACATGGAAGTGACCACTTCCCTGTTTGGATGCACGTTGAGTGTGAGCGGGGAGGAGGTAATAACCGGCGTAAATGGAACGTCAGTGGTGCAGATTGGCAGCTCTTCTGCCGTTCTGTACTGCTACAACCCTGTGGCAGTATACAGGAGAAGGTGAATCACTTCACAGAAGTGATTCACCGTGCAGCTGACGTCTCCATGCCGAAAAGCTCCGGAACGCTGCGAAGGACGCCCGTCCCCTGGTGGAACGACGATTGTCGTTCCGCCATCCAGGGTCGTAGACGGGCGCTACGTCGTTTTAAGGTTGTGCCCAACAGCTGACAACCTAGCAGCGTTCCGTATTGCCAGAGCTAAGGCGCGTCGAGTTATTAAGGAGAGCAAGAAGAGGTCATGGCAGAACTTTGTGAGCACAATAAATCGTTCCACACCTTCATCGAAAGTATGGGAGTCCATTCGCCGTATATCCGGAAGGTACTCCCGCCCACCAGTATCTGGATTACTGGATCATGGACGTATTATTACCGACGAACGAAGCATAGCGCAGCTGATGGCGGAGAACTTCGCCGCCGTCACTTCATCGGCCAACTTTGAACCTCGGTTCCAGCGACAAAGAGTTGCTGCCGAGAGGCGCGCGCTGTGCTTTGATTCGTCGAATACAGAGGCATACAACCGCCCATTTACATTTTGGGAACTGGAGTCAGCGTTGAATAGCGCTAACGACACTGCTCCAGGGCCTGATCTGATCCAGTACCAGATGCTGAGGCATCTTAGTAAAGATGCTAAAGAGTACCTTCTGGATACTTTTAATGACATATGGACCGGAGGACACTTCCCCGACTCGTGGAAAGAAGCAACACTAATTCCAATTTTAAAACCTGGCAAAGACAAATTGTTGCCAGGTAGTTATCGTAGTATTGCCTTGACTAGCTGCGTGGGTAAGACACTGGAGAGGATGGTTAATCGCCGCCTCGTCTGGTGTCTTGAATCCCGTAATCTGCTGAGCCGCTTTCAGTGTGGATTCAGGAAGTTCCGTTCCACCTTGGACAACCTGATCCTCCTGGAGGCGGCAATACAGGATGCGTTCATCCGCAGCCAACATCTTGTGGGTGTCTTTTTCGATCTCGAGAAGGCCTACGATACTACCTGGCGGCATGTTATTTTAAAGCAGTTGCACGAATGGGGTTTTAAGGGTAACCTGCCCCGTTTTTTAAAATCATTTTTATCTGGTCGTTGCTTCCGGTACCGAGTCGGTGGTGAAGTGTCTGATCTTTTTATTCAGGAAAACGGTGTTCCTCAGGGGTCAGTTTTAAGCGTGACTCTTTTCGCTATTGCGATAAATAGCATTTTAAGTGTTATAAGGAGTCCAATAGGGTACTCCTTATATGTAGACGATTTTTTAATTTTTATTGCATCATCCAGCCTGAGAAGCGCTGAGCGGCAGTTGCAACTCACGCTGAACAGGCTGGATGAATGGTCAGTGCACACCGGATTTCGTTTCTCTGCCGAGAAAACCCGGTGTGTACTTTTTAGTCGTAGTAGGACTCTTTTACCAGAGCCCCACCTCACCTTGAGGAACACTGTTTTACGTTTTACCGATACTGTTCGGTTTCTGGGCCTCATTTTAGACAGTAGGCTAACCTGGCTGCCACATCTTAAAGATGTGAAAGCCAGAGCCTCAAAAGCTCTCAATGTTTTAAAATGTCTGTGTGGCAGGTCATGGGGCGCTGACCGCTCCTGTCCTGCTACAATTTTACAGAGCCTTTGTACGGTCGCGGCTGGAATACGGTTGTATCGTGTATGGTTCGGCACGGGACAGTTATCCTGCGTATATTGGATAGTGTCCACCATGCTGGAATTCGGCTCGCCACGGGTGCATATCGCACCAGCCCTATTGTCAGCATTTGTGCTGACTCGGGCGAGCCGCCGCTTACCATCCGCCGGCGACTCCTCATGGTGCGACACTACCTGCACGTTGCCATAACACCATGGCAGTCCCGTGCACGACAGTAGTTCTACACCCCAACTACGAGCGGCTCTATACCAACCGGCATAGAGCCACTAAACCGTTCAGCTACCGTACAAAGGCAATTTTAGAACAATACGGATTCGAGCTTCCTTCTTTTTATCACCAGGGTTGGAGTAAATCTCCTCCCTGGCTTTTAAAGAGGCCCAGAATGATTTTAGAATTATCGCGGCACAACAAGCTGTGTACCGCAGATAATGTTTTTATCAGAATTTTTACAGATGTCTTAAACGAGCATCATAATTTTACCCCGGTATTTACGGATGGGTCTAAGCAGGCTAACGGAGTTGGCTGCTCCGTCGTGTTCCCTCGAGCGACTTACACATATAAACTTGACGGCAGGTGCAGCGTTTTTACTGCCGAGTGCTACGCCGTGCTAAAGTCGCTCCAGCATATGAAAGTAAATCGCGATAAGTGTTTCATCATATGCTGTGATTCCCTCAGCTGTATTCAGGCCATAGGAAATATGTATCCAGCAGATCGTCTAGTCCAGGACATCCAGGACGCCCTCCTTTCCCTCCAATCTCGTGGAAAGGAGGTATTATTCTGCTGGGTACCGGGCCATGTGGGAATCAGGGGGAACGAGGCAGCTGATGTAGCTGCCAAGTTAGCCTGCGACAAGGTCAGAACCGACTTTGAACCGGTCCCAAAGTCAGACCTTGCCTCGGCGGCGAAGAGAATTGTTTTTGATGATTGGCAGAGGCAGTGGCTGGAAGTTGAGCATAACAAGCTCCGGCTGGTCAAACCGACCGTTCAGCCGTGGAGCAGCTCCTTCCAGCGGGCGAGGAGGGATGAGGTTCTCCTTACTCGCCTCCGTATAGGGCACTGTCCTCTGACGCACAGCTTTCTTCTCCGCCGAGAGGACCCACCGGAATGTGATGCTTGTGGCGTACCTTTGACGGTACGCCACATTTTAATTGATTGTGTGTTGTTTTTAGATTTAAGGGCAGACGTTGGCTTAGACAACGATCTGCCTCTTATTTTAAATAATGACAATGTGGTGAAAGTTTTACAATTTTGTAATCTGGCCGGTCTTAACCCAAAAATTTTGGGGAGATCGGCCTAGTTTTTAGAATGGTTTGGTGGTCTGTTTACAACCACCAATCCCTGTACTGCCTTGTTCGATGTTAATTTTTTTGTCTTATTAAAATCGAAATTTTACTTCTGGGTGGCCCCTTTACAGCCATCCAGATCGTCCGTTTATTGTTTGTGTAAGCTGGTTGGCCCTCTTACAGCCAACCAGCCAGTGATATGAGTTTGTAAATTTATGTCCTTTTTATAGTTACTGTTTTAATTTTTTACCTAAATCTGCTGTCTGCATGGCCGACCTCTTTACAGTCGGCCATGTGGGCAGTATTTTAGTCAGTGCTTTCGTATTTTATTATGCTGTCTGTGTGGCCGACCCCTTTACATTCGGCCATGCAGACGGCACCAATTTTTATCCCACATTGTCATTCCGTATTTTAGCTAGGGCGCTAATGACCTAGACGTCGACGCGCCCTAAAACAACAACAACAACAACAACAACAACAACAACAACATAGGCCTATCAATAGGCAGTGCGAGTAACATTTTGGTTGAACTTTTGGATTTCAAAAAGCTGTGTGCAAAATGGGTGCCGCATTCATTAACAGTGGAACAAAAACACATTCGAATGCGACTTTCTCATCAACATTTGGAGCATTTTAGAAAGGATAAAAAGGATTAAGTTTCATAGAAAGTTCTAGAACATTACAAAGGATTCTTACAGATATTTCTCGAACTTTAACAACACTTAAGGTCCGGTCAAACAGAGCGCGGGCAGCGTGCGAAACAAGGGATGCCCGCCGCGTTCTGACGATGTCAAACACAGCGTGGGCTGAACGAAGCGATCCAGTGTGGGGAACAAGCGTCACAGTATTTGGCCACAGGTGACTCGCTTTTTTCTTCCGGATCACTAATACGACTGTCTCCAGCATAGTAAAAGAAGTAGCTGGGACGTTTTACAGCCTGCATATCTACCTGTTGCGACCGATGATGTATGAAAAACTCGGAGGAGGGGTTCAGAGTACCTTGGCACTTTCCCAATTGCATTGAAAGTGTAAACGGAAAACATGTAAAATAAAATGTCCTAACAACATTGGCTCAAGCTATTTTTATTACTTTTTTCCCATAGTTTTACTGGATATTTTTGATCCAGTTTACATGTTCCTTGTAGTTAATATTGACAGTTACGGCCGGACAGCGACAGTAGCACCTTTCAAAATTTCTCCTTTTATTCTGAATTCGTTCACTGTGAAACTATTCCATCTTCGAAAGCATTGCCAAGTATGGATACCTCCGTCCCTCATGTATTTGTAGCCAACGAAGGTTATGCACTGCAGACTTATTTAATGCACCTGTTTCCTACAGACGATCAAAGAAAATATTTAATAAACTGCTTAGCAGAGCACGAAGTTTCGTTGAAAATAGTTTTGGCATATTAGCCCACAAGTGGCGTGTTTACTTAGCTATGGAGACTGAAATTGAAACTACAATTCATGTTGTTAAATCTGTATGTTGCTTGCTCAGTTATCTTGCATGTAATAATGCTGCAGGTATCACAAATGATGAAATATTAAATAGTCCAGATCTGCCCAGAACGACGTTCTCAAATACAATGCCGACAAACCAGAGATTTGGTTCAAATGAGAAATCAATTCGTTGGTTACTTTAATTATTTTTAATCCATATTTAAATGTATCGTAAACATACGTGTTTACCAATTTCCTGCTTACTCAGGTAAGAGAATTATATGTTATATGCAAATAAATAAATAAATAATAATAAGTTGCAACTAAATAAATGTAACCAATAAATAATGATTATGTAAATAATGAAATTCAAATCATAAATGAAATAAAATGTTTTAAATAAATAAATAGTAATGCATATAGCAATGGCTGGTTTCTTTCATTTTCTCTGCAATTTCAATCCAAACTTCACTTTTATTGTTATTTTCGTAGTCGTAATGGCGTGAATCAAATAAATAAGCTCTTTCTCGCACCAAATTAATTAATTCCTCTATTTCGACGTTCGCCACCTCGACGTGATCGCGCTATATCTGTGTGCACGCACAACCTGATCGCTGCCCGCGGCTGGATCGCGCGTTCTGCCCGCCTTCTGTCTGACAGGGTTGATGCAGTACAACGTAATTCAGTACCCACTGCGTGCAGACTTCCCTGCACGCACCCGCTGCCCGCGCTCTGTTTGATCGGGCCTTTAAACAATAAAAACATATTAAAAACAATCAGAATCGATACGTAATCATTTACAATCATTATGAAATGCTCAGAATTGAGAATTAAAGATACTTAAACACAAAATTATCCACATCAATCATTTTAAACTGTAGTAAATAGTCCTTTAAACATCATAGCTCACCTTAATACTTGGAATTACAAACATTTAAGCAATTCTCTTGCATAGTTCTGTCCTTAAACATATTGAATAGTATTTACATAATTTCTTTTCATAAAACAAAATCAATTTACTCAAATGTACAGTGAATTGCAAGACAAACATACAAAATCATACCCACTCAACCCCTAGCTTGCTACAAATGATTAATAAAACATAATTATATTTAAAGTCTAGGTTTGAGGGCTGTTACAACTTGGTCTACCACCATGATCCTGAATCAAAACAAGATGTTAAGGAGTGATGTGAACCTGGTACTTTGGCCTCAAAGCGAGTCAGTCTCCAGAAATTGGCCAAGAAGGTGTTAGCATCAGTTTTTTGGGGTGAAAATGGAATTTTGTTCATGGATTATCTCCAAACTGCTAAAACAATAAACTTGGATTATTATCGTAACCTTTTGGATCAGCTGGTTGTCAAAATTCGTGAGAAAAGACCTGGTTTATTGAAGAAAAAAATAATTTTTCATCAAGACAATGCACACTCTCATACTGCTCAAAAAACCATGGCGAAAATCACTGAATTAAAGTAGGAATTGTTGCCACATCCACCCTATTGGCCAGATGTGGTGCCCTCTGTTTCAAAATCTAAAAAAATTCATGTGTGGAAGACGATTTTCATAGGATGAAGAAGTAATAGCAGCCGTGGAAGCCTACTTCAACAGTCTTCCGGATTCTCAATTCATGGATGGAGTCCATACATTAGAAGATAACTGGAACAAGTGTATTAAAGTTCAGGGACATCATACAGGGTGGCGCAAAAAGAACACATGAATTTCAAACTGTTATAATTGGCTTTAATTTAGTCAAACACAAAATGTACTCACATCAATACAATATGTAATTTATCCAGTTTATGAATTGCACTTAACACTTAAAGATAATTTCAGACAGATGTTGGCCTTCTTCGTGTATACACATTAAAAGTCTTTCTTTGAAGTTATCCATTGCTTTCTTCAAAGTGTCATGTGGAACAGCAGCGATTTCTTCACCTATTGCAATTTCAGATCATTTAGTGTATGAGGTTTGTTGGAGTAAACTTTACTTTTCGAGTAACCCCATAAAAAGAAGTCGCAAAGCGACAAACCTGGCGAGGATACAGGCCAGTGGACATCGCCGAAACGTGAGATCACGTGTTGTGGAAACATTTCTCGGACAACTGCCATGGAATCATTCGCCATGTGGGCTGCAGCTCCATCCTGTTGGAACCACATCTCTGCCATGTTGATCCCTAAGGGTCAAGTTGTGGCCGCAAAAAATTGTGAAGCATTGAAACATAACGTTCAGAATTCACTGTTACACTTACACCACCCTCTTCAAAAAAATTAGGCCCAACAATTCCCACATTTGAAAGTCCACACCAAACGGTCACTCTTGAACTGTGCAGTGGTGTTTGATACGGTTCTTGTGGGTTGTCTGCTGCCCAATACCGACAGTTTTGTTTGTTTAAATAACCGTCTTAATGGAACTGAGCTTCATCGATCATCATAAACAAACATAATCATTACCAAGAACATCAAGCATTCTCTCACAAAACAGTCTCCATTGCTCATGATCACGTTTGTGAGTCTTCTGCACAATTATAATTTTGTAAGGATAAAATTGTAACTTGTCCCTCAGGATGCACTGCAGCAAGCGACGAGACAAACCCAGAGTTGGTGCGCACCGCCTAGTGGAGCGGTGAGGACTTTGAAGAACAGACGCTCTTACTCTGTTGACATTTTCTGGGGTTTGCATCATACGAGGATGACCAGACGACTTCTGCTTCATGACACTTCCACTTGTCCGAAAAGAGTTAACCCAACGAATTACTGTGTTGTGACCAGGAACCAAACCATTTCGCAGA
The DNA here is from genome assembly GCA_031002005.1 of Vandiemenella viatica. Taxonomy (NCBI): domain Eukaryota; kingdom Metazoa; phylum Arthropoda; class Insecta; order Orthoptera; family Morabidae; genus Vandiemenella; species Vandiemenella viatica. The sequence goes on along the minus strand of JARYHS010013630.1, from coordinate 303,898,541 downwards.
ACATTGAACTGTGTTCGGAAAAGACATTGAACTATGATAACAGATTCATTACTTTTGAAAAAATGTTCAATACTTACCACTGTGCCATTGCTACTGAAACTGGACACTTTAACCTACAAAACAACAGATGTTCCACACCTTCATTCCACTCCCACCACTTATGCTACTCAAATCAAATCCATGCGTTCTTTTTTTGCCATCCTGTATTGAATAATAAAATGTATTTCAAACAATATCTTATTATCTTATCGAACGATGAAGCTTATTGAACAACCTTGGAATGGTACCTATTTCTGCCTTCAATTCTGGACAATGGTTTATTTAATCCTCTAATATCCATCAGAACTGCCTTGTGATTACTTGTTACTTCAGTTACTGTGTCTCCATAAGGTTTTCATCAGGCTTTGTCAACAGGATATCCAACTTTTTTGGTCCCCCCTGAGTTCTCCTCTACCTATTTTCCTTACAAACCCTCTGTAACCTGTGCCACTGGCTGATATTTTCTCATGCCTGCGTTCTCCATTGTCATTAAATGCTTCTGGAGCAGAATGAAACATTACAAATTCTACTGTAACCTGGTGTTTTGCTTACTATTGAACTGTATTGAACAGCATAAATGGGAAGGTAAATGAAGAATATGTGGCATTAACATGTTAATGTAGCTGCAAACTTTTGCCGCCATCTTCCAAGTAAAATTCTGCATGCAGATTCAAAGTAGCCACCTCATAGTGTTTTGTGGGCTTCAGTGGTTTTACATTTTGAAGTTGGTTGTCACGGAAATACTAAATTCTCTGTCGGAGTAATGTGAAAAATGCTGCAAATGACCAGCTACTTCTTCATAGTTGAAAGTATTCATTCTCTCTTTGGAGCTTTTCAGTGATTAGCCTTGTAGTTAGTATCTTGGTGAATAGCTGTCTTCCAATCAGTTGATATGTTTCCTTGTTTCAAGAAGGCGGTATGTGATTTCATCAAATACGACACCATTTCCTTTGCGTATCTATAGCAGAATTGAGTAGAAATAACATTTTTACATTAGTGAGCTGTTTTGTTATTTCTCAACATCAATATTGATAATTTTCTCAGTATTAGCAATATATTTCAGGATCTCCTCTACATTTTTTGTTGTGAAAGTCTTGTTAAAGATATTATTCAGAATTTTTACTTTCTCTATACTAGTTTCTGTTAACTCCCATTTTCATTAATCATTGACTGCCTAAACTTACAAGAGCTCCATATTACTATGATACATGAGCAGAACCTTTTTCTGTTTAATAATCAGATCTTCAGATAAAATCCAGACTTTGAATTTTTTAAAGCATTCACACTTTGCCTTTGTCATAAGATGTTGGTTGTTTTCCCATCTGCTCATGAGAATTTTCTGCGAATGATTCAAGGAATTGTTCAGTTTTTAACTTACCTCTTAAACTGAACGGAAAGTACATCCCACTTAACCAACGGTAGATTAAAATCACCAACACTGATCAATATACTGTGTGTCCCTAAAATTTCTGAAAATATTATGGCGTGAATCTCTGGAATATTCTGTCCTAGGAGATCCAGAATCAAGAGGTCAATAAAATGATCTTATTGTGAACTTTAAATTTCTGCCAATTTTTACACTCACCCATATTAAATCATAAGAATTACCTGTATCAATTACAAGAAAGAAATTGTATTAACAATCACTAATAGACCTTGAGATATTAAGTCTTTTCAAAAAAAATTGAAATGAGGAGAACATAGTTCGCTAAATTCAAACTCTGGGGTCAACCAGCTTGTTGTCAAGTCTATGTGAATAGTCATAACTGCAGCATGGGAATCGTCTATTTTCCCTCTAATTCTCCAATAATTTAAGAGTAGACATTTTTTATTACTATTTGTGGACTCTAAGTTCACATTTGAATATTCGTGTTCCGTAGAGGAATGGGTGAAATATTTACTGCTGCATTATTTCATTTATTGGCCCCATCACTGCAAGACCTGAGATCTTGCTTATTGTTGCATCCACTTCTTAGAAATGAAGGGTACTCAGGTCTCATGGTCTTACTAAAAAATAATTCATACCAGGTTGGTAGCATATTTTTGAAGCCACCTTAGTTGTCATCTTCGGTGTGTATTGGATAGCTTTGACATATCTTACTGTTCATTTTGTTTTTAATACTTGCAGAACTGTCAATGAAACCAGAAGCATAATAATAGAAACTAAGTTATTCTTAGTTAATTACTGTTTGAGTTTATTTCGCAGCTGTTATTGCCATCTCCTGAGTTCTAAGAACTGCATCTATCTTACTACCTATTTTCTCCTTATCTGGCATTGTGAATATATCTGTTAACTTGTTTTGCCAATTCTTTCTCTCTTCCATCTTTCTGTCAATTGCCATTCACATACATTTCTAGTCCATGTTTCCTGTGACATAGGTCTCACATGTTCATACAAAATAACTTGTTGGGTCTCTATTTTCTCATTTACATTAATGTGTAATTTTATATCCTCATTTGGTATGTGTTATAACATGCCTCTCTCTCCCTTAACAAAATGCTATTATGGTCTTCATCCTTGTTTATCCTTTTTTTCTCATTTTACAGGTTTCAGATTAATAAAACGGTATACTTAAAACTATTTTGTAATACACTAGCAGTGACCACACAGGATTTGAGATGTGTGATGTTAATTCATGGATAAACTATGAAAGAAATTTAGACTTGATAGGTAAAAGCATAGGAGCTGTCCAGGTGTTTTTTTTTTCCCTGAATTAATATTGCATGCAATGCTTTAATCATGTTTGAGTGCATCATTCCTTTCTACCCATACTTGAAACTACCAGTAATTGAGAAAGTTTGTTTGTTGATGACAACAGGCACACTTCAGTATTGTTCACAAGGCTTCTCTGCAAGCAATATTTAAATTGGTGCTGCCTGGTGTGTGTGAACAGATAGCTTATACAAATACTACGTCAAACTGCTTGTGTGGTTCAGATACATACTCAATATTTTTATTATCTGGACACAACTCCCTATGAACAGTCACTCCATCAACTTTACCTTGACATACTCTCATAGCCATGTCTCCTTTCTTGATGTTAACATTTTCTCACATAATGGGGACGTACATATCTCTGTTCACGTCAGACCTACAAATCTGCAACAATACCTTCACTTTAATGGTTGCCGTCCCTCCCACACCAAATTCCCTTCCATACAGTATGGCCACCCATGGCAGATATATCTGTTCCAATGAAGAATCTCTCTCCAGATATACCCAAAATCTGCCCTGAGCTCTCATCTCTTGCAGCTATCCCCCTGATCTAGTACACAAAGAAATCTCTTGTGCTACAACCCAACCTCTGCACAACTACTCCAGTGCCAGCTTCGCTTTTGTTACCCAATTCTTTCTTGGTCTTAACCTAATCCCGGCACTTATTATTACTATTGTTCACATTTTTCCCTACTGAAAGTTTTTATAATAAAGTTTTTTAATATTTTTATCTTAATCTATTAATTTTGTCGATGTTCTACCACTTCCAACTATAACCTACCTCCAGCATTATCGATTATCAATTCAGCATTTTCTCCCCCTCTGCCACCACCATGCTGCCTTTATTCACCAGGCGGATGTGGTTGTGTGCACATCTAATTCTGCCTGGTGTCTCAATTCTTGCAAGAATAAGGTTAAACACTGAAATATTGCATCACTTCGGTTTGTCTTTTTGTATTCGTCTTTCACAGCTGCCATCATCTGGGGTAAATGCTGGGTCTCATTTTCCTTTCCTTCCTTAATTTTATATAAACTTCCTTAATAGAATTGAAAATATCACTTGTGGTAAGCATTTTGATATTGAGAAAATTCGGCCAGACAATATTAAATGGATCCCGGAAAGTATGAGCAAAATTGATAAATATAGATGTTAGACTCTAGCACCATCTATCAAAATGAAGCAGCTAAAATCCTTACTCACCACCTCAATAGCATATGGAGTGAATATGGCCACTATAGGACAGTAGTTTGACAGTGATGATGCAGTTTTACTCACCCACAATGGATTTTGTATGTAAAGATTATTTTACTTGTTCTTCTAGTTTGAGGATTATGATAAATTATTCAGTTTCTGTGTTTTTTGTCTTCATCGTGCAATTCTTGATGGTATTTTATTTTTGATTTTTCCTTTTACCTCTTTTATCATAACAAAGCACTTATTTTCTGTACAGTTTTCTGTTTTATGTCCACCTGTTGCTAGATCATCTAGTAGGATATATTTTGTCTTTCCAAAATTCACTGGTTGGTTGTTTTCTTATCATGTAATCGTACAGTTAATGCACTGGGCAAGCCTTCATTTGTTTTTGTGCATAATAACATTATCATTTGCAAATAACATAGTATTGAAATAATTGCCTTTTTATCTACACTTTTTGTTCAACATTTATTTCACCACTCTACCAAATTTTTATTGAGAGGGATAGGCAATAATACCATTTCATTCCTCTGGTGATTTGGAAAGCTTGGGACAGCCTATTTTATATTTTTATCCTTATTTGTTGGTTTATATATAACTTATTGACTTATTAACTTATAAACATTCTTAAGGAATTAAAAAATTTATGGTAGTGGCACAGTATCATGTCTTTTCCAAACCAGCGAATGTGAGGCACTTTACACTATTCCTTAATAATAATTTCTGTAACACCTGCTTTAATTTTATTATTAATATTTTTATACAGCTTCAACCAACTGTTAATCCTCACCATTTTGATAGGAAAAACTTCTAATTTTTTAACATTCTTTTGTTGGCAGGTTTTAAGGCTCACTCAAGTAAATCTAGCAACCTTAAAAGAAAGTATAGTGATGATGATAATACATCACTGGAAAAAAAGAAAAAGAAGAGTTGTTTATGGTAGGTAACTGAAAAAATAAAATTTATAGGTAACACTTTCAGTCAGATAAACGCTACCATAAAATAAAATTTTAACTGTCCATTAGCAGGTACTGGGCATCGGGTATCTTGCTCTCTGTGCCTTTTAACTCTTATAAGCAATTGATTCTATTTATGAATGCTATAAAACAGTATGTTGCAACTAAGGAAAATGGAAGCGGCTTCTAGGCGATATAAATAAGAAAAGAAAGGGAAATTAACCCACCACATACCAAAGTGGACGGATGTGATGAGAGAACACTAAGGCTGACGAACAACTACACAATATTTCGGCATTTGCCTTGCTCACAAATAGAAAAATGGGCCATTAGGCTCGGAACGTGTTTGCACAACGAACGTTAGCCAATGACTAACCGTGTAGTGGTGGAGGGGAGGGGGGGGGGAACGGCTAAGGAGTAGACTATCAATATCGGTATGCAATGTCTGAGATAATATATTTAATATATTGGCAGGCGATGGTAAAATGAGCAAATGTAGTAATGGTACAGTATAAACATGGCGGAAAAAAAAAAAAATATAAATAAAAATGGCGGAAAAAAAAGAAAGGTTTGCCATTTTTATTTTTTATTTTTTCCGCCATGTTTATACTGTACCATTACTACATTTGCTCATTTTACCATCGCCTGCCAATGTATTAAATATATTATCTCAGACATTGCATACCGATATTGATAGTCTACTCCTTAGCCGTTCCCCCCCCCCCCCTCCCCTCCACCACTACACGGTTAGTCATTGGGTAACGTTCGTTGTGCAAACACGTTCCGAGCCTAATGGCCCGTTTTTCTATTTGTGAGCAAGGCAGATGCCGAAATATTGTGTAGTTGTTTGTCAGCCTTAGTGTTCTCTCATCACATCCGTCCACTTTGGTATGTGGTGGGTTAATTTCCCTTTCTTTTCTTATTTAAAACAGTATGTATATTACTTTTGTTTTCACAGCTGAAATTTCATACGTCATTTGGTTAGTTAGGTGTTGTGTTGATATTTAGTATCAATACAACACAGTTCAACACCCAACTGAAGGAATGAGGTATAATGTATATGTTCTTCCTATTATGTCTGATGTATTTCTCTTTCTTGAATATATATATGTGTTTTTTTAAATGAGTAATCCTGTTTTGTTTTGTAACCTCCTTATTTCTTATGTATGTTTTCATCTTTACTTCTCATTTTCCAAGATTTTCACTGTTCTTACTCAAGAGTTTCTTCCTTTATGTTATCCTCCACAATAATGATTACTGTTTCAAACTGGAGCTTGCCTTAAGCGAACCAAAAACATCGTTATAAAGTGGCAAGTGAAGATTGTTTGAATGAATTTTGGATGAAGATTTTGGCTGTTAAATGGTGAGAAAGTTGCTATGATTGACATACCAGTAGAAACATTCTTTGGGAGGGATGTACAATATAAAGAGCTGAACAAAAGAGCTGAAAAGCAAAAAAATGAAATAGGCACTAAAGGTTTTGATTTAAACTGTTTTCCAGGGTTAGAAACAAAATTATCATATTTTTTCTCAACAGTCACCACATACTCCAGTACATTTATTGTACCTCAGAATTTGCACTATGTCGATGCTGTTATGTGCGTGAAGCAGCTCCTGATTGCACACTCCTTCACAATAGCCTTGGCAGCTGTGGCAGTGTTAACTGGGGCGTTGTTGTGAATGAAGAGTAAACCTTATCCTGCTGGCTCACTACTTAACCCTTTCGCGTCGGCTGCTCCTGGCTGCGAGGTAGCCGCGGGGACGGGAGCCCTGCCCCGCCGGCCTCTCCCCTCAGCCGGCACTCCTCGCCCGGCATTTACGGCTCACCCCTCCCCGGTTTCGCGTCAATTTTACGTTCATTTTCAGAGGCTTAATTTGTTTAAATTGACTCGCTTTATTTAATTAAATATCAAACTATAATGAAACTCACTTATTGTTAATTTTTTTATGAAAAGTGCTTGAAATTGTAGTAGAAACTTTTTTTCTTATAACGATACTAAAATAACATTAAATTTTTAATTTTTTATACTCGTGTTGTACTAGAATATTATAATTCAATAGAAGAAATATTTCTGGAACTATTACAAATAATTCGATTAGTTGCCAAATTTTTTTCCAACGAAAGTTTTCCATCGCTTTTTTGTGATCGAGGTGATCGAACTTGATACTGGGAAAGGGTTTTTATTTTTATTATTATTTTTTTAAAGTCTCCCGTCACCATTTTTTGATCCAGGGCTTCGGTCCTGGCACTGGCAGGGTTAGAAACTTTTTTTTATTTTTTTATTTTTGGATTTTTATTTTATTTTTAATTTCTTTTATTTATTTACAACTCAAAATGAAAAAGTTTTTCCTAGATATTTCTTCTTGCTGTTGTATGCCAAGTTCAAATATTTTTTCTAAATTTTCAAAACACTCGTCCACACAGAGAGGGACATCGCATTCTCTGCAATAATAAACTGTCCTCTTCCTCTTGGTTTGGCGACTTCGGCAGATGACGCAGTCCTTTGTAGGTTGAGATGGAGCTCCTGCAGGAATTGGTATTTTCCGAAGAAAGTGCCTCTCCTTCAGACGTAAAGGCGTGTCCTCCGCTGATCTTCTTCCGTGGTGCCTTGCTTTCGGTACATGATATTTTTGGGTTATCTCATGGATCAGGCCGAGATGGTATTTCGCAAGGGGTATTTTCTTCTTATTCGCATGCTGGAACAGTTTGTGAGCGTTGAAAATGCTCATGTCTACAAAATGAAAAAAAAGTTTTTTGTACCATTTTAAAATTTTTCTTGTGCACTTTACAGTTGACATAACCATGTCGGTCTTGTCTACAGCCCCCATATTCTTGTTATAATCAACCATTATATTGGGCTTCAGGATCGGCTGCTTCGTCTTCCAGTCCCTCTTCTGGGTATCCACAATATCTACTTTATGAGCCGTAGAGAGAACCCAAACTTCTTTCTTATCTTGCCACTTTAGCCCCACCAACTTATCTTCCGCAGTTCGGAAGGAGAACTCTCCCCGCTTCAGCTTCTCCTGCATTTTAGGCATTTCCTTTCGATTCCTTCTCGCCGTGCCGACAGCGTTGTTTACGTGGTCATGAAGCCAAAGAAATAGATCCGGACTGGAGTACCAGTTATCAACAAAAACTGTGTGGCCTTTGTTGAGGTAGGGCTCCAGCAACGTTGCGACAACATTTCCTGAAACTCCGAGTCCATGGTCGACTAATTCTGTGGATAGTCCGGTATAAACAATGAAATCTAAAATGTAACTTGTTTCACAGTCGCACAAAACAAAAAGTTTAATCCCAAAACGGCTCCTCTTACTAGGGATATATTGCTTGAAGAACAAGCGTCCTTTGTATAGTAGCAGGCTCTCGTCTATACATAGGTTTCTAAACGGGGTAAAACTGGCTTGAAAAGCTGCTTTTATGTGGTCATGCACTTCCCGAACTTTTTTGAGATGGTCAGATCCCGAGTCGTCGGAAAAATGAAGCATGCTCAGGATGTCTTTGTAGCGATCCCGAGGCATGAGCTGCCCGAATATTGGTGTCTCAATAAGTTTATTTTGAGACCAATACTCATTTATGGTTTGTTTCTTCACCCGGGACATGAGTGCTGAAATTGCCAAAAAAACGTAAAGTTCATCCGCAGTGGTGTCCTTCCATTTTGACGACCGTTTTTTGCCGCCTTCTTCTCCGTAGTTCCTCCTGTAGTATATTCCTTTGTGTGTTCGGCGATCGAAGACATGGTCGATGAACAAAAAACTTTTGGAAAAAAATACAGGAAGCCGCTTGCTTCTTCCCCCGATTCCACATATTCAAAACCAGATAAGGTATCATCAAAATCAAATACATTTGATTTCCGAAGATTTGACGAATGCCATGTCAGATGAAGAATTCTCTTCTTTCGAACCGGCTCCTGGACTTCGGCATCGGATCCTGAATCATCCTCGGTCTCAGGTGCCAATGGACTAGCTGCTGAAGGGCCAGGATCTGGTGCTGAAGAAGGGCCAGGAACAGAAACTTGATTATCCTCATCCTCGTCAGACGAAATTTCCTGACACTCTTCATCATCACTGTCCATCAATATCCGCAAAATATCTTCATCAGTCAATCCCCAATTACTCATATTTCACGTTGAACTCAAGAACTCAATGAACAAATAGAAACACGCTGTACGACTGCTGAACGATGAATGATTTGTTTTGGTAAAGCAAAACGAACTAGAGGTTCCCCTAGTTCCCGCTAGGATGCGGTACGGGCGCTGACAATAAACTAGCTTCCAGTCCTGTGGGACAGAGAGGCGCTGGCAATATAGTGGCGTCCAGGCCGCTAGGCCCGCCCGCGCCTCTGGCAATAAAGTGGCGTCCAGTCTTGGGAGCCCGCCCCGCCATTTGTCAATATAGTGGCGTCCAGACTTGAAAGGGTTAACAATGACATTAAAAACTTAGTTAGCAGTGCACTTTGTTCACTGTCATGTTCCTCATCTTAGTCCACAACGCTTAGGTTGGTTGGATACTCCCAATGAAGGCATACTAAACCGTTGTGTCTGAATTATCACGGACAGTTCATTTCCTCTGGGATCTACATTTTAACTTGTTATCCAAACTATAGAGCAACATAGGGTAGCTCATATGATCAAACTCAGCTCTTAAATATTCCTGTCCCCACCATGATTTGAACAAAGAACCAGTGCAGGGAACTTTTGAAAGCGAGCGCCTTAAACACTGAGCCAGTTTGAATTTCCTATGGATTCGAGTAAATAAATCTTATATAATAGACGTGTTTTTCCCTATATTTCAGTCACCACTACCTAGCACAGATCACTGGTCTTCATATGTGGAAGTAGGATGGAGTTTCCTGTCGTCCACAACGTTGGCTGAATGTCGTTAGCTGTGGGGATGTGGGAGATATGATGGTTAAAAGTGATCAATGCAGGGCATTTTCGTATTTCGACCAAAGACATGTGTCTCCGTATATGTCACTCTGCTGCCACAACTACATAGCATAGACCAATGGTGTTTGTGTGTGGTAGTGGTATCGTGTCTCCTATCGTGTACTATGGTGGTTAGATGTCAGTAGCTATGGGAGTGTGGGAGATATAGTGGTTGAAAGTGGTCGACCTGCGGCACTTTCATATTTCTACCAAAAATGTATGTGTCATGGTGTATCACTTTTCAGCCAAAACTATCTAGCGCAGATCATTGGTGTTTGTGTGTGGCAGTAGTACAGAGTCACCCGTCGATCACAACGTTGGCCGAATTTCGGTAACTGTGGTAGTGTGGGAGATATGGTAGTCGAAAGAGGCTGATCAAGGGTATTTTCGTATTTTGACCAAAGACATATGTCTCCGTATATGTCACTCTGCTGCCACAACTATGTAGCATAGATCAATGGTGTTTGTGCATGTTAGTGGTATCGTGTCTCCTATCGTGTACTATGGTGGTTAGATGTCAGTAGCTATGGGGGTGTGGGAGACATGGTGGTTGAAATTGGTCGACTTGCGGCACTTTCATATTTCTACCAAAAACGTATCACTTTTCAGCCAAAACTATTTAGCCGAGATCACTGATGTTTGTGTGTGGTAGTAGCAGCACAGAGTCACCTGTCGATCACAACATTGGTCGAATTTCGGTAACTGTGGGAGTGTGGGAGATATGGTGGTTGAAATTGGTCGATCAAGGATATTTACATATTTTGACCAAATACATGTGTATCCGTATATTTTACGTAGCTGCCTGAACTATATAGCGCAGATGACTGGTGTCTGTGTGTGGTAGTAGCATCGAGTCTCCCACCGTGCACTATGGTGGTTAGATGTCGGTAGCTGTCAATCCAAATTCTTTACAAACACGAAGTTGTGGGCACCAGCTAGGAAATAAATAAAATGCAGACATGATCTTGTCACTTTACTTAATTTTCCATGGTTCATCAGGCTTGCACCAATCCATTGTTCATTTGGTAGTGGATCAAATACAAAATGATAGGTTCAATAGTTATATGCTCCAGTACCTCAGCTTGTCTGCCATGACAATAGTTGGGGGGGGGGGATCTCACAGTAAGTTGTTCCCTTTGAATGATAAACAGAATTTGGAATACCACAATGTTCAGACCTTAATCATGTGAATTTGCTCATGAAGAGTTTGTTGCACCATGGTGTTTTAAGGCAATAATCTTGCTGTGATTTCCTTCACTTTCATTGTATTGCAACAATTTACGCTGAACTAAGGAGACATTTTTTGCCAACTGTAGTTCCACTGATTGCACCTGCACGATACATCTTCAATATCCCCATAGCTGTCCCAACCAAACAGTTTCACGTTTCTTTCAAGGGAGAAAGTGAAGGGGAAGATTCACCTTAAATACAATCCTGGCATTGTTTAATATCTCTGGGAGTAAGGCCTTTCTTTGTGAGAAGTTAATCACTAATTGGTCCTTGATTTGTAACATACGCAGAGTACCACAAGAAGTTGAGCTTAGGTAAATGCTAATAATCGACTGAAGCTCATAATATGCTGAAAGTTTCACGTAATACTACTAACAGATGGTAATACTGACACAACTGCTGTTCTTCTTCAATAATATCTGAAACCAGGTTGGGCCAGATACTTTTGGTGCCTGTTTTTAAATATAAAAATGATTATGATATTTCTAAAACTGAGTGATGAATAGGCTATAGATGGAATTTTTTACTAGTCAAATGTGAATGCATTGTACAATGTTTGGCACTGTAAAATTATATAGGTGGGGTATATTGAAGTTGTGTATTGGCCTTCAGAATTGAGGCATTTGTTGCAGAGTAGTTCAAGATAAAATAGAATAGTTGGTAAAACTTTGGGTGAGAGGGAAGGGGGAATGTTGGAGATAATTGCCTTCATATTAAATGGTTCATTAAATGAAAGTAGCCACAAAATAAAGCTTCAAGCTGCAGGCCAACAATTCTTATAAATCGTTTAAATAAAGACATTGACTTAGCTTGAGTCATAGTTATTAAGTGTTCAGATGGGGAGGGGATAAATTGCTGGTTGTATAGGAAACAAGAAATATTTATTTGGTAAGAATATGAAAATATTTGTTGTCAGCCATTCCTATCTATTGTTAATTATTATTTTGTCACTTATGCTTGTAGTTCTGTTGCTCAAATACAAATGACTGGTTACATAAAAGTAGACACTGGTATTAATGTCTATCTAGCATTTTAGTTGAGTAACTTTTTTTTTAATTTACCTTTAATATTTTCTCTTGTTTATAGGATCGACCCTGAAGCTGAAGATCTCAGCTCATTGGACAGCTCCAGTACTGACGAAGAAGATAATTGTTCTGTGGCAGTAAAGAAAACTAAAGAAGTAGTAGTTAGCTTGAGAGAGCCATTCGAGGCTTCAGGATCTTCCGATTCCAGTAAATTTGCTGAAGATAATAAAGTAGTGGCAGAAGTGTAAGTGGACAGGCTGTCTACAGTGAAGAGTCACATTAACCTCTGTCCTCATCAGACTGTAAATTTCACTTCTAGGTGTTAGAAATTGAGAACCATATCATGCAAAGGAAATGTGAATTTAAGGATTGAACTTACATATGAAATATTCTCTGGAAGTGCTGCTAAAATTGACTAATTACTTGTTTTTGTGGCAGATCATATTTCTGAAGAATGATATATTGACTGCATTGGGAATTTCAGTGTAATGTTCATGAGTAGATGTATCTAACAGTTTGAATGAATCTAAAATTTTGGATATATTTGGATATATATTTGGATATATCTTTTGGATATATCTAACAGTTTGTTGGCCTTATTGACCAATTTTGAGAAGTTTACATTGACAAGAATAGCTTAAACTTGGTAATCAAATTTATTTGGTGATTAGGTATTTGATTCAGATGGATTTCTTTATAAATACTGTTTTGTTTCAGTGTTTTATCTGTCCTCTTAATCAAATTTGTGATTGAGTACTGTAATGAATAATTTTCTTTGTTTCCGGTTAAATGCTGTAATTAAAAGCTTTTTCAGTTAGAATATTTGTTTAAGTACTAATAAAGAACTTTTGGCTAATGTACTTATGTAATTTAGAGTTATTATTTTTAAACTCTTCCTCTACAGAATTTCTTTGAACCATTGCAGATAATGCTTTAAATTACTGAATACTACATGAGATACACTCATGTAGGTGTATAAACAGTTGTCATGAACTGTTTTAATCTGTTGATTATTTCACAAAATATAGTTACTCCTATACTTTGAAATATGTAAAAAAGCCGTTCTGGCTGTTATACCATAGTTTAATTTGCCACTAATGTGCTGGCCATCGTGATTATGGTTTAATTAAAATGCTTTATCTGGACCTACTCTCACACATCACATTCCTCAGTGTGGACATTGCACTATGGCAGGGTGCTCTTCACATCTCTATTAGCATCAAGCCCAATAATTTACAAAGACTTTGGCAGTTGTAATCCCTTTCACATCTAATGTTGCTTTCCTTACAGCCTTGCCAAACTAACTGGACAGTTTCCATGCAGGACTGTATCTTCTGCTTTCACGTTTTTCACAGTGATACACCCGTTCCATTTAAGCCATATTATATGACGACCAGAGTTGTCTCATCTAGGGAAGAGTCCTGTGGCATTTTGAATTTATGAAGCAGCCAGTGTAGGGATGTTTCGTATACTAATATAGGGGGGATCTTGTACTGATGTGTTTTGTGACTTTGGTCATCACGGTGGGCCTCAGCTGCGGCATTTTTTTTTAGGTCTGTGATGGGTTCAAATTTTTTCTGTGGGGACATTACGAATGGTGACTAGATCTCTGGTATCCATTATTTCAGTACCACTATCATCAGGACATTGGCATTTGGGGGTGTGTGTTTTAGTGGAGATAGGAATCATGGCCCTGGAAGCCTTTGTAGCACCATGACAGTTTGGGAAACAAACTTTCTTACACTAATACTTATTACTAGCATGCTCTTAATCTAATCATCTGACATAATCTCTGTGAATGCAGGGTTCCCTGATGTGAATGGGCCCTTGTTTCTGGAGGATTCCGGTTCGAATCCCCAACCGGGCATCCAGATTTGGGTTTTTCACGGTTTCCCCAAATCATTCCAGGCGAATGCTGGGATGCTTGCCTTCCCATTCCTTGTCCCCAGTCCCATCCTGCCTCTAATGACGTCGATGAGGTGTAAAGCCATAAGCGAAAAAAGGGGGCCCTTGTCTCACGAATTCCCTAACAGACCCTAATACTGTATCTATTGCACAAACTGAGCATGGTGGGTGAGCAGTTAATGCTCTGGCCTCGCAATCTGGAGGACGCCAGTTCAAATCCCCGTCCGGGCATCCAGGTTTAGGTTTTCCATGGTTTCTCCAAGTCGCACCAGATGAATGCCCGGGATGCTTCCTTTAAAAGGCCATGGTCAAATTCCTTCCCATTGCTTGTCCCCAATCTAATCCCACCTCTAATGTCCCTGACGTTGATAAGGTGTATAGCCATAACAAAAGAAGTACCAGATGACAAAAATTTGCAGGAACGAAGTGTGGTGAGACAAATGCTGACGGGATGCAAGTGGTAGCACACCCTTCTCCCTCCACCACCAGCTATTGAGTGAGACAGCTCAGGTGGTGTACTACCACTATATAACAAATAGTTCTGTTCATGGTTTGCGCCTGGGAGCTAGATGCCTGTTGGCGTGCTTGTAGGTAATCATTGCAGTCTTAGCGATGGGGCTTGGCAAAACTTTTGGGTGCTGTACATCTATCTCCTGCTATAAGACGGTTCCATATTATCGAAGACCCACATGCATGCCCAATGGCAGCCAGCCTCCAGGCGTGGACGACGACCAGAATCGCTCTGAAGAGGGATATAGCACTTGAACTGTCATAGCTTTTACTAACTTTTTATGTATTCACAGAGGCAATCCCATAACAGGTAGGCTATCATGCTTCAAGGGGTGAATTTGGGGGCTTAAAAGTGTCCTGTCTCATTTGTCAGTCAGCATACCGTTGAATGTGTTTTTACTATCATTTTTTCTTGAGTGCCACTCAGCAATGACAAATTTAGTCTCAAGACAAAGTTGACCATGCGTAACAAAGACTGACTTCTGGTTTAAAAAATATATTCTCGTCCCTAGATTATTCTCTTATTTTAGGGATTATATCATGAATATAAATAATTTTCACTTACAACTGGTTTGATTATAGCATTTACTGTATCGATAAAACCTTTATTATTGATTTTATTTGAAGGTTTATTGGTGTGATGCAAGAGAGTGGAATATTATGAAACCAAATATTTCATTTTCTGCAACAGAGCTGTCATAAATTAAACGGCAATTGTGTAAAACATTATACCATAATCTTTAAGGAACACAGTGGATTATGCAAAAATCAGTTGAGGGTAGGTTATGATAAAAGGGAAATAGTTCAGTGTATTTGGAGACTCTGGTTGCCATTTGTTTGAATGTCTGTACTAATATGTTCTGCAAACTTGTTGATGGAATAGGAACTGACTTTGTAAGCATAAGCTGTTTAGTTTCAAAGACAGGAACAGAGAAATTTTCTAAAGTGTATTGTTTACTCTGAACATAACTGCAAGTTTTTAAAATATGTGATCAACACATATCGGATTTTTTTGAAAGTATAAAGCCTGAGGGCAAACTTATTGGCTATTGTATGTTACAGATATTGAGGAACTACAACTGGTTAATGTGAGAAGAAGAAACATTATACATGCAGTAATTTAAAGTTATTTATTTCCAGATATTATTTTGTGGTAAATGTTACATAATATTAAGTTCTTGAAGTGAATGTTGAGCATAATTAAGGAAGATCAATAGTTTAATCAAAATTTTTGTCTTTGATTTACAGTTTGGTACATTGTCGGTTGAACAATAATTATTATAGATTTACATAAGTCAGCAAGGAACAGTTGTAGTTTTTGGGAAAGAAACAGCACAGATTATGGTTCAGAGAAATCATTGCAGTATCGTTCGCTGAATTAGATAATTTTTCTACAACCACATCCATGGCAATCTATAAGGAAGGATGACATGCAATATTGATGCAGTCTTTTGTGCAGTAGAACTACTGACCTTATCGGAATGTGGTTGAGAAATGCTTTGTTCATAACTTCATACAATACATATCGAATCAAGATCCATGCACCACACTGAAGTTTATGTAAACGCATTAATTCTCAATTTCACATTTGATTTCTGTAACACCAGATAGAGTTAATAACATCTTTTGTCTAGCTTTTAGTGGTTTTCCCTCTTCTGATCAATTAAAATGGAGGCAAAACTGGCACAAAAAGGGGTTGATGCATAACATGGATGTCAATAAATTTAAAGCATCAGCCCACTTATTTCTTTAATGATGCCCTACTAGACACTGGCTCTCCCTGCCTCCACTTTGTAGCCTCTGATGGCTACGCAACCGCAGAGTCCCCTCCAGAGGCTGCTTGCTTTCGAGGGGCCAGAGGCCGATAGGGAACCGTTTAACACAGCTGCAGTCCCATTGGTCGTAGTAGTAGTAGTAGTAGTTGTGGTGGTGGCGGCGGTGGTGGTGGTGGTGTTAGTGGTTGTGTTAGCAGCAGGTAGGCAGGCTTTGCCTTTTGCACTGCCTACCATGGGCTCGCAACCGTTACCCGTTGCTGCCCCCCGAGACGCGGTAGCGACTGTGCAGGCTACAGGTGCCACAGTGACCAGTGCTGACCCACCGCATGGGCACCACGGCCAATGCAGAGTGCGCAGAAGAGTGGCACGGAAGTCTTCAGAGAAGAGGCAGTAGATGTAGAAGGTGAGAGAATAGTTGGTGACCTCGAGGAGGTTGGCGATGGCACGGAACACCTGGTATGGGAAGCGGCTCAGGTTGCCTTCCGATAGCGTCACATTCAGGATCACCATTGGTGACACACACACCTGAGATCAGAAAAGACATTTAGATTTCTGATAAACGATTATCAAATCTAGTAGTATTCGCTAATCTGGATGCAGGGAATGATCTACTCAAGTTCTTTTGTTAGTGAATCAGTTTACATTGTTAGTCAGGATTAAGTACAATTAATGATTACAGTAAGTCTGTAAAGAAGGATAACGAATGACTGAAACAAAAATCGTATAATGCCAGAACCATCAATTTCATTAATTAAATCAGAATGATTGTATCAGAATGCTGGCATTAGAAATTTGTTTTGAACTGTCTGATAGGACAATTCCTCTTCTAAATGAATTAATTTGCTGGAAATTAGCTTCAAACACTTAATGGTTTAGCAGTATTGAACAGGAGTGGTATTCTGAAGCAGGTTTCTTGTCAAAAACAGAAATGTGGCGTGGTGTGAGGCAACAAAGTAATATAATTTTCTACCATTTATGACAACTATTACCCTAATTGAAGTTTAAGACATCACTACCCATTTAACTGGCATCAATGCAAAAAATATTTCGCATGTGCCACCTGTCATTTATGAGTTTAATACAGTACCACTCCATCCCCACAATATTATCACTTAACGTCATATTTAGAGTGAAATGATATTTCAAGACCATGTCACCACAAGATTACCACAGCCACACACCATTTTACGATGGGCAGTTCTCATTGAACAAATCTTTTGACAAAAACAGGTATTATATTGTGTTCTACGGCAGTGTAACTAAAATACTGAAAATGAGAGTGCCATTACATTTCTGTCATATTTACATGCAAAAGATACATGGTGGTTTATATAACATACCAATGAGATGTAAACAAAAGTACATTTAAAGATGAAATATTTACTGTTTTAGTGAGTAAAATTTGAGCTAATCATAGGTGGTGCTTGTAATAATCCTAGCAGCTGGTGACAGCTCCTTACTTATTCTGATAGTTGTGCCCTGGACCAATGGTAAGGTGGCTTGAAAGTCCTAGTAATTGGGAAACGGTGGGTGTTATTTTATTTATTCCTGGGACATTTCAGTTTTGAGTGCCTGAATGATTTGTAGAACATGCCAAAGAATAAATTGAATGATTCCTCGGTAAAGTTGATTGAGAAGCCAAGTTGGCGTGGCAATAAATTGGCTACGATCCATGAAATCACTGCAGTAAGGCAATAGTGTTGTTATATAAATGACACAGGAAGTTAGTAAAAATGTTCAACAGTTTTTTTTTAGAAATTTTATCACTTTAATAAAAGTTGATGAGCCTAAATGGGCACTGCTTTTGCGTGTATCT
The DNA here is from genome assembly GCA_031002005.1 of Vandiemenella viatica. Classification (NCBI taxonomy): domain Eukaryota; kingdom Metazoa; phylum Arthropoda; class Insecta; order Orthoptera; family Morabidae; genus Vandiemenella; species Vandiemenella viatica. The sequence continues at coordinate 303,880,449 of JARYHS010013630.1, read as the reverse complement.
GAAATAAAGTTATAGAAGAAGAGGTTAGCACAAGATAGGAAGGGATGGAGGATTGCATCAAACCAATCGATAGACTGACGACGGCAAAGAAGAAAAGAAGTACAGTACATCATAATTAATTGGATACTCAAGCTTTGCTAAGGTGACACATTATGTTGTTAGCTAAAAAGCTACTTGCTAATGCTGTCAGAAAATTGAATGACAAGATTAAATGTAACTTATGTATAATCCTGTGCCACTCAAAAGTCGATTGCAGAGTGTAGATACAGATGTAGTCACTAACATTTCCTGTACATTATCAGTTCAATTTCCGAATATTGTTTGGACAACTTTAACTAAGAAATCTGGTTTTCAGGTCCGGATTCTTCCGTTATGTCCAAATAAACAGTGTCTGAACAGTAACATAGTATGGGAAGAGATTTAAGAAGCTACATACAATTTAATTAGTGTTTTATACAAAAAATCTTCATTTAAATAAGACTGTCTCTCGATTTTCATTAAATTCAGTGCTTCTCAAGTATTCCTTAAGTCAGCAACAATTTAAACATTTTGTGTTCTTTATGTTTAAAACACTAATGTAATAGATCCCGTTTTTTTTAAGTAAAGGCTCATGTGGTCGAAATGACCTGATGGCAGACTTTTGTTGCCTGGGCATTCCACCCGTCAGCCTGCCTTAATGTAACCCGGATGTAGAGGACCTACATTTTAACGTGAACTCTGAACCACAGAAGTATCCTGGCATATTTCACATTGTATAGCAAGCTGAAAATCTCAGCCTAGAGTGGATTTTGAACCAGTGATCTTTGGTTCTGCAGTCAGAGGACTTTACCACAGAGCCACCAAATTGCTCAGTGTCCGGCAAAAATGTTGTTCTGAAGAGTTAGCTGTGCAGTCGTCTTCTCATTAAGTCTTTAAATAGGCAAGGAACTTCTAATTGAGTGCACGTTGAGCGATCGACTCGTATAAATGGAGTCCTCATTTATGCAAAGTATCGGTTCTCCCCACATCATGTGATTGTTTTCCATGTCATGTAGTGGTCCACTTATACATTGTTCTATGACCGCGGACATATCGTGACAACCATTGTTCCCGTGAGACATTACTATTGCATCCAGCTTTATATTTGTCATAGTCTACCAGTGACTTGATCAGTGATGCATATAAAAGATGTGAAGTCCTTGGATGCAAACTGGATGACGATAACTAACAGTTACCGTACTTCTGCCAACAATATAGGTCGGGTAAGCAGCCCTCTCCTTGCTGTTTCCACTATCTTTCTTTATATTGAACAAATCAGCATTTCATACCTTTCTTCGTACTGTACCCTTATGATGGTTTCAGAAAGAATTAATTATTCACAAGTTCTTCAAGTCAAAATTGTGATGTGATGTCTTTTCCATAAGTTTGATGATGATTTAAGATAGTCCATGTAGAGCTGAAAGTGTTACCGATACAGCTTATAAGCTAGCTTGCAGATGGTACACACGCAGTGGTGGGATATGAAGTATTGGATTTCGTCACGTCAGCACTCTTAAGCAAGCTGCTGAGTTGGTTGCATGAAAAGAGTAAGGTTGCTACAATGCTACAAACGCTCAGTTGTATAGAACATAATTAGCTCTCAGCCATATTAGGTATCACCCATAATATGTGTGGATTATAGAATCATCCCTTTTTTCGTTCTATCTTGCAAATAGGATTAAAGTAACATACTATGTGACAGCCCTTACAAATATTTATCAAAAGTACCGAGCATTACCTATAGCTATTACACAGTTCGGCTATACATTCTCTTGCTACGATATCCAAACAAAGAACATTAGAGTTACATCCAATATCACTTTGGTTATGCAGTATTTAGTGGGGAGGAGAGCCACTGGAGTGTTTTATCTGCATGAGCTGAACCTTTTCACCATTAAATAAACCCTGCAGTATACACTTTATATCACAGTATTAATTTCTGAGCAAATGTGTTAACAATATTTTAGCAGCAGCTACCTCCATAGTAATGCAAAAACTAAAAACATTGGCTTCAAGTGCCAAAAGTCATGGGATGGAAGATGCAAATATCCAGATGTCAGTATCATCGAGGAAGGAAGTGATAAATATTCAATGTCAGGACTTTCGTTTGTTCTCTCATGAGTTGTGTCAAAGGTTTAGTGACTTTAATAAACAGAATCTGAACGCGGAATGGTAGTTAGCACTAGACATATAAGGCATAAGTCTCACACTGAATGCTGCTGTTCTTTGACACAGTGTTGCCTGACTGTCCACACCGAGCGTGGTGGTGTAACGGATAGCGTTCTGGCCTCGCATTCGGGAGGACGGCGGTTCGAATCCCCGTCCGGGCATCCAGATTTGGGTTTTCCATGGTTTCCCCAAATCACTCCAGGCGAATGCCGGGATGCTTCCTTCAAAAGGCCATGGCCGAATTCCTTCCCATTCCTTGCCTCCATCCTTTCCCGTCTCTAAAGACCACGTTGTTAAAAAGGGACGTTAAACTGTTACAAAAAAAAAAAAAAAAAAAAAAAAATGACTGTCCACAATGAGACTTTGATGCAAACGTCGCTGGTATTTGGAGTTATTAAAACTAAGTTAAACTGTGCTGAATATAAAAAACTATCAGTTTATTTATTTATTTAGTTTAACTTAGTTTTAATAACTCCAAATACTTCATTTTAATTACATAATTGGACTTATTTACAGGTTCTCCTTAGCGCTAACAACCTAGGCAATCTCCTAGTTATGTCTGTATGTCTTGTTGCTATGGAAACCTTTCAAGAGAACTCCAAAATTTCAGATATATAGAGATAACATAAAATTTGTAATCTCTGATCTTTTTGTTATCCTACAGCCCCCCCCAAGTTCATCATACCATTTGCTATCAATACAATTATAAATGGTTATGGTAAACTTGAGATAGGACACTTTTTTTCTGTAAATGTTCTTTTTTAAGTAAGGTGAGCTTGCATTTTACATTTGAGATTGCTTAACAAATATTGTACAATTGTAAAAAGAAACCCATTGTAGATACTGGTATTGATAAGAGTCTAGTAATTAGAGGGGTTGAACAAAGTATGAATGCAATTCATTGTGAATCATTAGGTAATACAATTGAAGGTAGTGATAGTAGGCCTAATACTGTAAGAAGAAAATATGTTATGAGTGATATCACAATTAATGTTGATGTAAATCATGTAAAGGATAGACTAATTGTCAAAGAAGGGTGTTGCTTAAAAGATGAGTTTAAGGATGAAAGTAAACAGACTGAAACTTACACGAAGACAGATGAATCAGTAGAAAAGGGTTGTAAGTCTATAAAATTTGTTGATACAACAGAAAATAATGGATCAAGGGCAGCCGATGGAACTTTTAACTTTCTGAATGGTATGCTTGGTAGACAGGCAAAGGCCCTGCCACCTGAAGATGGTTACGAAGATGATTTTACCAAATACTGTAGTGTAATATACTTATTGTTTTTCATTATTATTATTATTAAGTGATAAGGGCACTAACTTGGTGTACCAATATGTGTTACAGACAATGTGCAGTGTTAACCAGTTACTGCTCATGGAAACTCAACTGGGAAAATTTCACCACGCCATCGGTTCTTGTTATAAAAAATTGTGAAGATAAATATTGTTCAATGTTTGTTAAACAGTCGAATGTAAAAGGCAAGCTCTCGTTACTTAAAAAAGAACGGTTACAGAAACAAGTGTCCTATCTCAAGTTTACCATAACCATTTATACTTGTATTGATAGCAAATGGTATGGTGAACTTGGGGGGGCTGTAAGATAACAAAAAGATCAGAGATTACATCTTTGAATTTAGGAGTTCCTTGGCATGGTCCTGTTAATAGTTCTCTTGAGAGGTTTCCATAGTAACAAGACATACAGATAAAACTAGGAGATTGCCTAGGTTGTTAGCACTAACGAGAACCTGCAAATAAGTCCAATTATTTAATTAAAGTGATGTATTTTGAGTTATTAAAACTAAGTTAAACTGTGCTGAATATAAAAAACTATCAGTTTATTTATTTAGTTTAGCGGCACATTCTGAAAATAAAATAAATAGCTCCACTATGCAATAAAATCACAAACTTATCTAAGAAGCATAAAAGCACGAAAAATATAAACAAAATCTCTTCGGAAATCCAATAATGGGAGTGTGCAGGCCGTATACTGGCGACGAGGCATGGAAAGATATTGGAGTAGGTATGAAAGGTAGTGCATGGAAGGGAAAAGATGGCCATGACCACAAGCTGGCACTCAATCTCAGGCATAAGGGTGTAGGAAGAGTCTCTTTTTTTATGTAAGGGTATCAGGGATTGGAATGAGTTACCAAGGGAAATGATGAATAACTTCCCGATAAAGTTGAAGGAATTTTAAGTTAAAATTTGTAGAGGGTAAATGTAGGTGGGTGCAGGATAGGGGGAAGATGGGTGTGTAGGGAAATTGCCACCAGACAGTGACGTAGCTAGATCAACAAGGGCCCCAGTGCAAAAAATTTATTTTGGGCCCTTAGGCCAGATGGGCGACCTTTTTCTTTGCTTTGTGTGGCTGGTAGGGGCCCTCTGAGCTGGGGCTGGGGGCCCCTGAGTTGTGCTTGGGGGCTCCTTGAGCAGTGGTTGGGGACCCCCCTGTGCAGTGAGGGAGCTCCCTGTGTCTCAGGGGCCCATTTAGACGACGGTAGAGCTTAAAAAAAGTCGCCAGTTTGCCGTGAAGCCCCGTGGGCCCTCTGAACAGCGCTTGGGGGCCCCATAGTAGCTACGCCCGTGCCACCAGAGCGTGTGCTCCATTACAATTAAATTAAAGATTAGTAGTTTATCTATGGGTTATAGTTTCGCTATAATCTCTGTACATGGATGGTACGGTTACAGTCATGGAGGAAGGAAATTTCTTTCCTACATGGTTATAGTCAGGGCCGGCGCTAGGAATTTCGGGCCCGGGGTAGGGTAAAATGGGCGACTTTTTTATTTTTAGCTCTATAAAATGCCAGGCGACAATGGGCGTATTCATGGCCTGAGGGTCGGTGATCGGGCCCCCCCATCAGCCGGCGGGGCCCGGGTACTTTTGACCCGCTTACCCCCCCCCCCCCCCACCCCTAACGCCTAAAGCTGATAATGAATATTAGTTGTTAATCTTTGTGTTGCATTATGTGTATAATGATTTAATATTTCTTATTTTTGCAACCCACCATTCGGAAACGTATGTATTTTGTTTAAATTTACATAATGCTTATTAATTACTATTTATATTTGTTATCATATTTTATAGTTAAAGAAATTTAGTACTTAAAGAATCATAAATTCGTTCTTAGTATTAATAGAAAATGAAATGACGTAATTATTTTTACGTTTAAATATACTTGTTAATGTACTAAGTGGAAAAACATTTAGATGCAAAACGAAACACCTGAGGAGCAAAAACGACGACGTAATTGAGATCGTCAACAAAGGTGCTGAGCAAAAAATTCGTCTAACAAGCGACGACGATTAGATTCAGAAAATCATGCAAGGACAACAGCATCTGAAAATGGTGGAGAAACTCCAAAAAGATCACGAGAGAATAGTGAGGCAAATAAAAGACGCATCTCAAATGAAAATCCAGAACAAACAACTCAACGACAGGCTGTGGTTGAGAGCCAAGCAAGACTAAGAGCATCGGAAAATTGTGAAGAAACACTAAACAATAAAAATAAATAAGGAAACATGTCAAAGACACTAACAAAACTTCAGAAGAAACAGCTTTACGAAGAAAGGCTAATGCTGAAAGCCAATCAACACTGAGAGCCAAAACTAAACAACAAAGACAGCAACGAAATCGACACCACTAGCCATCAAATATTAGAAGACGAATCACCATTACAGACATTATAGACAATAATAACTTCAATGAACAAGGATGTGAACAGCATAGTTGTGGCGACACGAGTGTGGTATGTCAGTTCTGTCATTCTTTGAATTTCAGTGCAGAACTTCCATCAGACAAAAAGTTTAACAATTGCTGCCATAAAGGAAAGGACAGAATGCCAGTAAGACGAGAATTTCCGCAATATTTAAAGCAGTTAATGATCAATCCTTCTGAACCAAGTCATAAGAAGTTTTTTTTAAAAAAAATCAGAACATACAACAGTGCTTTATCGTTCGTTTGTATGGGAGTCAAAATTGTGCAAGCTCCCGTTCGTGGTTCATATTTTTTTCGGGTTCATGGTCAAATTTATCATGTCACATCATATATGCATCCAAATGAGGGCCAGCAAAAACAATATGCTCAACTGTATGTGATTGACTCTGCTGAAGCAAATGCTGAAAGGATGAATAATCCTGCAAATCAACATTGTGGTACAATTATTATGCAAGAATTAGATAAGATGATAAGAAGTAGCAATATTTTAGCCGAAGCGTACAGGACATTAGGAGAAGTGGAACGCGAGGAACAACAAAGAGCTTTCGCAGAGAATCGTAGTCGCCCAAAAATCAAAATGGTGTTCAGACGACATAGATATAATGAAAGAAGGCGTTACAATTTGCCAACAGTTGCCGAAGTGGCTACGATTTTTAGAAATGAGGATGGAGAATCTCTACTTGAAAGAGACATTAGGGTGTATCCACGTGACTCTACACAACCATTCATTAACATCAACATTTTGAGCCAGAATTTGGATCCGATGTCGTATGTACTATTCTATTTTGGAGAGTCTGGATGGCAATCGAAGATGAAAATTTAAGTTTATGACAATGCTATTCGAAAATACTCGTATATATCAATGTTACAATTCAAAATTTCTCGGACATCAGTTCGCGCAAATGAATTTAATCCTCTATTAAATGGAGGAAAATTATTTCAACAATGGTTTGTGGATTCGCATTTGAAATTTTAAGCTAATAATTTTAATTTCATTATAATTCAACAATCTAAACTACGAGTAGAGCAGTACAATGGTTTGATGGATCATTTAGCGGAAATAGGTAATAACACTGGAGCGCCGATTGGTTGAATTGTTATTTTATCATCATCTTTTCAAGGATCGCCAAGAAACAAGAGAGAAAGTTTTCATGGTGCGATTACAATTGTTTGCAAGACCTGATCTCTTTATAACAGTGACTTGCAACCAAAATTCGGTAGAAATTCATAATAATCTCTTCCCTGGGTAACAGCCTGCAGAGACCTGACTTAAACTAAGTACATTATTGGATGATATTTTGAAGAAACATGTATTGGGAATAACTGTTGGTTATATTCACACTATTGAATTTCAAAAAGAGATCTACCTCACGCACACATTTTGATTATTTTACGTGAACAAGACAAAATTAAAGATTCAGAAAGGATCGACAAAATAGTTTGCGCTGAACTACCTGACAGAAAAACAGATCCAAAATTGTTTGAGATTGTCACTAAATGTATGCTGCATGGACAGGGGCATAGCTACTATGGGGCTAGGCGGTGCAGGGCACCGGGGCCCCTACGCTTAGGGGGTCCCGAAGCATACTTCAGCGGCCCGTAAGCATACCTCAGGGCCCCAAAGCGCACCTCTGGGGGCCCCCAGCGCACTTCAGAGGGGGGCCCAACGGGACTTCACGGCAAACTGGCGACCTTTTTTTTTTTTTAGCTCTACCGTCGTCGTCCAAAGGGGCCCCTAACACACAGGGAGCCCCTCACAAAGTGCAAAGGGCCCTCTCTGCTCAGAGGGGCCCCCAACCACTGCTTGGGGCCCCCAAATCACAACTCAGGGCCCTCCGGCCTCAGCTCAGGGGCCTCAACAAGCAACACATAGCAAAAAAAAGGTCGCCCATCTGGCCTGAGGGCCCAAAATAATTTTTTTGCACCGGGGCCCTCGTTAACCTAGCTACGCCACTGTGCATGGACCATGTGGTGCACAAAGTATCAATGCTCCGTGAATGGATAACGGGCAAGTGCACATAAAACTACCCAAGAGAATTTAGAAGTGAGACTGCTGCTAACGTTGATGGCTATCCTTGTATCGAAGAAGGGAAGGAAGATCTGTTCAATTGGAAATTCGGTTATTGAAAACAGAAATGTCGTACCTAACAACAAATTCTTGAGTTTAAAATTCGACTGCCATAACAACGTCGAGGTATGCACATCTATGAAGTCTGTCAAATATGTTTTCAAATATGTGTACAAAGGTTATGATTGCGCAAATGTAGCCATAACAGATCAAACCCAAACGATAAATCATGATGAAGAGTCGAATTATTTAGATGCACGATATGTGAGCGCGCCTGAGGCAATGTGGCGATTGTTGGAAAACAAAATGCATGACCGGTCTGGTAAGCGTTGCCATATTTACTTTCTGCGATGTTGCCACGATGTTCTGCCTAGTAGTAGCGCTGTAGCAATTTCCCTATACAAGAAATAGTGTCTCATAGCTGGACACATACATCGCCGAAATGAAAAATTATTTATGTTCCAGTCTCATCTAGAATATTTTCATTTAACTGATTACTTCTCTTGTAACAGTTCGATTCTTTATACAAATTTCTATTCAATCACGGAATGTTGTATCTATGTGTATATATTTTCTTTGGTCATATAATTGATGAGGCACCAGGTTCTGTAAGTCCAGGCGTATGAAAACCGGATAAGTCGTTTTATCCAATATCCAAGAAAAACTCCATGCTTTGGATTATGGGGCAGTTTGTAGATTTTGTAGTAAGGAAGAAAGGCACCGACTTAAACGATTATAAATATCATATCCTAACAGAATTCAGTGCTCCGGAAAAACATAAAAACTACTCGACGTCATATGGACAATTTCTAAGAACAGCAATACAGCGAAATCTATAAGTCACTAACGAATAATACAGAGCTGGTAGTAGACGATCCATTTCAACGAGCAGAACTTCTTGTTGAACCACACATGCCGTGACAACGGAGGACTTTGGAAATCAGAGGTTGGCTACTGTAAACTATCATCTTCATCATCTTGGAAATTTATAATATCAAATGTAATTGCGTTATTATTAAGTAAATAAACCGAAACAGAAAAAAAATTGGTAACGCGCTGGGCTGTCAACGTGCTGGTTCTCGGTTCAAGCCCAGGGGCTGTAATTTTTAAAAAAAATTCTTTGTCTCCTTTTCACTTGTTGCAAAATACATATCATATAAGTAAGTTTATATATGTTTCGTGGTCAGTTGGAACAGTGGAAAAGAATCATAAAATTAATGTTTTGGCTGAAATGAGAAAGTATCAACGCATCATGCATCAGTAGGAACTGAAAGCCAGTTTTCCGATAAATTTAATTTAACCATTACGATTTGTGCCACTCAACTTTACCCATTTTTTTCTAGTGCTGATGTCAAAGGCGGGAGATTGATGATTGGGGTAATGATGGCTGTTTAAAAAAAAAACAAGGACCTAAATCAAACTAATGTGCGGTTTTTGTAGCTAATGTTCCTGTTGGACACAGTGGTATTAGCAAGCAAATCAGAATTGAAAATGTGAGTAGTTATTCTTACGAAAACAAAAAATCATCATTGACGATTAAACATGTATTTAACAAAATGCTGCTCCTACTAGTGATCAGTAATGATATAATTGTTGTATACTAGATGACCCGTGCGAAAATTTCGCGAATAAAATGCGATGAATAGTGAGGTTGAATGCTTGTAATATAATGAATAGTAGAACCTTACTTTTGTAGCAAATATTTCATTTAGTGTAATAGGAACGCCGCAAAATACTCACAACATATTACAAAACAGTTAGGAAAATTTAAAACACATTGTATTTATGACAAACTGTCACTGGCCTTAGTAGAATAAAACCAACCTTAACAAAATGCACACAACATATCAACATCTCTGAAATATTTGTTGCTGTGCGAATAAAATGTTTACATTGGAATTGTATAGCAAAACGACAGTGTTTCCGTAACAATATATATATATATATATATATCTCAGAAAAGCTACTTATTGAATAATTTTTCTTTTATTGACATCTCTGTGATATCCGCTGCTGAAATCAGGGGACTTGGCTCTGAACAGTCTCATACGCGCTACCACTTTAAGCACCAATTGCCGAACATTTTTTTCTTAATTTATGATTTTACCTAGCTGGAGACCTTAATTTTACAACGATATGTCATTTATCGATTTCGGATAGGTATCGAAGAAGATAAATGGCTTGTATTAAAAAAATTTAAAAAAACATGTTCTATAACTAATATTGATAATTTTGTCCTTTAAGGGTTGAATTCCAAAAAAATCCTTTTATAAAATATCAACCAAGGTAAAAAAAAGTTTTGAGAAATGATGATATTTTTACCCCTTAAGGGTGTAATTTGGAGAAAGTTTTTTCTTAAAATATGATGTGACCATAGCGGCTAATTTAATATTTAAATCGATACGTCATTTATTGATTTCGATTAGGTATCAAGGGAAATAAACAGCTCCTGACAGAAAAATGCATTGTAAAAATATAATACTTTTGCCCTCTAAGGTTAGAATTTTTAAAAATTTCTACTTAAAATGTGGTAACGGAACCGAAGACATTACGAAGACCTGAAGCTTTTAAATGATACCTCGTTTATCAACTTTGTTTAATTGTCAACGGAGATAAATGACTAAAGACACAAAAAACGCATTTTAGAAATACTGATATTTATGCCCTTTAAGGGTCGAATAACGAAAAATTCTTTCTAAAATATAATGTGACCATGGCGAAGACCTTAATCTTTAATATGATACCTAATTTATCTATACCGGTTATATATCAAGGGAGATAAATGGCTCCTGACACAAAAATGCATTATAGAAAAATTTATACTTTTTCCCTTAAATGGTTCAATTTCAAAAACATTCTTTCTTAATATATCATGTCACAAAGCTGAGATATTATTCCTCATAATCCTACTTGATTTATAGATTTTGGTTAGATATCCAGGGAGGTAAATGGCTCCATATACAAAAAAAGCATTTTAGAAAAATCGACATTTTTACCCTTTAAGGTTCGAACTACGAAAAAATCCTTTCTTAAAATATAATGTTACCACGGCGGAGACCTTAATCTTTAATATGATACCTCATTTATCTATATCGGTTAGAAATTAAGGGAGATAAATAGCTCGTGACACAAAAATGCGTTGTAGAACCATTCATACTTTTTCCCTTTAAGGGTTGAATTCCAAAAACGTCATTCCTAAAATATGATGTCACCGAAGCTGAGACATTATTCCTCATTATCTCACTTGATTTATCGATTTTGGTTAGATATCCAGGGAGATAAATGGCTCGATATACAAAAAACTAATTTTAGAAAAATTGACATTTTTGACCTTTAAGGGCCGAATTACGAAAAATTCCTTTCTTAAAATATAATGTTACCACGGCGAAGACCTCATTCTTTGATATGATACCTCATTTATCTATACCGGTTACATATTAAGGGAGATAAATCGCTCGTGACACAAAAATGCGTTATTGAAAAATTTATACTTTTTCCCTTTAAGGGTTGAATTCCAAAAACATTCTTTCTTAAAATATTATGTCACAAAGCTGAGACATTACTCCTAATAATCCTACTTGGTTTATCGATTTTGGTTAGATATCTAGGGAGAAAAATGTCTCGAGATACAAAAAAAGCATTTTAGAAAAATCGACATTTTTCCCCTTTAAGGGTCGAAAAACGAAAAATTCTTTTCTTGAAATATAATGTTACCATGGTGGAGACCTCAATCTTTAATATGATATCTCATTTATCTATATCGGTTAGATATTAAAGGAGATAAATCACTCGTGACACAATTACGCATTGCAAAAATATTGATACTTTTGCCCTTTAAGGGTCGAATTCCGAAAAATATCTGTCTTAATATATGACGTAACTAAAGAGGAGATCTTAATCTTTAAAATGATACTTCATTAAACGATGTCAGATAGGTGTCCAGTGAGATAAATGACTCGTAACACAGAAAAAGCTTTTTAGAAATATTGACATTTTTGCCCTTTAAGGGTCGAATTCCAAAAACTTCATATCTTAAAAATATGATGTGACCAAAGTGGAGACCATAAGCTTTAAAATGACTCTTCATTCATTGATTTTGGTTAAGTATGAAGGAAGATACAGGCTTGTGACAAAAAAATACCTTATATAAATAATATATATGATGATCCTCAATATAATGACATGATAACCTTATTTCCGAAATCTGAAATTGCAAGAAAGAAAAAGGAAATTTGAGGAAGGAGGAAAGATAATGCCAGGCTGGTTATAAGTTGATGTTACCTTAGCTTCTGTCTCTGGTAATCCAGAGATGATGGTACTGTAAGTGGCTCAGATTCGCGGATGCCATGCTGATCCCGGAATCTAGTGCATTGTCTCGCGGTTCCACGGTTCGTGTCAGGCCGCGGCCAAAAGTGGTTTTATGAGCGTTATGTTTTTCTTGTGTTGCTTGTACACGGGACAGTGAAAACATATTATACACTTAATGAGGAGCAAAAGCTACACATGTCTGCATTTTCGTTGTTATTCTTTAGTAAAGTCAATATTAATGCAATGGCTTGGAAAAGATTAGTTTTTCAGCAATGTAAAAAAAAAAAAAATTTAAACGGCCCTCGGTCTTTGAGAAGGGGAAATTACACATTGCTTTGAGCAATTTCGTTTTTTTTATTTTTATTTTTTTATTTTTTTTTATTTTTTTATTTAAACCGAAATTTTGATGACTGGATCGTGAATGTGAATTGAGTACTGTCTAATGTCACTGCTAAACTTTACCCTTCATCCAATTTGTTCGGCTATGAATTAATGTAAATATATGATTTGTAATTGCGCCTAAACATTACTGACAAACATTTATAAAAGTGAGGCTCAAAATTTTTTGATATTAATAGATCAGTCAAACATCCGTATAATTCAATCAATGAAACAATACAGTTTATAATCCATCATTCAACCAAAATATTATTGGATTAATTTCCTATTCGTTTGCTGAATAATAACGCAATCAAGATTTAATTTAGAACTACTGGTATCTGTATGTATTGACATATTAACCTGTTGTACGCTAAAGTGATGTTCAAGTCAAACACAATCCGTTTCAGAATACTGAAATGAGTAACAATCTAGTCTTACAGTACAAATCAGGATACTGGATGTAAATTCATTTAGCCAAAGTTTCAAGCAAGTAGTTTGTTTCCTCATAGTTGTAGAAGAACGATAGCCAGGATACGGACGTCGCACACAGGGGTATTTGACCCAAAAATTCGATCAAAATTATTATTACCTAATTTATATATTTATTTCATTTCTTTCGAGTATTAGAAGCGTTCTGGTAGCTCAGTGGTTAAGGCGCTTGCTTTCAAAAGCTCTCTGCTCCGTTCCCGGGTTCAAATCCCGTTGGGAACAGGAATTTTTTAGAGTTGTGTTTAATCATATGCGCTAAGCCAGGTCGTTCCGGAACTGACCGACCTACTTCTGACATAATGGCTCAGTATGGAGTAATAACATAAAACAGGTACTTTGATCACACACTTTATTACATTTTAAGCGAATATTTACAAAATACCTAACTAATAACCATACATGTAGACTAATATTATTTCGATGAAGTGTCCAATCCTTCTTCATCTGTAGCTTCATCTATGTCTGTGTCCTCATCTTCTGTCTCGTTATCATCTTCTTGTGAGCTCGGGTCCCATGAAAGCAACATTTTAATAGTTTCTGGCTTGAATGATTTGTATTTTTTTGGGGGTTTGTGCCTGCTGCAGCTCAAATACGGGTCCGAAGTCAGTAAAAGCCTGTTAATTACATCTGTGTTGCACTGAATCCGGCTAAATTTTCTGGAGTATCTCTCCCTAAACTTCCGAAAATATTTGTTTGTAGCTTCTGCTGCTTCTTCGGACAAAGTTCCTATCGGTAAAAGTGCATGTTCTATTATAATTGGGCCATGAATCAATACCTTGTGTATCGTAGGTGACATTGGATGCCACGAGTACAGTTCAACGTACAACTTAGCTGTTTCGTGGCAGTAGGCAGAAATTTTTTTTACATCTATCTTGTGCCCACTGGATATCACTTCCAGAATAGTGGCAAACCTGTCAATCAGGTTTTTGTCAATACCCGTAATCTCTGCGGATACCTCCTTATTGGCAAAGAACCTTCTACTGGTGTTTCCGTCGTTACTGTTACCAAAATTAGCTTTAGGCACATCCACTATTAGTCCGAGTTCATCTCTGAAACGTTCTTGGATGTATTGCTTCCTTTCTCTATTAAAGTTTTTTCAGCATCTGTTCTGATTTGCCACTTTTTTATGGTATTTTTATAAGAAATATGCAAAAGAATTTAAAAAAATCTGATTCTGGCATGCAAGATAGATAAACCAAATTCCAAATTTTTTATTTCTAGATGTATGTTTTCAAATTTTGACAAGTTGTTAAAATCCTTGGAAGTAGCTTGGCAAATATAGCATCGCATTGTTGAGGTAGTATTTGTTGCCGCATTACATACTTTTCCATCCACCATAGTAAAAAGCATTTTATGTTTTACGATTACTTCTCCAAACTTAGTTGTTATTTTTGTTCCAGATAGAAGCTTGATTTGTTCATTGTGATAGCATATTTCTTCATTCGTTATATCATTTGTTTCATTAACAAAGCGAATTCGCATCGGCCGGCAAAAGCGGGGTGAAGGAGATGGGTTATTCCAAAGAATCTTCTTATTGTACTTACTGACAAGCCGCAGGGGCACCATTGACGATTGGAAAATGTTAGCATCAGAATCACTACTATTTGTAAACTTTTGCTTAAACTGAGCTTGTTGAGAGCCATCGCAACCCCATTTATAGGTGAGCTGCAGCGACGCCAAATCTTCTTGTGTTAGGGGTGTCAGGACTTCTTCCAAGTACATAATTAATCTCTTGGCAGTATGATCCAGCACTGCTTGCAATTTAACTTCTGCACAAGTTTCGGTTACACAATAATCGTCTATATTTGGGTAGCAATCTTGTTTGGCTTTTTGAAGAACTGAGTAACAGGGGTATAATTTTTTTGAACTTTCTCGAATTATTTCAGATTGTTTCCTTGTCAAAGATGCTTCAACAAACATGGATAAGGCCTGTATAGGCGTCAACTGTTGTACTTTTGTCTCTAAAGAGTCACTTGTTTTGTATGCAGATTTTCTGTATTTGTCACCACGTGTAGGAGATGACATAATGTCTTTTATTACATGTGCTCCACTAACATTTCCAGATTCTCTTAGTGCCATTTGACCAGCATAAAGAATAATCTTTGTTTCATTTTCCCTTCGTAGACTTGCAGTTCTTCTACGTTTGCTGCAATCAGTCAATTCTTCGAAAGATTTTCTTGGCCTACCCACACTGGAGGGATATGATTTTACAGGAATTTCGATACATCCTTGTAACCAATCATGGTATTTCATTAAAAATACACTTTCAGTTCTCTTAGCAGACTGCCATTTTGTTTTCATTTCCGATTTAAGTCTTGAAAATTTTTGTTCGAACTGTTGCGTTTGTTCAGCTGGGAATGAAGGATGATTTAAAATATTTTTCTCAACTAATTCCAATTTCTGCACGAAATCATTTCCTTTCTTGTCTTTGCTCATGTCATAAATAACTTTTCGAGACATGACTTTGATACCAGAAGAGCCTACAACAAAAAAAAATCTTAGATAAATGAATAAAAATAACTTTGGTTTGTTTTTAAAAATTTAGAATTTTTTGGAATAAGTAGCTGTTTGGCACTTTTTGGCACCTAATTTTCAGTGAAACATCAAGATACTACACTAAACTAAACACGTACAAAAAAATCAGACTCGGGAAAAGTCCGGAAATATAACAAAATCACTCTTCAACGTATTTCGTAGCAAAAAAATGCATACAAAATTAGTCAGCCATTAAAAATATACAGAAAAAAAAATTGTGGAGTACTTTTGGATGTATGTTGCTATGATTTCAATTCTACGTACCTGGCTGTACAATATCCATGATCAAAACTCCGCTAATCACAAAACATCACTCACAAATTAAAATCGTTTAACTGGAAGTTTTCTTGTGTTTACTCGGTAACAATACGTGCGTCTTGAAATGTGCTCAGAAAACGATTGTTAACGCGGTGGGGAATGAAGCTGGGATATTGTTCTGTTGACATTTGCCTCGGATTAGGTAGATAGGGTTTCTTGGAATTTGTTAAATTTTTTTTTGACTTTTGATCGGCTTTTTGGGTCAAATACCCCTGTGTGCGTCGTAACATCCACGAGGAAGAGGAGTGGTTTTATAAATATCCTACGTTTCATTTATTCTAAGCTAAAAGCTATCAGTTTCTAAATTTCTGAAAGATTTTGTCCCAAGATAAAAATCATAAAATAACACATAGAAATAGTGACACTTATTTTGCGTAACGTTTTGGTAACAGATAAACTACTATGTTGTTAAATAAAAATTACGTGTCAGTTGATATATGAAGTTAGCACTATCTAGAGCCACACTGTTATTAATTATAAGGATTTATACTTTATCTCTGTTACACTCTGCAAGTGATGTGTAGTAGGATAATCATGAGGAAGTCGGGCTGTTTACACACAGCCTTAAACGCGCAGCATTCCCTTGACCGGATTGTACGGAATATCCATTCGCAAGATATTCCTACTGCTGTAAGAATTCATAATGATTAAACTTCTATCAATACTCGTACGTTTTGCTATTATTTTACTGTTAACTGTAACATCAAAATTACAACACCCAGAGCTCGAATAAAATCCACAGTAGCTTACTTCGGAAAAGTGAAAAGTTAAGTAACGTAAAAGAAGCGATTGCTTTAGTTATTAAAGCGTCAGAATAAATATAACAAGCAACTAAGTCAGTATGCTGTTATAATCTTTTACAGACGTATGTATGTATATATGTATTTGTGAAAAATTCTATGTTTTTATTGTATTTCGCTAAAATATGGGCGTAAAATGATTTTGCACCATACACTTGGACATCAATTGTTTTTCTGAAACACTGTATTTTCAACTTCACCACTTCAGAAGACTCGTTATATTCTTAAATGAGAAACAAGTTCTGTAATGCTCCCACTCGTAGATTTTTTAAGACTGTCGTCTAGATTATTTATAAAATTCCTCCATTCATTCTATATTCATTGTGTTAGAGAAAATAAAAATGTACCCAAATTTCTTTTAATCTAGACACAAACGTCAATTCTGCTGTGAATCCGAGCGAACGATGGACTGATAAAAGCTATAGCAGTTTAACCGAACCCAGTGGCGTAGCTAGGGGGGGGGGGGGGGGGCGGTGGGGCGGTCCGCCCCGGGTGTCACATGTTTGGGGTGACACCCGCATTTCGAAAATAGTAATCGAAATTAGTGTGAAACAAATATATATATATATATATATATATATTTGATAGACTTCTTTTATCCTTTGGTGTCGAAACACGTCTACCTTTAAAGTTCTGAATATTTCTTTTTAAGTTGATGTATCGCTTTTTCAAATACGATCCAGTACAGTAGAGTATAATAATATTATTGGCTACACCGCGCGCTTAAACAATAGAGCATCGCTCTGTTGCTCCAACAATCACACGAATTCGTTGTGCTTGCCGTCCGTCACAGTTGTTTGGTTTGTTACGAGCGGCGGTGGATATAATGTAAGTTTTCTTGTATTAAGAGATGAAGTTTAAAAATTAAAGGATATATCTAAAATTGTTAAAATCATGGTAATTAGGCAGTTAAATTGAAATTTCTCGAAATTATTTCAAGAAAAATGTTAGATTTTCCTTTGAAAATGAAAAAAAAAGCAACCAAGCGTATGCTGGAATAAGCGTAGTCTAGGCATCAAAATTGTTTTGCTTTTTTAGAATTCTATTAGCTTTCTAGCTAAGATGCACAAGTGACTCGAAGTATTTTCTAGTAATTTTGAATTTATCATCTGACAGATTCGAATTGAGTACATTTCGTGTTATCCGATATACAAATGCTTACCTTCCTTTTGTCGACAGTGAACCTATACTCGACATGAAATCATATCATGTTCGAATTTATGCAAATAAAATGATTCGGAAAACTGCATTAAACTAGCAATACGGTCAGGTTTCAAGTCAATCCGGACGAGTCCAAGTGTTATCGCTGTCGGTAATCAGTTTTTGTAGGGCAAGTGTTTAAAACAGTCGGAACCGCCTATCTTGCTAACGAAATCGTAACATTAGTAAGGGGACATCCATACTTTTTTTTTGCTGTTGTCAGCCTATCGACTGTTTGATGCAATCCTCCATCCCTTCCTATCCTGTGCTAACCTCTTCATTTCTACATACCCCTTACAACCCACGTCCTCAATTATCTGCTTCATATATTCTAATCTCTGTCTACCTCTACAGTTCTTACCTTCGACTGTTCCCTCCACTAACAAATTAACCAATCCAGCATGTCTCAAATATGACCTACCTGTCTCTTCTTCCTGTAAGCTTCTTCCATAAACTTCTTTTCTCACCCATCATTTCCAAAATCGTTCATTTCTTACTTGTCTGTCCACCTAATTTTCAGCATTCTTCTGTAGCACCACATTTCAAATGCTTCAAGTTTCTTTCTTTCCGGTATTCCTAAAGTCCATGTTTCGCTACCGTAAAGTGCTGTGCTCCACACATAGAGTTTTAAAAGTTCTTTCTAATTCCTAGATCAATATTTGAAACTAAAAGGTTTCTCTTTTTTCATGAAGGCTCTTTTTGCTAGTGCTATTCTGCTTTTAACATCATTCCTGCTTCGGCCATCGGTTGTAATTTTGCTTCCCAAGTAACAGAACTCACTCACTCTTATCATCCGATCCTATTTTTATATTTAATCTGCTAGTATTGGTATCATTTCTGCTACATTTCATCACTTTTGTTTACTTTGATTTATATTCAGTCCAAAATCTTCCTTCAGTATTTTGTTCATGCCATTCAATAACTTCTCAATATCCTCAGCCCTCTCTGCTAACAAGACAATGTCGTCAGCAAATCGTAGCATACTGATTTTTTCTCCCTGAAAACTTATGCCATGGAAATTTTTCTTTGACTTTCTTCATTGCTTCTTCTACATACAAGTTGAATATTAACGGGGATAGACTACAACCTTGTCTCACACCCTTTTTAACTGATGCATGTCTCTCGTGATTCTCTACTTTTATTACAGCCACTTGATTCTTATATAGTTTATAGAGTATTCTTCTATCTCGATACTTTAGACCTGACTTCTTTAAAATTTTGAACATCTTGTCCCACCTAACATTATCAAAAGCTTTTTCTAAATCAACAAATGCCATAAAAGTATCTTTGTTTTTCTTGATCCGCCCTTCAAGTATTAATCTTAAAGACAGAATTGCTTCCCTTGTACCGCGATTTTTCCTAAACCCAAACTGATCTTCACCTACTATCTCTTCTACTACCCTTTCCATCCTTCTGTATATTATTCTGGTCAGTAATTTTGAAGCATGTGATGTTAGACTAATGGTGCGATAATTCTCACATTTGTCGGCTTGTGCTTTCTTTGGAAGTGTGAAGATGATATTTTTATTAAAATCAGTTGGAATTTCTCCTGTTTCATAACTTTTTGATATCAGCTTGAATAATCTTTCGATTCCTTCCTCTCCTAGAGATTTAAGAAGTTCTGCAGGGATCTCATCAATTCCAACTGCCTTATTTGCTTTCAAGTCATTCAGAGCTTTATTAAATTCTGTCCTCAAAACAGGATCTCCTAAGTCATCAATGTCGACATCGCCTTCCTTTTCCAATACACTATTGTTCAAGTCGTCCCCATCATACAGTTTCTCAATGTATTCCTTCCATCGGTTAGCTCTATCTTCTGAGCTTAAAAGAGGTTTCAGCTTTAATGTTCATACCTCTTTTCTTCATTTCTCCAAAATTCTGTTTGATCTTTCTATATGCAACATCTACTTTTCCTACGACCATTTCCTTTTCTACTTCTTCACACTTTTCTTGTAGCCATTTTTCTTTTGCTATTTTGCATTTCCTATTTATTTGATTTCTAAATTGCCTGTACTGCTCTCTTCCTGCTTCATCCTGAGCATTTTTGTACCTTCTCCTCTGATCCATCAGCTGCAAAATTTCTTCTGTGATCCAAGGTTTTCGGGCAGCTTGTTCCCTAAAGCCTAATGTTTTTGCCAGCTTTCATTATTTCGGTCTTTAATGCATTCCATTCGTCCTCGGTTGAGCTCCTTTCACAGTTAATTCTTAGACCTAAGTCTACCATTTCTGCAAATTTTTCTCTTGTGCTAGATTGTTTCAGTTTATTCACTTCCAGTCTGTTCTGCTTATGCTGCTTCCTTATTCGCTTGAATTTCAGCCTGCACTTCATTACTATCAAATTATGGTCCGAGTCTATGTCTGCTCCTGGGTACGCTTTACAGTCTAGAACTTGATTCCTGAATCTCTGTTTGACCATGATATAATCTAGCTGATATCTGCCTGTATCCCCAGGACGTTTCCAGGTGTATATTCTTCTTGCATGGTTCTTAAACAGTGTGTTCGCCACTACTAGCTTATATCTTTCACAAAATTCTAGCAACCTGCTTCCTCGCTCATTTCTTTCTCCTAGACCAAAACTTCCTACAGTATTCCCCTCTTTTCTTTCTCCCACTATTGCATTCCAATAACCATGATTATTTACGTGAGGTGTTTTTCCGAATTTTCGGATCCTCCTCTCCCCCCCTCCCCCTACGGATCGCCCTCGCAAATTTTTGAGACCTTTTTTTTTTAGGTCTCACAATCCCAAAGCCGGTTACACCCACACTTTTCGACGAAGCACCCCCCTAAAATCGACATTCGCGTCATTTGTAAACACTTTTTTTTTTTTTTTTTTTAGCTCTACAGTCCAACACAATTTTAAAAAATCTCACTTGAGAATTGGTGAGATTTCGCTGGCCCCCGCCCTCTATTTCACCTCACGTAATTTATGGATGCCCCCTAATCACTTTAACTCTAGTTCATGTAAGTTTGATATGCTTTCTACTGATTGGAATATACAAATATGATCGCGATCAAATAAATAAGCGTATGATTCTCTAAGAATTTTCCATCATAAATTTACAGAAGAAGATTTCTATTATGGGTAACCTCTTTGTCGAATACACGTACCTACATTCTTATGGGTTCCTTAAATCGACAGGGATGTCGAACTTCTGTTCCTGAACAAAAATTGAGCTTTAATCATAAACTGAACGAACATTCGAGCCGTTTACATCTTTATTTATACGCTACTGAGCGGTGCTAGAAATATAAAATTTACACATGGAGATGGGCTTCGATACATATCATATTTAGGAGTCTGTAGCTACTTATTTCTTAGACGGGTAGTAAAATACTTCACTTATTAAGTACTTCATGTAAAGGCGGCAGATATCTCAAAGGCATGTTCTTTTATTACCTGACCGTTGTTTTTTTTATTTGATTTTATATTTTATTTATTCCTCTATTTTTATGAAGTTAATGCTTCTCTGACTATACAGTATCCCCCAGGGTCTCACAACTTGTGGGACCCGGATCCTGGGTTTGCTCCAATGGGACCCCATCTGGGTCTGGAATTGCTTCTACTTGGATCAAGCCACTTCTGTTAACTTTCCTCTCAATATCCCTTGGTCCTCCAAATACCGAGGTTGTGAAGTCATTTAAATACAGCCTATGTTAACGTTTCAATAACAAATGGATAGCTTTCGACTTTTTAAAATTTATAGCGAAATCTTATGGTCGCCCTATAGTTACACTGGCGGAAAGTAAAATCACAACACGCATACATGAATGGTAGAATTTTAGGAAACTTTGAAAATATATCCAGGGCCATACCTAAAAGAAATAATAACAAATGGAAATGGATCAGGCTAAGTTATTACCTTTTACAGTTGTCAGTGAGAAATACGCCCAACTTGAGCACCAATACATTCGTGGATCCTTGCCGGCATTGACACAACAAGTGTTCGGATGTCTTCTTGGTGTATGTCTCACTACGCGTGCATGTCTTTTGCAGTCAGTTGTTGCACAGTTTGTGCTGGGTGACCATGTGATCTAATGTGTCTACTTCCGGTATCCTAGAAATGCTCTATTTGGGACAAATCTGGGAACCGTGCTGTCCATATTGTGATCGAAACTCCTTGCAAAGCTTGTGTGACGATGGCCGCAATATGAGGACGGGCACTGTCTTGTTGGAAAATACGATTCGGATGTTGAACGTGTAGGGTATCACAATAAGATGCAGTACCCCGTCCACATAGTGATGGGCTGTCATTGCCTTCAACAACAGCCGACTCATTCATGCTATCGAAACTGATTGCCACCAAAACATGACACCGGTGACGGCACTTGCGTGAGGTTCTGAGATGACAGCAGATAAGCCGTTTCTCCACTACGCCTGCGAACATGTCGTCGATTATCACCTTGCCACAGACAGAATCGAGACTCGTCTCTAAACACAAATGTACGCCATTCACATGTCTATTTGTGTTTCGCATTATACCATGGTAGATGATGATGGCAATGAAATTAGATTAATGGGACACAATGCACAGGGGCCAGAGAGTATAACCCAGCTTCAAGCAATTAGTTTACAATCATCCGGGGAGGGGCGGAGGCGGGGTGTGACTATGTGTAACCACTACTTGGATCTGGCCTGCAGTCAACCATCTACCAGCAACAGCCACCCACACCATTTGGCAGTCTTCACGTGCTGTTATCCTTCTGTATGGACCTGTGCCTGCTCTAGGAGCATTAGAGTTTTTTTTCATCACTGTGTAACAAGTCTGTATACTGACATTGCACTGCGGCAAATCGTTCTGGAGATTTCACGATATGATGCACCCTTTCAAAACACGTCAATTCTCCGACCTCTCTCATTGTTAGACATTTGGGTGTAGAGAGTTGTCACTCTTCGCCTTGGCATATTTAGACAACAAAACTTGTGGGCAACCACGTGTCATGTGACACCACACTGTTCACCACTTATACGCTAAAAAAATAAAAAAATTGCAATTTACTTAATATATAGCACCGTAATTCTCACATTATTACATGTAAAACTCTTAATGTTAAATCATTTAAACTCTTCATGCGGGCATATTTGGGGCCAAATTTCATTTGTTTACCACAACACCGTCTGGGTGTTGGGATTTTAATTTGCGCCAGTGTGTGTATCAGTTGCTAAGTGTAAAGGTCGAACTGCACTTTGCCAATACTGGCCTGTACTGTAACCGCAACGACAGCCGGCCGAGTGACGGCTCGCCCCCTCGCGTCCAAACTTTTCCATAGCTCGCCCGTGTTCCTACCCGGTCTTTAGTCTCCTTTAACGTTTACAAGTGATTGTTTCAGGGAATCAGTGTTGGGAACAACAGGTAGGTTTGACACCCTACTTTATAATAGAGTACTGTACTTTATTTTGCACAGTTTTGGTACGAATGTACACACTTTGACAATAAATTTGGCCGCCGCTGAAAAATTCTAATAAAACAGTAATACAATACTGGCAAGCCAGTATTGCGTTACTGTTTCTTAGGATGACATTGATGTCAGATTGTGCAAGATAAGAGTGATAGAATTTTTCAGTGGTGGCCAAATTTATTGTCAAAGTGTGTACATTAAAATACTTTTTTATCTGACTCACGTAATCACCTAACTGGTTGATATTTTATGTACAAAAATAGTATCCCAGCGCAGTATTAACAGTATCAACGCAATCTCAATGAAATGTCAAACACTCGCACGTGACGTGTTTGTTTTGTCTGAAGTTCTTTTCGATTCACTCAATACTTTTTGTTAGTGAAGAACGAGATTATAACATATTTTAAATATAAGTCGTAAAGATTTTGTGTAGTAAAAATAATAATTTCATGTTATCTCAATGTTCTAGCCACAGAGTTTCTTATTTGGAAACTCGCAGTTCACCTATATCGTAGTCACCTAACTTGAAAAGAAGACCTACAGATTAAAGTGAAATTCAAACCACCGAGCGTCCTTCGCATTAAAAGATGAAAGCGTTTCCTTTGGTAAAAGTCAGTTTTAATGCCCGCAAAAATTACAGTCGAGACCGGGATTTGAACTCGGACCTACAGTTTTCAAATCGCACGCAGTAATCATTTGAGTCACCAGTCCGAATATAGGTGTGATGAAAAATAAGTTTTCAAACATGATAAAATAAACATATTCTTTTCTATACCATATATTTTTGTTATCAAAAGACACGAATCCACTTTTATGTGTTTTGAATACATATTTTTCAGTACTTCTAGATTAGTCTTGCGCCTGGTTAGGCGCGCTATTCGGGTGTGGGAGGTTCGGTTACAAATGCGGATTTCGGCTGCAATTTTTGTGGGTCGTAAAATTGGTCTTCAACTCTGGCAAAGCTCTGATTTTTTTAATGCGAAGATGCTAGGACTTTTCCTACATTTTACGAACATCTGATGAACATGGATGAAAAAAAAAAAAAAAATACTTTTTTTAAGGCAAATAATAACATGAAAACAACATTTAGTCGTAAGGGAAGGTAAATTTTCGAACTCTCTCGATGCGCTTCTCCACATCTGGCTGGCCGATACTGATCCGCACCGTCAAAACATAAACTATCCAATGCCGGCCGAGTGCGGACTGAGACCCGATCTTCAGAGGCCTCTCTAAAAACCACTTTCGATCACCGGTGAACAACACGTGGCTAAAATCTTGCCATATTGACTATTGAACATGAAGTAACTAAAATTGATAATTTTGAAGATGTGATTTACGAGTTTGCAGCTGTTAAAGCTAAAAAGAGAAGATTGTTTTTAGTTTATTGTGTTTTTTTTTAAAATGAAGTTAATATTACAATTTTATTAACTATAATTTTTAATAACAATAAATGTTTATTTAATTATATTTATTAATATGATATTTTACGCTTACAAGATATTATATTTTACTTAATTTTTGAATTTAAATTTTCGAGGGGTGACACCATCGATATCCGCCCCGGGTGTCACCCACGCTAGCTACGCCACTGACCGAACCGTCAGAATTTAATTATTCGAAGCGTTAAAGATCCTTGTAATTATTAGTTTACAGTGATATAAGTGAGCCGCGATCTGCAGCCAATGAATTCCTAACAAATCGGAGGATCTACCCAATAACGAGTCTTCTGAAGTCGTGAGGTTGAAAATGCAGTGTTTCAGAAAAACAATTGATGTCCATGTGTATGGTGCAATATCATTTTACGCCCATATTTTATCGAAATACAATAAAAAAATTAGAATTTTTCACAAATACGTATATACATACATCTGTAAAAGATTATAACAACATACTGACTTAGTTGCTTGTTATATTTATTCTGACGCTTTAATAACTAAAGCAATCGCTACTTTTACGTTACTTAACTTTTCACTTCTCCGAAGTAAGCTACAGCGGATTTTATTCGAGCTCTGGGTGTTGTAATTTTGATGTTACTGTCAACAGTAAAATAATAGCAAAACGTACGAGTATTGATAGAAGTTTAATCATTATGAATTCTTAAAGCAGTAGGAATATCTTGCGAATGGATATTCCGTACAATCCGGTCAAGGGAATGCTGCGCGTTTAAGGCTGTGTGTAAACAGCCCGACTTCCTCATGATTATCCTACTACACATCACTTGCAGATTGTAACAGAGATAAAGTATAAATCCTTATAATTAACAACAGCGTGGCTCTAGATAGTGCTAACTTCATCTATCAACTGACACGTAATTTTTATTTAACAACATAGTAGTTTATCTGTTACCAAAACGTTACGCAAAATACGTGTCACTATTTCTATGTGTTATTTTATGATTTTTATCTTGGGACAAAATCTTTCAGAAATTTAGAAACTGATAGCTTTTAGCTTAGAATAAATGAAACGTAGGATATTTATAAAACCACTCCTCTTCCTCGTGGATGTTACGACGTCCGTATCCTGGCTATCGTTCTTCTACAACTATGAGGAAACAAACTACTGGCTAAATGAATGTACATCCAGTATCCTGATTTTTACTGTAAGACTGGATTGTTACTCATTTCAGTTTTCTGAAACGGATTGTGTTTGACTTGAACATCACTTTAGCGTACAACAGGTTAATATGTTAATACATACAGATACCAGTAGTTCTAAATTAAATCTTGATTGCGTTATTATTCAGCAAACAAATAGGAAATTAATCCAATAATATTTTGGTTTAATGATGGATTATAAACTGTATTGTTTCATTGATTGAATTATACGGATGTTTGACTGATCTACAGGGTGGTCAGAAATTCACTCATTGGCGGGTAAGGGCAGTGTTCGGGACGTTGCACTAACGAAATAAATACAAAAAAATCTAGTAAAAGTCGTACCGTTTTTGAGTTATACGCAGCTAAAGTTGGCCAATAAGAGCGCTGCGCGGGCGAATTCAAACAGCCTTCCACAGGCCCTGTTGCCAAGCGTACTCGAGGCATGCGACCGCCAAAGAAAACCTCTCTTCGGAAGTGGGGATCGAACCCGCAACCTTCAGATTGTGAGTTTGCCGTCTTACTGACTACGCTGATAAAGCACTAGAATTTCCTTGTTTTTAGAAGCCACTAGGGCGGACTGTTTGTTCGTAATCGTAATTGATCGGTAATCCGCGACATTTTTCGGGAAGTCGGTGGTGGGGCTAGAGGATTCTTTTTTATGGGAATTGTTTTTTAATTAGTTGATCTGCTTGCTAGATTAATCTTTAATTTTTGTACAAAAATCTTTTAGTTACTGGCACAAAATAATAATAATAATAATAATATCTGCAAATTTAATTTATTCGTTGCAAAGAAACTTCTTTTATTCCATGTAATCGTATTTCACTAGATTTCGATCACAATATTTTTATTGATTAACGTGAATATCCTTGCTACTATTTTGCAACAATAAAACAAAAAACAATAAACTTTTGGAAAAAAGAACATTAAACCCATTGTATCGTTTGTAACGTAATTTTCTCTGCTGCAAAAAAACTGTTCTTGTTCATACAAATTGAACATTTTGGTAACGTGTATCAATTCGCTTACGCGTGGCAAGCCGCAAACGGTAATCAAGCTGTTATTCATTGAAAGCCCTTTTGTCACTGATACAAAACAAAATTATTGTACAGTAGTTTCATTCCAACTTGACGTTATCAGTCGCAACATTGAAAGCCAACAGGGACTTACTTACAATAAGCGTCAACCCGCAACAGTAACCGTAGTAAAAATGTACCTATCCCAATAAACAACAATAACAAAAAATACGGGTCCTTACATTTTACAGCAACTGCTCAAAATGTCCTCCCTCAACTGCAATACCGGCACGACAACGCTGAGTTACTGAATTTGTGAGTCTTCCAAAATTGTAACTTTCTCTAATTTCATCAAAAGCATTATCCTAGCCAAAAGTTCTTCCTCTGTTTCTACTTCAGTCTCATAAACAATGGCCTTGACAGCTCCCCAGAGATAAAAATCCATTGGGTTGTAGTCTGGTGACTGATCTGGCCAGTGAATTGGGCCTCCTCGACCAATCCACCTGTTAGGATACAATGCATCTAAGTGTTGACGTACCGGTACTGCAAAATGCGGCGGCGCGCCGTCATGTTGAAACCACATGTCACTACGAATTGCCAAAGGAACGTCTTCTAAGTACAACAGAAGGACGTTTTCATGAAATGCTAAATAAGAAGCGCCATTTAAACGTTGCGGAAGTAGAACTGGGCCTAGTATAAACTCGCCCAAAACACCCGCCCAAATGTTAACACTAAATTTGTGTTGGTATGACTTGACAAAAATTGCATGCGGATTTTCGACATCCCAGATGTGGTTGTTTCGTCTATTAAAACACTTCTCCCTGGTATAGCACGCCTCATCCGTCCACAGCACCTTCCTTTCAAAGTTTGGATAATCGTTACATTGCTGCAGGTACCACTGTGAAAACTGAACTCGAAGTGGAAAATCGTCTTCCTCCAAATATTGGACCTTTTGAAAGTGAAAGGGACGTAACCCTTCGTCGTGATGGACGTCGAAAACAGTTGCATGTGAGACCTGGTAATTAAAAAACAACAAAAATGACCCTATTGAAATGCTGCATTTAAACGGAGAATTTGAGGGATCACCTAGACTGGACGTACCTGCAATGCGTTGGCAATGACCCTAGAGCTTGTCCTCGGATTAGCAGCAATCATTTCGAGGACATTGTCTTTTAATCCTACACTCCGCCTGAAACCGATTTCGTCCGGCGTCGGGCCTGTGGACAACAATACTTCCCGTCTCCCTCAACCTTCTGTCAACCAACAAAAAAGTATTGGCCAATGGAATCACGCAGTTAGGAAATCGAGTCGTGTAAATCTTAACTGCTTCGGTCCTCTTTTGTCCAGCAGCGCCATACGCCAAATGCATATCGGCGTACTCTTCAAACGAATATTGATGACGTTGCATGATGACAGTGCCTTTATCAGTAAGTTGCGTTAGACTGCGAGACTTCTTCTGGCATGGTCCTTTATTCCTGCCACCGACTTCCCGCCCTACTGGCTTCTAAAAACAAGGAAATTCTAGTGCCTTGGCAGCGTAGTGGGTATGACGGCAATCTCTCAATCTAAAGGTTGCGGGTTCGATCCCCCCTTCCGAAGAGAATTTTTCCTTTCGTTTTCTTTGGCGGTCGAATGCCTCTAGTACGCTTGGCAACACCGCCGGTGGAAGGCTGTTTGAATTCGCCCGCGCAGCGCTCTTATTGGCCAACTTTAGCTGCGAATAACTCAAAAACGGTACAACTTTGACTAGACTTTTTTTGTATTTATTTCGTTAGTGCAACGTCCCGAACACTGCTCTTACCCGCCGATGAGTGAATTTCTGACCACCCTGTATTAATATCAAAAAATTTTGAGCCTCACTTTTAAAAATGTTTATCAGTAATGTTTAGGCGCAATTACAAATCATATATTTACATTAATTCATAGCCGAACAAATTGGATAAGGGTAAAGTTTAGCAGTGACATTAGACAGTACTCAATTCACATTCACGATCCAGTCATCAAAATTTAAATTAAAAAAAAAAAAAAAAACGAAATTGCTCAAAGTAATGTGTAATTTTCCCTTCTCAAAGACCGAGGGCCGTTTAATTTCTTTTTTTTTTTACATTTCTGAAAAACTAATCTTTTCCGAGCCATTGCATTAATAATGACTTTACTAAAGAATAACAATGAAAATGCAGGCATGTGTAGCTTTTGCTTCTCATTAAGTGTATAATATGTTTTCACTGTCTCGTGTACAAGCAACACAAGAAAAACATAACGCTCATAAAACCACTTTTGCCCGCGGCCTGACACGAACCGTGGAACCGCGAGACAATGCACTAGATTCCGGGATCAGCATGGCATCCGCGAATCTGAGCCACTTACAGTACCATTATCACTGGATTACCAGAGACAGAAGCTAAGGTAACATCAATTTATAACCAGCCTGGCATTATCTTTCCTCCTTCCTCAAATTTCCTTTTTCTTTCTTGCAATTTCAGATTTCGGAAATAAGGTTATCATGTCATTATATTGAGGATATGCATCAATTATATCATTACTGATCACTAGTAGGAGCAGCATTTTGTTAAATACAGAACTTCGCATTAGCATGTTTAATCGTCAATGATGATTTTTTGTTTTCGTAAGAATAACTACTCACATTTTCAATTCTGATTTGCTTGCTAATACCACTGTGTCCAACAGGAACATTAGCTACAAAAACCGCACATTAGTTTGATTTAGGTCCTTTTTTTTTAAACAGCCATCATTACCCCAATCATCAATCTCCCGCCTTTGACATCAGCACTAGAAAAAAATTGGTAAAGTTGAGTGGCACAAATCGTAATGGTTAAATTAAATTTAGCCTATCGGAAAACTGGCTTTCAGTTCCTACTGACGCATGATGCGTTGATACTTTCTCATTTCTGCCAAAACATTAATTTTATGATTCTTTTCCACTGTTCCAATTGACCACGAAACATATATAAACTTACTTATATGATATGTATTTTGCAACAAGTGAAAAGGAGACAAAGAATGAAAAAAAAAATTAATAGCACCTGGGCTTGAACCGAGAACCAGCACGTTGACAGCCCAGCGCGTTACCACTTTTTTTCCAGATCTTTATTTTTTACTATTTTAAATTTTACATTTTACCATTTTACAGTGAAAAACTGTCAAATTCATCTCTACAGATACTTTCTTACTGCCAAAGAGTCTCTGTTACAATCAGAGATCTTCACTCAGCTTGTATCCATTATAACCGCGCCAAAACTTAACAAAGGAAGAACGGAACTGCGAATACATCCAAAAGCTTTTACCATGTTATAATGAGGTTTTAGTAGAAGTTTGCTTGGAGCCGCGATTTCCGAAACAGTTTTGCATTTTACTTGGTCTCCGTCATATTTAATCAAACAGTTCATGGTGCTCCATATTTGTAGTGCTGTAATGTTATACGAGAGCATACAAATATGGGCCATAATATTTATCAATGTAGTTTCCAGTTTTCAATCTCCATCTGTCGATTCTGAGGGTATTTTTAAATTTTTCGAGTGTGTGATTCTGCTCCTTTGTAATGTAAGTTACAAAATGTGTAATCATCCAGACAACAGCTTGTGTTTTGACGGTTGGGAACAGTTTGAAATCACATCTGAGAAGTCTTGTGTCCATTAAGGTATGTAAATCCCCACTGGATATTTTGTTTAATTTTGCACGCACCCATTTCCATATGGATCTTGAGACAGTGCACGATGTGAAGAGATGGTCTCTAACATCAGTCTGATTACAAATATTACACCGCTCATTTTCTGTGATTCCCAGTTCGTAGAGTTTCCTTTTATAAGGATATAAATCATTGACCAGTTTGTATATGTTTGCTTTTTGATCAGTGGATAGAACGGGTAGGCTAATATTTTTCCAAACAGTTTTCCAGTGTAGGTTAATTTTTGCTTCAATTGCCGGTTTCTTTTGAACCTTGAGTGAAAGCGCCTGATATATTATTTTCGTCGTTACTTTCGTGATTTTTCAGTTTTTTTTAAAAATTCTTTGAGGGTGTAATGGCTTTGCTTAAAGAGCGGTGACTGTCGATAAGTACTGTTGTTGGTGTTCCATGCAGTTGTAAATGCATATTTTAGGATCTGATATTTGCTATTTAAAGTTTTTATTGTTCTGCTAATAAAAAGTGCATTTGACTTTAGAAGAACTGATTGCAGGCCAAGTCCACCCTCTGATCTTGGCAAGTATAACTGTTCCCGAGCTACCCTCCACTTAGATCTGTCCCAAATGAATTCTCCGACATACATTCGCATCATAGCCATGTGTTTGGTAATGGCAGTACCTGTGCCACATACCAAACCCGTGCCAAATGAATATATTAGTGATTTGAATTTTTTGTATTAAATTTAGTTTTCGTTCTTTAAAGGCCAGTAATGTTCCAATAACTTTATTTACAATTTGGTCCCAATTTTTTTGTATCATTTCCTGAATATTTGCTTTAAAAAGGATGCCTAATATTTTAATTTCATTGCAAGTTTCAAACAATGATTTCGTGACCGAGGCAGCTGAGCCTGAAAGTGGCAGAAGTTTCGATTTCATTTTGTTTATTTTTGCTCCGGAGGCTTTTTCATAACATTTTAATAGTTTAATTGTGTTCTCAATATCATGTTCATTGTTGGTAATAACAGTTACATCGTCAGCGTAGGCAATAACTGACAACCTGTGTGCAGCTATTGTTACTCCCATCTACAGATCTTATAAACGGCTCTATTGCTAAGCTGAATAGCATCATGGCCAGAGGACTCCCTTGCTTTACTGATATTCCTATGTTGATGCAATTTCCAAAAAAGCCATTTACCATTACTTTAGACTTCGTGTTGACTACAAAAAGCTTTATTAGCTCAATGAATTGAATTGGAAAACCAAAATGAAACATTGTTTTAAACAAGAAATCATGGCTTATTCGATCAAAGGCTTTATCAAAATCAAGATTTAACAGCGCCCTGTTGGTACTGGACATTTGATCCAATAACATAACAATATTCCTTATGAGCCCTAATCCATCTGTGATGTTTAAATCTCGATTGCACAAGTTTGTCCGAAGCCAATGACTTCCACGATTGCTGTTCTGAGTCTATTTGCTATGACCTTTTCACTTATTTTTTGATCTGCTGGCAGTAATGTGATAGGTATGTATTCATTTACACTTGCCGCTTTCTCTCTTTTGGGAATGAGAACTATAATACCTCTACCAAAATCAACTGATCTTGCGTTGACATCTGTGCTTTGCTTAATCACTTCGCATACCTCTGTTCCAATTATATCCCAGTAAGTCTTATAAAATTCATAGGGAAATCAATCTTCTCCAGGACTTCTGTTGTTTGGTAGATTCCTGACAACTCTCTTAATTTCGTCATTAGTTATATCCCCGGTAAGCATTTCAGCAGTTTCTGTTGACAAGGACTTGTGGCATGATGCAAGTACTTCATTTGCAGAAACATCATCTATTTGACAAGGTTTATAGAGTTCAGAAAAGTATTTTGTAAACACATCAAGTATTTCTTTTGTAGATATAGCTTTATATTTTTGCCCATCATACACCTGTTGTATAAATCGTTTCTTCCTATTGTTGCGCTCTTGGCCACACTGTTATATACTTGCTTTCTCACCATGAATTTTTGCATTATACCTCGTTGAAATAAGTTTGTTATGAACAATTTTCATTTGAATATCTAAGAGTTTCTCTTTCACTTGCTTTATATCTTGCACTACCTGTTCGCCTGCTTTCCGTTCAGCTCTTGCAATACTCTATAGTAGAACTCTTTCGTATTTCTGATTTCATTTGCCAGCTGATAAGAGTGATACTTGAAATTTTTTTAAATTCTAGGTTTCGCTGTTTCATTCTACCAGTGTTGTGTATTCGGGTGTTTTTTCCTCTTCTCTTTACATGTATTCCATGTATGTTTGAAATTTTCTTTTATTTGTGGGTCTTGTAGGAGAGAGGTATTTAACTTCCAAAAGGCTCTTCCGAACACTTTAGTCTTTGGAAGTCCTGTGACTGCGACTAGTACTGCAGAGTGATCAGAAAAGCTAACGGGAATAGTATCAAAGGATGTTAAGTGACCTGCTAATCCGATACTCGTATAGAACCTATCTAACCTGGAAGAAGCATTTTGCGTTATATATGTGAATGGTGGCCTTACTACTTTCATAATATCGGTAACATCTTTCAAATGTAGTCTCTGGATTGTAGATTGCAGTCCCCATGCATTGCGAAACAGACCCGTTTTGTCATATGGATGCAGTACACATTTAAAGTCTCCTCCTAGAATAATATTGTTTGAGCTAGGATTTATAAACGGTAATAAGGATTCTTGATAAAATATGTTTCGGAGTTTCTGATTTTGACTAGCTGAAGGTGCATAGATATTAATTAACAGAGTGGTGTGGAGTAAACCGGAGGTAATTCGCCCTTCCGGGTCGTACTGAACTTCAGTTGGCTCGAGGCCGGGACGAGTTAAAATCGCTGTGCCCCTTTCGTGTGGTCCAACGTTGAAATACTCAGACACCTGGACTTACAGAATCTGGTGCCTCATCAATTATATGACCAAAGAAAATATATACATATAGATTCAACATTCCGTGATTGAATAGTAATCTGTATAAAAAATCGAACTGTTACAAGAGAAGTAATCAGTTAAATGAAAATATTCTAGATGAGACTGTATCGCATATAAATTATATGCGAGCAAGAGATCTATGTAATTAAATAAATATATAATTTCTTGTAGACTGAAGTTTTTGTTATGTACTTTTACAGTTTATTTATCTCATTTATCTGCTCAACAATCCTCCCAATACCAATAACGATCGCGCCCGTCACTATAACCGAAGATTTTCAGGTTCGCTTTCTACTCAAGATCTCTCAATTTAATTTTTTACGCTGCTGCTAAATCAATCTTGTCTTGGTTGTTTCCTCTACTCAACAATTCTCCTAACTTCACTTCTTTTTCAAAGATCATATCCTTTTAAAGCCTCTCTGGGCAAACAATATTTATTAACCATTGTATTCTTTTTTTTTATTTATATATAAATCATTTTAACTTTTAATTTACCACTATGTCACAACTGAAACACAACTAATTTTTCATTTCGCCAGCGGCGGCCAGAAATAAAGTCAAAGTCTGTACCTGGAGCGAGAAACTTCAAAGATATGCACACAGTAGACGGCAATTCAACGAAGCAGCTAACCGTAGAAATTTATTAGAAGATGACCAAGAATGGTATCGCTGTTTAGAAGAAGAAGCAGTTCAGATGCCAAATCAATTGCGACAAACCTTTGCAATTATTTGTGTTCTAAACAGACCAACTACTATTTTATTGTTATGGGAAACATTTAGTCCAGATATGATTCAGGATTTTAAAAAAATAATTGTGAGTTAATGGCGTGAAAAATGGCTTTACAGGACATCGAAACTACATTAAAAATACATGGTGTAAATTGTGCGTATTTCTCTCTACCTGATCCGGGATTCATTTTTAGTTTTGACAATAAATTTGACGTGACCAAGGAGGAAACTGAAGCAGAACTGCGAATAAGAAATCTGAACTCAGTTCATAAAGACGCCTTCACAAAAATTGTATTTGCATTAGAGAATGAAAACGTTCAACAACGATGCTTCTTCTTAGATGGTCCTGCAGGATCGGGAAAAACCTACTTATACAATATACTAATGAGCTATTTGAGAGAGAAAAAATCGAATTGTCTTGCCATTTGCAACTACTGGAATTGCAGCAGATCTCTTGAAAGGTGGAGGAACCATGCACAGTGGTTTTAAATTGCCTGTTCCGATACTTCAAACATCAACATCTAACGTGAGGATAACATCGCCAGAAGCGCAATTAATAAAAGATTCTGCTTTTTTGATAATCGACGAGTCAACAATGATGACTAATCATGCATTGAGATGTACTAATCTTTTGTTAAGGGAAATAGTGAAAAACGATGACCCGTTGGTGCAAAAGTTTTGGTTCTTGGAGGAGATTTCAGACAAACTCTCCCAGTTGTTCCTAGAGCAACTAGAGCGCAGGTTATTGAAGCCTGCATCAAAAGCTCAAATCTCTGGAGACATTTCCAGGTTTTAAGTCTGTTCACAAATATGAGATCAGAAGGTCAAGAAAAATTCAGTGAATGGGCATTAAGAATCGGCAATGGGACTATTGCAAATGAACATGAATTAGCGAATGTAGATATGGAAATTCCAGCACAAATGATTGAGACTGAGTGCACAATAAAAGCAATTTATGGTGATTCTATTGACATCAAAGATTTGGAAACTTTATCTAGCAAAATCCTAATCGCAACAAAAAACAAGGACGCTTTGTCATTGAATAATCAAACATTGAAGTTTATTCCAGGAGATACAACAGAATACAAAAGTGCCGATTCCATTATTACAGATGAGCCTGAAAATGTTATTAATTTTCTTGTGGAATTTTTGAATACACAAACACCTTCTGGAATACCAACTCATTTGTTGCAGTTGAAAGTTGGATCATTAATAATGTTGATAAGGAATTTAAATTCGAAAATAGGAATGTGCAATGGCCCAAGGTTAATTATAAGACGTCTCTTTGAAAATTTTATAGATGCTCAAATTTTGACCGGAAACAACAAAGGAGAAAGAGTA
Organism: Vandiemenella viatica; assembly: GCA_031002005.1. NCBI lineage: Eukaryota > Metazoa > Arthropoda > Insecta > Orthoptera > Morabidae > Vandiemenella > Vandiemenella viatica. Next base: position 303,844,767 of record JARYHS010013630.1, on the reverse strand, counting down.
TTTATACCAAGAATAGATCTTGCGCCAAGCGAAACAAATCTGCCATTCACGCTAAAGAGAAGACAATTCCCAGTCCAGCATCCGTGATTACCGTTAATAAGTCGCAAGGTCAGACATTCGATCATGTAGGACTTTATTTGCCAGAGGTTCACTCATGGTGAACTTTATGTAGGAATCACCAGAACAAGGTCAAAAAATAATTTAAACTAGAAGAGCCGCGCGAAAATTTCGCTAATAAAATACGTTGAATGCTTGTAATATATTGAAAATTAGAACCGCACTTTTGTAGCAAATATTTAATTGTTTAGTGTAATAGGTGCGCATCAAAACATATTACGAAATAATTAGGAAAATTTAAAACACACTGTATGTACGACAAACTGTTACTGAACTCAACAGATCACAACCAACCAGAAAAAAATGCACACAGTATAACAACATCTCTGTGATATGTGTTGCTGTGCGAATAAAATGTTTACATTGGAATTGTATAGCAAAATAAAAATGTTTCTGTAACAGAAAAAAAAGCCGAAAAGCTAATTATTGTATAAAAAACAGTTTATTAAAATCTCTGTGATATCTGCTGCGGTAATCTAGGGTCTCTGAACTGTCTCACGTGCGAACACTTTAAGCTTCAAATTCCAAAAAAAATCTTTCTTAATTTTTGATTTTACTTAATTCGAGAGCTTAATCTTTAAAACGATATGTAATTTATCGATTTCTGTTACGTTTCGAAGAAGATAAATGGCTGGTAATAATAAAATAATAATAATAAAAACACATTGTAGAAATAATATTGATATTTTTTACCTTTAAGGGTCGAATTCCAAAACATTCCTTTTGTAAAATATTGTGAGACCAAAGCGAACACCTTGGTCTTTAAAATGAGACCTCATTTACCGATTTCGGTTAGGCATCAAGACAGGTAAAAAAAAAAAAAAAAGTTTTAGAAATTATAATATTTTTGCCCCTTAAGGGTTGAATTTGGGGAAACTCCTTTCTTAAAATATGATGTGACCAAAGCGGATACTTTAATATTTTAAACTATACATCATTTATCAATTTCGGTTAAGTATCAAGGGAGATAAATGGCTCGTGACAGAAAAAATGCGTTGTTGAAATATTAATACTTTTTTCTTTAAAGGGTCAAATTTTGAACCTTTATTAAATATGGTGTAACCAACCAGAGACCTTTCAAAAACATCAGTCTTTAAAATGATACCTCGTTTATTAATTTTGTTTAATTATCAAGGAAGATAAATGACTCGAGACACAAAAAAGGTATTTTAGAAATACTGATAATTATGCCCTTTAAGAGTTAAATTCAGAAAAAAATCCATTCTTAAAACATGATGTGACCACAGCGGAGATCTTAATCTTTAGAATGATACCTTATTTATCTATTTCGGTTATTTATTAATGGAGATAAATGGCTCGTGACACAAAAATGCGATGAAGAACCATTGATACTTTTTCCATTTAAGGGTTGAATTTTTTAAAAAAATCCTGTCTTAATATATAATGTCACCAAAGATGAGACATTTCTCTTCATAATCCTACTTCATTTATATCATATCGGTTGTATATCCAGGGAGATAAAAGGCTCGAGACAAAAAAACGCATTTGAGAAATATTGACATTTATGCCCCTTAAGGGTCGAATTACGAAAAATTCCTTTCTCAAAATATAGTTACCACGGCGGAGACCTTAATCTTTAATTTGATACATCATTTATCTATATTGGTTAGATATGAAGGGAGATAAATGGTTCGTGACACAAAAATGCGTTGTAGAGCTATTGATACTTTTTCCCTTTAAGAGTTGAATTCCAAAAAAAATTATTTCTTAATATATTATGTCACCAAAGATGAGACCTTACTCTTCATAATCCTACATCATTTATCGATTTCAGTAAGATATCCAGGGAGATAAATGGCTCGAGACACAAAAAATGCATTTTAGAAATGTTGACATATTTGTCCTTTAAGGGTCGAATTACGAAAAATTCCTTTCTCAAAATATAATGTTACCACGGCGGAGACCTTAATCTTTAATTTTATACCGCATTTATTTATATCGGTTAGATATGAAGGGAGATAAATGGCTTATGACACAAAAACACGTTTCAGGAATACTGATACTTTTGCCCTTTAAGGATTGAATTCGAAAAATTCCTGTCTTAGTATATAATGTCACCAAAGCGGAGATCTTAATCTTTAAAATAATACTTCATTTAACGATTTCCAATAGGTATCCAGGGAGATAAATGACTCGAAACACAAAAAACAGCAATTAAGAAATATTGACAGTTTAGCCCTTTAAGGGTCGAATTCTGAAAAATTCCTTTCTTAAAATATGATGTCATCAAAGTGGAGACCATAAGCTTTAAAATGACACCTCATTCATTGATTTCGGTTAAGTACAAAAGGGAGATAATGGCTTGTGACAAAAAACACCTTATAGAAATAATATATATGATTTTTTTTGACAGAAGATGATAAACAGAGTAGTTTGTTAAACAATGAAAGCAAGTTCACACGAAATGTAGTTTATAAAGAAATATTTCAGTAATTATGTGTAAAAACTGTTGTTTTTGTTGTGTTAGTATCATTTGAAATTAAAAAATAATTATTCCTTAATCGTTTACTACTGTAAACAAATAAAAAAAGGCCGACCTTAATCCAGTGGTTTTCTATTTAGATTTGCATATTGTTAAATTCGTTTTATCATTAAATTAAAATTTCAAAACAACAATGAAAAAGTACGTATTTCGTTTGTATCTATATCTCAGTCATCAAATGGATTTTACAATGGAATGAGGCTAATCGGAAATTTTTACATCATATAAGCAGACTGTTATGAGCATTATTTCATACAAATTCAATTTACCTAAATAACTGCAAACAAATGAATTGGTACAACTCTGCGTTTAATCCATTTTTAAGGGCTTTAAGGTTATCTGCATTGGAAATAAATGTTTTGTATACATGACTCTATTATAGTAGATTAAGAAATATTTAAAGTACTACTAAAACAATGTTATCAAAGTTATTTGACAATTCTATTTTGTTAAGCAACTTATAAGAAATTAATTGGTGGAAGTGTTCAAACCGTCATTTTTGACGGGCTTTGAAGCCAGTAAGTTATAATTAGCTCCAGTTAATGTAGGATGTTACAGTGTGTTATGCTAGGTTATGCACAATATCAGATATAAGAAATTAATTCAAAGAAATCTTCATAAATTGTTTGATAATATTTTGACTGGGGTTTCGATACCTATCTTCCAATTTCTGGAAAATTTGAAATTTTGTGATTCAATACTGAAGTCATATTACTGCCAAATTAATATTTTCACCTTTATTCAATTGAATCTAATTTTGAGAATATTTCATCACTAGTTCATCTGTCAGTGACAGATACTACGAATCTTGTAACAAACTTAGGTGAAAGAGTGAGATGCAATCGCTTTGTCGCGCACAAGCCGGGTGGTGCGCTGAATCTGTGTGCGTAGATTTCATGGAATAATAAATCAGAGAAATTTGGCCTCTGGGACCTAACGACTCGTACAATATGTGACAATGTTAAGAAGAGTAAATATATAGGCGGTCTGAGCAAGTTCGCGTATTTTGTTACTTGCTCTCGTGTTGGCTGGTCAGCAGCGCTAAAAATTGTGGAGAAAATTTTTAATGTTTGCTACTCATGGTTATTTTATCTGCCTGCAATATTCGAATAATTGTTCTGTACGCACGGTTTAATGAATAAGAAAAACTAAAATGAGTGCCGGCTTATGATATATCACAATTAATTTAACTGTTTCGTTATTTTATAACTCTTCTATGGGACTTAGGTTAATTAGATATGTGTGTAGGCAAATTTCATATGACTTTATCATGACATGACAGTTAGTCAAGAAATCTCACAAGAAAAGGAAGGAAAGGATGCTTCAAAGTAATCTACTTACTAATCTGACAACTTAAAATTCAGTACCTATGTTGGTAGATTGCCAATTAAACTTACGCCTCACAATCAGAAATTAAACAGCTATGTGTAAGTATTATCACTAACCCTAGCAGAAAAGAACTTCGGCCAAATGTCCACTGAACAAAAGTGAGATGACAGAAGAGAAATATATAATCCGATGAACACGTAATAACCACTGTAATGCGGAGAACAAATAAAGGATGTGAATGACTGAAATTAAAAACTTTGTGATAGGCTCTGTACATAATTTATCACCGCGTGTTCAAATATGTGTTAGTTGTATCAAGCTGAGAGCAGAAACCAACAGCATCGTTCCCTATCACTTTAGAACATAGGAAAGGTTATTGCTGTAAGTATTCGAAAACCAGAGGCAGTGCCGGATCTAGGGGAGGGGGAGGGGGCAAACTGGGGCGCTTGCTTCGGGCGGCAACTTAAGGGGGGCGGCAAAATCGTGTATGTCACGGCGACCTATCTTTTCTTTCCCTTTTATTTTTTTGGTGGCAACTATGGGGTGGCAAAATATTGTTCGAAGGGGCGGCAATCTCACGGTTTTTGCCCCGGTTAGGAAAATTCCTAGATCCGCCACTGGTCAGTGGAGACTTTCGATACAGAATTTGATGGCTTTAGGGAGATGAACTTGGTCGCAGAAACTGGTATGAGACAGGTTGACGTGGAATGAAATTCTTCTATGGAGTCATTGTTTTAAAAATAAATTGCCTATTTTATTCTGAAAAATCTTACTCGCGGGATGTTATATAGCCTTAGTAATAATTGTACTTGAAGAATGAACAGTTATTTTGTGGCAGCAACATTTAAACGCTACCTTTGATATTAATAAAATGACAGAAAATAATGATTAACTCATGGACAGGAGGTGGGAAATAATATTTACAATCTATTTCACTTAAAAAAATGCACAGATAATTGAGCAAATGATTAAAATGAGAATGGAACTTACAGAAATATTCTGAATTTTGCCTCTCGCTAAACTTTTTGCAAGTGCCAGTTCGGAAAAGAATCGTCAGAGCCGATAGTGGATTCACGCCATCATCGCTGCCAAAACGGCGCGAGGACCCCAGTGTCGGCGGGTCCAAGGTGACGACCTATGGGCCCAGACTCGCAGAGTCACAATGTAGTTGCGTAGAAAAAATAGTTCTGCCCCTTCACAAAACGTTACAGGCCAGTGGGGAACCCCGAAATACTTAAAATTGTAGGAATTGGCTACGTGATTTTTGAAAACGAGGATGATAGATGAGAACGGGAGAGAAAAACGGCCATGATTTCTGACATTCTGATGCTAGAGCCAGTCTTGAAAGCACGTGGAGTGAATTTGATCGCCAGTCTTGATGGTAGGTGGAGATGATTTAGCCTGGCGCAAATCTTGATTTTGTCACTAGTACTGATGGTGGACAGCAAAATCAACATTCTGCATTGTTTGTGTGCTAATCGTGTATATATCCAGAACATGCATCAACGGAACATGCAATTACTTTAGCCTGTATAGCACAACTCGATCGAGAGTTTAGCCTGTGGGAGGGGATGGTAGCAGATGCAGGGATCCGATAACGTCAGCTTTTGGAGAAACGACGGTAATACGCCTAGAAATAACCTCTATACGATCAGGATATCTCTTATCAAACCATAACAGTATTAACTGAACCTTTCAAACACGCCCGAAGGATCATTATTTTCTCAATCCTCTAATTGAAAAGAATTCTTAGACATAGCACGTGCATGACGTTGTAGTAAATGTCATCCGGCACAAATGTTCTTCAGGTCGACTGTAAACGTCCTTGTAATATGGAGTGACTGATTAAATATAGTATTGAATTTAATATATATATTTGCTGTCATCAGTCTTTCGATTGGTCTGATGCAGTCCTCCATCTCTTCCTATCTTGAGCTATCCTCTCCGTCTCTACATATTCCTTACAACTCCCGTCCTCTATTATCCGCTTCATATATTCTAATCACTGTCTTCATCTACAGTTCTGACCTTCGACTGTTCCCTCCACTAACAAATTAACCAATCCAGCATGTCTTAAAATATGACCTACCAGCGTGTCTCTTCTTTCTGTAAGCTTCTTCCACAAACTTCTTTCCTCACCCATCATCTCCAAAACTTGTTCATTTCGTACTTTGTCTGTCCACTTAATTTTCAGCATTCTTCTGTAGCACCACATTTCAAATGCTCCAATTTTCTTTCTTTCTGGTATTCGCTACCATAAAGTGCTGTGCTCAATCACACGCGAATTAATACATTCCATGTACCGCATGTCATTGTCATCATGCATCGCGATATAAATTTGACCCAAACTCTTCACGGGTTCTTACATTTTTCTTTTTATGTTGTCTGTGATGCAGATCGATATTTTAACGGCTGACACATCTTACATGCGACTGAAATAATGACTCCAGTGAAAACGAAGGATGCTAAAAATAAATCTTAACAACTGACATTGTGTCACATAATATTAGTTTTGAATGACGGACAACAGGAATGATCTGTCAATTCTTTTCTCTGCGGCTTCCTAAATAAATAGAATTGTTGTTGTATAATGCTAAGAAACTTACTTTGTAATTTGTTGTAATTTCGGTTGTAGTTTACACAGCGACACAAATGGAAGTTCTACTGAATGAATGATGTCAGAATGAGGGAACCAATGAAATTAAAAATAAATTAGGAATCCTAAAACCTTATGCTAAAATTTTCTAGCTTACTGTAACAACGGTATCACTGTCCAGAGAGTATAAGAAAAATCTACATTGAACGAATTTTAATTAAGAAAAAGCGACTAATAATTAACAAGTCGATTTCAATGGAATACGTAGTTTCATTTCAGTGTTCTGACAATTAATTTATTCTCGTATGCATAGCTAAATAGAACTGTTATTAAATAACGTGCATAACGTAGAACATCTCCGTTCGTTGTTTGTTGGGCAGCGAGTCCGACGACATAGTGTGACGTCATGGCATGGCATGGCTACATCGTCACCAGGAATGGCGTTTTATACGTATACATTTAGTATTTTAAATTGTTCTCATGTTTTTTTTTATGTGTGTATGTTCGAAATAAGTAAACAACGTTTGGGAAACGGATAGGCCCATAGTTTAATGATGATGAATAATGAGTAATTCAACGTCAATTTTAATTCTTAAGGAATTTACATATAAACGATAGTATGAAAAGTAAGTTAAGTTTATAGATTAAAATCTTTCATAGCGTACTTTCAAGATCACTCATAAATAATAAGAATGAAGTTTAAGTTATTCATATAATTAAATTTGCGGATTAATTAACGACCTTGTTGAAGTGTTATTACAATTTGTAATATTTCAAGAATTAATTCTTCGAATGATTTTAACGAATTTAACATGGACTCCTGGATATACTCATTTAGGAATTGTTCTTGCGTTGTATGTGGTTTTGTTTCTAAATTTTTCGCACGTTTACCAGATTTCTTTCTTCACAGACTATTATAACACGAATTTGTTAAGAACCGTACGTTGTATGATTGTGATATTTTATGGAAATGTTTAACTGGAGAGTAAAATACAGAAACAGAGTAGCGTATTAAAATCAAGATTTTTATTCTGGAGAATACATGTTCTACATCTACATCTATACTCTGCAAATCACAAATACTGTGGGTGGCAGAGGGTGCTAAGCACCAATCCTAATTCTGCGCATTCCAATCCCAAACAGATCGAGGAAAGAAGGAATACATAAATGAATCAGTACGGCATCTTATTTCTCTAATCTTATTCCTCCTGTCATTGCGACCTAAATAGGTTGACGGAAGAAGTATTTCGTTGCACTCGTAACTTAAAGATTTTCGCATATTCTCCAGCAAATTCAAACGAAAACGACGTCGTCTGTCCGCCAAACAATCCCAGCCCAACCCACGAATTAGCTCTGTGACACTTACGTAAGGACTGTAACTAGCAGTCACGAATCGAGCGGCTCTTCTCTGTACTCTCTCTAATGTGTCAATCAATCCCTTGCGATACGGATCCCAAATTCCACAACAGTATTCCAAATGCGGACGCACTAGTGTTTTGTACGCTATTTCCTTTGTATGAGCATTACAACTTCTCAAAATACGTCCTATGAATCGTAGTTTGGAATTAGCTTTTCCTACAACGGAAGTTATGTGCAAGTCCCATTTCATGTTGCTTTGTACTGTTACGCCTAGATACTTCAGGGAATCTACAGTGTCAACAACTGAATTGTTAACTTTGTACTCCAGAGCAAACGGGGTCTTTTTATTACTTATGTGCATTGCCTTGCACTTTTTACAGTTAAGTGTAAGCTGCCATTCACGGCACCATTCCGAAATAACATCCAGATCGCGCTGAATTTCTAAGCAATAGTCGGAGCACCTCACTTCCCTTTAAATAAGTGCATCATCAGCAAAAAATCGCATCCTGCAATTAACATTGTCACCGAGATCGTTTATAAAAATTAAGAAAAGAAGTGGTCCTATTACACTTCCTTGAGGAACGCCCGAAGTAACATCTAGTTTAGAAGAGGTTTCCCCGTCTACAACGACATACTGTGACCGACCAGTTAGAAAATCGCGTATCCATTCGCAAATCTGATCAGATATACCGTACGCTCGAATCTTCGCTAAGAGTCGGTTGTGTGGTACAGAGTCAAAAGCTTTCTGAAAATCCAAGAAATAGCATCAACTTGTGATCCCGCATCAATAACTTTCATTACATCATGCGAAAATAGAGCCAGTTGCGTTTCACATGATCGGTTCTTCCGAAATCCGTGTTGGTATGCTGTTTTCATCTAGAAACTTCATAACGTTAGAGCATATGACATGCTCCAGAATTCTACTGCAAACAGATGTTAGCGATATCGGACGATAATTCTTAGGATCTCTCCGATCTCAATTCTTGAAAACGGGAATCACCTGCGCAATTTTCCAGTCAGAAGGTACTTTTCTTTCCTCTAAAGATTTACGAAATATATCTGACAGAAATGGTTCTATTACTTCCGCGTATTCCGAAAATACTCTTACTGGTACACCATCGGGACCCGGCGCTTTCCCCCACTTCAAGAGTTTTAATTGCTTTATGATACCTACACTATAAATTTGTACTGGATCCATTTCAAATTCAACACGCCGTGGAAAACGGGAATGTTTTCCATGTTTTCGTCAGTGAAGGAATTTTTAAATTCGGCGTTAAATACGGTAGCCTTGTCGCGGCTGTCATCAACTTCCCGACCGTCTTTTAGTAGAACTGGCATATTGTTGTCACAACCACCTATTTTCGATTCCTTTGTCTGGTCATTCTGATTTCAGTGTTTGATAGTTGCTGAAATCACTTGAGGCTAATGAAGAACAGTCCCTGCGTCCAGCACCCTCTCGCACATCTAATGACCTATAGTCGACAAGTCACCAAACTCCAAAGGGGAGAAATGCCTTCATTCATAGTGCTACCCTGTCACGCGCTTTAGCAATGGAGTGTTGCGTCTCATAAAAGAAGGCTGCGTGTCGTACCAGGAAGAGCACGGACGTGCTCCCGAGCAGCAAGACGAGGCGGCGCTCCTCTGCAAAGTGTCTGCCGTCGTCGTGGTCGGAGGAGGCGCTGCGACACAGCGTCATGCGGCGCCGCCGCTCGCACGAGCGCCGGTACACCAGCATGATGCGCAGGTTGAGCGCCGCCAGCAGCAGCGTCGGACACACCTTGAACACCAGCTGCAACGCACCACAATCACAACACCTCACGGAACACACACGTCAAACTTCTTATGGTGCGACTTTGCCCGTATGGACCAGGTCTGTAGGTGAACAAGTAAAATTAAGTTTAACTATAATAGTAAATATAATTTCTTACTTTTTTGGCGAAGTTTATCAAAAGTAAATTACATTCTTCAAACTAATTTTATTTTTAAAAATTCAGGCTCAACAAAACTGTGCAGCGATATAAATTAGTCGTAGCGCCAACTATTGGGAACCAATAAAAAGAAGTAACATGTTTCTGAACTGCTAACATCAACATCACCAACACGATTATCTAATTACAACACTCGCTATTATAATAAAAAATGCTGTCCAATAGATGCTCTCAAAAATTGGCTTTATGTTAAATCTTCTCTGAGAATCGTTAAATTCCTTATCGATTTGACCTGGTATGTCGGCTACGCTACGATTATCTATCAGGTATACTGACTAAATATGCAATGACTTTAAAAACGACAGATGGGTGGTGTTACTGTTTTTATCAGATATTGATTTTAAGCTCTGTTCCCCACTACTCCGATCTATAATAGTATTACCATCCCCTGTCCTAGCTACTTTATTATGTCAGAGGTTGCTCCAGCTCAGTGAAAAGTTCTATTTACGTTGTCCTTGTAACATTCTTCAAACATCTTCGTCGATAATGCACAGTATGCTGTAATAGGGAGGTAAGGCGATTCGAAAAAAAAACAGGGTTAAGAGACAGCAAGGCAGTAGGGAATACTTTAAACAATTAAACAAGGAATTAATAATACCAAAGAAGTTGGCTGAAGATGGGTTTATGATGAATATTACTAAGCAGGCTCAACAATCACGTTGAACATATGAGTACAATTATTTACTCGGTAATTTGAAAGTGCCCGATTTTTAATTTTATTCAATCTGCTGTTTTTTAGCTATCCTATGCGCGCTATTTTAACGTAATACGGCGCTGTGCAGCCCGGAAAAAGTTGATATTACAGATTGCACCGTATAACAAGGCTAATTTATAATGTGCCGCGAGCAGAAAAAAGTGCAGACCACTGAAATATAAGCTTTTTCCAACCGTATTCGATTTATGTAGGTACTTTGACTTGGCCTTTTTAGAGTGCAGAGTGTCATTTATGATGCCTAAGTTAGAAAATAAAAAATATCACCATAACAACTAGACAGCATTGTTTAAAGAATAAATCAATAAATCTTGGCGAGGCTTTCAATTTTAATCAGGAGGAGTATTATTGAAGGTTATATTGTGCGGAAGATTATAGTCGCGGAAAAATTAACCTAAAAAGAGCTTAAATTTGAAAGACAACATAGTTGAAATTTCTTTCCTCTTTGATGCATCACTAAATGAATTCGCTACAAATTTCGGCATCAAGAAAATCGTTCATAGGCGACTGGAAATATGTGTAGGTATTCTAAAGTTGTGAGATGGCTGCAATTTGAGTGTCATTATACTGTTTCGTTTTTTTTACTGAGTTATTGATGCAATAGTTGTTTTTATAACATTTGACTTATAAACAATTAAAATCTAAGCCCACAAAAATATTGTTTTAAATCTAAAACGTTTGACTTCGTAAATAGCTTCTTTCCCCGAGTAATTATGGAACTAACCTAGCGAGGCCTGCTGCGGCCGCAATAAATAGTTGTGCCATGTTCCTTGGGTGATACTAACTGCCGACGTTTCGGTCTATCTGCTTCGGCCGTCTTCTAGGGCAGAACTACACTGATGAGATCTATTTCACACGCACTACTAAACACACATAATGTTCGGATGTGTGGCCGGACCGTTCAATCATTTCAGATAACCGAATATCGTATGTGGTTAGTAGTGCGTGTGAAATACATCTTATCAGTGCAGTTCCCTCCCCTGGGCCGTAGCTAAAGTTGAATTTAAGGTAGGGCAGCGATGGTTACAGGTAGGACGGAACTTAAAATTTTACTTGATCTTATCTGGTGAATTTATTTTTCTCGTATTTGTGATTTTGACTGTGTGAGGTATTACTTAATAGTCGGGAGGAGTGATAGATAGATAAGGGAAAGAAAATCATTTATTCAGCGTAATCGTATGCTTCCGCGGCCAGTACTCAGTTGATTCTTGGCTGTCCGAATGACGCTGCGTCATGTTTTGTGTAGCCGATGTTTCCACCATCCTTCTGTGATCTTCTTCCAGGGCAGAACTGTGTCTTCAATCATATATATGTTTATTATCGTTTCATTCCTTCCCCTGGTGGGGGAACTCGGGGTAGCAGCACACAAATTGTGCTCTTCAGCCTAAATATACATATTTTACAATTGATGAAAACATAAATATAAATGTTACAATTTCATATAATAATAGAATTTTTTCAGTTTTTTACATAATCAGAATGCTGTTATTTTTAGTTTTTTACAACATTTCAAGTAAGTTTACAGATAATGGTTTTCAGATAATCGGTTAAAGAGTAGGGTATAAACTTGGATCGCTTCTCTTGGTCAGATATTGGTGATGGTCGGTCTATGTGTTAGGTTAGGGTTAGGATGAGGATGTTAAGGAGGTGGAGTGTGGGTGGTACTTGTTTGTAGAAAGTGGGGAGGTGATGGGGTTAGGTGATTAGGTTCAGAGTTATTGCGTATTTTATGCGGAGGGATTCTAAGTGGATCAGGGTTTGGGTAAATTTTATTTAGATGTAAAATAGGTGGGCGGGTGATGGAAGTCGGATACGGTAGGTGGTTCGGAGTTTGTGTCGTTCTATAGTTTAAGGTCTATTGTAGAAGCAATCGGGAGTAGAGATGGGTCGTTCGAGAGTGAATCAGTTCTTTAGAGCAATTCTTTTAAAATAGCGAGTGAGCAATCGCTTACTAAAAAGTGAACGGTAGTTCTTCCAGGTGAGTCGGTCATAAGTCGGCTAATTCTGAAGATCAAGAAGAGCTTGTTCACGTGAGCTTTGTGGACTGTTGAGCTAGAAAAAAAAAAAAAAAGTCTCAGATATAACTGAGCAAGTGAGCGGGGCAAGTGAGGATGGGGCAGAGGAAGGCTTCGTAGGTGTTAATGATAACGTTGCTGCGGAGTCCCCAGGAGTAGTTTAAGATGGTTGAGTCGGATATTTGCTTTGGAGGTGATCGTTGGGTCGAGGGTCGAGGGTGATGCCTGGGTATTTAACAATGGGTTGTTGCTGGATGGGATGATTGTAGATGGTAATTGTGAAGTCGGCGAGGCGGTATCTTCTGCTTGCCTTTCCGAAAATGATGGCTTGGATTTTGTTAGGATTTATGATTCACCTGCAGCGGTTGCACCATTGTACAAATTTGTCCAGTTCTGTCTGTATGGATTTTTGCTATTGTTGTAGTGATTTATACATGGCTAGTTAGGCAGTGTCATCGGCGTATTTGAGGATGTATGTAGGTAGTGTGGGCATAGGTATGTCAGAAATGTATAAGATGTATAGGAGTGCCGAGAGTATGTATCCTTGGGGAGGACACCTGCGGTAGGGGAGAAGATGTGGGAGAAGAAGTCATTTATGGCTACAAACGAGGTACGGTTTGTGAGGAAGGAGGCTATTGTATAAATGTAGCTGATGGGTAAGAAGAAGGTTTGCAGTTTAAAAATGAGTCCGGCGTGCCATACTCGGTCGATACTATGGTTTCAAATATTTTGGTAAAGATTGAGGTGAGGCTGATGGGCTGGGATCTGATTTTGGCTTATTTGGCTTGGGAAACATGAGGATATTTGAGGATTTCCGTTTAAGAGGGTAGATGACGAAGTATAGGGTATTTATATACAGGTGGGCTAAGAGTTGTTGGAAGGAGCTGGGTGCTTCTTTGATGTGTCTGTATGTGATGGAGTCAGGGCCAGGAGCTGTATTTTTCTTGGTGTGACGGACAAATTGGATATCTTTAGTAGTGATGGGGGCGTTAAGTCCAGTGCGGCTGACGGTTTGGATGTAGTTGAAATCGGGTTTGAGCGGTAGTAATGAGGGGTCGGCACGCTGTTCGATTATGGTGGAGTCAGCGTAGTCAAATCGGGGGTCATTTGGTGAGGTATGGATGGTTTGCGAAGAGATTTGGTTTTTGGATGTTATCAGGTACAGGAAGGTTATTGTGGAGGAGGGGGTAGGCGGTGGCAGGTTTGAGACCAGTTATGCGTTGAAAAGTGGACCAGTATCGTGAGGAGTCCTGTATATACTTTTTATTTAGCTGGTTGCAGGTGTCCCTCCAAGTGCGTCATTTGTGGGCGGTTATATCGTTACAGACTGTTCGTTGAAGCTGACGGTGGAGGATGTATCGTGGGTGCATTGATAAATGTGGAAGAGACGACGTGAGAGATGAAGGAGTTGGAGTGTTCATCTTGGAAGTGATAATTTGTGAGGGGTGGTAGGATTGTGTGGGCGTGGGGTCTTAGGGGTATTGTATTGGATGGAGAGCATGATCAGGAGGTGGTAGCTGCCAATGGGATCGAGAATATGATGGGTGGTGCGGGTTAGGGTATTTGGGGAGGCTATAACTGTATCAGGAGTTGTGTTAGATTCAGGGCGCGTGGAAAATGTAATGAAAAAGAGGCATATGTGGGATTTTTGGTGTGGGGTGGTGGGGCTTATTCGAGGGTTTCTAGCACAAGGAATTGGAAGTGGGCGTTGTTGTGGGAATAGGTGCATTTTTGTGAATTCCAAAAATTGCTCAGGCTGTGATAGATATTTGTGCGAGTGTGTGATCTTGCGAGGGGGGTTTAGATATTTCAAAGTAATGATAATGAATCATAGGAAATCTCCTGTGGTTTGTGGGCGGCATATGGAGTTGGTGGATGGTATGGTAGGATCAATGGGTCGGAGGGGTACAGTGAGTTCAGGTTTGATAGGGGCTGGTTTGAATTTGCATTTGGTGGAGTAGGTAGGGTGGTGTTCACTGCATGTGTTGCAGGTTGGTGTTTTCTGCAGGTTAGGGCAGTTTTTGGGAAGTGATTCTCTTTGTAGTGGGGACAAATAGAAGGGTTTTTATAGTTCCGCGTGAGGTGATCGTTGTATTGTAAGCAGTGGGCACATCTAATAGGTTGGGGAGAGGGAGGTTTTGAAGGTTCCACTCTGTTTTTTTGGTGAAGGATTGCGGCCCCATTGCGAGGTCTATTGTTGATGGATCTTATGTTAGGACTCTGATCATGTAAGTGGGCCCAAAGTTATTTCTGAGGTACATGTAGGTCTTCGTTTGAGTTTAGCTCTGTGACTACTTCTTCTTCGGTGATAGATGGATCTACCACGCGGATGACGGCTGTGAGTGTTGGGGGTCTCTTAGATGGGGTTGGTTGTTTAGGGGGGGGGGAGCTTATGGTAGCATTGTCGCCAAAGGAAGTTAGGCCAATTTTGTTTTTAATTAGCTTAAAAAGGTCTGTATTGTTGCTTTTTATAATGATTCCGTTTTTTGTGGGAATGAGTTGTTGGATTGATATGTGTTGCTTTATGAATTTGTTAAGGTTTTAACTATTGGTGTATTCAGGGAACATTCCTTCCAGTATATATACGTGAATTGTCTGAGAAGTAGTAGGAGGTGATGGTGTGGTTTCTAGGACTTAACATGTGGTAAATGTAGTTTTTGTTGTGGAGGTTTGTGCAGACGGCGAGGTGCCGCATTTTGACTGGTCACAAGATTTGGCATTGTTCCTGTCTGTTTGCAGATAGCTAGTACACCGTGAGGGATTTTACACTATCTGTGGAATATGAAGGTGTATGCCTTCAGATGTCGTGGGGCTGATGATTGATGACGTGGTAGGAGTCATGGTGGTTGCAATTTTAGTTGAAGATGTGTATGTGTCTATGGTGGAAAGGTAGCTGCTGGTAGTGACAGTGGGTGGAAGGATGTTAGGGTTTGTGCCGGAATGTTCATGGCGTTACCGTTACTGTTCTGTTGCTGAGTGTAGCTGACTAGACAGGCAGATCGATGGAAGTACATTTGTGAGCAGTGGCGAGAGCAGTCGTTGTTAATCAGTAAGCAGGTGTAGACTGGTGGCAAGTAGGGCATGCGCAGTCGGATGGCCAGTGTAGTCAGAAGCAGGCAGGCAGGCAGGCATAGTCTGAAAGCAGGCAGGAGTAGTCCAATGGCAGGCAGGGCCGGTGTAGTCCCAGAGCAGGCAGGCAGGCGTATTCCGAAGGCAGGCAGATAGGCATAGTCCGAAAGTAGGCAGGCAGGCGTAATCCGAAAGCAGGCAGGCAGGCATAGTCCGAAGGCAAGTAGGTGAGTTCCAGAAGCTGATAGTCGAAGTCCAGGGGCAATCAGGTGATATCCAAAAATTAGCAGGCGAAATACCAAAGAGATAAACCAAGAAGCGAAGTCCAGTAGTAAGCGTAATCTGGTAGGTGGTAACAACTTGAAGAAAGCGAAGGAATCCAGGTTGAGCTGCTTAGTTCCTCCTCTTCAGTCAGCGTGTAGTGTTGTTATATAGTTGAGGCCCGTGACCCTTCCAGAGCGTTCAGACTACCCCGCCAATCAGAATATGCGAACCGTCATGTGTTTCGTTGGCCTGGTGGGGCACAGTTCAGTGTTGTCTGGTGGGAGGTGACACTTGACCTGCTCAGTCCTCACTAGCGATAGCCAGGCGTCAGGTAATTTAAGCCCGTTGCCTTCATTTATGGTTTTTGGGCGTTTGGCAATTTCCAACACCTCCCTGACCATCTTTGGCCACCATTTATCTTCGCGCTCTATAAGGATGCTGTTTTTGAATATTATGGCATGATTAGTTTCGGCTGCATGCCGTGCAATGGCGGATTTATCAATGTTGTTGTATCTATAATTGCAGCCTGTCCTCTTCTTAGTAACTCAGCAATTAGTATGTTTCGACGTATTAACGTTTCATCACTGCTAGTTGTAGATATTATATGAATTTGTCCTGCCACATAGCCATGGTTTGTGTATGAGATATGGATTTTTAATCAGTGACATTTTTTTAAGTTTCTGAATCCTGCGGAAGGGTATAAAGTCTGTTTGCTTCCATGAGGTAATAATTGCTGGCAAGAGAAGCCAAAAGCAGCATTTTTCCCGACTGAATCCTGCAACTATTTATATCACTTGAACCAGACCACTACGAAGGTCATGTTATTTTCTTTTAGATATTCATCTAAATTAACTAGCTTTATCGGTTCTCCAATTTATGCAATATCAGAGGGAATACTACAGCTAACATTACCAACATGATTCACCAAACCTGTTTTCATAGGACCAGGAGTGGTAATTGTATTTTGTGCTTCCAACTGTTTTGAGGTCCTTCTTGGTCAATTTCCTCTTCAACTCTTTGTTTTTTGCTAAAGAAAGCCCGCATACCCATCGCAAAATCAATTGGTCTTCATTTCACAGCAATAAATAAAAAATTGTCACTAACTGCCTGAAACATTGTACCTACAGTACACTAACGAACATCATAGACAATATATACTTCAAATGGCATCTGTGAGCAGAATAAAGAATTGGTATGTATGATAGTGAAGAAATGTAGTTAATTCGGAATTGTTTACATGTAGCTATGTTAGTAGTAAATTAATTTTTTCCTCATCATTCCATACTATGAACAAACAGTTTAGGTAAATAGCGTATTAGCTTAGTTGATGGTATCTTTTAAGGTAGGGCATTGGAATTTTAAGGTAGCGCATTGCCCCACAATGCCCCCCCCCCCTTTAGCTACGGCCCTGTCCCTCCCCCAAAAAAGGTCGAACCAAATAGAAACGTGGACATTTAATATCATTACGCATCGCTCAACGTGAAGCATAGAAACTAAGATAATCATGTTGGAATTTACAATTTAATTTTTTCTGTTTCTGTATGCTTTATTAAGTTACAGTTTATTTTAGGAGACTCTACCACAGTTAGATTATTCAGCAAACGCTGAAAGTGTCGACGCGATTGCAAATTTATTTGGAAGATTAATACGAAAATGTTGGTGAGTGTTGTGGTGTTGCGTGAATGATGAAGAAGCAGATGTGTTTTGCTTGTTGTGTTTACCTCGAGGGCGACTTTATAGATGTCGTAGAGCAGCGACCCCTCGAGCAGGTCGTTGGGCACCTTGCGGTAGACTACTGGCGGTCGTGGCGGATCGTCCAGGCAGGCGACGATCCTGGACCTGAAGGCGGTGGGCAGGTAGGTGGCGAACGTGAGCAGTGGTATGAGCAGCACGGGCCCTCGAGGAGGTCCCGCCAGGGGCCTGGAGCGGCCTGGACGACACACCGACACGTACCGCTCAACAGTCAGCGCCAGCAGCATCATCACGCCCACGCCTGCAACACCAAACACACCCTTTGCGTTTGCTCTTGAGCTACAGTTTTTCTAATTTTGTAATTTTTCTTCCGTAATTAAGAGTATTCTGGAGTCCATAATTAGGGACATTATCTTGCTTGCAAGGGAACCAATAATTTTGTCATGAAGGGCGAGTTATTTACCAAATTATTGAATTCGACGAGCAAGGTTACTATTTCTGCGATCAGCTCGTAGTATAGCACGTGCTTGGGAAAACAGAACGTAGGTCAGTAATGCAATGCATTTATTCCCAATACAACACTTGTTAAGGTGGAGCTTTAAAGGAAATTGTTACTAACTCCCGTCTGACGGCTTACAATCTCCGTATTTAAGAATTTAAGGTGGAAATTTGTAGAGAGCAAAATAGGCGGCAAAGGGGTAAAATTGGTGTGCTGGGAAATTTCAACCGTGCGCTCCATCGCAGATGAATTAAATTTACAGCGAGAGTACACACAGGTGTTTATGGATGTTTTTCTGTACATTTTTTTTCCGCTTATTTTGTTTTGTACGTTCTGGAAATAAATAATGAAGTATTAACTATTCAAGTGTTAAAACACAAATAAAAGCCCATTACTTATCTTAATTTAGTTACAAGTAAGACGATCTTAATGGATAGTATTGAAGCGGGCCGTTCAACAGAATATTACTTTGACATTTAGACCTTCAAATACTCAATTTATATCTGAGTGATTAGACTTTTTTAAAGAACGAACACTAGCAAAGTGAAATAAAGATTTATAAAGGAACATAGAGTAAACATTAATTTACCGAAGTAAAGTAGGGGAAAAAATATATATTGTAACGATTCGCTAAGCTCCCCGTTACATAATCACTTTTTATTGTATATAAAGTAAAGGATTAGAATATTTTTCCATTTCTTGGGATGTCCACTGTATGTTCGAAAGATGCGCATGAAAGGGTGAAAGGCACGGATTTTACGCTTCAGTGAAGGGCAGTCTGGCTGGCGCCTTTTTGGCAGAGTGGTAAGAGGATTAGGGATTTCTGTCGGGCAGGCCGTAAACAGAATTCCTTCCTCCCGAAGGAGACATCGGCTCTCGAGGATTGCCGAAACTTAACGTGGCCAAGAGAAGCCACAGATCACATGACGTCAGATGGTCAGCCAATTACAGGGAACATAGTACTAAGATTCGGGGAATTTTATGTTCTATGTCGTCTTCGAGCCACAAGAGGTGGAGTTAGAGTTTACCTCCGTGGCGGCAGAAAAAGACGAGACACTTCCTTCCAGTCGGGAGGCCAGCCAAGATCACGTCCATTCCGGGACCAGACGAGTCGCTGGCGACTTGGGGTCCATGTGTGCTGGGCTGACTTGTGTCCTGGAGACCATCTGAGGCGCACTTCTAACTTGCGACTTGCCACGTACTGCTGGCGTGGCCAGTTACGACGACGACCAGGTGGTCATCTCCGCCCAGCTCTACCTGCCGTGGAACGGTAATGTGTTTCTACGAAGCCATTCAGCCTGCAACTCCCTTCGAAGCTGTACCCTTAAGCGCATCTGAGATAAAGATCCTTGCTCTGATCTGATAAAAACACTGAGCTAGACTGTGTAACTGTCGAATGACAGGTTAATCATTCGTGGCGTCCCAACCCATTAAAATTCATTACTGTTTGCTATCTTCATAACTGGTAACATACTTTACATTAGAATAATTGTGAGATTTTTAAAGTACAACTATACTTGTTTGCTTGCATTTAAAGGGCTCATTGTACGTCTGAGCGTTGCTTAGAAAATTGCACAACCTCTTGTTTATTAACGTAATGGTAGATGCCATTGAAAAAATCTTTATTAAAATGTCTTTTTGTGACAATTTTCAAATCCCAGAATCATCCAATTCTCATTTGAATAATTTACATTTTGATATTCAATTATAGTATCCTGTATAGCGTAATTAATTAAGAATTAATTAATAATTCTTCCCCCCCCTGGTGATACGCTACAATATATATGTATATATATATAAAATATTTTTGGAAAACAATAAAATTCTGATGGACACTGTAACAGCCCTCATACCTGAATTTTGAATAGTGTAAAGTACTGTATAAAGTACTTGTAGTGAGCTGAAGTTTGCTTGAAAGTGATCTGGTATGTTTGTTTTGTAATTTCTTGTAAATCAGTGTATATAGACTTTTGTTTAATGAAAGAAAAATATTTAAAGTCCATTTAATATGTTTAAGAACCGAATTGTGCAAGAGAATTTCTTAAATGTTTGTAATTCCATGTATTAATGCAAGTTATGATGTCTACAGGTCAGGTTTGTACAGTTTAAAATGATTTATGTAAATAATTTTGTATTTAAGTATCTCTAATTTCCATTTCTGATCATTTTGTAATGATGTTAAGTGATTATGTATTAATTCCGATTGTTTTTAATATGTTTAATTGTTTGAGTAATTGTTAATGTTCGAGAAATATCGGACGGAAGCTTTTGAAGAATTCTCGCAATTTCGATAGAGCCTATAGAAAGGAATTCGGTAGAAGGACAGTTAATTTATAATTCAGTTTTACAGAGAGTTCATAGTTAGTTTTCAAGTTGAGTTCACAGAAGTTTTATAAAGATTATCTTTGCGACTGCTCAGAAGTGCATCTCTGTATTGTATCTATGCATGTGAATATCGCTGACTTCGTTTTTAGAAAATAAACAAATCTTCAACATAACCATTTGGTGGACTTTTTAATTAATCAGTATATTAATTAAACCACCGAAGACCGTAACAACACGATATTCAACTTTTAATATTTGATGTCAGTCCCGGGGCCATTATGTATATTTTGTCGAGTAATAACCATTGTTAATCAGTTAACGTTACATAATTTTTTTTTAATACAAAGATTTGCCCGGAAACTAGTTTAAGAGTAATGTAGTAACAGAATAATTTTCAGACTATAACATGTCAACCGTGAATTCATTATACCTAAAAGAGACAACTGTGTATTCTATCCTAAGTACTATGAACTGTTTATTTCGCCCGTTAACAATGGGTCAGAGCAATGCCGTAATTTTTACTATTCTATCCAGGAAACTAAGAAAAATTTCGTGATAACGATTGAGGCTAACATAAAATTAAACGACCACGCCACTCCAACGATAAAAAGCAAAACTGCAGCTGAGGTCCGAAGTTACTAGACTAGAAAAGCGGAGTTACAACAGCAAAAGCAATATTAATAGCCAGACGATCATACTACAGCCGGACAGCTACGGGAGTCTCTTAAAACTTCCTCGTAACATTATTACCAACGGACGACAGCACACGGTGAATAAAATACTTTCAACTAAAACCATATATTTTCGTTCTAATACGTGACCACCTGAAATGTTGTTTCGCAGTGCTCTCTGGAGTTTCTGATTCATGAAAACATCTGAAGTAGAGAATGGCTAAACTGCTCAAACGTAAAGATGGTATCAATGCATGCTACGAACTGTTTTGAAGGGCTAGTGTACAGAAACAGCAACAGATTATCGAAAGACCAGCTACGAGTGTGTTGCGATGGCAAGAATAACACTTAATACAAATTCTGTTTCAGCTAGTGCATCAAATTCTGCTAACTGCGCGTGAACAAAATGGTGTAGAAATAGAAATGGTTTTTATTTACTAAGGTTGCTTTTACTTTTATCTAGTTTTGATTCATGTTCAGCTGAAACTACATGAACTCCTTTTGACTTCTCTTAGGTGATGGATTTAATGCTGAGTATTGTAAAGGTGGTATTATTTTAATTTTTCGTTTGAATATATTATAATTCTCTTTATAAATATATTTATTTCTTTAATCTTTCTAACGAGTTTATTACATATTAAATTGGTAATAATTTCCTTTTTATTTATTTTGCTGCAGAATGCGCTCTCCCGTTATGGATATAAGTTGATATACTTTGATTGAAAAAGATTTATTCCTTTATCTTTAAAATTTTCTACGTTTTTTTAATGGGATTAGATTCTGATCTTCTCTATATTTTAATCAAATTTAACTATAATAATACAATAAGTTAATAAAAGATTTGAATTGTAGAATATGTGTTCAAAACAAATGATTTTAAGTACACTACTCAATGTTAAAATTTGAATTATTATTATTATTTTCGTATATGCCCATAATGGAGAACGATAAGCAATCCTAACTGGATGCATTCAGTTCCTCTTTGGGATGTTCTTCTTGTCAGATCAATACTTTTTCATCCTTTTACTAGTGGTTTTCTTTTCTTCAGCAGTCGAGACGCATTTAGATTTTTCCTTTTTTTCCTCTGAAATAACTTCCCATGCCTTCATTTTTCTTTTTAAAAATCTCTTGGTCTGTGACGTCTCCCGTAGCAATACCTAGAGACTTAAGGTTTTTCTCCACCTGCTTCATCCATGTGGTTGTTGTTTTTACTGTTTGTGTGTATTCTAAAATTTGTCTTGAGATTCTTTCCTTCGGTAGTCTACTCAGATGCCCATAAAATTTTAGCCTTTTTCTTCTTCATGTCTGATTCTATGTTTGCTATCTCTGCTGTTTTTGCAGTTTGAAGTCTATACTGTCCACCTTCATTCACTCTGGGTCCCAAGATTTTTCTGATAATTTTTCTTTCTTGATTTGTTCTGTTGCATTTTTTTATGTTCATTGCTAATATTTCACTTGCGTATGTAACTACTGTCTTAATTACCGTGTTGTAATATCTTATCTTGGTGTTGTCTGAAATACATTTTTTGTTGTAAATATTTTGTACTAACCCCATTGCTTTCTTCATCTTCTGTACTCTTGCTTCCTGTGCTTTCCCTTCTAGTCCTGTTGGTTCTATGATTTTGCCTAGATGTTTAAACTGTTTTACCTTGTTGATTTCACCATATTTTGTCCTTAGTTTCTGTTTTTCTATTTTGTTC
Source organism: Vandiemenella viatica (assembly GCA_031002005.1). Classification (NCBI taxonomy): domain Eukaryota; kingdom Metazoa; phylum Arthropoda; class Insecta; order Orthoptera; family Morabidae; genus Vandiemenella; species Vandiemenella viatica. Next base: position 303,821,928 of record JARYHS010013630.1, on the reverse strand, counting down.
CTTATAAATTCGGTTTTTCCAAATGAAATATGTAATCCTGTTTTTCTGCGCTTTCCTTGAGGATTTCTATTTGCCTGGTGCTCACTTCTTCTTTTTCTGTGATGATTGTTAGATCGTCAGCAAATGCCAGATATGGTATAGTCCTTTGTTCCGATTTTTATGGGTACCCACAAATTTTCTGCTTTCACCTGTTTTTCCCATTCTGTCATTACTTTATCTAATACAATGTTGAAGAGTTGTGGTGACAATCCATCTCCTTGTCTTACTCCTGTTCTAATTTCGAATGGTACAGATATTTCACCCATGAATTTTACTTTGGATGTGGTGTCTGTTCTATCAATCTTCTGGTTTTGCTATCTAAATTCCTTTCTTTTAAGATAGTAAACAAGGATTGCCTATCTATGGAGTCATACGCTTTTTTAAAGTCAACGAACACGCCTACTATTGGTCTACTTCTAAGGGCCATAAGTTTCAGTACACTTTTCAGGTTGCGTATCTGTTCTGTGCACGATCTTCCAGGTCTGAATCCTGCTTGTAGGTCACTAATGTTTTTTTTTTCCAGTTGTTCTTGAGTTCTTTTGAGTAGACATGCGGATAATATCTTGTACGTGACTGGTAGTAGCGAAATCCCTCTATAGTTATTCACGTCAGTTCTACATCCTTTTTTGAAAAGTGGGTGGATAAGTGCACATTTCCAGTCTGCCGGTATCTTTTCATTTCTCCAAATTTCTTGTATTATTTCTGTAATCTCTTTTAAAGTTTTGCGTCCAATGTTCTTCATCAGTTCCGCTACTATCCCGTCCTCTCCTAATGTTTTGTTATTTTTGAGTTTCTGAATGTGTCTGTAAATTTCTTCTTGATTTGGGGGTTCTGATTCTTTTATTCTGTTCCCGCTTTCTTCTGTTAAAAATCTATTTGTTGGTTGTGGACAATTTAGTAATTTTGAAAAATATTTTGCTAATTCAGCACAATTTTCTTTGTTTGTTAGCGCCAATTTTCCATTGTCTTTCCTGAAACACAGATTTAGTGGTGTGTATCCTCTGATTTGACTTGCAAAGGTTTTATAGAAATCTCGTATGTTATACATCTTGAAGTCATTCTCTATGGACTTCAGTTGTTCGTTTATGTACTCTCTCTTGATTTTCCTTATTGTTCTTGCTGTTTGTTTTCTGGTCCGGAGGAACTCCTGTTGTGTGAGTTCTGTTCTATTACAATTAAAATTTAGAAGTGCCTTCTTTTTATTTTCGAGTGCATTATCGCATGAATTATTAAATATTAATTGGATATAGAATCAAAGTTTTATAAAAATGAAACATTTATGGACGCAGGAAGAATTATTTATTATTGTAAATAAAACATGTTCAGTTTCTGACGGTTTATTCATATGTCATTCTAAGAATTGGACAATTCACATTATTACTCATTTTTACTACTGCGACTAACGTAATAAATAAATATATTACAACAGTTATTGTTAAATAATATGATGATTAACTGTATATTTTTTTTTTGTTGTGAAATACCACAATATCGGGCGTTGGTTGGGAGCTTGATGTGAAAGTTGTGATGTTTTATTCTGTTAGATCGGATTGTTGTAAACATTTTTCATTACCATTCACTTTGACCGGTTCTTGTACTGTTTCTGAAATACATGAAAATATAGAAAAGTTGCACGTGTAAATTTGTCTTAAGAGGAGCGAGGGGGAGAGCGGGTAAATTTTTTAAACCAAATGTAAACATTACTTTTCCAATAACAACTGGATTTTGCGGAAATGCAGTAATAGGCCGCTGTTTTCGTTCCTTGTATTCCTCGAAATTTCTGCTGCCTCGTTCACTCGTTGAGGTCATCACTGATCTTCTCTCCACAGCATTGCGTCTTCGATATTTCTTTCCTGCCCTGTGACAATGGAATAAGAACTACGGCGAATTTTTCGCTATTGTTTTGTGGTTCTATCAGCTGACAAAATGCAACCGTACTCATGAAATCGCAGGATTACCACACTAAAATTACGAACTTGTTGGCAGAGAATACTTTTGCACCGTTAAACAGGCACCCATTTTAAAAGGTTAGAAGAGAGGTGGCCTTAGAGTTAACGTCTTCAAAGGGATTGAGCAGGAGGCCAAGAAAAAACTGAAAGAAGGCAATTGCACCATGCCTAGATTCTAGATGCATAAAAGAGATGTTCCCTTACGTGCGACTGGGAGCGCGGTCAGCTCAACTACACTTCCACTAGCGCCGTGTGTTGCCAGTAAACTGAAACATCTTACGGAAGATATAAGATCAACTGTAAAGAATTCAGCTTAGTTTATACAGATTACTGACGATCTTACCTTTCGAAAGAACCATCCAGTATTTGCCAGGAGTGATTTGGGGAAGCCATGAAAAACCTAAATCCTGATGGCCTGACAGGGATTCGAACCCACTTCCTTCCGTTCATCCATCACGCTTGGTATATGTCGGTAGACGAAGCCGTTTCGGTAATTCGTGCCAAACGTTTTGTACATGAGCTTTTTACTAATAGGCTGATCTCACGGAGTTCTGACTTAAGTTAATTGTTTTCCAATACAGTGGTCAACTTTATGCTCATTCGAAGGTGCAGCTATGGGCTCACCACTTTCACCTGTAGCTGCGAACCTTTTTATGGAAGTATTCGAAACAGAGATGATTAACAAAGCGCACCTAAACCTGCAACGTTGATCTGGTACGTCGACGACATATTTGTCATTTGGTCTGACGACATGGAGAATTTGGAGGAGTTCTAGCACCATCTGAATAATGCTTACCCAAGACTTCAGTTCACCATGGAAGTAGGAGACAGTGAATAACTGCCGTTTCTTGATGTCTTAGGTTATAAGCGCGACGATGGACGTTTGAGCCACACTGTTTACCTCAAGGTGATCCACACACCATGGCGCACAACCACCCAGCAACGAAGAGTGGCGTACTGACATCATTGAACTTATGAGCAAGGACAGTATGTGACTCCCAAATTCTGCTTGATGAAATGAAGAGTATTCCGAGCAAATCCCTACCGATAATAGATTGCAGAAAGGTTTTAAGAACTAACAAACCCATGGAAAACATAATCTTATCGCATGATACTAATGTACCAAGGAAAGTCTCCTGTCTTGCAAACAGTATATAAGATGTACTGAAAGCTTGGCCACTCATTAAACATGGTGTAACACCTATTACACCCACACCAGCAACTGGTGTTTATGAAATACCCTGCATCTATGGCGGTGTTTACAACGTTGAGACGGGTCGCACTCTGGCGGATAGGCTTAAAGAACATATACCCCACTATAAACGAAACAATAGCGACAAATCCACTGTAGTTCGACATGCCATTAACAACGGGCAGGAAATAAAATATGAAATTACGAGGCTGCTGTGGAGAGAAGATTAGTGGGGGCCACGACGAGTAAAAGAGGCAGTAGAAATTTTTAGGAATACGAACAACTTGAAGGAAGACAGTAGCCTATTACTTTGCGATGCCTGTCGCTCGTTGCCCTATAAATATAAACAGTTCTCTGACGAAATCTGCGAATGACAGCCGAAAGCTTGGACTGTCAAATACTCGTAAATAACGCGCCGTTCCCCCAAAATCCAGTTTTTAATAACAAAGACGCCCGCGGAAGCCTGATAATTCATTATTTTTTCACTTATTTTAAGGTACACGTGCGCAAAGTTTGTCGCCACACCAGGTATTAACAATTTTCGAAGTTCAAGCTCGAATTGCTCGGCCAACAACTGTCAAGTCGGGATTGGTCCTACGCCGTTAGACAGAAAATTTATGGACTATCAGAATATCTTTGTCCACTTTGGCTGATTTCCCTGCGGTTAGCGAAAATTTTGTAGGGAAACTGAACTGTTTTACGTGTGAATTTTATTTAATGAGGGTTAAAGGGAGAGAGGTTGGTTTTTTTGTAAACCATATGAGGATAGTACTTCTCTCTTTGTTTTAAAGTATATATGTGCAAAGTTCCAATGAAACTGGATGAAAATTGTGGGTATGTAAGCAAAACATTTGAAAAATTAAGGGGGATAAAAGGGGAGAAGGTTTTCTATAAACCAAATGTAGGAAGTATTTATATTTTAAAGTATACCTGTGCAAAGTTCCATCGAAATGGGATAATAACTGCGGGTTCGTATAATAAAATGTTTGCAAAAATTAAGGGGAGTAAGGGGGGGAGAGGTTGGATTTTTGGAAAAGCAAATATAAACAAACTTTCATTGAAATGGGATAAAAACAGTGGATTTGTGTAAAGAATATTTCCAAAAATTAAGGAAGGTAAAGGGGAAGAGGGGTTGGATTTTTGTTAACCAAATATATACCATTTTTATCTTTGTTTTAAAGTGTACTTGTAAAAAGTATCTTCAAGATTGTATATAAACTGTAAGTTCATAAGTCGCAATTTTTAATTTTAAGTTCAAGTTTCTCGGTCACTTATTGTCCGACCGGAAACCATCTGAGACCAACAAAATTTTGTGGGCTTTCAGAATATCACCATCCACTTTGGGCCAACTTCGCTAGCAGAAGTAAATTTTCCTTTAGAGGGGTGAAAGAGGAGAGGAAATGGGTTTTTGAATACCCAATGTAGATAGTTGTTTCCCCTTATTTAAAGGTATACGTGTGCAAAGTTTCCTCGAGATGGGATAAAAATTGTGGATTTGTATAAGGAATATACAAATATACACACATCAATTTTTATAGATATATAGTTATTTTAATATCATTCGTATTTTGAATTATATCTTTACTTGTACATAAGTAATAACTTACAAATAGTACTGTAACTATTATCACTAAGAATGTATCACTTATATTTAAATTAAATATTTCATGTAATGCAGTTCTGACAATATATATTTATTTTATTTTTGTCTCAGAATAACTAACCCCTTTCTGTATTAAATATATATATATATATATATTTGATAATAAATGATACTGAAAATAAAACTACTATTTAAATTTCAGAGGTTAATTTATTTAAAATATTTATTTTGCGGACCAAAGAAAAGTTTTATGGTATAGTGCATTTTGCAACATTACATACTTTGTACGATTCGAGATAAGTTAAGGCATAAAACTGTAGCCAAAAATTGAAGCTAGTCGGTTATTTTTCCCTTGATAGGTTATTCTAACTCTTCCAAATATTGCCTCATATGTAAACAAGACTCAAGAGGCAAACAACGAATTGGTAGTTTATACAACAAACCATCAGCAAAAGTTTTTCTGTGGTAGATGAACGGCAGGTGAAAGACCATGGACATGTTGACGAAGGTACAGATACGTGAGCTGCTCGTGAAGTACTCTACGGTACTACAAAATGAAACACATGCAAGGGCCACCTATAGGGTGCTGATTCCTGGAGCTTCTTCGAGAGTCTATAGAATGTGTTATTCCTGGTCAGGCAAATAAGCTACTCTTGGTTCTCCTTGATCCACTGTTTGTGGGTCAGTAGTGGGGACTTGAGGAAGTTCAGACGCAATGGGCACAGTCATGCGTTATTTAATTAGGCCACTTGAGCGAATTGGGGAAGCAATGGGTGCAGTCATGCGTCACTAATTAGGCCACCTGCTCCCACTTCTCACATCCAATGCATTCGCATTTCTATTTGAGGAAATTCGGTAAGAACTTAATGGAGTTTAAATAGACCGAAATAGAATGTAGGTGTCACACCACATTGAAGACTTTTATTTCTGCTGGCCCTCAACAAATTGGTCTGTTGAAGAACACAGAATGGGGGCAATGCGATCTTGGAAATGGCTACTTCGATGTTTGTATTCCGTTAAGTATGCTCTTGGGTTTTTATGAAGACTTTAAAAGGATACTTGCAAATGTAAAACAAGAAATTATACTTTTTCGAGCTACAAGTTCATACTTACAAGCCAATCCAAACCCTCAGAAAAATAAATTTACCATCAGTAAACTCACAAGGGTGGTGCCTCATTTGCAAGTATGTGAAAGCGAAAAACTAACTTGCTTAAGACTGTAGACAGTGGGAAGCCACTTCGCATTAATTTAAGAAATTGGGATCTGTTGGAATACCCGCTGCTTCCTATAAGTAAGACTCAAGTTTGGTCTTTGAAAACATCAACGCAACTTTAGAAACCTAGGTTCGTGAATCTTGATTTCAAACAAGCAGGAAACGGAATGGCATCTTTGACCACTATAATCTCGTCAATGTCAAAGTGTTCCTAAATGACGTGGCGTACCCGTACGAGAACATGAATTTGGACTTGAAGAAATCTGTACCACAGTGTTGTACGGTATGTATGCAGGATTCCAACAGACTTACTACGAATGAGACCACCATTCACCGCTACTAGACCGAGAAGACTTTATCGCCACTGCTAATCTCGCCGTAATTGACTGTTCACACCAAAATGAGCCGGTTAAAAACAGGGCCTGTGGATATTCGTATGGAGTTTGATAGCACTGGTAATTTCCGAGCCTGCACCGCCGCATACTGCCTAATCCTTCACGACCGTGTTGTGGAATACATACCGCCAACAAGTGTGCGTAAGATCACATAAAACGATGTAGCACCATTCAACGCCGCACATTATCATGACGACCATCTTTCTGGACGCGCAAGGATTCAACACGAGAGAAGGAGCGTTTATCTTCAAAGAAGTTGCCGTGTGTAGTAGTAGAATCAGACAACATTATCGCTAAACATTGCATCTCTATAAACTCACCAAGACGTGGAGGTTGACACATAATTATCATGGAATACCGTGGAATGCTGCTGGTGTAACCTTCTGTAGACTCTGTACTATTCTACATACAATCAACAATGAAGATGACGCAATTATACACATTAAAGAACTGGAGAAGGCTCGATGGTTCTAGAAGATTATCAGGAAGAAAGTCTGCTAGAATATAGAAGATTTAGGATGTCCAGCTCTATGAGAATAATTTTATAAAACTTTGTAAAGAACACTTATTTTGTAATGCTATTTGTGCTATTGAAAATGTATATTTAATTGCCCAATTGTGTGTGAAAAAAAAAGAAATCAAATAAAATACAATGCGTTTTTATTTATACTTTTATACATGTATTTACTAACAAAAAATTTCATATGGATGTACACATCAGTTTTTGTATTTATCGTCCACAAACATCATACCCAGGATTGTAATTCTTAATTACAATGTTATTAACATCGGGCAATACAAGCAAATGTTTATAAACAATAAGTTCTTGTTTGAGTAGCGCGTAGTCCAGCGATGAACTGTAAGTCACTTGAGCCACATAAACATCGTTAATATACATATCAACCAATTTTTGCACTGTGGCCATATTAAAGTCTCGTTGCACTTTACTAGCTAAAATGTCCACAAATTCTGTGTAGTACCTTGAAAATAAGCACCCCCACCTCTTCTTGATGGCCAAGGCACTGGTCACCGCAGGCTGTGCTTCGATGAGGTTCTTCCAAGTCGAATCGCCGAAGTAGACGCCGCTGGCAGGATCAGCACTTGGGGCTAAATATACTGTTTTCGACCCGGCAACCGTACGGCAGGACGCGGTGGGCTCGCCAGGTGGAATGTCAGTCCGGGCGCTGGCTGTGTTAAATAAATCTGAGACAACGTCCAATACTTGAGTCAGCACGTTACATTTTTCATACTTTAGTATAACTTTGGTATGGTGCCCCAATTTTTCGAGCACTATTACCGGCTCAAATTCGTGCTTGGACCACATATGTATAGTCAAACGCTTTGAGTCACCAGCGTTGAGCTGATACACCGACGAGAACAAAAGTACCGGACGAATCGTGTCTGAACACTGAGGTAAACAGGCCGGTTGGGCTGCCTAGTCCTGCTTGCTCGAGTGGTGGGGGATGAGCCTGTTCAGACCTGTCAATGAAAGGAGGCGTGCTGGGTAGTGGGGTTAGCCTGCGTTGGCAGCTGAACTGTATAATGCCATTGTGTCTGAACATCTGCTTGCCCCACAAAAGGCTGGTCAATGTGGGGTGGCTTCACACCTGGTCACTCAAGTGGGATGTGGAAGCCAGCTGAAGGTTAGGTTAGTGGGGGAAGGTGGTCGCTCAGGTGGCCTAACTATAGAACAATAGGTCCCAGAGGAGGGCGTGACTTTATACAGGATGCCCAATGCACTGGCAGCTGAACCATATAATGCCATTTTGTCTGAACATCTGTTTTCCCACAAAAAGGTTGGTTGATGTGTGCGTGAGTGAAGGCAGCTATTGCTTCACACCTGGTTACAGAAGTGGGGTGGGGAAGGTAGGTGAAGGTTAGATTAGAGGAAGTAGGTGGTCGCTCAAGTGGCCTAACAATAGAACAATAGAATAATAGGCCCCAGAGGGGAAGCGTGGCTTCATACATGGCTGCCCCGTTGGAGAAGGGAGGTGGGGATGGGGAGAAGGCAGCTCAAACTGGGGTTTGTGGGAGCAGGTGGCCTAACAATAGATTCACAAGTGGCCTAATTAGCATAACAAAAGAACAATAGATTTCAAAGTGGCCTAATTAGCATAACAACAGGAGGGGACGGACAGGAGGCAGCTGAAAGTGGGGTTAGTGGGGTGGGGAAGGTAGGTGAAGGTTAGGTTAGTGGGAGCAGGTGAGCCTATAGCGACGCATGACTACACCCATTGCTTTTCCAATTCGCTCAAGTGGCCTAATTAAATAACGCATGACTGCACCCATTGTGTCTGAACTTCGGCAATTCTCCACTACTCGGGTCGTTACAGATCCTGTCTCGGCAACACGACGACAAACAGCACCAAAGACTGGATGACTCAATTGTCCTCGGTCCGGAAACGTCACTTGATAAAGACCCGTAGCTTCACGTCTATACACAAAAAATCATGTCTGCCTGCTCGCGAAATGAATATCTCGCCACAGTTAAACTGAACTCTAGTGAACAAGTGAAACTGTGAAGACAGACTTAACTCAGGTATAAACAAGAATCCATGGCAACACATCGCCACTGGGTTTATCAGCGGATTTGTTTGTGTCGATAACGTCTCTTGATTATCTAACGAAATTACTGCTTTCAAACTTAGATTGTTGGATAGTACATCGTAAAACGCTGAATGTACATTTTCGTCAATACGTCAAAATGAAGGCTTTGTTGGACATATTTTTGTATTGACTTTTTAATTGTGTTAGTGAGAAACTTGTAGAAGTATTTTTGTGACACCGTTTATGATAATTTGCGTCTATGAGTGTGTTGGAGAACTGGATAACACAGGAATCATATAGGTCTAGGGAATGACCGAGAAAATAACGTAAGAGAAATAAGAGCTGGAACCTATTCTTTTCTGCACACATTTTTTCACACGAGCGATTAGAGAATGGAATAGGAAGAATTTATCGTGTGAGAAAACATAGAATCCGACAGGAGCAGGTCTAGAGAAACCGCTTCGGCCAACCTGATCTGGGCTTTACATTGATTTCCCAAATCGCTTCCAGATAATGGCGGAATGATTCCTCAGACATCCTGTAATCCCTTCCGATACATAAACGATTACACATTAGGATAGATGCAACGCATCCGCCTCCACCCACTTTCAATTAATCGCGTAGTAATTAGTAGTAGGGATGGCGCGGAAAAGAGTTGTATTTGATGTAACGTGCTCATAAGTGTATTTAATAGGAAAAAAACTTCTACATTTGACTGAAATGCTTATGCTATCTAATTCCTTATTATATAATTATTTATTATATTTGGTGTGTCTGGAATGTGATAGTTTTAGGATACCGTGCAAGCGATGAGGCGGACTGACCGAGACAGGCGTTGCCGAGGAAGAGCTCGAGGTGTGCGTGGTAGAAGGCCTGCGGCAGGTTGGTCCAGCGGCCTCCCTCCTTGTGGATGTGCACGCGCAGTCCGAACGGGATGGCCAGCAGGATAGCCAGCAACGACGCCGCCGAATAGCCTGCAAAACAGTCACTGTGTCGGTTACTGCATCCCAAACCACGCGCTTTGCTCTGGTAACGTGAAGCAGTAGAGACAATGCGTTCAAACAAGAACAAGAGGCAAAACTCAGATTAAAATTCAAAGATAAGCAGGAAGTGATTTTTTCGTTCGGTTCTGATCTAAGGAAGCTATCTTAGCATCCAACAAAACAAAACTTTTTACAAGAATATTGAACAAAGGAGCTTTATTCCGAGAAACTTCTGCAGACTACAGAGTGAGCGAGAACATTACTGCGTGCAATATTACGCTCAGTGAAAGCCTCTTAATTTCCGAAATCAATACAGTTCTGAAAGAAGGTCTGTTTCACGGCAAGAAAGTTTTCCCGCACCAACAAGCATATTTGCGTCTTAACAGAACGAAATGTAAAGCTGAAATTAATGTCCAGTTCTTGAGGAACTGTTCTATACGTTTTACATGATTGACTAATAAGGAGACTTATCGTGCACCGCCTCTTGGTAAGTTACATCCTCCATATATTCGAGATAAGTTATGGAATCAGATTGTACAGACGTTTCTGTTTTAAGGTACGCTCTCTTGATTGATAATACCACAATCTCTTAACTCTAACTTATGCGCGAAAGCTGTTGCGGAATTATCCACGAAACAATCCAATTAATTTAGATATTCACGTAATTTTTTTAAATCGCAAAAAATCGTACAACCTCTAAGGAAAATATTAAAATCTAGTGATATATTGTTAATCGAAAGTTGTCGACAAACCTCTCTCGCCTACAGAGGAGTTTGTTTGAATGAACCTATAAGTGAACCAAACATTAATTTTGTTTATCTTCCAAGAAGCAATTTCGTAATCGTAAATCACATAGAACAGTAATTTTTTTCACGAGGTGAGCTGAGAGCTGAATAGAGTTGCTACCAATGCTGAAGTTCGTCTCTCGTAGTGGAGCGATCTTGAGATAGTAGGCCTAGTTAACGCCAGCCAGGAATTGAACAAATGGAAAACCTAGCTGGCAGTCATTATTAAGTTTCTGGTGATAAGTTTGGCTTTATAGTAATCAAACGCCTTCAGAAAGTGACTGTGTGGCTTAGATACAAAAAATATGGAGGAAGTACATCGCACAGTGCGATAGCAGAAACTGGCAGCCACACATTATTGTCATTCCTATGTGTGCGGAAGCTAATGAGGGCTTCAGCCGACTAGCAACAGAAATACGGTGTATGCTAGTGTTTCAGCTAATGCCACGTTCGTAGTTGCAGTGAGATTACAGTCGGTTAAATATTAGTGGCAGTATGCTAAAAAGAACTGGAGTTAAACGTACCACTGTAAACAAGGATTTATTGGTCTAGTCTTGTCTCTTGTCCGAGCGTAGAAGGTTAACATAGGTGATGTTTACCCCTCCGTGGCAGAGTATTTGAGGGTAAACTGGTGTTGCCTTCTCCAGCGTGACAACGTTAGTTTTACTATAAGTGTAGATGACTGTGATAGTTTGTGTTCAGTGTAGAGTGTTGTCGATGACAGATATAAGAATGGAGAAGGCGAAATCCGGTGCCGGCTCTTCTGAAAGACACCTTGGTAAACGCCAGGCTTAACGTCCCCATCTGTTGGACGAATAACCGTCCACGGTGTCGTATGCCCTCACTCCATACGCGCTGGCGAGAGATTCAAATTACTGCCTACATCAGTGGCTGAAATTTCCTTGATATTGCACTTTTGACATGGATATGTTTTACGCGCACCATAATTATTATTTCAGCGCAAATACTAACAAGGAAAATGTTTTTAAATCTTCATCTCATGTTGTTGTAACTGAAAATTTCGTGGAAGTAAGACATTTCTATTGGCTGGTCAAGTAGATAACACCAAAATTTTTACATCGCTAAGATTTTTTTTTTTTTTTTAATTTCAAAACACTGAAACAAATTTTTAAGTTTAAAGAAAAAATGCCCAACATTGAATGAAAAATCGTGTGCCATCTAGAAGTAAGATATGTGATTGTCTCTTTATGTTTATATGGAAAGGATATGTAAAATATACCCAACACTCACCGAAGTTGAAGAGAGAAGGGCAGCAGCAACAATAAATACTCCACAAAAAATTTCGGGCAACGGCCTTCTTAAAGAAAACAGAACCATGTTACTGAGGTCATGCGTTATATTTAATATTATAACGGCAACAGGCAGTTATTCTACCTGAAATGGTGGCTGAAGAGGTGCAATAAAATTCAACAGAGAGAAACGCATTACTGTAACTTCATTTATTCTACATTTTTAATTTAGTTTTTAAATAAATTTGGCGTTAAAAGAGGATAGATTGTTTTAGATTTAGCAGGGTGAATATCACGTAACTGTCTTGCCGATGAAATTAAACACTGTTGGAGCCAGTAGGCTGGCAACTTGCCTCCGACAGGCAGATTTATTGCTGGCGAGGTCCTCCTCCTGTGACATATAGCCAATCTCACAGCTCATCCGATAAACACGATCACACAGCTCTGTCGCTGTTTCTCTGAAACTCTTAACACGCAATGTCTTCCACTGTGTTAAGTTTTTCTTCTTTGGACCTCAAAGTTGTTTGCGCTACACAAAATAATAATGGTTCGGCGTTAAGTTGCTTGTTTTGTGCATGTCATAAATTGTTGAATTTTGTGTGCAATACGTACTCTTATTTTATCTTGCCAGTAGAAAACACTTATAAAATCTCTGATATCAGTTACTACTCAACTTCTTCGTTGTAAATCGCCCTTTTTGATTAAATAATTGAACAGATATATTTTCTTACACAGGAAATTGTTAATTTCCTTTTTAATTAAATTTAAACTATTTCAGATGATACATCATGCTTTCACTATCGTATCCATCGTCTATTCCCTAAACCCTCGCCTTTTTAATACCTTTTCCTTGTTCTGAACATAAACGTAGATAAATAATAGCGTATACCGTTTCCGGTCATCTTTTATCATCTTCAGTTCTCCACTCTACTTCGTACAGGTTTATGGTCACTGTCGGAGTGAACTAAATTTTTTAAAGATGGTAGTATGGCATCCAGCAAAGGACGTTACAGTTATGGATTGAAACAATACAGAACTGTCATATAAACAATAAACACAATTGTCTCATTTTGAGGGATTAGACAAACGGCTAGATGTAACTGAGGCCCTTGACAAGTTCGAAGTCGTTTAACCAGGGACAGTGAAAGGCCGACATTTATTTCATAGTTGACACAACATTTTAAAAGAAGCCTTTGTAAACAATGTTTACATTTCATGGGATACAGAATTCTTATAGCCAATCAATTGCACTATGAGCGCAACATACAAGTATCACAAATGGTATATCCACCATTTTTACGCAAAACGTGCATTTCATATGAAATAACCTGTTATGTTTAAGTCAGAAAAAAACTCTATTTTATCGAGCGTCGTGAGTTAGCGGCAACGCTCTGGCATCTCACTGAGGTTCGAATCCTCGTTCGGCACTCCAGATTTCGGCTTTCCATGATTTTCCGAAATCATTTGAAAATTATTTACACAGAACCAAAACACACATTACTCTGACTATAATTAAAAATTGGTATTTATACTGTAAAGTCCATAATATCTTCGCTACAGCAGATTGATCTGACTTTTTTCTTTCGGTCGAACGTTATTTGAACTTATGTGATTAGTTTCAAAGCAGTACTCACATCTGACTTAATCAGCACATTCCGGTATTTTATTCCCATAAATCTAAGAGAGTCACTGTTTCTCTACATAACGTATGCTCAGTGTAGTTCGATGTCTTATAACTATAATCTAGATTAAATTAAAAATATCCGAAAACAAAAGTAAATATGCATAAATACACAAAACTGCAGTCATCATCCCGTGTAACTGGCGTCGTTAAACTTGATGTGTTGCAATTGTTACATTACTTATTACAGTATAGACGAACGTATATCACTAACTTCAATAATGAATCCACTGTAATTATTACGAAACTAAAAGAGATTAAATGAGGGCAAAAACTGCAAGCGACATTTCTAACGAGTTATAATAAAAGAAGGCACATATTATCACAGATTTATTTTTCTGCTTCTTTTAGGTGATAGTTTAACTAAATCAATCATTTCGAAACCTATCAAATTTACATCGCAATATTACAAATAAAATGCCATCAGTAATTTGAGGTATAAATTCACCCGACCCTGATCTTTATTTTTATGTTAGGCATAAAAATTTGTTACAGGTACAACGACATTTATGTGCAACTAGTACAGAATAAAATAAACAAGAAAGTTTAGATACAATTATTATAGTACTTAATATAGCCCATAATTTGAGTTGACATTTAAAAAAATGGATGCAAAAATGAGGTTCCTCATCATAAAAATCACATCTCCGGGAATATTTCTTCTCTCAATGTTATCATGGACCTTCCACTGTTTATTCTGCCTGTCGGATAGTATAGGTTAATTCTTGTAGTTTTGATTTATTGTGGTACCAGTCATTACTATATTTGTCTGGGCTAAAATAAACATTAAGTAATTTGTTTCAGTTTTATCTGGATGGTAATATTTCATTCATCTATTAATTAATTCATGTTATTCTATTTATACACTGACATGATACAGAATCATATATCTTAGAGTGTAAATGTAATAAGATTTTTTGTTTAGAACTTTCTCATTTTCTTGTCTCTTAATAACTTACTTTTAAGCTCCTCAATATCATAATTTTATTGCTTACTTTACCAGCATTTAATATTTTTTCTGTTTTAATCCATTTTGTTTTCAAATATTATATTATGTAACCACCGCAATGTTTTATTGCACATCTCTGAACAATTTTTCAGCATCGTCTTGACTTTTACCCTCGGCTTTCTCTCTCCAATACATTTTTCGCAATGATTTTTTCATTCCTCTCATGTCTAACCTCCTTTATTATTTTATGGTCTCCTAATTTTCATTATTTTCCATAATTTTTTTAATTCCTGTATTTTCTTTCCACTATTCACCATTCCTAATTGATTACGAATTTAATTTTTCTTGAAATATGTCTTATCTTTTCTGGCAGCAATAAAGTGTCTGCGGTATCAAATTATCTGGAGAACTGCAACCGCTCTGCAGTACTTCTTCAATCATCCATTAGTTTCCTAGAACTCATCACACTTCTAACATGACAGTGACAGTACCATTCGTCTTCATTCGCTCGGTTTTTCTTGTCACCTCGAGCATCATGACAAGTTTGCACAGTACCCAGGGTAATTGGATCTCCAACCTTGCTACTCCTCTTCTCTTTCCCCGGTGTGTGTGTTCCGTTTGTCACGAATTTAATTACCTGTTAGTCTGCCAGTATCCTCCTATTTTGACAATATGTGGAAGTTTATTGCATCCGTCTGAAGTGGTAAACATCATTAGATATTCGTGCAATATCAGTTCCGAAATGCATCGCTTTCAATTTGTTGACACATATGTTTCCACAGGTATCTAAGTAAACTTACACTGTACGATATAGCTCAAAGCAATTAATTTCACTGTGTCCAATTTTCGTGTGATATGAAGATAGTCTGAAACGTTATCTAGGTATGGCGACGACGAAGATGGAAAAAATGCGGTATAAAATATGTCTAAAATCTTTGTTATTTATTTATGTGTACAAAGATAAGTTTACTATTATATTTATTTATTTATCGTTAGTGTATAATTTATTTATCATTACGAAATACCGTAATCGACACCGCCATCTATAGTCACGGGAGAGAATAGTTTAGACCATGCAAATATTGATATCTGCAATTCTGAGATTCTGATCTGACTCTGGCAGTCGAGTTTATCTTTAAATCTTAAATGCAACTTCATTCATTTGAACAGCATTCAGCTGCAACCTCACCATCGAACTGGCCGATTAAATAATAGTTTTTATAGTAATAGAGCTATCCGCTTGGTGTGGCATAGATTCATTTATTAACAATTCTGACCGAGAAAATATCAAGTTTTGCCAAGGTCATAAAGCACCTGATGTCGTATACTACAAAATCTTAATAATTTAAAACGTGACGCACTGTATCATGAAGCCAATCAGCAAATTGCAGACCGTAAGACCGTAGAGGACAGATGCCCTCCAAAGGGTCTCAGAGCCAAGACGCGGCTATGTTGTCGCCACGAAGCCTTCACCTTTCTGAGTAGAAGGAAAGGGGGTGGGGGAGGCGTGTTTGGCCGACTATTTTAGCTCTCAAAAACAAATAAAGACGATTGAGACAGGGAAGGCGCCGAAGTCATTATTCTTTTCCCTAAACAATTCCGAAAAGTATGCTCAAATGCCTTCTTTTTTCTGACTGTTCCAAAGAAACGACTATCTCACACTCATAAATCGATTTAGTGCCATCAAAAAACCTATGATGATTCGAATATTTTTTCTGATCAGCTTACGTAAACAATATTTTCCCCGTTTTCCAAAGGTTCATACCATTTTGTGCAAGTCCAGTGGAAACTCAATGGGGTGCTCTTAAAATCGATTCGCAGAGCTATGCGGTCTGAGGTACACGTTAGTATATCAGCCTGTCACATTACGACTTTCGAGCTATGCTGCTTTCTTCGTATCGCTTATTGTTTCCATCGCATTTTTGAGCCACGTTTCCTATTGGTCATTAATAAAAGTGGTTTTCATCTTCAGCGATAAATCAAGATAACTAGAAAAATGATTTTGAAAACGGATAACATCAAAATCAACGAATACAAGAAAGAACAGTTGAGAAGTTTCCTAATAAACATCAATAATATGTACACACTTTGGCAAAAAAAATTGACTGTGCGCGCTGAGACTAAATCCCTTATTTCGCACAATGTGGCATCATTGCGGGTATTCAATTCGGCGCCATCTGTTATTCATTTCCTTAAGTCGATGCCTGGAACAAAGCAGGAAGACTCCGCCCGCCCACTGACCATCCTTATTGGCAGGGTAGTTATCAATCTTTCCTCATATTTCAGTAAAAGGCTAATGACCGATCCCGATACAAGTAACGCATTTTCCTGTCCCTGGATCGACTGTAATATTCGGCAAGATATCGCCGACCATACCTAAATCGGACGAAATTCGGTTCCAGCCATGGTCGCCGGGAGGGGGGTGCAAGGGGGTGCACTTGCACCCCCCCTGCTATGAATGCAAATACACAAAAAAAGATTAAGAAACAAAAATATTGTATTTAAATTCACTGTTTGAATAATAACTTAAGGCATCAAGGTTGTTGTCCAAATTTGTTCAACACCTTGTCAATAAATTCAGTATCTTAAGTTAATAAGTAATAAATGCAATACATAATATATGTATAAAAAACAGATGCACCTTCCTTAAAGTATTCCTGCCGGTGCCCATGGTTCCAGCTATACTTTTCTTAAATTCAGATCATGAAACATATCGTTAAAGTTGTAATTAACAAGATTTCAATAAAGCGCAATAAAAATGAGGTTCATTTAAACATTTTATTCCAAATGATTAGCATAAAACTATAACGATATTTATTTATATATTGATGTGGCTAATTACTTGCAATAATGCAACACATAATGAGGTGTGTGGGCCGAGAAGTGGGTGTAAATGTTCAAAGATCCAGAATATTTAGTTCTACAAAACTATAGAAACGATTATAAAGAGATTATTTCGGACAATTGTCTAATGCCATTTGAATGCAACTGACTTCCGAGGCAGGATAGGGTTGTTTATACACTGCAAGAGCCGTGTGTTAGCAAGAACTCTGTTTGCATGTGGCTACCGGTCTAGTCTTGTAAACGCGCGGTCCTCGGTTCGAATCTAGGCATTCCAATTACTTTTTTGCATTTATTTTAAACAAGTCGAACCTAAAAATGGCTTATGCGTAAAATATAACATCGACTCTTACCTGTTTGCGTCAGGTAATAACATACTTAAGGAAAGACTCATAACTGAGTGCGTGTTAGTAAACTGCACACGTAACTATGAAAGCTTTCACAGAGGTAAGACTGAAAGAAATCTTCTCGGGCTTCAACATCGTCGAAATCGCGTCGTCGTTACGTTAGGTGGACTGTAATGAGTTCGCACCATCGTCAAGGAGAAGAAAAACTAAATAATATTACTATACCAATTTCTTATTATGCGTCTGGATTTACGATTCGTCGACTTCTAAGTCATTAAAGGTGGAAAGGGAATAGGAAGGAATTCGGACTATGGGTTTTCGAAGAAATAATCCCGCCATTCACAAGAAGTGACGAAGGAAAATCAAATCTGGATACCCGGATGGGGATTCAAACCCGCTTCCTCCCGAATCCGGAGCCATAGATTTAACGCTCAGCCATTAGATTAATTTTTTCAATATTTTTCGTATATTTCTATGATGCCATCCATAAAGTTATTTAAAAAATCTATTTAAAACAAAGTTAAAAATCGTAAATTAAAATATACAAGGTCAATACCAAAAGAAGTAGGACTAATTTTATATAAAAAATTATTGAAGATATGTTTACAATTCCTTAATCCTCTTCGAAATAGCACCTTTGTGCAGCTACACACTTAGAATTATGCTGCTGCCATTGGCCGTACGCCTTCTGGAAGTCAGATTCGGGGAGGCTGTTGAGAGCTCTCGTCGATCTTGCACGATCGTCCTGAATCGAGGCAAACCACTGTCCCATCAGCTGCCTTTTCACCCTTGGGAATAAAAAAAAAAGTCGGTTGGAGCCAGAATGGGAATCTGTAGGCAGGGTGCAGCAACGTGGCAAAGCCGAATAGGCCCAAAAAATGCCTTCCACGTCCTCCCGTCCAACGAAGGCTCGCATGAGCAAATCAAAGATCAATACAATGCTGATCGTGGTTTTTGACTGTTGTGGGGTAATTCATTAGGAGTTCGTTCCTCCTGGGGAAACTGTCAATTCGAACTTTTAAGTGCAAGTGCTAAACCGCCTGCGAGACCGAGTGAATCGCGTCCGACAAGTCATCTCCGACAGCTGGACACTGCATCACTACACTGCGGCGTGCCATGGCGCGCTCTTCATGGGGCAACTGTTGAACCGATTCGACATTGCGACGTTGCTGCACCCCACCTACAGTCCTGATCTGGCTCCATCCGACACTTTTTTTACTCACACGGATGAAAATGCAGCTGAAGGGACAGAGGTTTGACTCGATTCAGGACGTTCAAGCAGCATCGACGAGGGCTCTCAACAGCGTCCCCGAATCAAACTTCCAGAAGGCTTACGGCCAATGGCAGCAGCTTAATTCTAAGCGTGTAGCTGCCCAATGGTGCTATTTCGAAGCGCATTAATGAATTGTAAACATATCTTCAATAATTTATTAAAAAAATCAGTCCTATTACTTTTGGTATTGACTTTGTATGTGCAGAAGTGAGTTCATCTGATGAGAGAGGGGATATCAAATCAATCTCTGAAATCAGAAACGCAATTCAAATTTCATTTTTTCTGTCTTTCTCTGTCTTCTTTTCGCCCCTCTCTCCCTTTCTTAATTTTTTTTTTTTTTTTCGCTTGGGCTTTACGCCTCGTCGACGACAAGGTCATTAGAGGCGGGATCGGATTGGGGCAAGAAACGGGCAGGAACTCAGCCATGGCCTTTAGAAGGAAACATCCGGGCATTCGCCTGGAGTGATTTGGGGAAACCATGGAAATCCCAGATCTGGATGCCCGGAAGGGGATTCGAACCCACGTCCTCCCGAATGCGAGGCCAGAACGTTAACCGTTCACGCACCACGCCCGGTACTTTTTTTTAAAGGATGGGGGGGGGGGGGGGCAAGGAATGGGAAGGAATTCGGCCATGGCTTTTTGAAGGAAGCATCCCGGCATTTGCCTGGAGTGATTTAGGAAACCATGGAAAACCCAAATCTGGATGCCCGGACGGGGATTCGAACTGCCGTACTCCCGAATGCGAGGCCAGAAAGCTAACCGTAACACCACCACACTCGGTTTGATTTAGAAAAGAAAAGCTTTTGATAATGTAAGGCGGGACAAGATGTTCAAAATTTAAAAAAGCCAGGTCTTACATATCGAGATAGAAGAATATTTTATAATCGATATAAGAATCAAGTGCCTATAATAAAGTAGAGAATCATGAGAGTCACCAATCAGTTGAAAAAGGTATCAGATATGGTTGCAGTTCATCCCCACTAATATTCAACTTATATGTGGAGGAAGCTATAGAGGAAATAAAAGAGGAATTTGAATGTGGCTTAAGTGTTCACGAAGACAAAACCAGTAGCTAGTATAATAGGATTTTCTGATGACACTGTCCTGTTAATAGGACGGACTGAGTATATGGAGGAGTTACTGAATAACATGAACAGAATAATGACGAAGTATTCTGTAATAAATACAGATCAAAGCAAGACAAAAGTGTAAAATAAATAATAGTAGGTTAAATATAATAATAGGATTGGATGCAAAACTAGAAATAAATAAATTCTGTTACTTAGGAAGTAAAATTACACCTGATGGCCGAACTAGGAATAGGGTTAAATGTATAAAAGCACTGGCAAAAAGAACCTTCATGAAAAAGTAGTTTCAAATATTGACCTACTAGGAACCAGAAAGAACTTTTTAAAACTGGTAACTTTATGGCAACGAAGCATGGACTTCAGGAATGCCTGAAAGAAGGACCGAGCGTGGTGGTGTAACGGATAGCGTTCTGGCCTCGCATTCGGGAGGACGGCGGTTCGAATCCCCGTCCGGGCATCCAGATTTGGGTTTTCCATGGTTTCCCCAAATCACTCCAGGCGAATGCCGGGATGCTTCCTTCAAAAGGCCATGGCCGAATTCCTTCCCATTCCTTGCCCCCATCCTTTCCCGTCTCTAAAGACCACGTTGTTAAAAAGGGACGTTAAACTGTTACAAAAAAAAAAAAAAAAAAAAAAAAAAAAAAAACTGAAAGAAGGAAAATTGAAGCATTCGAAATGTGGTGCTATGGGAAGATGCTAAAAAATTAAGTAGACAGTTAAACCACGAAATTAATATGTTTTGGAAATGAGGGCTGGCGAAAGAAGTTTGTGGAAGAATCTTACACAAAGAAGAAACAGATTCGTGTGTGGTTTTTTAAGACATGCGGGATTGGTTATGTATGAAGCAGATAACGGTGGACGTGTTTTAAGAGTGGTGTTTTGAGATGAAGGGGATAGTGCAAAATAAGAAGGGATGGTGGTTTATATCAAACCAATCGAGAGACTGACGACAGTAAAATAAGAGACGAAAAAAGAGAGAGGGTGCCGGCCGATTGAGACCTACTCCCCCGAAACACATCGATGCGGCCGACAGCTTAGCGTCCAAATTCGGGGGACGAATCTCTGTCAGAAGTGTGGTATGCATTCGTAACATACACGCTACAGAGAGGTTTGGTATTTAACCCAGGACTTTCGTGCACCATCTGATAATTAGTAATAATGCACCGCCACCGAAACATGTCCCAGTTCTAAAAAGTTTTACTAGGACGAGGATTCAACTGCTATGAAATATTTTCAAGGGAAACAAAAGTTGTTAAATAAAATGATCCAACAGTACTTTAACTTGATCTAGATTTTTTGAAAGTATTTTGACTAATATGAAAGTTATGAATGAACAACAAAATTGTGAATTCAGAATAGGAATTTTAAACTTAATTAGTCTTGAACAGAGTGATTCGTACTTTTCGTCCTCGTCGCGAAGGCCGTCCCGAGGACACGGTAACGCTGGAGGATTATACTGGAATCAGCGAATCGTCTTAGCGTATGTCAACTCTTCCAGCCCACGTAGAAATATTCCACACTTCAAACAGAGAAACTGATACGAGAACGGCTAATTATATATCTAATGACTTCATTCATTTTAGATTTTTGTTAAATGTATTTTCGATAAGTAATCAACATCCTTTCTTATGGAGAAACTCGTGATTTCGAGGTGGTGGCTATTCTTTATATCGACCAAGAATTTCTTCACAGCTTAAAGAAGGACATTACGCATTTTTTTAAAAGTTCCTAATGTTTAATCACGTAAAAAATCCTAAACTTTCTCCCCTTTTTAAGTCGTAATGTACCAACCAGAAAAATAATGTTGGAAATTATTTTAATGGAGAAGAGCGGCCGACGCCACGTCGCTCGCGGGTCCCGTGTGCGTCTCTTCTGTTGGGGCTAAACAGGCCACGTCGACACCACGTCTCTTACTGTTACGAAAACTGTAGACCAGTTCTAATCCTAGAATTCGTTTGGGCCACCGATTGCCGTTGTTTGTTGCCATTTAGACACCTTCCTCCTCGCTTTGCGTACACACTGCGTTTCAATTATACGGCGAGGTCAGTTAATGAGAGCGTACCTCCCCACCGAGCGTGGTGGTGTAACGGATAGCGTTCTGGCCTCGCATTCGGGAGGACGGCGGTTCGAATCCCCGTCCGGGCATCCAGATTTGGGTTTTCCATGGTTTCCCCAAATCACTCCAGGTGAATGCCGGGATGCTTCCTTCAAAAAGGCCATGGCCGAATTCCTTCCCATTCCTTGCCCCCCATCCTTTCCCGTCTCTAAAGACCACGTTGTTAAAAAGGGACGTTAAACTGTTAAAAAAAAAAAAAAAAAAAAAAAAAAAAAAAAAAAAAAAAAAAAACGTACCTCCCAACAGACTTGTGACCATTGCATATCGCAATTTCCGCCACCAATCGTCGCGTGTGCACCGTTTTCTTAGGCAGCGAATATATTATTAAACCAACAACTAATACATTTTTTTCAAAAGTAAAATATATGATAGATATACGAATTGTTGTGCAGGGTTGTAAAAATATTAATGTCGATTTCCCAGCGTGTGCTCTGGTTATCACAGTGGTAACACCAGACCTGAAGGTGGTGGCAGAGCTAGCCGCCGAAAGCTCGTCTTTCTACAACAGTATCCGGCGGAGGACCCGGCAAGACTACACTTCAATATCGATTAAGATAGGGCCTTATCGAAGTTTTAGTTTTGAACTTCACAGTTTTGTCAGCTGAAATTACAAATACAATTAAAGTCTTCTTATATCTACATTATGGCACTAATTATGTATATCAACAATTCTGTTCGCTTTTCATTACTGATAGTTAATAACTGAATCTGTAACACATTTCAAAATTTGTTTAACAAGGCAGGCTAGGAAAACACTAACGCGTTAAAGGAACACTTTAGATTCAACTGTAACCAGCCAATAGAAAATTCTATTTCCTGTCGTTTTTCCTTATCAACTCTGGTTAGCAGCGGTCATGGGACATAGCTTCAGTGTGTTGAACTGTCACTTGAATGCAATAACGGCATGTGGCAGATGCACAGGATCTTATTCGCAACAGGAGTATTGCATGCATATCAGTTATTTATACTAAAAAATTTTTGAAGAAAATCTTTCGGGAATTATTTCTGCGTATCTGAATAGTAACAAAGTATTTCTGTTGCATACAAACTTTATTTTTTTTAACATGTTCAACTTTGTTTTAAAATTGTCGAAATAAATTTTATCAAAAATGTTTCTTTTACACAAAAAGAGGCTTAAATTCTATTTATGTTTAGAAGGATTTTTTTTTTTTTTAACTTTTCCCAAAAGTAGATATCGAAGTTTGTATACGCTAACGTATAATTTTGGGTGTTAGTTGTTTTTTTTCCATGAAAGTAATATAATTGAACGTCACTTGGTGAGACATCTAATTTAGTTGGATAACGTCGATAACATTCACAGGAAAAGACAATATGTGACGTAAACGGGGTGAGTAAATTTTGCTTTACCGTTCAGAGGAGCACTTGGCAAATAATTGACTTTTTACACCAATTCTGCAGTGTTGTGTTTAAAAAGAATAAAAATTATCCATTTACTCGAAAACAGCTTGCATTATATATATAAAAAAAATAGGTTATGGCTCCTAAGGTTTTTTCCGGGTTCACGCCCTAAATTCGGATTTTTAATTAGTGTGACGAGCCTCGCAGTATCTTTACAATCTGCTAGAATATTCTGGTATGTATAAACGAATCTGGGTTACTCGATACATAAAGCGTATAACTGCTTGCCGTAAAATGAGTTTAATTAGAAGCGGCGGCATGCTAGTGGCTCCAACAACTCGGACGCCAGCCTTACTGAGTGTTATGTCAACTTTTAACAACTGCGTTTTAAAAACTTCGGAATCATTGTTGTCACTTTGAACATAAAATTCTTAAAGACCGTTTCTCCTGGAAAAAAAGTTTCTTTGTGAATTCTGTAGTTAACGATGGACAAGATGGGCGGAGGCTGAATTTAAACGTGGAAGATTTTATTCAGGAATTCTGACGTATTATCCTTTCTTCTTTCTTCAGGGAGTTTATTCTGATTTCTTTAAGAATACTATTTTCAAGTTTGAAATTTAGATGGTCGGTTACAGCTTTTACAACAAACTGCAGTTATTTTCTTCAGGACATTCTGAGTAGATCCTTGTATTCAGTAACAGAAGACAAAAGCAACATCAGGTAGGTTATGTGATACAGAAGAAGGCTAAAAAAAGGAACGACCTTTTCCGTGAGATAGCAATGAGAAAAATCGCTTGAAATTCTCAAAATTTCGTATCTAACAGCTTGTTCTCTCAAGCTGTAGTACTCGTTTAGAAGCGTGTTTTACCATTATGCAAATGTTATGCAAATGTTTAATGCCTTAAAGTATACAACACTGAGTGATTCTCTACGTGCAGCAATCCAAAAGAGGTTTAATAAGGTTGTACCAAGCAATGAAAAAATCTTTGGCTGGAGTTTGTATTCTGAAAGTTCAATAAAATACAGAGAATACTGAAATACTCAAAAACTGCTGTCAATCTTTACTGTTTGCTGTCCTCTGAAACTATTTTCAGTCTGTTTGTGACAAATCATTCTTAAAGCACGGTTACACTGAACAGAATTGTAGAAGAAAATTTTTCGAAGTTTAAGAAGTCGGACCTTTCGATACGATTGAATTTTTGAGTTTATTTACTGCAGTCTCAAAATTCGACGAGGACAGTGGAAGGTAGTTATCAGGCATTCCATTGGATAAATGTTTCTTTCAAAACTGAGTGTAAAGTTAACGACTGAATTCGATAATTCACACTTTATATTGCGATATAAATCGTTGACAGCAGTGCTAGATTCTATTTTAATTACTGTCAGTAACATAGAAATAGATGGCTTTTTGGAGTTTCGTGTATTAGAGTCAAGCTCTAAAAAAGAAGATGCTTGATAAAACCGTGAATTTCAGGTAGTGTAACTTGCTAATCAAGTGTGGTCGCAGAAATACAACTCTTTTCGATAGCTCATACCTTGAATGTGGGTGCAGTACTTGCTTTTTATTTTTTTTTAAACCACCATTTGCAGAAAAGATCATTTTTTTGAATACTCTATCCTCATTTCGATACACAACTTTTTTTACAATGCTGAGACCTAGCTTCAGTGCCGCCAGCCATTAGAGGAAATGAAACACGTTAAAAACCAGAGAGGATACAAATCCTCTTCGCTTCTCATCCTTATGAATGAGCCGAAACCATATGCTTGTTAAAAATGAAATAGCGTTTACTAGTTTGAGGATGAAGTATGAAATGCTAGAGACTTAATGTAGAATGTCCATAGAGAATCAGAATTGACCGTATTTTCCGTGTTTTGTAGCAGCAGTGATGTTGAGTCTAAGAGAAGCCGTTGCACTGCTGGTTCTAGGACACGGTTGTAATTACGTCCACGCCAGGCGCTGTGTGAATAGTGCGAGCTGTCCTGTACACACATTATACTGACATGGCGGTGAGTCTAAAGCACGCAGGCAATGCCTCTCCTGCAGTCGCATTGCTGACGAACAGGGATGTGCCGGATCGTTAAAAATGTATATCCGCGGACACGGATACAGATACGGATAAGTAGTGTCTAGATCCGCAAATACGGATACGGATCTCAACTTGGACCGACAGTGAAAATGTCGTGAGCTACAATCTATTATCAACGAACATCCAGCAAACGCGACGTGTTTCGACCTTGCACTGTGCGTGTTTGTGTTATTTTAAGATGACATAGGATAGCGTAGATTATATACGCTTGTGTTTTTTGGGAAGTTGTAAGTTAAATTAAAATAAAAAAATTTCTATAAAAGAAGTATAGTAGTGTAATACGGAAATATTTTACGATAGTAAATGACGAATCTGCTAAATACAAAATTTGTGAAGGAATGTATTGACATAAAGGTACAACCTCGTTAAAAAATCACCATCAGACGAAACACCCACAAAAATATTAGTTATTCTTAAAAGAAGACTCCGCTAAGAAGATAGCCGGTAAAAACATTCAGCAGGGAACGTCTTTAAAAACGGTAAATAGAGAATTTTTTTTTTTTTTTAAATGAATACACAGAAAAAGTCAAAATATGGAACATTGCAAAATAAAAATTAACTATTTAATTGTGGAAATATCTGGAATATATCGGGATTACCTTTTCAACACGTAGAAGATTTTGGGTTACGACGATTGATGGCTCTTGTTGTTGCAAATTATGTTCTAAAAGGCAGGAAATATTTTACGTAATTTCAAAGTATGTTTGAAGGATGGGGAACCCCAAACAGAATGTGCACTGCATGGTAAGAGATGGGGAATCCAACAGGAGCGTGCCTGTACTTTAGCTGACGTAGATAATATTGAGTGTACAGCACATCATCTGCACCTGGTTGTTAAAAAAGCTGTTAGCAATAATAGTAAAAAATTTGGAGGTCTATGACATATAGATCGCACATATTTATCATCACCTGCAACAAGCGTTCCAAGTGAGCAGTTTTTCAGTGCAGCAGGAATTATTTATAATACTCAACGTAATAGACTTTCAAAGCTGTCAAGTTACTCTTCTTGAAGTACAATTTACCAAACTTAATTTTAATATAACATTTATTATTTTAAGTTTCTGTAAAAGTGATTTTTTACCTGATGTAAACACTTTAACAGTACCTTAATAACAATTTCAGCTAGCAAATCACAAATATTAGAGGTTTGATCTCACTATAAAGATAGTTAAAATAATACCTTAAAACTTACTACGGTGATAAGTTACCAGTTACCTTTGGTAAACTAGTAAAATAAATGTTTAAATAATTAATATTTGCAATATAAATGTGTCAGATATGAGATTTTTACCAAACACAAAGTAATTGGAATTGAAGTTAATACTATTTCATTGCTAGCTATCATTAAAATTTTATATACGTGCTTGATGAAATTCTTTACAAAAGATCCGCTAAAAAAAGTAACGGATACGGATACAGATCTTTTTCCCCCTCGGATACGGATATCCGGCACATCAGTACTGACGAATATCAGATAATACAATGGGAGCAATTCCGGGGTAGGGGATAAACACACTGTTGCCGGCGGAAAAACATCTTTCCCGCTAGCGACTCTAGCAGAACGGAATATATAAAAAAAAATTTATAAAAAACTCAGTTGAATTCATTAAACACGTACTGCTTCCATAACTAACTAAAATTCTCCAAAATAATTTTAAATAACTAAAATATGAAATTTTGTGTTTAGCCAGATTACTTTTATCACAACTGTGAAATTAGTGCGGGAATGCAAAACTCACGCAACGGCCGCTGGAATTATAGCAGCAAAAAAAAAAAAAAAAAAAAAAAAAACTGGATTTTTTAAAAAATAAATTAACATCTGGTGGATTTTGTCGTTGAAATATGTTTCCGGGCATTCATTGAAGAACTGGAAATGGAGAACGAAATTGTTGAATGTTCGGTAGCTCTAAACTCGCTAAAGTTATCAGAATAAAGTAAATTTAATTGACAACGGGTAAAAGAGACAAACTTAACAACATATATTACCACACATTTTTTTCCAATTTCGTCTGTAACTATCATAAGCCAAAACGATTTTGCTATTGAAGCAAAATGACATTTAACTTTCCGAATATTGCAATCGCATTTTTAAATAATTCATTTTGTTTAGGCAAGTATTATTACAATAACGATAAGGAATTAACCAATTTATACATTTTAGAGTAACATTTCAGTCTTTTAATTACTGATTGTTCAATTTTTAGCATTAATTGTTAATCAAATTCAGAACAGGTCAACTACGTTAGCGTTACAATGTTTGAGAGCAGCTGTGGTGATGCTGTATATATTTTTCGTGAACACGGTACAAAATTTCTGACTACCAATGGCCAATAAATCAGTTAGTTATGATTGGAGTAGTCATAGTGAGAAAATTTACGATCAGCTCCGAATTAGTAAAAAGAGACAGGGAAGACGATTGGAGGCAAGGAATGAGAAGGAAATCCTTTTTAGGGAACCATCCCCGGCATTTTCCTAGAGTGATGTTGAGAAACCAATGGTCGGACAGGACTCGAATGTACAGTACATCCCCCGCATGCGAGGCCAGAGTGTTACCGCTCACCCACCACGCTCGGTGATATACTTCCACTGTTACTGAACAAGCTCACTAGACACATACATTGAAAATCCGACACAGATAATTTCATATATTTTTTATCAAAGGTACATAATTTTCTTTACCCTAAAATTGGATAACCACCATAAAATTAGGTTAATATTGAGGTAATACTTGTTTGATGTTCCAGACAAGTCAGAGTCAGAGCGATGTGTTCCGTTGACGAAGAGAAATCAGCTAACACCTTCTCACCGCCACTCTTCACGTGGTAGCGAATGACTGGAATTAGTTTTCTGCTATACTCACCGCGGGTCTGTAAACTAATTAATGGTCCTCCAATACCGGTCTTTTTATAACAGGGTTACCTAAACATGACGCTGGTTAAAAATCCCACATTGTTTGACTCTGGTATGCAGTTAGGAATAAAACTTCAGCTTCTCATTGTCTGAGTTTTTGACCTTTTTTGTTGTAGTTTTTATTTATATTGATAAGAAATTGATGGAGGAAAAAAACCCAATAAATAACTTTTTTAAATACACGTACAAGATAAAATTTTAATCACATCTAAATCGGGAGGTCTGCACACAAATTTATTTCTATAAAAGATGCAAGTTATGTGGCACAAAGCGGTTATTTAAGAGTTTCCAAATATAATTAAATTGTAATATAACTGCTCCTTCCGACATTTCATATGTGATAGACTATTCTAAGACTCTGAAGTAAGTGACTTACATGTTCCTTGCGACGTTAGTTTTTACAAGCCACAGTTGCGGTGCCCTTAACGGTACATAACTAGGTCATGGTAATTGCAGCGAACAGTGAATATAACATTTCTGCCACTCATACCGATTCTTGCAAATTAACTTGTCCCGTCATGTTATCCGAACTGGACTTTTGTGAAGCGCTATACCAGTAATTAGACACCCCGTTTCGTGTGTTAACATCCCACGATCGATAAGGACCTGGTAATCAGTTATTACTTGCACCTAATGCTGATTCCTAACTAACATCTATTATAATTTAAGTAGAAACATATAAACTAAAAACATTAAAACGAATTCTCATCAAATTATCGTTGTTGAAACGAAAACTTTAAATAATACTATGAACTCACAAAATATACCAAATAATAATGTTTTTTAAAAAAAAAACTAGAAAAACTTCCAAGAATGCTATTTTTGTCTTTTGAAAATTTGGAATTTTGCCGCAGGTTAATAGCCTTGAGGAATTATGATACGGATTTGGTTCTTTTATACTTTTCATTCCGCATCAGTCTTTCAACTTGTGTATATCATTATTACAAAAATCTAATTTCGATCTAAATCCAATGTTTCACCTTAAAAAATGATGTCATCACTCATACGACGATAATGCTCTTTGCATTTTTGGATGGAGGAAGATGTCACATGGGACCAATTCTTGGAAATATGAGCAGTAGAAACAAGTTTCCGAAACTACATAAACATACTTTTATATTTAAGGCTCTATGGTTGATCGGGAGATGTTTGGACAAGAAACGGGGAGTAGTTCGATCATGGGCTCTGAAGGAACAAGTCCAGAATTTGCATGAATTCATTTAGGGAAACCATGGAAAACTGAAAATCTGGATGGCAAAGCCAATGATAGGACCGGAGCCTCAATGACAGGTGCGAACCTTACAGCTCATGTAACAGGCTCGGTAACTGAGATTCTAGAACAGTGGGCTGAACGAGCGTGGTGGTGTAACGGTTAGCGTTCTGGCCTCGCATTCGGGAGGATGGCGGTTCGAATCCCCGTCCGGGCATCCAGATTTGGGTTTTCCATGGTTTCCCAAATCACACCAGGCAAATGTCGGGATGCTTCCTTCAAAAGACCATGGCAGAATTCCTTCCCATTCCTTGCCCCCCATCCTTTCCCGTCTCTAAAACCTCGCTGTTAAGAGACGTTAAGCAGTTAAAAAAATAATAGTAAAAAAAAACGGTGGACTGAAGCCTTTTCTGCGCGTAAATGAGCTAGGTAACAGTCATGAAGGTCAGAGTCTTCTTTATACTTCCTTCACAGTACCAGAATTTTTGTGGTTGCCTGAAACATGAAACAAATATCATGTATCTGAAAACACTTTTTTATTAGCTGTGTAAACAAGAATGGTAATGCATCTAATAAAATAGAAAAGGTTATGACCTTAAGACAAAATGGTTCAAGTTGTCTGAATTACACAGATTAGTTGATGAAGGTATGTTCAATATTTTGAATAAGATTTTTTGAATAGGTAAAATTTTATTTTGTTTCAATTTGGCCATACTCTAAAGGTGAAACAAATGAGTTTATGATAGCTAAAATAAGAAATGAACATCCATGATTCTAATTTCTTCTATGAATCTAGAGAAAACTGAATCGAGTGCAGTGCTTTATCTGGTCGCCGCTTCTTTGAGACAAAATATGATTGCAGATTCTGAACATTCTTGCAGGAATGTATACTACTGCTTTGAGTGGATGAAATAGTTCCATGAAATGACAACACCGACGAATCACTTTTCACTTCATATTGATTTCTCCGTGAGCTCCATAGTAGCATCACACTCGGATAAGACAATAGACTTGTCTGAAGGTACTAAAGCACAAGTACACAAATATTCCAGCGAATAAATTCCGAAAGGACTATAAAACCGCTTGATGACTCAAAAAAACAAATCTTCTGATAACGACTGACAACTAACCGTGCTGGCATCTCCGCGTGTTTAAATAAGCGTCATAGACACATCCAAAACATTACAAAGAGTTCGGACAGACGTTTCTCGAGTGTTAACAATAAATCCATACAAAAATAATTATGAAATGTACAAAATTACTCACAATCATCAGAAAACACCTTAAAACGAGTGTTAATACTGTATACATGCATTTACACAAAAGTATCAACATAAACCAGTCCAAACCGTTGAGAATTATCCCTCAACATCGTGGCTCACGACACTTACAATTACAAACTTTTAATTAATGTTTAATACATAATCTTACTACTTATCATTTAGACAATTTCTCTCCATCAAACAATGTTCATTCAAGACAAACATAAACAATTCGGAATAAATCACACGAAAAATATACAAATCAACAATTAATCAACTCCCATCTTGCTATACATAATCATTAAATTACAATTTCTTAAAAGGGCTGTTACATCTGCCACGCAATAGTGTTTTATTTTTAACGTTTTTTCCGCACATGTTATTGGACGTAGTACACTTTTTAGACCGATATTCATATTTTCGTTCTGTTACCAACTTTTGAATTTTATTAACTACAACCGCATAAACGATTAATGTAATCAACTAATAGTACACGTTGAACTGATAAATGTTTGATTCAGGTGAGACGGTAGAAGGGAAACTAATCTTAGTGGTAATGGTTCGAATTCCATGTTATAGGCTAGATCTCGGAGGAAAAGAATTGGCCTTCCTATTTATGACCGTCTTATTACGCCTCCTCGGGGAGGATCCAACCAATCTGTGGGTAGTGGACTATGATATTACAAAGTTTAACAGCTAGAAAAAGATATTTTTAAGGTACTTAGTAATTAATTTTCATTCTGATTCTTAAAATTTTAAAACTAAATAATCAGCATACGGTATCAGGTCAACACTTGTGATTCTAATTTCCTCATTTAAACTTGGGAAAAACTGCATCGAGTGTAGTTCCTTACGTAGTTGTTTCTTTTGATCTTGTAATTTAAACAGACAGTTCAGCACTCGTTTCATATCAGCTACACATATAGTCACGGTCAAATAGATATGTTGACGTAATTAGGCAGAAATTCTGTTTTAATAGGTCATCTTATATTTAATTGACAAAAGAAATCATTTAATTGTGACAATGCAGTAGACATGTGACATCACTTGATGTGTAATTTGGCCGCCAAGTGACGTTTTCATCTCTCGATGGCATCACTTCCGTTGTGGATTTCCGCTATACTGCTCAATCAAATCACCTGATTGTCGTATGCATCTTTTTCGTTTATACGGCATGCCTCATCTAAAGCTTGTTTATTTCGGGCGCATAACAGCAAAATACTTTTCTTGTGCGATGAAGAAGTGAATGGAGAGAGAGATACGCAGGCAATATTTCAGAGTGGGCGCTGTATTAGCATACGGGGGTCGAGTTACAGCGTCCTGACGCAACACCAGCGGGACAGAACGCTGCTCTTGTTATTCATCAACATTTGGGTGTCACACAAAAGATCTATTTTGGTTTTCTTCCTACAATCATGGAAAGAACGTATAGCATGTGTATAAAAACATCGTTAG
Organism: Vandiemenella viatica; assembly: GCA_031002005.1. Taxonomy (NCBI): domain Eukaryota; kingdom Metazoa; phylum Arthropoda; class Insecta; order Orthoptera; family Morabidae; genus Vandiemenella; species Vandiemenella viatica. The sequence continues at coordinate 303,789,393 of JARYHS010013630.1, read as the reverse complement.
TATCGGAGATGAACAAGTGGAAAAAAAGTTAACGACTATAACAGATTTCTTTCAGGATTTTGACGGTTTTAATTCTATTTTATCGTCAACTATGGTACCATCAAATATTATGTAACAGCAATCATCACCAGCCACCATGTGTACAGGGCACGGAAATCTACAAAAGTCCCGACTTAAATTTGGATGGGAGTTTCAAGTGGTATCCACGTTTAATGGTTCATTGGAACCGTTTTCTCTACTCTCGGGGGCGACGATTCCGTATCAATGTTTTAACAGAGGCTTAATTATGTCTGTAATATTTTGATAATATTTTTTGCTCCAATAATTACTTTTCAAATTCACGCAAAATTTGTTTATAAACATCGCTAATAAACCAAAATAACAGTCTTATCATCCATATGGATTGATGATCACACAAGATGACCGATAATTAAAGATGAGTGCTGCTCCCTCCTCCAGTAGAGGCGAGCTGCCTGTCTAGACGTAAACTGAAAACATGTGTAGATCATCAAACGCATTTCCTCTCTTTTTTCCTGAGATTTTCATTCTCATCATGATCATCTCCCTTTCCAGTAGTAGGCCTAGAGGCCTGTTACGGTCTCCCTCCAGTTTTTAGTTGGTATTCTGCAATTAGTTTTCGATTGGGGATGTAATGTAGTATTTACTGCCGTGTTTTTGATCTTGACCAACTTTTTCACATGTTAAAACCACTTTTTCCTATACCACTGAATTTCTTCAACTGCCAGTGTTGCTTTTAATATAGCTGTTATTTTCTTGCACTGGAGACTTCAAATCAATAAAATGTCCTGCTAATAGGTTGCCGGGCGAGAAGTAGTAAGTTCATTGGTGAGGCTGAAATCTCCATAAACGTAAATATATTTGCTTAGTTCTACTAAAATCCAGTAATTTATCCATCATGAGAATACGCAATGAATTTTCTAAAGCAACTGTTCAGAACTACACATTTGTACCACCAGATCTGGGCCTCAATTCGCGACAAGTAAGAATATTTTATACTTCTACTGGACAAGTAGAAATAATAACTATGTAGGTCTACAGCGGATGTTTGCAACCCCTGCGATCGCTGACGGCAGTCTAGCCTAATGAGGTCTGCCGTGTGAACAAGCGTTTCAAAGCACTGTCATATTGGACTGGGGCGAGCCCTGGAGTAACACCAGTAGCAGGTACGGTTTAGCGCATTCATCTGGGCGAATACTGATACTACCCAAATTTTCTGTCATAAAGCTACACATTTTTCAAAACAAATTAACACCTGATGCACACAGCATAAATTATACGGTTCACCCAAAGATTTTGACACTTTTCTGTTAGACCTATTATTGAGGAGAGTACGTAAAGACTCGTGCTATATGCCTAAGAAGATGGTAAGATTCAAACCAACATAGGCAGGTAAACACAGCAATACCTCTTAATGACCAAACCACAGTCAAAAATAATTTGAATCCAATAAAATTCCAGACTTGTTGCATTTGACATAAGTAAGTAACCAGCTTAAGCAGACACGGCCATTACCCGTAACAGATCATCGCAAGACAAATACAGAAGTTCTCATAAGTATTAATGTTCAAATTATAATAAAAAATAATAAAACTCCACATGATTTTTTGAGACGCTACACTGCTTCTAAAGATATTTCATATTTGCCTTGTGGTAAAAAAATTAAACGACAGTGGAGCGGAGTAATTGGAAAGCTGAAAATAAATTTCTGTCGAACTACCAGCTGAGAAATAAGAACTTATAAGCATTACTTCCTCACTACTAATTCCTATAAGGGAGCTATTAAGAATTCAAATTATTTCAGTTTGAAAGGGAAATGAATGGCGTTAGAAGATTTTATAACAACTAGATGACCCGTGCCAAAACTTCGCGAATACGATGTATAAGAAGGATTGGTGGTTTGGAATGGGATGAAAGATTAACCGCCTCATTTGTATCAATTGTTTATTTGTTTAGTGTAATAGCTACCTAACAAAAGTCGGCGCCAGTGAAGCAGTTTATTAATATCTGTAATATGTGCTGCTGCTTGGCTCTGAACTGTCTTATATGCGCGACTTTCACAGTTATTACTTTTGTCCTTCGAGGATCAAATTCCGAAAAATGTCGTGCTTATTTTATAATGTTGCCTGAGTGGACATCTTAATCTTTTAAATGATACCTCATTTAACGATTTCGGTTAGATATCAAGGGAGATAAATCGCTTGTAACAAAAAAGCACGCTATAGAAATAATGTTACTTTTGCTCTTAAAGGGTCAAATTCCGAAAAAATTATTTCTTAAAATATGATGTGACCAAAGCAGAGACCTAAATCTGTAAAATAATACCTCATTTCTAGATTTCCGTCAGAGGTCAAGGAAGATATATAATTCGTGACAAAAAAAATACATTATGGATAAAAATGATACTTTTACCCTTTAAGGGTGGAATTCCAAAAAAAAAAAAAAACCTTTTTCTTAAAATATGACGCGATAAATGGGGAGATCTCTTAATCCCTAAAATAATACCTGATTTCTCGATTTCGTTTAGATATCAAGGAAGATAAATAGCTCGACCTCCCCCCCCCCCCAAAAAAAAACCCTTATGAAAATAATGATGCTTTTGTCTTAATATATTATGTCACCAAAGTGGAAAAATTAATCTTCTAATGATACTTCACTAAACGATTACAGATAGGTATCCAGGGAGATAAATGACTAGTAACACAAAAAACAGCATTTTAGAAATATTGAAATTTTTGCCCTTTAAAGGTCGAATTCAGAAAAATTCCTTTCTTAAAATATGATGTGAGAAAAGTGGAGACCATAAGCTTTAAAATGACACCTCATTCATTGATTTCTGTAAAGTATGAAGGGAGATAAAGGCTCGTGACAAAAAAAATACCTTATAGAAATAATATATATGATGATTACGGCTAAAGGTATCAAAGAAAGCTTTTTACTCATAAAGCTACATGCTTTAACATTTTTCAGTGAAACAGATTCTATTTCGTTTAAGAAAAATTGATAGTGTAATGGACAAAATTACCGAGCACTGGCCTCGGTTTCGGTAAGACGCGGGTTCGAAACCCTGTTCGGTCATCTAGATTTGAGTTGATGGTTTCCCAAAATCACTCCAGGGGAATGCCAGTACGGTTCCTCCGAAAGGCCATAGTAGAAATAAATTCCATTACAGATCGCGTACAGCTTTATCCAAGAAATTCTGACTGTGGTAGAAGTATGATTACACAGGAGGGCGTGGCATCTGTCAAACTGACAGATCTGTGAGATACATGAAAGTCTCTCCTCAATAGAATCCGCAAACTAATGTAGCTGCCCTCTTTTTCAGACTCTCCAGTTCGAGTAGCTGATTACGACACTGATGCTATACTATCCTACCACAATAAAGCAAGGCACCGACCAGTCTTTAGTATCACGGTTCCCTCACTTCTTTGGTACGTCACCATATGCAACAGATGCGCCACTTCGAAACGATTGCTGATCACCCATCTGACGTGCACAACTGAGTTTATTAACAAATGATGTTCCAATACATTTATCATTAAATGCCATCGCCCCCCTCCCCCCTCCCATCCAAACCATGTGTAATCTATACTATTATAAATCTGTAAGCAAGTTGCGTGTGTCTCTTTATTTGAATTGGAGCCGATCACAAACTACAGCATAAATTTGGATGGGGTTTTCAAATTTTTTGAGCTAATGGCCCGAATCGAAATCTGTGGAAATAGCTAACGACTTATATGTATCGTGGGAAGGAACAAGCAATTAAAAACCTTTAAATATGGAAAATTGTAGGAAGAGATCATTATGCACTTCAGACGCGTACTCCTTGCGCAAAAATCTGACAAAACTTAGGATTCCATTTTATTTTTACTTTTTTTATTCAGTTTTCTGGACCGCAGTGCTTTAAAATAAACGGAATACGTGAATCAATCGTAATAAGCATTGACTTTTATTACAACAGGTCAGTTACCATGCGAAATGTGTTTGATTACTAATGTGGTAGTCGTAGATTGTCTCTAGTGGACAGTTAAACAGTTTTTCTCTGGAACAATTTGTCTACGTGATAGCTGAACGCAGTACAATAAGGACGGGCGCACATTGACGCGCAGTTGACGCAGGCGGCGCAGCACAGTTTCTGTTTTTCTATCTTTTGGGGCGAAACAGCGCGTATTGAGACGCAGAGCAGGGCAGCGCAGTACTGCGCCGCACGTGGCCTGCGTGACGTTGTGATCACAACACAGAAACTGTGCCACGCAGCTCACTCGTGCCGGATTTTGCAGTAACACTTCTTGCGTTATTTATAATCTTGTTTTACTTAAAATCATTTTCAACTATCGAATAAGGAAAATTGATTAAATTGGTGCGTAACTAACTTGCGATTCACAATATCAATCAAAATAAATACATAAAAATTAAATTTAAACAATTTTTTTTATTTTTTTTTAAATTCATTTTTAATAATACTTTGAAAAGATTGATATATACGCTGTTATTACATTATTTGTGTTCTTATTATTTGTACTACTTCATTCAACGATGGCGGCCCAGTTTAGCGAAGTTCTGCGCAAGTACGAGTACGTCATCACTCTGCCAGTAGCCAATCGAATTCAGTAAAAATCCACAGCCTGTCGTGGTTATACGAGTGTCGAATTCGAAGTTTTTGTGTAGTGGTCAGTGAGTATTCCTATAATTCCTATACTAAATAATGGAAGACAAACAGCAGAAGCGTCAGGTTCTGCATAGGCAAAGCAGAGAACAAATTTTTAAAGTTTATACATATTCTAAGCGCCAGGCAGACGCTGGAGCGCCAACCTACGATGTTACCAAAGCTCAAGAGAGAACTGCTGAAGCGTGGGATGTTAGTCTTAGAACTGTGCAACGAATAGTTAAGGAGAGTAAATGTTCATTACAGGCAAGTGGGAGCACCAGGTAAACATCATAGACGCGAAAAGCCTGTGACAGGTTTAGATGACTTTAATAAAGATGTTCTCAGGCGCAAGATACACGACATGTATGCTGCAGGAAAATTTCCTACTGCGAAAAAACTGAAAGTAATAATGCGCGAATCTATAGGGTTCCAGGGAAGTAAAGCGTCCATGTTACGTATTTTAAATGATATGGGTTTCAAATACGCGAAATGTAACGTTGGGAGGAAGTTTCTTATGGAACGTTCAGATATCTCTGCTGCAAGGGTCTTGTTCCTGAGGAAAATGCATTAAATAAGACAACAAGAAGGAAATACTGAAATTTATTACTTGGATGAGACTTGGGTGAACCAGAATCATACGAAAAGTACTTGTAGGACATTGAATGATAGTATAGGGGGCCTTAAAGTTCCGACTGGTAAAGTTGCCCGTTTAATCATTTGCCATGCTGGGTCTGCTGCATCTGGTTTCATTCCTGAAAGTAAATTAGTTTTTAGGTCCATACATAGCAGTAACAGTGACTATCATTGTGAAATGAATGCTGCAACATTTAGTCAGTGGTTCAAAAACCAGTTCCTACCATATCTAGCCCCACATTCCATAATTGTAATGAATAATGCAAGTTATCACTCGGTTGTAAGGGATAAAGCACCAAGTACCAACAGTAAGAAGGCTGATATAGTAGAATGGATCTCCACTAATTCAATTCCACACTCTGCTTCTCAGACTCGTGCAAAATAATTACAATTAGTTCAAATGTACCGGCCACGCGAGAAGAAATATGAACTTGATGCTATCGCTCAAGAATACAGTCACAGGGTTTTGCGTCTGCCACCGTATCACTGTCAGTACAATCCTATCGAGCTTGTGTGGACACAGGTTAAGGGATTTGTGGCAGAAAGAAACTGTACTTTCAAAATCGCCGATACAGAAAAGTTAGTTCACGAGGCTATTGAAACTGCGGCTGTAAAATCATGGGCAGACTGTGTTCGACACGCGGAAAATCTCCAAGAAGAAAACTTCAAGACGGAGAGTGTTATAGATAATGCCTTAGAACGATTTATTATTAACCTACAAGATTCTGGATCAGATACTGATACGAGTGATGAAGATCAAGACACAGAATAATTACAGGTACGACAGTGCACTTTTGCTTGTTACAAATTATGACGGTATATCAGGATACGAATGTATCTTAGTTACCTCAGTTTAACTGTGTCTGTTTTTACTTGATAGTTTTCTTAACAAAACCTAAGCAATGACATACGTATGGTATATTTGAAGTGCTTTGTATTCGTTTATTTATGGTTGTTCACTGTTGTAATAGTTGGAACATAATTGTTTAATGCGGCTGAAACTTTCTGTCATTCTTGTCTCTCTTAATAGTATTATCATGTAAAGGGTTGTTAAAACGCATATTATTATTATTATTAATCATTATTGCCCTTGAGGACTCAAATTATTCATGATTACTCAGTTTTTGTTTGTATTTGTCTTCTTCCTCTTCTCTTCCCAAAACCTCTTCATATGCTCACTGTGTTCCTGTTTCCTTTGTTCAGTCCACTTTGTTCCTGTTTTCTTCTGTATTTTATTATTATCATTGTATAGTAGAAGTAGCGCAATTGCTAAACTTTCTTCCCCACCCTACGTCGCTCGTGTCCGGCTGGAAACGTGGCAGTCGCATACCGTGTGCCATTACTATTTCTTTCTCTCTCTGCGCGAGCCGCCTTCGTTCGTGAAGCGGACTATAGTAAGCTAATACTTCTTTCTTACATATAATTACGGATACGAAATTCAGTTTTCTTCGCGAAGAAAGATGCCTGAAAAATAGCAACCATAAATATCAACAGGTAACAATACATACTTCTTTCATAATGACTTGTGCGGAACTACCCATATTTCGTTGTAATTTACTCGATTAATATATATCTGGTGGCTATAATGTGCAAATTTTCTTCAATAATATTGCCCAAGGAACGTGTGTACAAATGCTTGCTGCTATTTAAACCACGGCCAGTAAAACAAACTGTTCTTTCTATTAAATAAGTCTCATAACCCTGATTTAGCAATGTTTGATTGCCCAACGTGTTATTGAGTTAGTGACGACAGCAACATGCAACCAATTAAATTGCATCCTAAAACCTCATGTTACACCGCGTAAATTATAAAACTAAATCCATTATACCTTATGCTGTAACAGAGCGTGTCGATTGTCATTCTGGTCCAGGCTGCATTTCAACTGAACCACAACCTCAGATAATATTGTCGTTCGAAAATCATAGCTTCAGTCAAATGTGCATTAATACATATACAGTGATTAAATCTTGACATTCTGGAATTACTTATATGTGGCTGAAATATTGGCATTAGTAATACGGTGATTTGAAAGCGAAGAAAATTAAAAATAATTCTTATCGTGTGATGCGGCGCAAGATTAGTTTTAATCCACTAAATTTCAATTTAAAAGCAGAAATAATAAATCGTAAAAATAAAATCAATATCGTAACAGTAAAAGGAAAAAATTCTATTTCAGAAAATTAAATATTACTGAATTTTTAGGTATAGAAAATTTAAATTTTTATTATTTCATTGAAATACTTATTACTATTATTGTTATTATTAATAAAGAAATCTCTTATACTGTAAAACTCTTCTAAGAACACGAAGTTGAGGTAACTGCTATATCGATATAAACTTGCGGCACCCAGGACCCAGTCAGAGGAACTGGATTGGGAGTCATTGGAGGAAAGGAGAAGGGTGAAGAGAATGCTGGGAATGTACAGGGGATATGTTGGTGATCGTGATATTGGTTAAAGAATTAAGAATAGTACATGGAAGGGGAAAGGCGACTAAAACCACAAGTTGGCGTTCGATTTCATGAATCAGGGATTGGAAAAAAAAAAATTGGTAAGGGTGTCAGGGATTGGAACAAATTACCAAGTGAAGTGATGGAATAATTTACCAAAAACGCTTAAGGACTTTAAAATTAAAATTTGTAAATCATAAAAGTAAATTGGTGAGGAATTTAACACTCAACTTATAAAAGAAAAGGTTGAAACATAAATTAAAAAGGGTAATTATATGACTATGAAAATTGCCACCGGAACGTTATCCCCATCGCAATTAAATTAATAATAATAATAACAAATCGTGCAGTCCACCGTATCAGCATTTAAAAGTGGCACACAGAGGCATTAATGGGAGCGACCTACTAAGTAACGTAAAGATAACATCTTATTTCTCTTAAACATTGCTGCAACTACTTATATCACAAAAGTAAACCCTTTCTAGATTTTTTTTTTACTTCGAGCACTAATTATCTCTACGCATTTTTATTTCATTTTTTTTTTCTTTTTGCTTTCGTCAGTCTTTCGACTGGTTTGATGCAATCCTCCATCCTTTCCTATCCTGTGCTAACCTCTTCATTTCTACATACCCCTTACAACCCACGTCCTCAATTATCTGCTTCATATATTCTAATATCTGTCTTCCTCTACAGTTATTACCTTCGACTGATCCCTACACTAACAAATTAACAAATCCGGCATGTCTCGAAATATGACCTACCAGCCTGTCTCTTTTTTTCTGTAAGCTTCTTCCATAAACTTCTTTTGTCACCCATCATTTCCAAAACTCGCTCATTTCTTACTTTGTCTGTCCACCTAATTTTCAGCAATCTTCTGTAGCACCACATTTCAAATGCTTCAATTTTCTTTCTTTCCGGTATTCCTAAAGTCCATGTTTCGCTACCGTAAAGTGCTGTGCTCCACATATAGTTTTAAAAAGTTCTTTCTAACTCCTAGATCAATATTTGAAACTAAAATATTTATCTTTTTCATGAAGGCTCTTTTTTCTAGTGCTATTCTGCTTTTAACATCATTCCTGCTTCGGCCATCGGTTGTAATTTTTCTTCCCAAGTAACAGAACTCACTTACTTCTTCTATTGCATCCGATCCTATTTTTATATTTAACTAGCTGACCCGGCAATGCTTCACTATTGCTGGACTTGAGTAGGGACATAGATTAAATGAAAAAATATTTACATATAAATTTTAAACTGCTGTTTCATTCATTTTCAGTTGGAAAGGGTGAGAGAGGATGCGCTTTGGAAAACATATGGAGGCAGTATTTTTCTGTTTGTTTTAAAGTATAAGCGTACAAATTCTTATCTAAATCGGATAAAAAATGTGCTTTGCCTAAATTATGGGGTGAAAACGTAATGGGGTTGGAAAGGGGATGAATATTCGGAAACCATACGTAGGCAATACTTTTCTGTTTGTTTTAAAGTATAAGTGTACAAATTCTTATCTAAATCAGATAAAAAATGTGGTTTGCCTAAATTATAGGGTAAAAACGTAATGGGGTTGGAAAGGGGGAGAGGGGATGAATATTCGGAAACCATACATAGGCAGTATTTTTCTGTTTGTTTTAAAGTATAAGTGTACAAATTGTTATCTAAATCGGATAAAAAATGTGGTATTGCCTAAATTATGGGGTGAAAAAATTATGGGGGTGGAAAGGGGGCGAGGGGATTAATATTCGGAAACCGTATGTAGGCAGTGTTTTATGTTTGTTTTAAAGTACAAGTGTACAAATTCCTATCTAAATCGGATAAAAAATGTGGTATTGCCTAAATTATTGGGGTGGAAAGGGGGCGAGGGGATTGATATTCGGAAACCGTATGTAGGCAGTATTTTTATCTTTGTTTTAAAGTATAAGTGTACAAATTCCTATCTAAATCGGATAAAAAATGTGGTTTTGCCTAAATTATGGGGTGTTATGGGGAATAGGGGGTGACTTTTTGGAATTTTTTTCATAGGAACCTTCGCAGACGCACACTCGAAAACTCTCCAAAGTTTCATTGTAATCTGATAAATGGTATAGGAATGCATAGAAGACGAACAAACAAACATTGATTTTTATATATAAGATTAACTAGTATTGGTATCATTTCTGCTACATTTCATCACTTTTGTTTTGCTTTGATTTATATTCAGTCCAAAATCTTCCGTCAGTATTTTGTTCATGCCATTCCGTAACTTCTCAATATCCTCAGCGCTTTCCGTTAACAAGACAATGTCATCAGCAAATCGTGGCATACTGATTAATTCTTCCTGAAAACTTATGCCACATGGAAATTTTTCTTTGACTTTCTTCATTGCTTCTTCTACATACAAGTTGTATATTAACGGGGATAAACTACAACCTTGTCTCACACCCTTTTTAACTGACGCATGTCTCTCGTGATTCTCTATTTTTATTACAGCCACTTGATTCTTATATAGTTTATAGAGTATTCCTCTATCTCGATACTTTAGACCTGCCTTCTTTAAAATATTGAACATCTTGTCCCACCTAACATTATTAAAAGCTTTTTCTAAATCAACAAATGCCATAAAAGTATCTTTGTTTTTCTTTATCCGCCCTTCAAGTATTAATCTTAAAAAAGAATTGCTTCCCTTGTACCGCGATTTTTCCTAAACCCAAACTGATCTTCACCTACTATCTCTTCTACTACCCTTTCCACCCTTCTGTATATTATTCTGGTCAGTAATTTTGAAGCATGTGATGTTAGACTAATGGTGCGATAATTCTCACATTTGTCGGATTGTGCTTTCTTTGGAAGTGTGAAGATGATATTTTTATTAAAATCAGTTGGAATTTCTCCTGTTTCATAACTTTTTGATATCAGTTTGAATAACCTTTCAATTCCTTCCTCTCCTAGGGATTTAAGAAGTTCTGCAGGGATCTCATCAATTCCAACTGCCTTATTTGCTTTCAAGTCATTCAGAGCTTTATTAAATTCTGTCCTCAAAACAGGATCTCCTAAGTCATCAATGTCGAGATCGCCTTCCTTTTCCAATACACTATTGTTCAAGTCGTCCCCATCATACAGTTTCTCAATGGATTCCTTCCATCGGTTAGCTCTATCTTCTGAGCTTAAAAGAGGTTTCCCATCAGAAGTTTTAATGTTCATACCTCTTTTCTTCATTTCTCCAAAATTCTGTTTGATCTTTCTATATGCAACATCTACTTTTCCTACGACCATTTCCTTTTCTATTGCTTCACACTTTTCTTGTAGCCATTTTTCTTTTGCTATTTTGCATTTCCTATTTATTTGATTTCTAAATTTCCTGTACTGCTCTCTTCCTGCTTCATCCTGAGAATTTTTGTACCTTCTCCTCTGATCCATCAGCTTCAAAATTTCTTCTGTGATCCAAGGTTTTCGGGCAGCTTGTTCCCTAAAGCCTAGTGTTTCTTTACCAGTTTTCAGTATTTCGGTCTTTAATGCATTACATTCGTCCTCGGTTGAGCTCCTTTCACAGTTAATTCTTAGACCTATGTCTACCATTTCTGAAAAATTTTCTCTCGTGCTAGATTGTTTCAGTTTATTCACTTCCAGTCTGTTCTGCTTATACCGCTTCCTTATTCGCCTAAATTTCACCCTGCACTTCATTATTATCAAATTAAGGTCAGAGTCTATGTCTGCTCCTGTGTACGCTTTACAGTCTAGTACTTGATTCCTGAATCTCTGTTTGACCATGATATAATCTAGCTGATATTTGCCTGTATCCCCAGGACGTTTCCAGGTGTATATTCTTCTTGCATGGTTCTTAAACAGTGTGTTTGCCACTACTAGCTTATATCTTTCACAAAATTCTATTAACCTGCTTCCTCGCTCATTTCTTTCTCCTAGACCAAAACTTCTTACAGTATTCCCCTCTTTTCCTTCTCCCACTATTGCATTCCAATCACCCATGATTATTAGATTTTCCTCCCCCTTCACATATTGGATTAATTCTTCAATTTCAGCGTATATTTTTTCTATTTCTTCGTCATCTTCTTGTGACGTTGGCATATACACTTGCACTAATGTGGTTGGGACGGGATTAGTTTCTAACCTCATCAAAATAATCCTGTCACTAAACTGTTCATAATAACTCACCCGTTTCCCTACTTGTTCATTACAAATCCAACACCAGTGACTCTTGACAGCTTGTGTGCTAATTATCCTGTGTTCTCCATACCAGAAATCCTGTGCATCCTTCCATTTAATCTCACTAATCCCAGCAACATCTAACTTAAGTTGTTCCCATTTCCCTTTTTAAATTTTCTAACCTGTCTGCCCTATTCAGATTTCTAACATTCCACGCTCCGACTCGTAGAATGTTTCTATCCATTCTGATGACTCCTCCCTGAGTCAGTCCCCTACCCGGAGATCCGATTGGGGGACTATTTTACCTCCGGAATATTTTACCCAGGAAGATGCCATCATGATATATGTAATTTGAGAGGATTACATGTCCTCGGGATACCCTTTGGGTCTCTAATGCAGTGGTTTCCCGTTACCTTCTGCATCCCCATGCCGTTGATCATTCTGATTCATCCGACTTTAGGGGCCGTTTCCAACTTCAAGGGCAAGAGGGTGCCCTGAACCGCTCCCCGCTCTTCCGCCCTCCTTTCGGAGGCCGTTGGCAAGCAGTGGGTGACTCCTTATACCTGGAATCTTTCAGTCGCCAGAGCCTCTTCCGTGCAATCAGGGTGCACCACGTGAAGGAGAGGTTGACATTTGGTTGGAAAAGGTTAGTATAGTCTCTTCCTAACCCTTACACTCTTCTACGCATTGGTACTGTTAATTTTCCACATAGCTTTTCTACTATTTCATAAACTGTATTACATTAAAATATGAATAAAACAAAACTCTCGGACATCAGTATGAAAACCGAGAAAACGAAGGAAAGTTTAAAGACCTTTAGAATTCATGCCTCTGAACGTTAATATTTGATAATAGAATATTTACACATACCAAACCTCACGTGTGCCAATCAGCGGGCAAACGCTAGTCGTATATAATTTTCATGTGTCTTCATAAATTATTTTTGTGACTTTACACAAATTAATTCACTCTCAGTAATTGCTTGGCAGTTTGTGCATTGAAAGGTTTCTGAAAGTCAAGATGGCAAGCAGTAGTTTTATTTCAGATTATATAAAAAAATGATTTTTATTGGTTGTTTTAAAAACGTTTCCGAGTATCTGTATTAGTGCCGACTATCCTTGTTGAGTATTGATATTTCTGTTTAAAATCAGTTGGTAATGAGATTAATCAAGTGTTTAATCAAGAATAATTTTAGTAATATTTCTGGTATGGTTTATGTAATTTTAGAAAGTTAATTTTTTAATGATGTATTACCACGCATTCACGCGCCGTGAGCGAGTTTTCGGAGCCACCGCGCACATCCTGCCAAGATGGAAAGCAAAGCCTTCGCGAAGCCACAAGAGACTGGTTTGAATTGTCTTCATTAATATTTTATCGTATTGCCGTATTGACGCTACCGTGTTTCCTGTAACTCGTCCCAGGATTTGCTACGTCGTACTGAGAGTAAACCCTATTACACTAATCTGGAATCAGAATTCAAATTATCGTCGTGTAGTGAAATTAACATTAGATGTTTGTGAAGAGTAAATCAAATCATTTGAGACTCCCAGGGAAGAATCATTTTGCCTGTGAAGCTGAAATTCCTGTCTGTAATCCTCGGATTTATTAGGTTTTCATGAATAAAATTACATCTACGAACAACTTTTGTTTTTAATGTTATTTTATTCCGAAGGCGTGTTTCGCCCTTATCATGTGGAGCATCATCAGTGACTATAAATGTATGGTTTTTTAAGTATATCATAACAATTATTAAATAAAACAAATCATTATCTACATATATATACTTTACTTACAGGTATGGTGATAATCTTCTCATGGCAGTCTGGAACAGCGGTTTAAACAGGTTTGCAGAAATTTTAGTACTTGTTGCACTATTTAGCACTTTTATAAACTTGGAAGTAAACACTTGGCAGTATATTCTATTATAACATCGAAAAATATAAGCATTTACTTTATTTCTGTACATACACTGATCAACCAGAACATTATGATGACCTACATACTATCGATATAAATCCGTCCAGGCGGTAGCAGCGTCACCTGACGAGGACTGACTGCAAGTCAGACACACGCACGGTGCATGTAGTATCAGCGAGCGTGCTATCCGTATTTAGAATGTGGAAGGCGTGCGATCTATCTGAGTTTGACCGAGGTCCCGGAGGCTCGGCACAAACATTTCGGAAACTCCACGACTTGGGTGTTCGAGGAGTGCTGTGGTGTCTTCAACAAGTGGCGAAACCAAGATGAACCATGACCAAACGTCAAGGGGTTGGGCGGCCACTCCTCATTACAGATGTCGGACGTCGTAGGCTGAGCAGACTACTAAAACTAGACAGGCGGCGAACCATGGTGGAACTAACATCAGACTTTAATGCTGGGCAGAGTACAAGTTTGCCTGAACACACAGCGCACCGAACACTCCTAACGATGGGCCTCCGCAGCCGACGACCCATGCATGTGCCAATGTTAACACCACGACATCGGCAACTACCACTGAAATGGGCACGTGACCATCGTCACTGGACGTGAGCGCAATGGCAGAGCGTTGCATGGTTTGATGAATCCCGATACCTTCTTTATCATGCCGATGGAAGGGTCCGAATCCGTCATTTTCCTGGGGAACAGCTTCTTAACACCTGTACTGCGGGACAAGCTGGCGGCGGCTCAATTATGCTCTGGGGGACATTCACGCGGGCATCTATGGGTCCTTTTGAGCTCGAGCAAGGAACCATAACGGACAATAAGTAACGTACACTGGTTTCAGACCACGTATCCCCCCTTTCATGATCACCATTTTTTCCAACGGCAGTGGCATTTTTTAACAAGATAATGCGCCATGTCATAAAGCCAGGAGTGCGATGCAGTGGTTCGAGGAATACAGTGGCAAGTGGCAATTGATGTGCTGGACCCCCAACTCGCCAGATCTGAATCCGATCGAACACATCTGGTATGTGATTGAACGTGGCGTCAGAGCTCATCACCCCTCTCCCCGGAATTTACGGAAATTAGGTGACTTGTGTGAGTAGATGTTGTGCCAATTCCCTCCAGCGACCTACCCAGGTCTCATGGCTTCCATGCCAAGACGCGTCGCCGCTGTTATCGGTGCCAAAGGTGGACATATCGGTTATTAGGTAGGTGGTCATAATGTTCTGGCTGATCAGTGTATAAGCTACACACAGCATGTTTACCTGCGTTGTTATGATTTTAAATTCAGTGGTGCCAACCTAGCTACGTTTTTGTTTGTTTGCATATGTGTTAATCTGTTAAACTATCTCTCTGTTTTCGTCAGCCGTTGTAATTAACTGATCTGTAATCTGATCTGTGATCTGATTTGTAATTGCCTTAGTGTTTGTTATTATTATGAGAATGCATTAGTTTTCATGTGCAGTGGTTGTTTTTAGTGTGTTAAATAGTGTTTTATTTATTAAATTGGTGAATTCATTTAATACTAACTTTCGCATTTCTATGGCTTTCTGTATGTGGTAGTTCTCTTGAACTGTAAGCAGATGTTTTTGTAGTTGTTAATTTTTAATATTTTCATGTCTGTCTGTAGGTAGGATGACTATGGTCTAACAAATGCTCGGCAAATGTTGAATGGTTTGCGCCTGTAATTGCTCTGATATGTTCTTTATATTTTATATTGAAGTTTCTGAATGCCTGACCTATATACTGTGTATTCCTTTGCACTGTTGAAATATTAGTTGATATATTTCTGATTGCTGGTAAAGGTCACTTTCAGTGTTGGTGTTCAAATGCTTGTATACTGTGTTATTTGTCCTGAATGTAATTTGTATTCCTTGTTTTCTAAATATATTGATTATGTTTTATTTTTGGCTTGTGAATATATGAAGTGCTATGTGATCCATGAAAATATTTGCCATTATGCCCGAAACAGGAGAACCCATCGGTAAACCTTCGTTTTGGATATAGTACTTCTAATTGAAATGGAAATAGTTTTATGATGTTAATAGGCGTAGTATACTTGATATCTCTTTGATGTCTGCTTTGGGGAATGTATTATGTATAGAAAGGTTGTTTTATATTACATTAATTGTCTCATTGACTGGGATGACAGAGAACATACAACTATATAAAATGGTAGGAGTGTAGCTGTAAGGTATGGTATCATAGAATGGAAAAATCAGTATTAAATGAATCCACCAATTTAACAAATAAAACACTATTTAACACACTAAAAACAGCCACTGCACAGGAAAACTAATACACTCTCATAATAATAACAAACACCATGTCAATTACAACGGCTGACGAAACTAGAGAGATATTTTTACAGATTAACACAGATGTGTAATAACACGAACAAAAACGAAGCTGGGTTGGCACCACTTTATTTAAAATCGTAACAATGCAGGTAAACATTCTGTGTGTAGCATATATGTGCACCAATAAAGGCTTGCAGATTCGATGTTATAATAGAATATATTGCCAAGAGATTATTCACAAGTTTATAAAAGTGATAAATAATGCCACATGTACTGAAAGTTCTGTAAAAGTGCTGTTCCAGGCTGTCATGTGAAGATTATCACCATACCGTAAATAGGGTAGCCACCTTTTTTTTTATTGGAATTGAAGTATAATCGTTATTACAGGTAAGAAAAAAAAGTACATAGCGTCAAAACAGAGTAAAATTTATTCTTCGCTATTATTATGTTAAAAAACATATTTTTATTGCCTTTCGCAAACAATTGCACAGACTCTTTAGAGTCTATATTTAAGTTAAAGTAAATAAGTAATTTGTTTTTTATCAGATTCAGAAACGCTTTGTTTCTTTCGTCTCGTCATTTGCTAATCATTACAGAAAAAAAGCCTCTCTGTGAATGCTGACGTGGCGAGAATAGTAAAAATGAAATTATTTTATACAAGTTTGAAAAATTATCAGTCTTATTATATACTTGCTGCCATTTTTGAGCAGTAGATAATTCCGAAAAACCTTCAGAACTATGTATCTGATCATAAAGTTTAATAAAGCAGTTTCTCCATAAAGATCATCCATATCTATATTAAGTTTTTACAGTTTTAAATTTTCTATTATGTTAGAAATCTTATCAAATTCAACATTGATTTTTAAATTTACGCTGAAGAGCCAAAGAAACTGGTATAGAAATGCGTATGCAAACACAGAGATATGTAAATACGAGGTGTGTATAAAAAGAAACCGAACTTCTGCTGTAATTGCTTTATTGCTCATCGTACTAACTTTTACACACTGTCCCCTTCAAAGTACTGTCCTTCGCTATCAATACACCGTTGCCATCGTTTTTTCAAGTTTTGGAACGCCTCCTGGAATGCAATTTCTCCAATGTCGCGCAGTTCTCTCGTCGTATTGTCTTGAATTTCTTCTATGGTCTGGAAACGACGTCCTTTCAAAGTGTTTTTCAGTTTTGGGAAGAGAAAAAAGTCTGCCGGAGCCAAGTCTGGAGAATAGGGTGGCTGAGGCACAACGGGAGTGCGATGTTTTTCCAGATAATTCGTGACAAACAACGATGCGTGAGCGGGTGCGTTGTCATGGTGCAACATCCACGACTGATTCTCCCACAGTTCAGGCCTTTTCCTACGCACAGCATCTCTAAATCGTGTCAGAATTTTCTGGTAGACTTCCTTGTTTACCGCTTGACCACGTGGTACAAATTCATGGTGCACAACTCCTTTGCAATAAAAAAACACGACCATCATCACCTTGATGTTCGACCAACTCATCCGCGCTTTCTTTGGTCGAGGAGATCCTTTCCCCACCCATTCTGAAGACTGCCTCTTCGTTTTCACATCGTACCCATAAACTCAGGTTTCATCGCCTGTAATGATGTTCTTGAGGAAGTTTTCGTCCTCATTTGATTTTTCAAGCCACTCCTTAGAGATCCTAGTTCGATTCTCCTTCTGCTCGTTCGTCAACAAGCGAGGCACCAGTTTTGAACTGACACGATGCATTCCAAGTTTTTCTCTCAGGATGTGATTGCAAGAGCCAACACTTATGCCAACTTCTTCAGCAACCTCACGGACAGTCAAACGGCGATTTGCACGAATCACAGTGCGAACCCTCTCAACATGGTGGTCGCCTGTTGATGTGGAGGGTCGACCAGATTTTGGATCGTCGGTAAACGAACTCCTGCCCTCCTTAAAGCGCTTAAACCGTTCATAGCACTGTGTTCGGCTCATGCAGTAATCCCTGTATGCTTGTTTAAGCATTTGAAGTGTCTCGGTAAAAGTTTTCCCAAGTTTAACACAAAATTTCACACAGACGCGTTGCTCCTCCAATTCCTTCATTCTCGCTTTCTCACAAATCCGACGAGCACTCTGCGCATGACCTCACTCCACCGGCTGTCACTCGTAAACTAATGTAGTGACCGTAGTGGGACAAGAGGCAATCTCTTGCCGAGAGACGTCACTAGTGTGCACGGAAGTCAGAGAATTTTATCTGCAGCCGTTGGCGCGCTATTTAATTAATTCGGTTTCTTTTTGTACACACCTCGTACTCAGAGTACGGCGCTGCGGTCGGCAACGCCTATATAAGACAACTGGTGTCTGGCGCAGGCGTTAAATCAGTTACAATGGCAGGTTATCACGATTTAAGTGAGTTTGAACGTGGTGTTATAGTCGGCGCATTAGAGATGGGACACAGCATCCCCGAGGTAGCGAAGAGGTGAGGATTTTCCGGTACGACAATTTCATGAGTGCACCGTGAATATAGAGAATCCAGTAAAACATCAAATCTCCGACATCGCTGCGGCTGAGAAAGATCCTGCAAGAATGGGACCAACGACTATTCAACGTGACAGAAGTGCAACTCTTCCGCAAATTGCTGCGGATTTCAATGCTGGGCCATCAACAAGTGTCAGCGTGCGAAGCATTCAATGAAATATCATTGATATGGGCTTTCGGAGCCGAAGGCCCACTCGTGTGCCCCTGCTGAGTGCACGATACAAAGCTTTACGCCTCGCCTAGGCCCGTCAACACCGACATTGGACTGTTAATGATTGGAAACGTATTGTCTGGTCTGACGAGTCTCTTTTCCAATTGTATCGAGCGGATGGACGTGTACGGGTATGGAGACAACCTCATGAATTTATCGATCCTGCATGTCAGCAGGGGACTGTTCAAGATGGTGGAGGCTCTGTAATGGTGTAGGGCGTGTGCAGTTGGAGTGACATGGGATCTTTGAAACATCTAGATACGAATCTGACAGGTGACACGTATGTATGCATTCTGGGGGATCACCTGCATCCATTAATGTCCATTATGTATTCCGCCAGACTTGGGCAATTTCAGCTGGACAATGCGACGCCCCACACGCCCAGAATTGCTACACAGTGGCTCCAGAAACACGCTTCTGCGTTTAAACATCTCCGCTGGCCACCAAACTTCCCAGACATGAAAAATATTGAGCATATCTGGGATGCCTTGCAACGTGCCGTTCAGAAGAGATCTCCCCCCTCTCGCAATCTTACGGATTTATGGACAGTCCTGCATAATGCATGGTGTCAATTCCCTCCAGCACTACTTCAGACATTAGGCGAGTCCAAGCCACGTCGTGTTGCGGCACTTCTGCGTGCTCGCGGGGGCCCTACACGATATTAGGCAGGTGTACCAGTTTTTTTGGCTCTTCAATGTATATTGTCAAGTGTAAATAACCAGTTTGTGTCATTAAAATCAAACCATTCATTTAGGTACTCTAAGACTTTGTCAATAAGTAATGAAAAATTCGTGTGAGTTTCCCCAGTCAGTTCCGCTGAAGACAAGTTGTTTGCCTGTTTCATAGTGAAAGAAGAGATCTTTTTTCCTTTGTGGTAATCCATCTCTAAGATTATCCATAATCCCATAAATATCTAAAATTGTAATGCAATTGCCTTATAGACATTTTACTGCTTTATTAAATACATTTTACATGTGGCTACAAAAATGGAAATAATTTCAATAATGTCATTTTTATTGTTGTTGAGCAACAATATTTTTTTTTAAAACCATTGGACAGTTGTCTAAACTTACAAAATAACTTCTAATAGGTGACAAATTTAATAATAATATATGAAAACATGGCAAAAGAGATAGCCATCTTGTTCCCACATGGCGTTTTACTTCATGAAAGTCTCCATCTGCTGATGCTACAAATCTTTTGAGCTCCTCTCTTCTTACAGCAGAATGTGAAAAATGAGCACAAATTTTGAAAATCACATTTTATATGTAATATGATAAAAAGCTTATGGCATGTCTCACGCAATTATGCGCTATGTGTGCATGAAAATTTCCTTTAGTCAAATCTGGAACCAAATTTCTCATATATATAAATAAAGAATGGTGGACACCAAAATTAGCATTTGTATTTTTAGCACTTAGCCCAGATACATTATGAAAACATAATTTGTATTACTCCAATGACTTTTGAATTCCCTCAAACATACCGTCAGCAGATTTGTTGCTACTTTCATAAAAATCTAATACCTTGTTTTGAATGCCATTTTTGGGCGGTAAATATTGTATCACTAATGGAAACAGTTTTATTTTTTTTTGTTAGAAGCATCTATTTGCAAGCAGTAAAATAAATTATCTGCAATAATATCATCTTATATAGCATATGGGCCCTATACCTCTGTAATTAGTGCTTCCATTTTTGTTCTAGGTAGATTAATTCGTGTAGTTGTACTTGAATTGACATAAATAATTTTATTCAGTTTTATAGTACAATCCATGCTACGGCAGGACAAATTATGTTTTACAGTGTGATATGTTATTGTTAGCTCAGCTGCAACAACATTTTCTTTATCTCTGCAGAATGAACTTTTAGACGATGTGGAAGCAGAAGAAGAGTCAAGAAATTTCTCAAGTAGTGCAGGTGTTCTCTTCATTTCTAATTTTGATTTGTGTTGTTTTGTTTGCAGGTGTTGTTTAACTTGAAAATAATAAGAACAATCCCCTCACCTTACGCATCAATCACCACTAGTCTCATTTTTTAAGCATTTTTTCGTGGTATTAATTTTGTAACATTAAAAAATAAATATAGAATGAAAATCGAAAAAAATAATGCTGGACATTTTTCACACATCATCTAGCCCCATGGTAAGCAGAACTTGTAAATACATACATCTTATAGATAGAAAACACACGGATCCAGAGAATGTTGGAATCTCCCGACTTTCGACACTCATTAGATCACAGACACACGCACAGAAAAAGATTTTTCTACTTACTTATCCTATTCCAGATGAAGCAATTGTAAATGTAATTGCACCCAATTTGCATTCTAAATTATATTCATTTTGTGAATCATTAATTAACCAGTCACCATGTTCGATTTCCCATTTATTTTTATACTTCTGCAATCGTTTATTTTTCTGTTTCGAGATATCAGTTTTATGACGCATTTTTTCGGCGTAACATATTCGCTATCTATTTGATCCGTTTCACTATCAAAATTACGCTTTGTATGTGTTCACGGAGTACTTTGGTTACTGAAGTTTTCCTAACAGATAAATCGTGTTCAAACCGCTTTACACAATACAAACAAACAAAAAGTTTTGACACGACAGTGACGTTGTTGACATCTGAGGATAGGTTGCGTTTAAAATTATCAAAAACGAGCGCTCAAGTGGGGCAGGTGATCTATCGATTCGGCACCAATCGATAACGTACCGTTTTACGCAAAAATGCTTTAAATCCCAGAGAAATCAAATCATGCGAAATAAAGTATTTTCGCGTACTTTATCGTTTTCATAAAGTATAGAGTACAATTACCGGAAATAACGTACAATACTTTATTATAAAGCACGGGTGGCAACGCTACCTGTAAGTAAATTGTATATACATTTAAATAATGATTTGTTTTATTTAATAATTGTAATGATTCAGATATAAAACCATACATTTACAGCCATTGATAATGTCCCCCACCACAGGGCGAAACGAATCTGGGGAATAAAATAACAGTTATTCATAGAAACATTTTATTTATAAAAATCTGTTGACCAACAACTGCGGAATATGGCCCACTACCAGATTTGTACACTAGGATTTGCTATTCAAAAACATTTTATTTTCTCTGTGTATTTTAATTATTCCCTTAGCCAACTAATTATCCATTTATTTATTTATGGGTAAAAATGAGATCATTAACTAATATGATAAAGGGACTTGATTGAAAGCATTTGGAAGATGGGAGGCGAGGAAAGAAAGGGCTATGTGTGCTTAAGTTACGAGTTCATAGTGAGGCCTGGATACATATAGAGCGAAACTGAAGTTTTTGTGCGGGAATAGATTATCATGAGCACATGTCAATATTTGATTCGAGATAAAAAGGAAGTTTTAATTTGCAGATGAGGAACGAAGGGAAAAAGAAATGATCGAAGGAAGTGCAAGACAATTTATCTCAAAACGTAAATGAACTTACAAAATAATGTATGTAGGTAACTTACAGCCGGAGTATAATCTCCACGAAAATCATCAGAATAGTAAGTAAATGACAACGGAAAGCTTTACAAACGTCTTCGCACATTTGTTCATTAACACCGTTTTCTCTCTCTCTCTTGGCTTGATGTCTCATAGACTTCGAGGTCATTAGAGGCGGGAAAGGAATGGGCGCAAGGAACGCCACGTAATTCGGGTGTGGCGTTTTGAAGGAACTATGCCGACATTCGCTTGAAGTTATTTGGGGAAACCATGGATAATCGAAATCTGGATGTCTGGCAGGGGATTCGAACTTCCGTCCTCCGGAATGGCCATAGCGTTATCGGTCACCCACCACGCTTGTTGACCGATAATACTATGTATTCGATGTGAGGCAACCATACGACACTTTCTTATGATTCGGGTGCAAGACGAGATATATAAAACCCAATACTACGTTTGGTTGTGAAACCGTGAGACATAGATACAGCTCTCGGTTGTTTGACAATACATTGCGGAACAAATAAGTCATAACACCACCTGCAATTTGTCCATCTGTGACGTAATTTGTAAGTAAGTGCCACTGTTTTTTTTTTATTTATTGTAATGTTCTGGGAGCCAGAGAGTGAAACACATGTGTGCGTGTTTTTTTCTTGTGTGTGTGTGCGGCTGGGAGAAGGCTCTGCTCGGGTCTGTGGGACGTTAGCCCCTGAGTGGGGTCCATTAAATCTGACTTATGGCATAACAGTCCGGTGACAAGGGCCACAACTCAAGATGGAGTTGGGTGCCTGGACTGTTTCAGCAAACAAATAAAATAAAAAGGAAATCTGTATTCGAGAATGAAGGGTGAGGCGGCGCCAGGAGTACAACCAATGGAGACAATTTTTAATATTATTTATAACTAAGGGTGGTTTGTTGCATTTCTCGAGCCAACCAGCGAGAAGAGCTTCCCTCCGAAGACGGACATTGGCGACGACATCAAGAAGGGGGAAAGGTACACGGCATCGAGCAGTGCGGAGGAGAGAAGAGGACTTGTTGGTTACCTACAGCTGACCAGGAGAGAGACACGAGGGAGGCAGCCGGCCGGACACAGAGAGCTGGTAACCCACCGACTGCACAACTTAGATTCGCCACGATTCAGAAAAAGGAACTTTTGCATCAACGTCGTTTTACCCTGGTTATCGCCCCGAGACAGACTCTCTTGTTCCACAGAAAAAGTGTTCCACAAAGAAAATTTAACCTTAGTAAAATTTTGTAAAGTGAAAAAATTTCAAGCAATTAAGTAAATCGTAAAGTCAGATCGTGAATCTTGTTTTAATTTATCCCATCCAGTCATGTAATGTGTCACTTGACTTGATTAATAATTCTAATTGTTCAATAATTCATGTTTAAATAATAATACTTTGAGATATGGATGTCGCTTCCCTCCGAATAGGATACACTCCAATCTCTGGCGCCCACCTGTTATTTTTTTTTTATACTTAATACTATTTAGAAAGTAACTGGTAGCAAACGGCAACAGTGAGTTCGAGAAGTCGCTTTCCTAACATATGGAACACTTCAATATATATTTCGTTTACTGAAGCTACACAGAAATGATTGTACAAAAGTTAAAAAAAAAAAGTCGCAATAAAAAATAACAAATAAAAGCAAAGAAGGAACTATTATAACACTAGTTACATATATGGCAAAGAAAAATTTTAGCACAGAAATATAGGTTCATGTTATTCATAACCCACTCGTGCTCACACTCTCTGTATTGTATGCAAGTCGGAGAGTTCAGCGTTAATTGTGCACGCTGATTTCGAGATATTGTCTTTCCACTAAACATTCTTATGAAACGGAATCTTGTAGCACTAGGAGGCATTTAAGCAGCAGCGTGGCTGGAGTTGACGAGCCGTAAGTCCTGGTTGGTTGTCTCTGCTGAGCCGTTTAGCGTTAGAGATATACGACTCCACTGTGTACTGCCTCCCTTTACGACCCGTTTTATTAGCGTCTGTTAGTTGGTTGCCACCCCACACTTAGCCAGAGCCTAACTGGATGATAGCCTGCGTAATAAAGATAAGCAAGCACCACTTATAACGTGTACTGAAATAAAAGTCAAAACAGCCATAACATTTTTATATCACTTACAAACAAATCTGTGTTATTTATATTAACTACAGACTGAACCAGCAAAAGACATGTTTGATGAAGGTATTGTCAATTTACTAATATAATAACCCTTTACTTGTTAGTAATTTTTTTAGTGAAGATATATCTTGTGTCGTCGTAGAAAACAGTATCTAGAATGATTAGAAAATAACTGACATTTCAGTAAGTTTTTTCTTTCTTTCTAGAATTTGAATTAATGTTTTCTTCGCTACTACAATTTTATACAGGCTCCTTTGTTAGCCTCAGTATGGTGTGTTAAAGCCCTGATAACTTATCCTCTATATGGATATTATGTTTTTAGTTTCAGGGCAGGTCACCAAAGGGCGCCTATGAATGGGCAGGATCGAAATAGTTCGGTGAATTCTGTACAGAAAGCATGTCTAGTGGACTTCAGATTTGTGCAACTATTGCTAAGAGTTATAGGTGTGGAATTTTCATCTGGATTGAATTAGAATTTTATAAATTTCCAAAATGCTTTTTTCCCCTCAGCTATCCATATTGTATTCGCCCCATTGCACAACTTGATTATTAATGTTGTTGTTAGTCGGGAAGATCAATGTAATACCAGCAGAGGAAGCACCTAACATTTGAAATATCAAATATATGACTGGTTCTTGGAACTTGGGGAAGGATTTAAACTTTTCTCAGTAAGAATTTATTTTCTTTGTCTGCAGTCACCTGGAATATGCTAAAGTCAATCAACACGTCTTCTGTGAGCAGTGCATATAAATGTTCTGAGGTTGCGGTATTTGGCGACACCGCTCGTGTCTTTACGGTTGTGACATCTATATTTTCTCGCTGTCTTTCGACTAGTCAAGACTTTTCTAAATCAAATCTGATAAATACAGAAAGCCTGTCTTAAGTCGTTGTTGAGAAACAACTCTTGAACATGCTGATATGTACAATTCCGTCTTGGTTACACGATGGAGACTTCTTTCAAATTCGTCATCTCGATGTCGCTGTCTGTTCCGGAAACCTCCATTGTCAGAGTACTCAACGAGTTTAATAACAAATGCGGCCACGGTGTTACTCACCTAGTCGAGACCGTGCTTTGTAGTCTTTAGTTCTTATGATGTAAAGACGACACTGAAGTTTTTTCGGAGACGTGACCTCGCTCGCCACTGCAGCCGATCTACCACGCCACTGTTAACGCATTCGCCTGTGATATTTTCATGCCGTCCCAACGTTGACTAAATGTGACGTGGTTTGTCAGGTATCATTAGAATACTGGTGGGAAGCTATTTCGACGGTATCGATTTATGCAATTTGACATATGTCTTAAACAAATATACCCCTACATTGTGTTAACGTTAAGACAGCAAAATTTTAAAAACCACAAAGAACTAATATTTCATCAGTGGCGCAACAATAGGGTGGTAGGATAAAAATGGGTGCCCAGGTTTGCACCACCCCCCTTCCTCTCTCTTCCGAGATCCGGTAATGAGCGAGGGCCCCATCCTATGAATTTGCCCCGGGCCTCAATGGTATATTTACGCCACTGTGTTTCGTACACGAAATCGATAGAACCTGACGACAGCTGTCTTGTAAAAAAACAAAGATTTTTGCTGTCTCACCGAATAAGACGTTAGAGCGCCCAGTTGAGCCACCTCCACCACGAGCGAAACAATCAGGTCTCCGTTAAGGATAATAATTTCTTGATAGTTCTTCTATGAAGTCGTATAATTAGAATCTCGATATAGAAAATACATTCTGAGTTGCAATGTCAAATTTTATCTCTTAATTCTGTAAACAGTGCTGCCAGCCACTTGGCATTGAATATCCGTGGTTGGCCGCTAAAATTTCAGTAGATTGGGTGCAAAAATC
The DNA here is from genome assembly GCA_031002005.1 of Vandiemenella viatica. Lineage (NCBI taxonomy): Eukaryota > Metazoa > Arthropoda > Insecta > Orthoptera > Morabidae > Vandiemenella > Vandiemenella viatica. The sequence continues at coordinate 303,763,143 of JARYHS010013630.1, read as the reverse complement.
CGGAGACTCGCTATCTGAAATACTGATACAATAATCATTATAGACACAGGCAAAATTAAGAATACTTTTTATTTCCAGGTCTTTAAAATTACAAAAAATGATATTCTACGTTAATAGTAAGAAATATCTCTGAACATGTTTTATATAGCGTCATTTTCATCTATGCTGCTACTGTGCCTACCCTATTTTTTTTTATTTTTTTCTAATTAGTGGTTAGGCCTTCTCGGAAGGCACTGCTTTGTAAGCCGTGCAAACGAGCATGTCACCGTGGATAAAGAGTGCGCCGATAAATTTGTATTACGACCTTTTAAGATCTAAAAATCTATAACCAAACAAAATATGAGCTTTATTTCAATCGTTGGTTCACAAGAGCGGTTGCAAAGAAAAGATTCACATTTATTAACAATTCTCCAATGCATTAACAGTATACGCTCAAAGTTTTACAAAACACCAATATAAGGAAAAATTAACAAATAATAAAAAGTTTCTAAAATCCGTAGATATTTTAACAATATCCGAAAATTTTTATTTTTCATATTTACCGTAGATCTACGGATAAATCCGTAGGAATGGCAGTACTGTTTGTAAACATTGGGTTTACTGGATAGATTCCTCTGTGCCCCTCCCTCCCACTCCGCAACCTAAATTCCCCCAGTGCAGTAAACGTATCCCTGTCTAAAACTGTTAAGCTGATGCATAGGCCAAAGATAACAAGAGGTGTTAATAGAACGCTCTCAAGTAACACGCCGAGTGGACAAAATGTTTACATACGATTTTTCGGCGATCCAATGAACGCAATGGCCAAATTAAAACACTATGTTCACACGGCTTGTTAGCCGAAAGCATTAACACAAATTTCTGAACGCAACTTTGTAGTTTACGTACATAAAACATTATTTAGATTGAGTTTGGAGGTTTGTTGGATGTGAAAGGGCTGGAAATGTGTTTCGAAGAAGTACCGGTTTTTAAAGGAAGAAAGTCTGAAGGTTGGAAGCAAAGGTACTCAGCCTTTCCTGTGCGAGGAAAGATGTGTGCGCTTTGGAGAGATTATTCAGGTAAATTTCAGTTATTTGAAATGTAGCAGAAATGGTACCAATACTAGTAGATTAAATATAAAAATAGGATAGGATGCAATAGGAGAATTAAGTGAATTCTGTTACTTGGGAAGTAAAATTACAACCGATGGCCGAAGCAGAAATGATGTTAAAAGCAGAATAGCACTAACAAAAAGAGCTTTCATGAAAAATAGAAACCTTTTAGTTTCAAATACTGATCTAGGAATTAGAAAGAACTTTTTAAAACTTTTTGTGTGGAGCACAGCACTTTATGGTAGCGCAACATGGACTTTAGGAATACCGGAAAGAAGGAAAATTGAAGCATTTGAAATGTGGTGCTGCAGAAGAATGCTGAAAATTAGGTGGACAGACAAAGTAAGAAATGAAAGAGTTTTGGAAATGATGGGTGAGAAAAGAAGTTTATGGAAGAAGCTTACAGAAAAAAGAGACAGGCTGGTAGGTACTATTTTGAGACATGGTGGATTGGTTAATTTGTTAGTGGAGGGAACAGTCGAACGTAAGAACTATAGAGGAAGACTGAGATTGGAATATATATGAAGCAGATAATTGAGGACGTGGGTTGTAAGGGGTATGTAGAAATGAAGAGGTTAGCACGGGATAGGAAGGGATGGAGGATTGCATCAAACTAGTCGAAAGACTGACAATAGCAAATAAAAAAAATAAAATAATAAAAAATAAATAAAAAAAAAAAAATAAATAAATAAATAAATTACGTGCAAATTATTTGACATGAAACAGACAACAGTCGTAAGCGTGGCACTAGATAGTTTGAAGGAACTTCCAATAAGTCTACCGAGCGTGGTATTGGAGCGGTAACGTTCTTGCCTTGTATGCGGAAGGAGGCAGATTCAAATCCCCGTGTGGCCATCCAGATTTGTAAATTGTATTCCAGGCGAATGCTTGAATGGTTAATTCAAAAAGGCCATTGCCAAATTCCTTCCCGTCCTTGCTCCCAGTCTCCCTCTCCTCTAATGACCTCAACGTCGACGAACCGTAAAGCCGTCGGCAAATGTATATTTCAGCAAGCGGAATTAAAATGTATTCACACTCTGAAAATACCAGAAAAAAATGTCACATCATTCTAATTGATTTTTGTATATTTTGTGAAAAGATTTTTATAGGATTGGAAATAATCATTCCAGAAAATTGGCTTTTCAACTGTCTAATAAATTCCATCATAATTTAACATTACTTAATTAACTAATTATTAAATGGTGGAAGTGTAGCTTTTTTGTCGGACAAATTTATTATGGATTTCGCCTTTCGTCGAGATATCATCAGTAGGGAATCTGATAGACTTGATATTTTGTTTAATTGCATTATTTCGTTTTGAAAAAATAATTCTAAAAATCTGCATGTACTAATTGGTTTCTACTTACTTTTTATAATGCATTAAGAGGTTTGTGGCTGATTAGTTCTTCTTTTCTATTGATATGTTAATTGATATATGTCCGAGTTGTGGAATTTGGATTTGTGTTAATTTTTATTCGTTTGTGTAATTATTATATCGTATCTAGCTTTATGTTTCCAATAATATAACTATATGACAAACTAAATGTAATTCTTTATTGCAAATTCGTCGTTGATGATAAAACGACGAGAGAGGGAACGAGTACGACATCAGATACAAAAAGCAAGTTTCTTTGCTGTAGCTTAGTAACAGCCCAACGCAGCTAGCAACTGCAAGAAAACAACACTGGACAGGCATACTTCTTTCATTATAAACATTACTCATTATTTAATTAAGATGAGAGCGATTGAGTAATAAACATCCCACCTAATAACTCTCAGGAAGACACACATCTGGCAGGTAGAAGGAAAGCAGCCTGGTCGCAACTCTCCTGGAAGTTTCTGTGTTCCTGTAACTCGTTTATGTCCTGATACACAACTAGAATTTGACAGAAACAGATACTTCATGTTGAGTTACACCTATATGGACTACGCGGCCCGCTAGTGTATACATGCAAAGCTTCGCTTAATATGAGATATACTAACACGCACTGTGTTTCCATTTCCTTTTAAAACTTTACGTCCCCTTCATCCGGCAGGATTACTGGGATAGATTTGGCCAATAAAGAAGTGAAATCCGCTGCAAATCGAAACTACGTTACTTGGCGCCTGATAGTCCGGAGTCACACGGCAATCAAGCAGTCCCGACAGGGTGGAACACACGCAGTTTTATTCTGTTTCAAGCATGTTTATTCTATTTCCATTCTGACTGATCGAAGTTTAAATTAACAAAACCATAGTTACAAAAGAAGGGAGGGGGCAAACGTGTTCTCTTGCAAGTTCTTTGAAAATATTCCGTAGATTTCTATTTTTAAATGAAGAACAGGCATGAGTTTTCTTAACTTCAGACGTAGTCCTATGAAAATATGGAAAGTATTAAAAATGAATCTGCGTCACATTCTGATCGTTGTGCATCTAATCACAGTGTTTTATAACATGGAACAAAATTCCCAATTTATTATTAAACTTAATAGTTTCATTAAATTGAATTACACATTTACCACTGCAATATTCTGCGTGAAAGTGACCATTTTACTGAAGAAATGATATAGAGTAAAACAGCTTAAATTAAAGATGTTAAACCCGACAAAGGATAACTAAATTAATTAGATTAAGATTCATAACTGTATAATTTTGAAATGGAAAAGTTTGAACTTATGTACTGCGTTCTAACGAGGTTACTAACCCATGGATAAAACTCAGGACTAGAAAAACGAAAAGTGCTTCAGGAAATAATAATGCAAACCAGCGAATCGAAATTTTCGGAATTATAGAACATTCCGCACAATTCCGCCCTTGAAGAGCGTAAAAGATCAGATATTTAAAAATAAAATGAGAACATATAACTCAGCCATGAGTTCCTCGGGAGTGGTGATGGGTGGGTCATTGGCCTCGACAGTGACATTTAACTGTGGAAATTGAGACTGAGCGCTATTATCTCCTGGCTGGTCCCTTCCAACGCCTGTAATTCAGCACCATCCATAAATTTCCATATTCGTAAGCTTCGCTCTTACAGGTATTCCACTGCCTCTGGCCTCTGAGCACCATAAACATTTGTCTAACGTTAACTGTGAATAAACACGACGATTGGGAAATATCATAATAGCAAATAAAATAAATTTCTGGATGCTAAATGGCTTACTGAAGAATTCAGTAGTAACACCTAATTACAACTTGTTTCATGAGTTTTTCAAGTTACTTCTGTATTTTTTTCAGTTACTTTAGTTATCTTAATGAATTCCAGAGATACTTAACCACCATGAATCAACTTAACACTCGGTTTAAATGCTGATATCACTTGTTCGTGATTTCTAGACTTTATTGCTTCTTGTCGCGAAACATCTAATATTAGATCTCCAAACGACGCACAAATTAGTCACTTCTGCTTTGTTAGCTATACTAGTTGTCATTATTAAGCTTACACGGAAGGTATGTACCGTCATCACTAGGATGTACCGGGAATTCACTATAAATGAGAAGAAATTTAGACAATAATTCACAGAACTGTACTCCTATTATACTTTAGAGGAAAAAACGAAACTAGTTGCAGCTGAACTGGTCAAAATTCACCAATCAACGTTTATGTTCCTCCCACCTTTTAATCTTGACAACGCAGCAGGAGCAAGCCTGTGTCAATCAATGTCTCAATACTTTTGAAAATAATCCTGTCAGTGTTAAATTTGCAGTGGATCAGTGAGTGCAACAATACCAAAAACAATATTTTCTGAAAGTGCGAAGTTACGGAGTTGCTTAAAGGAATGTGGAGAGGAGTATTCTAATACATACGAAATAGTTCTGTCTGTAAATTGTGTGAAATTAAAATGACTTTAACAAAGCAATTTAAAATTTAATTTCCCAATGGTTCAGTAAGTGCACGGAGGTTAATTATGCTGTCTACATGAAAGTGACACTACTAGATAAAATAAATGATGTATGATTGAGCATGTTCTAATGTATAGTAACTTTAAATGTTTGGTCATATTTCCTTATTTTCGGGTCTTAGTTATCCGTTTTAAAGTTCATATTTGTCTGCATATTTCCCTATTTTATTGGTCATAAAGATCCGAACCGTAGTCATCACTATTTAAACATCGTTTCCTCTTCCTACATTGTTTGCATTCTGCAACGCTCTTCTCGTGGCGTATATATCGAGAATTCAAATCCCTATCCCGCCATCCAGATTTCGATTTTCCACGGTTTCCGGAAATCACTCCAGGTGGATGCAGGACGATTCCTTCAAAATGCCATGACAGGAATCCTTCCAGTTCCCAGTTCTTTCCCGCCTCTAATGACCCTGATGTTGGCGAGCAATGAAACAAGCAGCGATTCGTGCAATATTAGCCCTATTTTGTACCATGGCAGCTGCTTGTTGCAGAATATCTCAGCGCGGATTTGCTGATCGCGGTTTCGACTGACTTCCTGATATCTGCGAAGTACTCGTAGTGTTAAAAATGCGTGCTCCACAGGTTGCTAAGTACCTATACTCTATACTCTATAACAGTGGTCGGCAAACTTTAGAAGTTAAAGAGCTAATATTACCATTAACGGAGTTGTAAAAAATTTGTAAGAGCCTTAGTTATAACTGAATAAAGAAATTATTAATATAATTTATTAAATAATCAATACACCATCATACATACGATTATGTAGATAATATATTCATAAATAAATCACACGTAAATAGTAAGCATTTTAAGTAATGAGAACAATGCACTTGTAATTCCTTAGAAAAATATGCCATACTAGATGCATAACTTGTTGTTTTTAATTTCGAACAAGAATTTCTCATCGGTTATTTGGTTTCACAGATTATTTTTAATAAGATTTATGTTGGAAAACGTTTGTTCTGACTGGTGAGGCCTAGTCTTTAGATCTCACCGACATTGCTAATACTACCGTATTATTATGTATGAAAAAAATTTATGAAATATATCCTGAAAGAGCTGCATGAGGTTCGGGTGCCGCGGTTTGCCGACCCCTGTTTTAGACGATTCTGGAGCTCATATGATGAACGAAACCAACTATTGAATTTACTGAAACTGAAATATTTTAAGTATAACTTAATATGGCTACCAGTATATTAGGATTAAATTTAAATAAGAATTACAGAAAGCTCTTCGTAGATTTAAGTACTTCTTTTGGCTAAAGTAACGCAAATGGTTCCGTGCCAAGCTCTATTAAAAATTGGAAGCAAACTGTTATCAGGCTCGTGAATCAGTCAGTTGGAAGTGATACTATCATTTCGAAAAACGTGAATTCGTTATTTAACCTCAGTAACATTCATTAGTAGTAAAATATTGAGAACGCGTCAGCTGAACGTTGCCTGTGGCGAAACAATCGCGTAATAATTCTAAACGATCATTTTAATCTCTCTCGATAAATTGATGATGATGTTTTTGTCAAAAATGTGTTTGTAATCGACCATGTGATTATTGAAAGTCTGGTGGCTAGTATATAGGAAAGAGACTTGAATTGTCCTCCTGTAACAACTGACCCTATAGGTTTTAAGGTTCTTTTAGTATGAAGTTCACTAAACGCATTGGCATATTGTTTGGAAGTAGTTGTTGCCAATCGTGTGTCATTTGTGTAACCATGTCATTGTATCTATGAGACAAGAAACCATAGGTGGGCACAGTTAATCGAAAAGTTAATTTCGTTAATCCACTACTTAAAAAGTTAACTTCGATAATCGTTAAAGCGTTACTTTTTTAATTTAACGCAAGTTAACCGTTAAAATTTAACTATCCAAAATCGGAACTGATGTTTATATTTTGCAATAGGTATTACTAAGTACCGTGATGTGAATCAATAAAACGTCTACCCAATGTCCTCCTGGAAATTGAGTTTTTACTTCATCGTTTTAATCAGTTTCTCAAACGTATCGGATTCTTCATCATGTAGTGGAATCATATTGGCAACGAAAAGGTTTACGATTCATCGGTCCACGCCAGCTTGGAATACGACGGTGCCGGTAGCTACGATACCAAATGTTTTATTGACGCAAACATTTATTAGCAGATGGAGGTGAAATAAAATCAATTCTGCTGCTATCTACATCAGAAGAAGCCACAGGACTTGAAGAATGCTTTGAATTATTTTTCTTTTTTCCCACGTATTGGCCCTGCTTTTACTTTTTCTTCACCGAGAGTGGTGGTGTAACGGCTAGCGTTCTGGCCTCGCATTCGGGAGGGCGGCAGTTCGAATCCTCGTCCGGGCATCCAGATTTGGGTTTTCCATGGTTTCCAAAATCACTCCAGGCAAATGCCGGGATGCTTCTTACAAAAGGAATGGCCGAATTCCTTCCCATTCCTTGCCCCCCATCCTTTCCCGTCTCTAAAGACCTCGCTGTTAGAGAGACGTTAAGCAGATAAAAAAAAAACATTTTCTTCAAACTGTTCATATTTGGATATTGCATCCTTTTCCTATGTTGTTTAAGATTATTAAGGCTCTAGACACGCGAGCCTTGATTGAAGAAAGTTTAGACAAACAAGGTTTGTATTCATACAATTGTTATAATTCATGCAATTGTATATCAATTGTTCTCCTAGTCGTGATTTAAATGAACATAATCGCATAAATGTGGGCAATGATTTTTAACATTCTCGTTGCCATTTTAAGCGTTGCTGCTTTCAGTAACGTATTCAAGAGTTCAGTTTCCATGATGTAACGAATGTCAGTTTAATTTATTTTACAAACGAACACCAAACCAATACCAACTAAATAGTGACATTTTTCTGGCAGTAAAAAAAAAAAAAAAAAAAAAAAAAAAAAAAAAAAAAAAAAAAAGTTATCAAAATCAGTCATCGATCGAATTAGAAACGGGTTTCAGACGTCAAATAGAAACGCTCCAAAACTCTAGCTTTCCTGCTCCCACTCACACCGTGCCTAGTATAACAGTTGTATATGCGTCACACTTGAACTTCGTGTTACCTAATTCGTTCACCATCCGACTCGCCGAACGTGGCGCGCAGTTCAAACAAACCAAATACATTAACTACCAATGTAACGGACTAAAATTAACGGTAGTTCAATTTAAGGGAAGTTAAAAAGACCGTTAAAAGTTTTATTTTATTTTAATTTAAATGTTACATTTTTGTTGACCATGTTAACTAACGATTAACGGATTAACAGGTTTCTGCCCAGCTGTGCAAGAGACAGCAAAAAGTGCTTATATCGTTACCGAGAACCATCCAAAAACTGATGCTGCTGACGGAAAATTAGGATTTAGCATTTCACCCTACACCAGTCTGTCAAGTTAACGGTTGGTAGCACTCAACGTTACTCGACGGTTTAAAACTTGGTAATGATTTATAAAATGTTACATATTCGACTTTATTCAGAGTTTTTGTGTTGACATCGAGATGTTTGTGAACGTTGTGAAATGCTATTCGAAATCCTTGTTTGAAATACCCAGCTGTTTGGAAAGCATTTAACTTTGTGCCTGAATCTTATAGGATACATTGTTAAACGTTCAAAGTATTTTGTATTAATTAATAAAAAATTAAACTCCAAAATAGCAGTGATTTTTCTGCAGATAGTGAAATTCAGGCAGTTTATTGATACTGTAAGGAGTAAATATTAGTACTTTTTTTTACTTATTTCTTTACGCCTCGGGGACTGGGACTGAGAACAGGGAGGTCTTTGGCAACGGCATTTTGAAGGAAGTATCCCGGCATTAGCCTGGAGTGATTTGGGGAAACCACGGAAAACCCAAATTTGGATGCCCGGACGGGGATTCGAAACGGCGTTCTCCCGAATGCGAGGCCAGAGCGTTAACGACTCACCGACTACTCTCGGTAAATATGAGTAAAATAAAAAAATGTAATACGACATCTATTATTCTATGTCTCTCAGGGTAATTAGGCTCACCACCGTTTTGTCTAAGTTTTCCACCATTCACGTGCATGTCGGTCTCTGCAAACAAATAAAAGGTTGTAACTGGATTCTGTAAATTCAGTAGCAACACTTATTAATTCATTAAATTAGAAAACGCCGAGAATGTTTGATAACATCCTTGTAACTGGTTTTACTTTCATAGAAGTGTTGTTTAGTGATCAAACATTGAAATACAGTTGAGAGTTTTCGAAAGGAAGTACGTAATAATTAGCCTGCATTCTTCAAGGACAGATGGCAATAGGTCTTGATGTTCAACGTTTGAATGTATACTGTGAAGAAAATTTGCTCGTTTAACAGTGTTTTGCTGTGTGAGTAGCTGCGGCCGGAACGACACACTTTGTCCGCGGCTGCGGTGCGACACGAATAAACGCCTCCTTATTCAAAGAAATTTAACGATGACTGACGTGTCCTTAATGGCAGTGTCTCATCTATGGAACCTCCAAGGAGAAAATACCGTAAACTGTCGCTTATTAACGTCGCTGGTGAGTGATGAGGGGATGGGTTCAACACGCTCATTGTTTAGGCTCCGCAAAACTGAGAATGATTAACGGCAGCCATACCTTACACGATGATTAATCGAAACTGAAACTGCACCCACTACTTGGGCTGCAAGCATAAAAGCACCATTCCTTTCTTTTAAAAATTCAGTGTCAGTGTAGCCATGCAACCATATGTATAAATGATCTGATTATTCAACTACAAAGTTTACTTTCTTTTATTCATTTTTAGAAGGCAGATATCCCTGATGACAGTTTAGCTTTGTCCTTACATACGATGTAATTCAAACCACGCAGTCCCCATTGAACCTGAAACATCGGATTGCAACAACATAACTTACCCTAGCCACAATTTCATGTGAGCAAAAGTTTTCAAAATTATCTAAGGAATGATATCAAATCAAATATATATATATATATATATATATATATCCCTGTGAAAGTCATACTAACCATCTGAGCAGCGTAATGTCGCGTTGCTGCAGATCCTGATAATGAAAATAATTTTCAATGGAGTATCCAAGGATAGATAAGAGAAATGAAGAATTTACAAATCATTCACTAGCTTTTAACTTGTATTTTTGCCAGTGTTTGGTTCCTGGATCAGAGAGACCACCCTTTCAAACCTTTTTCGATACGAAGACCAGAAAAATGTCAAAAAAATTCTATGGACCACTAACATATATGGACTAATTTTTTACCTGTGTGTATATCATCAACGATTACGACCATTATTACGAATATAATAAATCTATAACCATGTTTTTGGATACCTACGGAAACACAGTTCTGAACCTGGAAATGAATTACCAAAAGTAAACAGTTTTTACTAATTTATTATTGTTATGATATTTTCGCATATCAAGTGGATCAGGCCATGAAGATGGAAAGACTGTTGTAGTGTAGTGGTTACGATAAGAGACCGTGGGACTAACGGCCATGGGTTCGATTCCAACAAGTCCTATAAAATTTTAATTTACTATCATTGCGTAAACTGTTCTGGAATGTTCTTGTTGTAATTAGTGTTAATGTTCTAGACTGTTCTTCATTACTATATAACCGATACTCCTTTCTAGCCTGGGTCAGTTCGCTCCGTGGTCCAGTACTGTACGAACTGTGTAATAAAGCTTCGTTGCGTTAAAGTGTGTGTGTGTTCATCAACGACCCCGCTACGCCCAACGACTCTGATTGTGGTTAACTACGTGACATTATTCTGGTGGAGACGCCGGGTGGATCCTCGTGACCGCTAGAATATACAAAGCACCGTGGCCCCAATCAGACCACGAGAGAGCCGTCGCTTACGAGGCGAGAAGCCAGAGTACGAGCCATATTCGACTGAGCGGAAGCTGTCAGAAGGAAAAGAAGAAGTAAGGACGACGATGACGCCGACCGCCTGCCAGCACATTCGTCATCCAGCAGTATTGTCAGGCGACGACGGCCAAGATTCGGGCAACTGGCTGAAAGGCTACAAACGTATCGCTAAATTCAACAACTGGTACGATACAGTGATGCCTGGCAAATGCATTTTTCTACTTGGAAGGAACTGCCAAACAATGGTACGAAAACAACGAAGAGAAACTGACTAGCTGGCAGCATTCCAGAAACAACTGCAGGGGTGCTCTGGAGATACTCAACGGCAGGGACGCGATGCCGAAGAAAAACTAAAGTGTAGAGCGCAGCGCCATGGGGAAACGACACAGTCATACATACAAAATGTTTTGGGGCTGTGTAAGATAGTCGACCCCAAAATGAAGGAAGCAAACAAAGTAGCACACCTTATGAAAGGCGTCGCCGACGACATGTACCAAGCGTTGCTTCTGAAGGAAATTTCCACAACAGACGACTTTATTAAGTGTTGCCAATACATTGAGATGATGCACCAGAAAAGAATTGGACGAAAGAAGGTTGAAAGACTACCAAACGTCGTATCAATGGCTGCAGTGGAAGAGGACACTGGTATAAGAGACATTATTCGAAAAGTATTGAGAGAGGAAGTTGAAAGGTCGATGGGAATGTATATCGGGCCAAAAACTGAGACTCTTGAAGAAATAATAAGGGAGGAAGTGGAACAAACGCTGGCGCCCATCTCTTACCGTGCAGCCCCAACAAAAACTGTTAAACCGCTGAGGCCAAAGAGAATTTACGCCACTACGACGCAACGCGAGGATCCTGCAAACGTTCCCAGGAAAACCGACGCCTGGAGAACGCGGGACAACCAGCCGGTATGTTTTCATTGTGGGCGTCCGGAACATGTAGTGCGCTACTGCCGAGAGAGACGGCAGATATTTAATGATGCCCGCGAAAGGAGATTCGAAGCACGTTTCAGCGGCCGAAGACCCCAGGATGACAATGAAGATAAAGACGTAACTTCTGGACGACGTAGATAACCGTCGCCGCAGGCTGGCCGCTTGAGAGGGCTCTCGCCGACACGCGGATCAAGGTCTCCGTCACCCTTCCGACGCTCCAGCCAGTCTCCTAGCCGCCGCAACTTGGAAAACTAATAGGTGCGACCTTCCTAGGAGGTGAGGCCGCTCTAGGGAAAAATCCTCCGTCGCCGATCATTACGAGAATGTTGGCAAATTACGTTGAAATCCTCATGGATGGCCAAACAGCTCGTGCTCTTGTGGACTCTGGGGAATCTTTTTCCGTTATTTCGGAGAAGCATCGGCGCCAGTTGCGGAAGACGATGTTAGTCGACAACAAAAATGTTTTGCTCAGGGTGGCTAATGAGAACCATGTGCAGCCTACAGGTATTGCACTATTCGTGTCTCTATAAATGACCACGAGTAGCCCTTTGAGTTCGTTGTGTTACAAGAATGCAGTCATGACGTCATTCTTGATTGGGATTTTCTGATGGCCTCCCAAACAATTATAGACTGTGGTCGCTCGACGATTTTGCTAGACAATGTGAGAGTTGAAGAGGGAGGGAACAGTCCCTCCCGTGCCTGGGAAGTTTGTGTGTTAGATGACGTCGTAATTCCTGCCACCAGTGCTTCGAAGATAACTGTCATGTGTCATACGCAACGTCCTTGTATCGACCTCCTAGTGGAATGTAATAGGAATTTACCACTGGAGAAAGATTTGTTCATCCCAGCCTTCGATGTCTCATTTGAGAACGGAATTGGTGAACAGTGGGTAGTCAACTGCTGCAAGGTGCCACATATTCTCCCAAGGTGCCAGTGTATAGCATACGCTGAGACGTTAATTGAAGGCCGTCAGAATGTCATGTAAACCTTTCGCGAAGAACCCACAAGTGTGATTGTAACGGAAGCAACGAGACAAAACATTCAGTCCCGACTCTCGCCAGATCTGACCAAGGAACAACAGGCGAAGCTACTTGCGGTTCTTCGTGAATTCTATGAATGTTTCAATCCACAGATGAAGAGCAAGTCAACCCCATTGAAGGTACAACATCGAATTGATACTGGTGACCATCGACCAATCAGCCAAAGACCGTATCGAGTTTTAGCAGCAGAGCGCCGAATAATTCAGCAAGCAGTAGAAAAGATGCTGAAGGACGACATCATTCAGCCGTCCCAGAGCACATGGTCATCGCCGGTAGTGCTCGTAAGAAAGAAGGACGGACACTGGCGGTTCTGCGTCGATTACGGACAACTCAATAAGGTGACTAAAAAGATGTTTACCCTCTTCCGCAAATTGATGATACGTTGGACTGTCTGAAGGGAGCTAAGTTTTTCTCAACTATGGACCTACACTCAGGATACTGGCAGATAGAGGTAGACGAAAGCGATCGAGAGAAAACTGCATTTGTTACCCCCGATGGCCTGTATGAATTCAATGTAATGCCATTTGGTTTGTGTAATGCGCCAGCAACATTCGAACGTATGATGGATAATCTTTTACGTCATCTGAAGTGGGCGATGTGTCTCTGTTATTTAGACGTTATTATAGTGTTCTCCGAAACCTTCGATGAACACGTGAAAAGACTGAGAGCTGTTCTTATGTGCCTGAAACAAGGTGGCTTACAACTTAACGCAAGAAAGTGTCTTTTCGGAGCTAAAGAAATAAAAATACTTGGGCATCTTGTGTCAGGCGAGTGTGTGCGGCCAGATCCAGACAAGGTGAGGTCTATAATGGAATTTCCTGTTCCTAAGAATACCAGCGGCATAAGGAGCTTTCTTGGCCTATGTTCTTACTATCGACGTTTTATAAAAGACTTTTGCATGAATGCCAGGCCGCTCCAAGAATTGCTATAAAGTGGTGCTATATTTCTCTGGGGTAGATCTCAACAAGATTCTTTCAACATTTTGCAAAAGGCTCTTACGACTGATCCTGTGCTTGGCCTGTATGATGAGAAAGCGCCTGCTGACCTGCATACAGACGCTAGTAGTTATGGAATTGGCGGTGTCTTAGTACAGATTTTGGATGGGAATGAGAAGGTAATAGCTTATGCCTCCAGGACACTCAAAAAAGCCGAAAGAAACTACTCTACAATAGAACGTGAATGTCTTGCTGTCATATGGGCTGTCTGCAAATTCCGACCATATCTCTTTGGACTACCACTTACAGTTGTAACATATCATCATTCACTTTGCTGGTTAACAGGCCTTAAGGACCCATAAGGATGACTTGCCAGGTGGGCATTACGTATTCAAGAATACGACATTACTATAGTATACAAAAGTGGAAAGAAGCACCGGGATGCCTACTGTCTCTCGAGGAATCCAGTGGAGGAACAGCCAGAGAATGAAGAGAGTAATGACTGTCTCGCTACTCTTCACGATCTCTCTGAGGAACAAAAGAAGGAGGCCAAATTGTTGCAAATTAAACTTTCCTCAGATCGCTCAGAGGATGTGAATGGAGAATTTAAGATGATAAATGATATGTTTTACAAGAAAAACTTTGACCCCCTTGGAAAGAGATGGCTTCCAGTGATTCCCAAGCACATGCGCTTCGAAAACTTCAACATTTCCAAGAGGCGCCTACAGCGGGCCATCTAGGGTTTATTAGACTTATGACAGAATCCGGAAGAGATTTTTCTGGCCAGGATTATTTAGAAGTGTTCGTCACTATGTTTCGCACTGTCGAGAATGCCAGAGAAGGAAGACAGTTCCTCAGAAATCACCTGGACGACTTATACCAATTCCGCCTGCCGGAATGCCTTTCCAACGTGTCGGGATTGAATTACTCGGACGATTCCCGACATCTACTAGTGGTAATAAGTGGATTATTGTTTGCACTGATTATCTGTCCCAGTACGCCATTACAAAACCTTTGAAAACAGCTGAAGCCCCTGAGGTTGCGAAATTCATCGTGGAGGACATTTTATTAAAACATGGGGCCCCAAGTTCAGTGATCACGGATCGCGTAAAGGATTTTCAGTCGAGACTTGTGACCGAGATCAACCGTCGATGTAACATTACACATCAAATGACGACTGCTTACCACCCTCAAACTAATGGACTTACAGAACGTTTCAACAAAACACTGGCTGACATGCTCTCCATATACGTAAGTGTCGAGCAAACCAACTGGGATGAGGTGCTACCTTTCGTGAAGTTCGCCTACAATACTGCCAAACAAGACACAACCGGATTTACGCTATTCTTCCTGGTACACGGACGTGAAGCAACAACGACCATGGACACTGTGTTCCCGTTCCATCCTGACGACGTGGACGATTACATCGCAAAATTAGTAACAAGAGCTGAGGAGTGTCGGCAGTTAGCTCAGCTCCGCACACTGCAGGCTCAAGAGAATGACCGCCGGAGGTATGATGCGAGTCACCGTTCTGTTTCGTACCAACCTGGCGACCTCGTCTGGATGTTTACTTCCAGTCCGTAAGGTTGGCCTGCCCGAGAAGCTCCTCAGACTGTTTACTTTGGACCATA
Organism: Vandiemenella viatica; assembly: GCA_031002005.1. Taxonomy (NCBI): domain Eukaryota; kingdom Metazoa; phylum Arthropoda; class Insecta; order Orthoptera; family Morabidae; genus Vandiemenella; species Vandiemenella viatica. Next base: position 303,747,813 of record JARYHS010013630.1, on the reverse strand, counting down.
CAGGATCGTACGAAGGTTGTCTGATGTCACTTCTGAAGTCGAGGATTTCGATCCACACTCGAAACGACGGAAGGTGAGAGACACAGTTCACGTATTACGACTGAAGCCTTACATGGATCCGTCGAACCAGAGTAAACTAGAAGATACAGCATTCTTCACTAAACCAAAGGGTCCCAAAAGCTGTGGGTCTCGTTCGGACTCGAAGATGTCGACGACTAGGGACGTGACCGCCCATCAGGAACCAAGGTGCGCGGGACCTACGACTCGTTCCATGACCAGGGCAATGTAACATTGGGACCCTGTTCCCTTAAGGAGCGGGCAATGTCGCACATCAAGAGGATCAGGCCTTTAAGAAGGAAAGACTGTTGTAGTGTAGTGGTTACACTAAGAGACTGTGGGACTAAAGGTTGTGGGTTCGATTCCAAAAATTCCTATAAAATTTTAATTTCTTATCATTGCGTAAACTGTTCTGGAATGTTCTTTTGTAACTAGTGTTAATGTTCTAGACTGTTCTTCATTACTATACAAGCGATACTCCTTTCTAAGCCGGAGTCAGTTCGCTCTGTGCTTCATGTACTGTACGAACTGTTTAATAAAGCTTCGTTGCGTTGAAGTGTGTGTGTTCATCAACGACCCCGCTACGCCCAAGTACTCTGATTGTGGTTTACTACGCGACAATATAATTCAATTAGAAGTAATTTTGAATGTTCTGCCTGCGGACCAAAGGCTGAGGATCACTGAGATAGACGAAGGTGGGGGTGTGATGTGTATTCCAGCGCATGAGGATATCACGGATGCATTAGATGTTTTCGGGAAGCGAATGATTTGCACGTAACTGTCCAGTTTTTCTGAGTCATCGCAGTGGTCGTATACGAAAAGCTGGATGAAACAGGTGAAGACATCTTTATTGTATCTGTTATTATGAGGGATTAGAATGGATCATTACAGAGAGTAATAAAAAATATAGGCGTGAGCGTTTATCGTTTGTAATTAATCTAGCGCTCACAACTTCGATCATTTTTCACACGCTTTGTATTAGCTTGACCTATATGAATGGAGCGGAATCTTCAAATTCAATTTTTACACACTTCTAGACGTCCGAATTGTTTTGCACACAAATTAAAATCTGATTACAATATAATAATTTCATACTTAAGTCTTGGTATTCTCATTACTTTGATAGGAACAATAGAAAAGTCGTTGAATATAACGGAATATTCGAATTTAATTTTCGCCCACTTCCAGAAGTCCCAATTGTTTTGAAATTTTGCACACGTATTAAAGTAACTTACCGAAGACAATACAGTAATTTCATAGCTCTGTCGTAATATTTTAATTACTTTGGTAGTAACAATACAAAAGCCGCATCACAGTTTGTATTTAGGATAATATTTTTTTTTAAAGAAAATAGCTTTTGTAGCAATGTGACTAGAAAGCTGAAAATAAAATCATAGTTTTAAAAAAACTAAAAATATGAACTAAAAAATTAAAATAATATACTAATAAAAATTTTCTTCAAAAGCTGCAGGATGTTCCACGAATTACGATATTTTTTGAATAAGCTTAAAGTAAGTTACTGACCAAAAAAATTAACTTTACTTTAAAAAAGCGTCGAGTCTCTCTTCTTACTTTTACTAATGACTCTGCCTTAAAAATTGTTAGTGATAAAAAAATTTAAGGCAACTCATATCTAGCACCTTACGCTATTTTTACATTAAAGTTACTTTTCCTGGTCATTGAGATTATTCTTATTTTAAACTTATTCAAGAAATTAAGTGATACTGTAATGTGAGACATCGTATCGCAGTTGAACAAAACTTTTGTTTAAGGATTATTATAAATATTTAGTTCATATTGCTACAAGAATCGCGTTTTTTAGTTTGATAAACTATAATTTTATTATCACTGCAGAAAGCATGTAAGTCTTCCCATATTTGAAAGTTTTATTTCCGACTGTTGAAGAGCAATAGTAAATAAATCCATAATTTGTTGTTACAGGCAGTTAATTCCTTAATGACGAATCGTTTAACGTATGTGACGGTATATAAGTTCATTAATTTTTTTTTCACCACTCATTGAACATAGCGAAGCTGAATAAATGATGAGTTGGAATTTGACAAGGCCACTCGGTGTCATGCAGGATTGGAGTCTATGATCTCTTCAGTGTACCATGCCGGTATTCGAAATGTTTCTGAAAACCGAAGTATAGCTTCGTGATATTTTATAAATCTGACAAATTACTTGACAAAAATCGGCACACTTTGCTCTCGTCCGTATAACTCAAACTGCAACAAGATGATAAAACGTAATGTAAGTCAGTCAAATTAATTGTTGTAAAATATGAAAAGTTCGCTTCTATGACTTAACGAAGTAACACGCCGTAGACAGCTAGTCTATAAAGCAAATAAAACGAGTAGATATCATTAAAAATATATTATCATTGTTGTACAGTGGTCTCGAACGTCAAATGCAAAATCGGTAGGAGCTGCCCAGTAATACTGATATATTTGTACCCAAAATCGGTATATGAAAAAAAAAAAAAAAAAAAAAATACAGCCTCAATAACCACAATTTGCTGGACAAGATTTGCTGTTCCACAATTTGTAACTGTTTTACACCAATTTGACTAACAAATTTGGAACTCCAAGACATTACCAGTTTTACATCAAACTGTGCAGCAAATTAATAGCAATCTGCTGCCGCAACTGGACGAAAACTCTTCACCACAAGTTTGAGAGGTGAGAAAATTTTGGTTTCATCTTACATTAAAAGATTTGTTTGAATTTCATGTACTTTTTACCTTCATATAGTATAAATCAAAGTCGTTAGATGGCAGTGGGGATATTTTTAAGTAAAATTATAAATTAAACGTTATTCAAGTTAATTTAAAACTCGTTACATTAGTATATTAGTTTATTTTAAACTTCGTTATCTTTGTCAAATAATAGGAACTTATTAGATATACTATAAATTTAAAACTAATACAAGAATTTTTTAACAGAAATTTAATATTATGAATAAGCACTAGTCAATACTAGCAAAACATGATAAAATCAAAATAATAAAAACAACAGACTTAGTAATTTGTAATTCGTTGATTGCCTTGTTTAACAGAAAGATATTTAACCTCAATTAAGTAGAAACACAAACCTAAATGTACTTAAGTTTTCAATTTTTAGGATTGCACCAATATTCTTTAGGCTTAGCCGCAGTGATTTTTTGAAGTCAAAACAATTATCGTCATTAAGTAGTCTTTTTGTATGTAATAGACCAGTTATTAACTCAGTAGACAGCCCATTGCTCTGATTTGTTTTAATAAGATTAATACGAGAATACGTGCTCATCATTGGACGATGAACGGGGCCGTGATAAAATAGTAAAACTCGTATGAAAGTAGACAAAAAAGGAAACATTAGGATGTCATCTCAACGGTTTAGTTAACTGACATCATCCCATAATAGTTCAATGTCATCAAGAAATGTTTTGATTTGTTCATATTTTTTTAAAAAAGTATGCCACTCTGTATCAATTTGTTGGAAATCATTGCTCTAAACGGTAATGGGGAACAGAATTTTCTGGAGTTCTGCCTGCATTTCTTTGTTTAAATCGTTTAATTATGGTAACACAAAATCAAAAAATTCCAAAAATAGTAATATAGTGGGATCTTTAAAATTTTGTAATATTTGTCCTGCAGCTAAAAGATGATAATTGTGATATACTTGATCTATGAAAAATAGTTTTAGATCAGAAATTTGTTCCAATACCCTTTTTACTGCTGCGTGTACAGAACACCAGCGTGCCAGAGGGGTGTTAAGTCACAATAAATTTGAAAGCTTTTAAACTCTGAAATGTTTTTTTGCACTGGAAGAAAAGTAATTTTAAATGTCCCTTACTAGATCCTCTATAAAGCGTGGCAGTTTGGCGTAAGCATATGACGCACAAAGATGAAAATATTGGGAATTTCGTTTTACAGTAATGTTGCCACAGAATTATTACACCCCATCATTACGTTTGTCCTATCAGATGTAAATCCGATTAGATTATTTTTATATGGAATATCTTTGCTTCTAATATAGTTACAATTCAAATAAGGATACTGCATTATCAGCTTTTAATGGAATGAGATCTAAACACAATATTTCATGTGTGCTTTTTCGCAAGTCTCACGAGTAAGGACATGCGTTTGGTTGTGCAAGGTCAGTAGATTCGTCAATAATAAGCGAAATCTTTGATTCTGCAAATCCTATAATAAATTATCAAAACTTTCTTTACATATAATATGATTAATTATGTTGTGAAGTTTCGTCGTCGAGCATTTATTTCTTCTGTATTTTTTTAATCAGGAAAAACGGACTGTTTAAGTTTCGATAGGTGATCCATAATGATACATGGTAGATTATGTTCCATAACAAACGACGCTAATCTTATTTCACCTGGAAATTATAAAGGATTTTACAGTAATGGTAGAATACAAAATAATATAATAATGTAAGTACTGGTACTTTGTAAAAAATAATGAAATATTTTTACCGCGTTTAATTTGTATATCAGGTTTTTGTTGTGGTAAATGACGATATCGTTAATTTTATATTCTTTGACTACACCGAATGTGTTTGTGAAGAATGGTGTTTCTTGAGAGCGTCTTTCTCTGATGTAATACTAATATCCTTATTACAACTTTTACAATAGGCAATAGGAAATTCTTCTTCCCATTCTTTTCTATAAAACTATAGGTATTTTTTTTTCTTTTTTACAATCACGCTTCTACTCGGTTCTTCATCTGATATCATTTTGACTTAGTAACTCGTAGAAAGAGTCTCTTCTAAGTAATAAACAAATAAGAATTATCTTTTTCATAGACAAACGAATTAGCTCGGGAATCCCCTAAAAATTTCGATAATTTAGGGCACAAGGGTATTCCCCAAAAGATATGGGAAACATTCTGCAAAAAGGTAACTACTTATCATATAATTTATCCAGGAATTCCCAACATAAACGAAAAGAGTTGCTAATTTAAAATGTAAAATCGATAAAAAAAATCGAGAAAATTTCTTTGTATTGACAAAAATTGCGGAAATATCGTTATATTTCGATAGGACAGATGCCATGTCGGTAGAAATCCTGAAAAATCGGTAGGTTCGAGACTATAGTGATTTATTGTAGTATCACGATTCTCTACCTGGACACACGCAGGAATTTGGCCGGGGAAGGTCCGTATATCCTATTATTTTGCTTCGATGCGTCGAACCTGCAGCAGCCTGGTGTTAGGGGGATTAAGAGGATGGCAAACAAGTTAGCTATGCCTTACTGAACACAAAGCACTTGAGGCCAGTAGCATTAGAGATACGTCTTGCAGTCAGATCATTCAGCGCCGTGTAAAGTGACATTAATTTTTTTGCGTTGGTTAAAGACACGACGAATCTATCATGGATCATCTTTGATAAAGGAGAGACTAGACTGTGTATGGTAGACTTTTTTCTAATTTTAGAAAGATAAACAGTTAAAAGAAGAAGAAATATTACACCCACTTCAAATGTATTTTTAATTGCAATCGCCAAGTGTAATATTTATTTCATTGTTCCCATCCGGATGGGAACAGTACTGTCCGTAGAGGCATATTCAGGTCACAGGACATTAATTCATTTTCACAGCACTCTGATATATTTATCAAGTCAGCTGACCGATGAATAAGGTTGAGGTAGTCCACTACGGCTGATCCTGTCAGAAGTGATAGTTTTTCCAGACACCCTACCAAAAACTCTTACAGAAGACAGTCGACATTAGGGTAAAATGTCTGTAAATCACTTCGACAAGAATCGTGTACTAACACGCCTACAGATATCCTGCGAGCGAATCTGGAACACAATCTCCTGACGCTGTACGGCGAATTGACAGCATTTCGGAATCGGCAGACTGGGCAGAGGAGGAGTTCCAATAGGCCCACCTCTACACAGCATTTCTCCCAATACGGCTTGCGTTCTGTACACTGGTTTTCATTGAGGACAATTAACAAGCCGCCATTAGGTCATAGTCTTCAGAGGATTCAGCCAGACAGTTTCCGCGTAAAGCAGTGTTTCTACAACAATATCCGCATACGATTACAGAACAGTTAACTGTTCAAAAGTTGTGTTACGAAGAATCTGTCTGACTGAACGGACCAGAAGACTGTCTCACATAAGTAGGTTGGGAACTCCATCATCACATCTGCCGGTGTCTTGTTGTGTTGTTGAAAATAGACATGACATTTACGATGTATTCGCGACTTGCGCAGACAGTGTTCAAACGATCTCGGGATCTGCTAATCTGTCTTGGACTGTATATCAGATATATGTGTGGAAACCGGTTTAACAACACATCACTAGTTCATAGTCATATTTTAGCAATAAAAGATATTATCAGTTCGTTCTAGTTCACTGTTGTAACACCTGGCGAAAAACGTGTGCAACACAGTAATTAGTACACCCTACTGAGGCGCATATCTGATCTTGGCGATACCTGGAAGTTTGATCATACCACTGTGCCTTTGCATTTACAACAAAATTTGCTCGATTCTGGCTGGAATTACCTACTTTCATCATTGACATTTGACATGATGCATTTATTCTTACCGAACGTGGTGGGTGAACGGTTAACGTTCTGGCCTCGCATTCGGGAGGATGCGTGTTCGAATCCCCGTCCGGGCATCCAGATTTGGGTTTTCCATGGTTTCCCCAAATCACTCCTGCGAATGCCGGGATGCTTCCTTCAAAAATGCCATGGCCGAATTCCTTCCCATTCCTTGTCCCCAGTCCCACTCCGCCTGTAATGACCTTAGCTGTCAACGAGACGTAAAGCAATAAGTAAAAAAAAAGAAGCATTTATTCTTGTATGGAAAAAAATCGTTAAAAATAGATATATGTTCGTGAATCTTACTCACATGATATATAGAATCAAATCTATCACCACTAAATTAGAGTTTGCTAAATCAAACGAGATGACGTGTGGAGTGTTGTCATCCTATGAGCTCACCAAATTATAAATCTTAATTATTTTCCTATCTGTAACAATCCTTTTATATAAGGCAATAAAGAAGTTTTGTAGAAGGATCATTGTAAATGTCAACGTGCGTATGAAGATAAAAAAGTTACAACCAGATATTACTGCCCTCGAATTAAAGTTAAAACAGAACGAACCTATCGAGAGGAAAGGCAGCAACCGCAACACTGAGCACACCTCAGTTACATGTTTTAAATACAACAATTAAGTGCAACAGTTAACTAAGATACTTCGCGTTACTATACACAAAAATGTAATAAAGATTGTAAACGACCATCTATGCTTTTTAACTTGTTTTCTATTCACTGCTTTCAACTGATACCTGTTGTCAGTCCTAGTAATAAAATCCATTGTATTTCTAGTTTCAGCTGTTTTTCAGGCGAATTCATTTGCTCTGATAAAAAAATGAGGCGTGGAATTCAAAAGTATACACAATGGCTGGTGGTCTTAAAACTCGCCGTGATTTGGGCGACGAGCAGTTGGGAAGCAAACAGGCGGAGACGAAATGTGTAAAGAGTTGCCAGCGAGCGCTGGGCTGGAAGCAAAGGCAAATGGAGAAGGAAGGGTAGAACGGTGACATGGCGAAAAACCAGGGCGCCGCTGCGGCATAAAAATTTGTTGCCCTGAAACGTCAGGAAGGTAATACCTTAAACGCGTAAGCGGATAATCTCAGAGAATAGATAACGGCGCGTAGTAAGAAAGTCACGAGTAGTGTGCCCAGAAAATAGTTACACAGGCGTATTAGTCGCTAAACTACACCTCCAGCAATTTTTTAAAGTTTCAGGAACATACCATAGCATCAAGCCATGCACAAATTTGTATATCGAAGAAGTTAATACGCAACAGCTTGCTAAACACAACGGATGAATTGCAGTTTTTTGTCTACTCTAGTATTAAATTACAGAGCTCACCCGTGGATATTTAATCAAGTTTTTTCCTGTTGAAGATATCCTCATATTTATAGTAGAAGGATTAGCATTTAGCATTTCGTGGTTAAGTCTGAGGAAGATAAGAGGAATATGAAGATAATTTGTAATCATGGAAACAAATTTAGGGAATTTTAAAATACATCGCCTGTTATACAGAACTAAGAAACATGAGTGAGATAAGTTGTATTAGCGATTTCCCTAACAAGGAGAACAGATTTCTATCTCCCTAATATATGTTGAAAACTCCATTACCCTAATATGCCATAAGCCATTCCTTTAAATGGGTGTTAGTTTCTGAGTTATTAGCGTCCCAACATGCCCGCCCACGTTAAATACTAAAGACGGCGTTACGTAAAAGTGAAAGGTTGCGTGAACATGCAGAAGAATCGTGGTTAGCAATCTTTGAGTTCTGTTTCAAATGCGATCTTTCTTTTAATAAATCTTTTTTTTCTCCATCTGGCTTTACGACTAGACGGGATAGGAGTGGGGGGCAAGGAATAGCAAGGAATTACGCCTTTTAAAGGAACCATCCGAGCATTCACCTGGTGTGATTTGGTGAAACTATGGAAAACCAAAATCTGGATAGAAGGATGAAGAGATGAACCCACGCCCTCCCGAATGCGAAACTCACCTGCCACAAACGATTTTAATAAATCCTTCTGTTTTCAGTTTATTTAATAAATACAATGTTCTTTACGCGTATTCAATATAAAGAAGTTTTTTATTTCATCTTCACTATCGTACTTTTATTTTGTGAAAAATATTCTAAACGACACACTTTTTCTCGTTATAGACAGACACTATGGACTAAGTAGCTGAGGTAGCTGGTGTGAATCAAGAGGACAGGGTAGGTCCAGAGACTCTATCATATTTAGAACCAGATTTTTTAATTCTCGAACGTTTATATTAAGGGTTGAATGTTTATATGACCATCTGTCTGCAAAAAGTTATACTTATGTTTTGTGTGAAATGCGTAGTTTGTGGGGCGGAGGTTGTGAACCGTCACAGCGTACACTTAAGTACTTGTAAACCACAACGTGTACAAGCGATACGCGCCCACCAGGATTCGTACCTGGTCCCGTTCTACCTCCTCGGTCCAGTGGGGCAACAGGTGCAATGCACGTCATAACCAGGTATGATGACATCCATGTGTAAAGGGAAAAGAAAATACTGGTACTTAATTCTAATCACATAATAGACGATTAATTCAAATGAACTTCTGCTATGATTCAAATATAAATATCTGGCGACTGTAATTAAACATTAATTTTTTTAAATGATTTCGAAATCTGATTGCTGTATGCACATCACCACATGCTTGTGAATATTAGAGCTGCCACTGTTTTACCCTGCTTGACCGTATAATCTAATCCTTTTCAAGTTATATTACTGGACCACCAAAAAGTATATTTTAAGTTCAGGTGAATTTCTTTTTCCTTCTCTTTTTCCATAATGTGAATTATTGCGGTGAAATCATCGCGAGTTACCACCGTATGATGTGGTAAAACCGTGAGGATTTCATCGCTACAAAAAGAAGGTAAATACTCTGTTCTTACTGTAAACTGTGGTTTGCGGCAAGCAGCAATATCTTATCCACCGTATCACTAAGCACTCGAAATCTGTTCGGTTTGTATTTACATATTTCATTAGCTGGGGTCTTCTCTTCCGAGATATGTACACCAGATTTCCTCCTATTTGTATCTCTCTCTTCTTTTTCTTTTTTTTTACGCCTTGTCATTAGAGACGGGATGGGACTGGGTACAAGGAACGGGAAGGAATTTGTCCATTGGCTTTTTGAAGGAAGCATCCCGGCACTCGCCTGGAGTGATTTAAGGAAACCATGGAAAACCCAAATCTGGATGCCCGGACTGGGATTCGAACCGCCGCGCCGTCCTCCCGAATGCGAGGCCAGAGCGTTAACCGTTCACCCACCACGCTCGGTCTTACATCCCTCACTGTCCGTTAGATCAAATTTCCCATTCAGCTGCATTTTTTGTGGGCTCCTGCTTGCCATTCTTCAATTTTCATGAGATATCCTAAGTACAGGACACAGAAAGTGTTAAAATTTCTGTTCTTTTTTAATTTAATTTGTAACGTTACTCCAAATGCATACCCAACTTTTATGTATATTTCTTCACTGTACAAAGTCAAACAACCTAAGAAAGTAAGATAATAAAATTTGTTTTGCAATACAAATTAAGATCTTTAAGCTTGAAAGTTTTTTCTGAGCTTTGAATTATTGGAATCAAAAGGTGACTTAAGTTTGTTATTTTGTAGTGTCCAATGTATAATATATACGGTGTGACTATCAAGTTCTAGAACTGACGTCATATAAAATGACTGTGTGAAAGAGACACTTTAGCATTAGTTAGCGTTAGACTTTCTTTGCTTCTAATTGTACACTCCCATTCACACGGTTATACATCTGGATGTATATATATAGAAGTCATCTTTTGCATTGGTAATCAAAAAATTTCTCGATTTAAGGAATAGAGTGAAAAATAGCATTGATTTTCTGGAAAAAAATTAAACAGCAGACAGTTGCGGTTAGTAAGGGAAGTCAATCCAGTTACACTTTGATCAGAGGCGCTTGACAGTGGTAGTGCTGTGAGACGGCGCATCATCCAGGATTCACAGCTTGAACAAATATACTGTGGCATCGTCTGAAAGGTCTTACCGTTTGTCATGAAATCGTGCGTATCATCTTAATTAATGAATTAATTAAATTGCTGTGGAACGCATTATCCGGTGGCAATTTCCCCACACCCGCTTTTCCCCCCTCTGTTTTACGCGCCTATATTTGCCCTTACGAACGTTAATTTTAAATTCTTGCTACGTTATTGGTAAATTATTCTTAACTTTCTTTGTTAATTTATTCCAAACCCTGACTCCGTTACCGATGAAAGCTGATTTTTCCACACCCTTATACCTGAAACAAAGAGCCAGCTTTGTGGTCACGGCCACCTTTTCCCTTCCATGCACCTCTCTTAATTCTTCCACCAATATCTTTCCACGCCATGTTTCAAAAATATGCGTTGTCGGCTTTGTTCTTAATTTCAACTGGAAAATTTATGAAACATTTCTTTATTCAGATCTATAACAGGCATATGTCACTCCTAAGTGCTTCTTAATTGAATCTATTATGACTCTTTTAAACCTGTTAATCACAAACATTGTTGAGCTAAACCTCAGATGAAACTGCCAACATTGTTTAAACTTGCTGCTCTGAGTAAGCTCTGTGTAATCAGTCTTAAATGTCATCAGAGACTATATATATATATATTCGTATTCTTTTTCTCGTGTAATATTTTCAGCACATAACATGTTACTGAAATAATTAGCAAGACAAAGCCAGAACTTTTGTTCCTCTCGGTACATAGACCAGACTCATTGGCGTCAGTGCATTAGTAGTCTAGACTAAGTTCTGTTCTACGATCCGTAAGAATTGAGTTTATTGTTTTTATATCGCACTAACGGTACATTACAGGTGAGAAAGACTCCTTTATGAGACTACAATAGTACTAAACTGTTCGCTCAGCTCTGCTTTTAGTAATCTTCAGCTTAGTTCCAGTGAAGCACAGAGTACGAGACAAGGTTCTACGTTGATTGGGTCCATTATCAATTAGTACAATACCAGGCCCGAGCTTGTCGAAGCACGATTCTCCCCTCCCCTCCCCCACTACTCCTCCCCCCCCCCCCGATGGATCACGGGATGTGGCGTAGCGTGCCGCCCTTCATGATTATACTTTAGAGGTAAGTTTCCCTTATCATACAAGCTACGATTTCGAAAAAGATACACCTTCCAAATACGTCTTGATAACTCGATACAAACAGATCACAGACAGATGCCATCTGCTCCCTTTTGGGCCGAAGTTCTGAAATCGGTGACTTGTTCTGAGACAGGCTGTTTGCTGTCAGAGATAGCAAATAAGAAGAAAAACAAGGAACGTGAAGACCATTCTGAAGGTTAGATGTAGCATGGTAATCGAACGAGACAGTAATGATTGGCATCAGATACGTCGCCATTTTTCGCTGATACAAAAAGTGCATTAAAAAAAAAACAAACACCTTCATTTGCGAGTTATATCGCACACTGAAGCTTCCGTTCACAGATTATATATCAAATAAAAAAATGCCGAAACAAGTTAAATACGATGCTACAATATTAAAAAAAATTGAAAATGGGATTTTTATCATCCAATTCCTGAAATTCTCTATGCATTTCATTTTTTGGCGAAAAAATGATATACTTTCACGGTGAGATGCTTCTAAAGATTCATAGTTCTTTATCATAGCTCTTATACACGGAGCAATTCCAGATCGCATGGCTGCGTGGCGTCACTCTATCGTGGGGAAAACATTCGTGAAGCCATCGTCCGAAAGAATACGAGGGCGGGACGGGTTTCCACTTGTTGTTGAGGCTAACCGTGTTAGGCCGCCGCAGTACATTACCGGACCCCACGTCGCCCACTTGCAGGCAGCTGGCGACTAGATTCTTGCGCGCTTCTTGTAAAATGTTGGCGGAACAGAGAGCAGAAAAGCGTTTTTCATAACTTGTAACAATTCTATTTATTTGAGTTGCTCAGCTATTGGCATCAACAGTCAGGGCAGTATTTTCATGTCTCGATACGTGTCGTTTCAATTACATTTTGTAAGGGCAAGGATTTATCGTTGAAACACAATGTTATTTTAGACAAAAATTCAGCACTAATAACTTATTTTTATAATGTTTCAAAAAGCCGTAATCATAAGGGGTTGTTAATGTTATGGTCTAAAGTACTAACACTAAAATATCAAAATATTTATAAATCAGAAATGCAACGTTTTTAATATAGTTTGATCTCAAATTTTTTTCAACATTTTTGAACGATTATTTTAAACGTCATACTATTAGCATAAGGCATCACTGTCAGATTCTTTATTAATTTGTCTCGTCTCAGTTAAAGCTACAATATTTTTATTAAGGGAAAATTATTTAGTCTAGAACGCCTTCTCAGACATAAAGAGAGACAAAAGTCGTGTTCGAAACACTCTAAATGGATACAGAGACTGACAACCAGCGGAGCTAGAACACAAGAAGGCAATACTTCGTCTAATTGCCACGCATCAAGAAAGTAATAATGCCTTTTTACAATCCTAGGATGACCGGAAGAAGTCTATGCAGAAACCATAGTTCAAGAAAGCAGAATAAAACTACAGGGTCCGGCAATAAAACCTCCCACATTTCACGTAGCCGGCGTGCGGGTTGTAGTGAGGATACTGATGTGGAGTGTGTTTTGTTTTAAAGAGGTGTAGCTGCCATTTTCAGTGTGCGCCATGTCATGTCTTGGTGAGTATCGTGCGTTTGTTGTGGACGAATTTATTCGTAACAGTTGTTCTCAGATTTTCGGGGACGATTCGAACTTGGCTTACATGATCGTGTCCCGGATAGAAAAACTATTCAACTGTGGGTGTCAAACTTTAGAAAGACAGGTTCATCACTAAAAAAAACCTACAGGCCGTCCTCGGACTGCAACAACGCCGGAAAATTTGGCGCGTGTGTGTGTGTCTATGCAACATTCACCAATCTTTGGGGGACACTTAAAGCCTATAGTGTACAAACATCGTCCCACAACACTGCAAGCACTTAAAGAGGCCATTACCCAAGAATTGGCAGCCATTCCAAGAGAAATGACGCGAAAATGTATGGAGAAATTTCTGGATAGACTTTGTCAATGTGTCAACAATGGAGGGCAGATATAATTTTTAAAACCAAATAATTAAAAATGGCAAAGTATGTACTTTTCATAAATAAAAGTAATTATTCTCTATGATATTTAGTTTTTATGTGACAACACATTAAAATGAGGGAGGTTTTATTGCCGGACCCTGTACTATCAAATATTCGATAAATCGCGTTTTATAAAGTCTCTGTGTTCAAAAGCTCCACTGGATTAAGAAATTGGTGCAGTGACTTGCTGTCGTCACTGCTGTTGAAAGTCATAATTTTTTAAATGGATTTCAATATAAACATTTCCGTTCAAATTTCATTTGCTTTACAAGTAAGAACTCGCAAAAATGTTTAATACAAATGTACCAACTGAATATAAACGAGATACAAACATAACACTTGATTTTGAAGACAACTCAAAACCGAGCGTGGTGGTGTATCGGTTAGCGTTCTGGCCTCGCATTTGGGAGGACGCCTGTTCGAATCCCCGTCCGGGCATCCAGATTTGGATTTTCCATGGTTTCCCAAATTACTCCAGGCAAATGCCGGGATGCTTCCTTCAAAAGGCCATGGCCGAATTCCTTCCCATTCCTTCCCCCCATCCTTTCCCGTCTCTAAAGACCTCGCTGTTAAGAGACGTTAAGCAATTAAAAAAAAAAAAGACAACTCAAAGGATTTACGCTGAACATGTTTTGCCCGCAGGATTCTAATATTAGTATTCACCATACTGCCACGTCTGCACTACAAACGAGGGTTTAGGTTGGGATTCGAATGCCTGTGTGCTGTATTATTACTTCATAAACACTAGCCGGTATTGCCATAACACGGAAATGATACTGCTCCAAATATAATCTGCGTCTGAGCGTTAAAAACTACAGGGAAAGATGATATTTCACAAAATTCTGTGGCTGTGAAATGAATCAACAGCATTAAATCATGTCTTCTACATTTAAACTTATTACTATTACTTACATTTATTCCAAGTTAGTTTATTCAGTACCAAGTTTATAGCTTCAGCAGTTCCTAAGAAAACTTGCTGAAAAAAGTTTAATTAAAGTTTGTTACAGTCAAAAGACAAATACAGTGAGGTGAGACTGTTAGTATGCGCAGTAGAAAACGAAGTATTGTGAAAATTTTATCACTGGCCTGCAAGATGCACTGCTTACAAAAATCTGTAACCCACATGCCGACATCAAGATACTATTAGCAAAAAGGATCCAGAAAGATTGATATCCGTTAAAATGTGCCGATGGGGATTTTATTGTGTGACTAGGTTTCGATTCATTACAAAACTTTAGGTTGCGGGATGATTGGGGTTGGGAGCGCCAGGCAGCCAGCGCGGAGGCTGTGCGTGCCTGGTGGCCGTCAGTCAGGGGCAGGTGTTGGAACAGCCAGCGTTCACACACAGCAAGGGGCTTTGTTTGCTCTTAGAGTTCCGTAGATGACCTACTTCATTGCCCCAAAAGGAACTGTTACCAATTTCTGTTTGTACCCACAGTTTTGGATCTACATAAGTATTCCACGAGTATCTTCGACAAGTATGAATTACAAGCGGATTAAACTAAAGAATGAAGTAATGCGTATCGAATAAAAGCGACACTTTTTCAAAATTCTAATTACCACTACAATAAGTGCAATTTAGAACTAAATTATTATATACAGTTACTTTAGTTGTTCAATTAGATAATTTTTTATATAGTTACTGAAAGTTCTGTACGTTGTAAATATAAGCGCCTAAATCACCAATGATTATTCGCACAGGAAAAAATAACATTTATTGATTCGAACGCCTGAAAAATCTGTAAGTAATTCTGGCGAAGATTTTAATTTTTTAACTAAATGATTAATTATAGACGTATGTCATAGAAAATGTTTTGGTTTTTAAGAAAACGTAGGGAGAAAAGGTGCTGAAAGAGTATGGCAGAGAATAGCGCGAAATATTTAAGTCTCACTGATGTATTTTTAATAGCTGTAATCATGATGTAAAGTTAGAAGTTTGTTATTAATGTATATGTTTAAGTATCTAATCTAACGACACTATCTGATGTTTGAAAACCATGCGATTGACTATATTATTGTAGTAAGAACTAATTATGAATTAGTAAAAGACAATAATATGAGACTCTCATCTCTGCGTAAACACGTATAGCAAAGAATAATTAATGAAATACCAGTTCTGCTCTCTGCTGTGATAAGTTATTTCAGTCCGAAGACCAACAAATTACTATTAAGCAAGAAATGTGGATTTTGTGGTAAAAGTTTGTAGCATAACCGATAGTAATAACATCCTTGAGGTAGGCGTTCCTTGCCACGGGCCAGTTAGTACTCTTAAGGAAGTTTCCATAACAACGGGATACACAGAGACTAAGAGATTCCTAGAGCAGCAGCAGCTAAGGAGAGCTTGTTAGGAAAAGTTCGATAATGTATTTAATGAATGTATTTAAATTAAAATAAATGAGTGATTTTAATTGTGCAAAAAAGGGACTAACAAATTAATTATTTGATTAAGCTGCACAAAAGTTATCTTCCGAAATAATATAAATAGAATCACAATATAAATACAACACGGCGTATTTCTAATATAAATAAAATAAGCAACAGCATATTAAAAGAAATTCGACATGGCGACCGTGACAGGACTTGGATGCTGCAGAATACAGAAAGAATAAAGAAATAAGACATGGCGATCGTGCAGTTGATACAAAATAACAACTAAGTTACAATTCGACAACAAGAATTCATCGAGAAAAGATCCTAGAAACGACTAACAACAAATTGACGGCAGCGCCTCCAGCGGACGATCAGGAACTATTAAGAAAAAATATCGCAGTCGGGAACAGCTGATCTGGGATACATTCCATCTGTGCTGATATTTGCTACGTCGCATATGGAGGTGTTTTGAACGGCTACAGCGACTGAACCACTCGTATATACAGCTAAGTGATTTTTCTAAAGAGTACTAAAGTGTAATAGTCTACCATACACTTTAAATTTTCAAATAATTCACTGTTCATAACCTTACGGAGTGTAAATTATTTTCTTGACCTTTTAACTAGCAAATTAATTTCACGAAGAACACGACGTTACCTGTAAAGTTAGATTTTAGTAATTTCAAGTGTACTTGATTTTAATTTGCGTAATGTAGAACATGTACACATTGCATAAATTTCGCAAGCTTTCCAGCTATTTATGTTAACAAACAATTTCTTGAAGATATAGGGAGATTGATAAATAATTTTTACGAATTGAAAAGTTGCCGACTTTGGTCCAATTTTGACTGAATCTTCATATAATATTAATTTGATGTAAGAACAGTTTGATTGTTTTTTGGAACTTTCTGTTCCCAATCAGGATTTTTTTTAGAAAAAGAAAATAAAATATTTTAATATTATGCAAGAACCTGTTGGTTGTAGTGAAGAAAGGCCATTGACTTCCTCTAACGATAGAACTACATCCACTACTGATACTTCAGAGGATTTTTATGGGTTTCCCGAGACTGAGTCCCCGATTAATGACAGGAGTTTTAACAATGTTACTCTGTCCGATTGTGAAGCTACTTTTTCTAATATAGGACTATCTGCCACGGAAAACTTACTAGATCACATTCCCTTAGAAGTAACTGAACGGACAACACTTGATGACCCCGAAATGGTTTTTCCCAAGCACTCAAATATGACTACACTTATAGAAGGCATCACTAATGATGAACCACAGACACTGAGTGGTACTAACAAAAACACTCAACTACCATCAGACACGATTTCAGACTTAAAACAGTTCATGTTCAGTTTGGTTTTACAATCTCAAAAGGCACTGGTTGAACAGTCTGAACAATTTCAAAATGCACTGGTTGAACAGTCTGAACAATTTCAAAATGCACTGGTTGAACAGAAAAGAGAGTTGTCGGAACACTTTATTAAATCTCATGAGGGCTTATGCAATAATTTCAGTTTGCAGTTCCAAACGGTTAGCAATCAACTTGACAGCATTACAAAGGAGGTTGCATCTAACAAAAAGATTTGTGAAAAATATATAGGTGAATTGAATGACAAAATTGACATTATCAAGACACAAACTGACAACACTGATTTAGCCATTGAGGAGTTGACATTTAAGGTGAAGAGTTCAGAAGAGAAAATCTGGGCAATTGAACAGAACAATACGAGAATGAGGGGTCAGGTAGAGACGTTAGTAACAGACCTCCAGGCATTAAGTAATACAATTGAAAGTAATGATAGTAGGCCTAATACTGTAAGGGAAAAATATGAGATGAGTAATGTTACAATTAATGGTGATGTAAATCATGTCAAGGATAGACAAATTGTTAAAGAAGGGTTTCACTTAAAAGATGAGTTTAAGCATGAAAGTAACCAGGTGGAAACTTACACGAAGACAGATGAATCAGTAGAAAAGGGTTGTAAGTCTATAAAAATGTTTGATATCAGAGACATTAAAGGAACAGGTGGATTTGATCAGGTAAAAGAGATGGAAGAGACTTTAATGAAGGTAGCTGTATTAGGGAGTTTGATGATTTTGAAGGAAGTAAACTGTGACATTTCTTCCATTGTTGGGGAGAATTATGTTTGTGATTATGAATCAAAGCAGTTAAAGAATAATGGTGTTGAACATTTTCAGAGTTCTTTACATATTTTTGAAGTTGGTTTGCCATGTTACTGTTCTGGCAAAGTAAGACTAATGGTAAACAGAAGGTTGTTTTGTATGAATAACTGGGAAAAGGTGAACTGGAAATATAGAAAAAAGGTTTTCTTTTGTAGAGGGGTAAGCTATGCTTACTGCCTCATCCTGTGTACAAATTCAATCAGGACATTGAATGATCACTTACTTTAAGATGAATGAAAAGATTTAACACTAGTGCAAGGCACAGGTGTGTAAAGATAAATTCCATCATATTGGAATTTCCTATTATTATTAAGTTGTAGTTAGCATATTATTATTATTCAGTGCCACAAAACACTTGTAAATAGTACTGATTGTTGTGGCTGCGCACAATTCAACTGTAATGATAGTAAAGGTTTATAACCACTAAGTGGAAGCTGTCACTTACCAATATTGAGGATCTCGATCAGATGTGCAGTCTTCGGCTGTTACCACAGCATACCATTACATAAAAGTTTATTGTCTATTAGGACTTTCTTTGTAGGAAATATGTAGTTTGTGAGGTATACCGGAGCGTTAGAATGAATAGGATGAGTTGAGAAGAAACAAGGTATTACTATGATAGAATAAATGTATAATTAATTAAAAATTAAATTATTATATAGAGAGGGTACAGCAGCACAGTCAAGACTCAGTTCCTGTAAATAAGGCCACTATCTAGGCATTGCCTTTAAATGAGACCGAAAGGTTCAGGATTTGGTTAAAACAGACATAGCTGAGGTCCAGGTAGAACCTATAAATGACTCTGTTGGTACCTGTGATAGCCTATATATGAATATATTCAAGGTGGAGTTGTGATGGTGATGCTAGATTAGCAAGAAACAATAGTGTCCCAGTTGCATTAGCGTGGGTTGATTGTACTGGTCCAGGGACCAAACATGTGATTAAATAATGTAGCCGGATATACAATAGTAAAATGGTTCAAAAGGATCGGTCTTATGAAGAATATAATGTACCAAGGGTAGTTAATAGAATTTTTTAATTATTTGAATGGTATGCTTGGAAAACAGGCGGAGGCTATGACTGTTAAAGATGATGTTATTAAAGACAATTCTGTAGTATAATATACCTATTATAGTTTTGGTTTTTTTTAAAGTGATAAGGACGGTAACTCTGTGTCGAAATGTGTGTTACAGACTATATGCCGTTCCAACCAGTAGCGGCTTATGGAAAACCACCAGGGAAAGTTACCTCAAGACATCGGTACTCGTGATATGTAAAAATGGGTTATTAGCCAAATGTAAAATATAAGCTCTCCTTACCTAAAACGTGACAATTACAGGAAAGTTTACCATAACCATTTATAATGGTATGGATGTCAAATGGTATGGTAAACTTGGGGGGGGCTGTAGCATAACCGATAGTAATAACATCCTTGAGGTAGGCGTTCCTTGCCACGGGCCAGTTAGTACTCTTAAGGAAGTTTCCATAACAACGGGAAATACACAGAGACTAAGAGATTCCTAGAGCAGCAGCAGCTAAGGAGAGCTTGTTAGGAAGAAGTTCGATAATGTATTTAATGAATGTATTTAAATTAAAATAAATGAGTGATTTTAATTGTGCAAAAAAGGGACTAACAAATTAATTATTTGATTAAACTGCACAAAAGTTATCTTCCGAAATAATATAAATAGAATCACAATATAAATACAACACGGCGTATTTCTAATATAAATAAAATAAGCAACAGCATATTAAAAGAAATACGACAAGTTGGCAAACTAATTCTGAAGAGTAATAAAAATTGTTGGAATTCACACTGGAGGGAAAATAAGAACAAATGTATAACGAAGAGCAAAAAAAAAAAAAAAAAAAAAAAAAAAAAAAAAAAAAAGAAGCAATGAGAAAGCAGGTTGTGTCTATTTTAGCACATCTGTGACCTTTGTTTTGCTTCTTGCCGAAACATTTTCTTTATTTCGTCAAGGTCAAAGTAGAACCGGAAGGAAATACGAACAAGAAACGGAAAGGAATTTGACCACTAAGTTTCGAAGGAAATATTCCAGCGTTCGTCTAGAGTGATTTCGGAAAACCATATAATACCGAAATCTGGATGGCCAGACGGGGATTTGAACCCGCGTGTTCCAGAGCGTTACCACTCACCCACAAGGTTCGGTGGTATTCTTGTTCATTAGAGCTCAGCATGGTGATGCAATTCCTATATACAGAAGCAGATAAGGTTAGAAATACCGTGGGTATGTCTCTTCAGTAGGAATAAGTTATCAGAAATCCCGCCTCACTCGAGTTGGCGAGTTATAATGAGAGGAACAAATAACGGAGTGACACGGGTCATTTGTCTGGTGTTATCTGCCGCGCGAGGTCGCACACGCAACCACAGCTCGGCACAGCGCAAAGTAAACCGTGCCGCCACAACAGCCCATCTCCAACAGGCGCGGACCTATGTCAGAAATCAAGGGTTGCTCGTATTACATTGTTTGAAGTAGGTAGGACTTGAAATTTTTAGGCTAAAATTAAACTTTAAATTAAATTTCATGTGGGATAAATAGCCTTTTTATATTTGTCGCGAATCCCTCATACCGCAAAATTGCCTGGTCGATGTGCCGTCCATAGATCACGAGGAAATGATCACTGTTTTAGAGCTGTGGCTACATTGGCAACGAGTTTATAGAGACACACATAGCTGCCAACGATACATCTGGAAGATCCGTTTAAGCCAATAGCAGGACGAGAGGGTGGGAGGTGGATGCTCCACGGTCGTGCAGGCAGTCTTAGTATCGATTTTTAGATGTCTGTAATTATCTCACAAAAAATCGGCGTGTTACCCAAGTTCCTCATCACAAATACACAAAGAATCTATTTCTGTACAAATTACTATAAAGCTTATAATTTTTCTACTACTCCATAAATGTTAACGAGCCGTTACATGCCTGAAATACAGGCAATTACATTTTTGATGACCACACTCTATGTGTATGTACCGTTACAATGTTGTTAAGAGCCTGATGTGTACGGGGTAGCAATTTAGATAGTATTATGTCCTCTGGGTCTTCACAATTGGCTTGTGACATGAAAACAGCAATTTTTATTTCCTCCAGCGGCTGTATCACAAAAGAATTTTCTGGATTCATTTTTACGGTCCACTAAAAAATTTTCACCATTTTGATTCATTCGGTGTCGTCATGTTATTTTGCTGTTAGATTTTCATTGAAACGACAACGCAGTTTCTATAGAACTCACTAATGCGAACTTGCGGGGTCTCGAGTACATAACATGGTTGTGTTCCTCAGGAGCCTTTATTTAGTTATTTTCGTTTAACAGGTATTCTGAGGTAACAAAATATAATATTACAGGTCTTCATTAAATCTGTCATTCTTTTGTCATGTACAGCATACATGAATAACAGCGAATTGTTCCACAAAGATTTGTCTCGCTAATCGTGTAGTTTTGTTAATAACGTAGTATGCACAGTTGTGATTAGATTGCATAGGAATTTCATATTTAAAAAAATTAATTTCATTATATTTTAGTACACTGCCCATTTGAAATTCCCTACTCAATCTATTCATGAGTTATTGTCTATAAATTGTTCGATATTTCTTCCAGTTCTTGGGTACCCTACCGACAAAAAAATTTCCACGCTCCCATGTGCATCAAGGCAAGTGGTAGTTTGAACTGATGGTCATGTATACGCTTCCACGTACTAATCATAATTATTTTACCAATATTCGGGTAGGCTTCATAACCAATATATGCTTTATGCTCTACAAATAACGTCTTCATCCACTTTCTGTCTTGCAATGACTCGCAACTCAGCTTCTTTGTGGTACTAGTTACTGATTGTGTCCTGGCTGATCTTTGCATTCCTTGATACCCATATTGTGTGTCTCACACTACGCCACCATACTCAAGAAATGGTCTGACCAAGCTTTTGTAACGCAGTTCCCTCACTTCCCTGGTACCTATACCTTCATCGTCCTCTTCTTTAAATCTCTCCTGTCCAGAGTCTCATGTAGCTGCTCATAGTCCTCTCTCGATTTAATTATATTATATAACATTACACTTTCAGCGAACAAATTAAAATCTCACTGAAAACCAGTCTTTCCTTTTAATAATGGACAGCATTGATCCCAATACATTATTCAGAGGAACTACTATTTTCACTTCAACCTTTTTTGATACTGTATTTGCTACATTAATATTTTGTTTCATACATTTTAACAATTCTCTCATGCAAGAAACCACACTAATAATTTTCAAGTCTCCAGACTGAATTTACGTAATATTACAAGGAAAGGTACAATGGCGTCCCCCTTATCATTTTTACATTTACATCTGTAATAAAATTACTGTTTTTGAGCATACTTAGGTTCCTCATAATGTCGTTAGAATTATTTCTAATATCCTAGTCTCCTCATTCCTTCTTCCGAGGGGATGCTCCTTCTCCTATTTGTTCCCTTTCCATCACTGTACAAGTATTCTTAATGCTCTCATTAAACCAGTTACTTAAAATCGATGCTTCTTCCATATCACTGGTAACGTCCTCAGAATATTTTTCATAATTTCCTGAATACATTGTCTTCCCTCACTTTTCTAATCAAACCTTACAAATTTTTAGACACCTGATAATATTTTTCATCTTTAGCTTCGCACTTTGCATCTACTAATTACTTGTTTCTGCCATCCAGATTTCTATTTTCCCCGTGAATCATTCTTCCTCTGCTAGAACTTATTATTTTCAGCTTTATTCTTACTTGGTATATCACACATAAATTTCTACTTCAAATCGCATGTCATTAAAAAATACAATTATTTACTTTACTTCTTATCAATTCAAGACAGTACATTTTGCGTCCTATTTTTGCATTAGACGACGGCTGATGTGGACTTCCCCGTCATATTTTATTTCAAAATTACTTCCTTTTACATCAACCATTTAGAGTTTCACTTAAAAACGCATTTATTCTGCAGCCTCTCATATATTATACTGCACTCAGCTTATTTTTTTATACATCCGTAACCACCTTTATACGATTTATCTTTCTGACAACTGGAAGTCCTACTATTCAACGTAACATCTTTCGAAGCTCAGCTCTTGCCGCTTCCATTACATATCTCTTTCTTGTCATCCCTTCTCTTATTATGTTCAACTCCTTCTTGTCATGGTGCCTCCTGTGGCTCACTTTATTCCTTGCTATCAAGGCTGCTTCAAAACACTACTGTTATTATTAATATTCATGACGATTGATCACTTAGTCAAAAGAAGTAGTTCTTTTGAACAATTAACAAGTTCAGTAGATAGCTTTAATTGAAAGTACGGTTATTTTCGTTTTGGATGTAGTCCCTGTTGGTTTTATTTACATTTTGTATGTTAGTCTCACAGACTTTTTTTGTGTTTATTCTAAATCATTTTTTGTTGAAATACTACCAATTATTTTCGCTCAGTAAAACCTATTTCAGACCATCAATGAAAAACAGTTCGGTTTGCTGGGGATTTTTCAAAGCTATCTTTGATAGCAGTAAAGCATGGTTAATTTTTACATTAATTTAATTTGTCTAAACACAAAGTACAATCACTTTTATAAAACTTTTTGCCTTAAATCAAATGCAAATTTCTGTTCACAAATAATATTTGAGTTATTTCTTTTCTCACTCAGCAGCTTTCCTTTTTGTGTGAAAATTTTTCCAGCTCGGGCCACTTGACCTATATACTCTTCCGCATCGTCACCGCAACGACACTTTTCTTATTATTGGCGTACACTCGATTGCGTGTCGTTCGAATCCCTGGCTAAACAAACAGCTCACGGCCTCTAAGAAGAAGTATAGTTAACTTTTAATGAGTAACAGATTCGATTTTTCAAAAGATCTGTTCCACTCGCGAACGACACGTCTCTATTCCAGGTTAATCCATAGCCATATTCATTCCCGTCCTTTGCTCTCAATCCTCATCCGCCTTTAATTATCTCGACGTCGATGAGGCATAATGCCATAAACAAAAAAATCTATATATTTTTTTTCTTTTGGAATAAACTTTTCTCCAACCATTTTACTATCTTTTTGAACTGTTTCCACTTCTTTTCCACTTTACTTTTGCTTTTCTTTCTCATACTGATCCTTTCTCTGAAACATCAGTTCAGTTCTGTGACATGTGTCTTTTCTTAACTGTGCCTATAACACCTTTTCATTTTTTGACACTGATTTTGTTGAATTCTCTTATTTCCATCAGAATGCTTATTCCTTCTGTAATCTGGGTCCTCATAAGGTAATAATCAGGCTTTATTAGGAAGACATCCAATATTTTTGCTTTCCTTGTGACTTTCTGTACTACGTGTGTGAAGCCTCCTTCCCTCACTAGAATATTTGCCTGTCTCTTTTTCTCTTGTGCTTTTACTCTTAGGTCCTTCCATGTTAACATCTAATGATTTTATTACCCACCAATAATGATAATTCTACGTACAGTTATGATCTCTGAGCATGACTGTAAGTGGTATGCAGAGCATCACCTTCATCGTTCATTCTTCCACTAAGGTAAGAAGACTAGACACTTTATTTTCTTTTTTCGTATCATAGCAGATACCTTCCCCTAGCATCCCAAGGCTGTTATCTGCGAAAGATATCAAATTGTAGTTTTTTCTAACCAGTATGAATACCCCACCATCAATCCTCCTCTATCCGTGTGGTAAACGTGATAATGCTTTAGGAAAACCTCATTGTGTAGCACTCCTTTAATTAAGAAAGTCTCTACCTGTATAAATATTTGTTGTTTGTACATTTCTGTTAAATTATCGAATCCTAATACTTTATTCATAATGCTTCCACGGTTGATATTTTCGAGTTTTCACCGTATGACACCACGGTGTTCACTACAGAATACGGTCCATAGACTTAGATATTGTCACATTACGATAGTTTAACGCACCTATCAATTTTGATGCAAAGATCGATTAGCGAGTGTAAAGTCGATTATTGACTTCAACGATCTAGTAGGGGTATCAGTAGCAGAGTGTATGTGATATAGCGCGCGAGTTGTTACCGCAAATGTGTGTGCGGGAAGAAATGATCGTACCGATCTGAAAAGTGTCCGCCTGTTGAGAAAAGCCTTTTGAAGAGCTACCGCGTCGGTAAAGTACCCAGTGACATTCATGTACATTTAAAGACAGTCGTATGTGTTATGGTGCACGAACTGTTACAGTAAATGAGTGCGCGGGAAGAAACGATTGTGCCTAACAGAAAAGCGTCACCGCTTGTTGAGAAAGTCTACCGCGTCGGTTAAGTGACTAATGAACCTTATGTACTCTTAAAGACTGTTAGTTACGTAGGTCGTTCACTAATGTAGAAAAGAAATATCTTGTTGTTTCATTTGTGTTGATTGAAAGAAAATTCTCACTCGCTAAGAACTTGCAAATCTTCGGCAATTATTATTCAGGGTGTTCCTTGTATACTATTCAGTACAAGAAAATAATAAATATGGTTCGGTGGTCGGAATGTAACAACTTATAGCTGTGCAATAAAAAGTGTTCTTGTGTCGATATACTTGGAGTATGTGTTGTGCAGTAAGTAACTGTGATAAATCATTTCCTTCCCCACCAAACCAGGCGACCGTTCTTAAAATTTACCCCTGAATAATTTCCTTTGTTTTATGAAGTTCCGATAGCTTTCAAACATGGTCAAAGCATAAAGAAAATAAGTGGTGATTGTGAACTGAGCTCTCGTCATCAGAACTTATATTTCCAAAGCATATTTAAATAAGTTATTTTACAATATGATGAAGATAGGCGCCTACTGCATCCTTAAATGTAATGCCAACTTTTCGCCAACATTTCGCTGAGATCTTTTATAGATTCAAATTACTAAATGTAAGTGTGGGCAGTGGCATAAACAACCAACTTATAGACAGAAAGAATTAATAAACCTGAGCAAAGCCAGTTTAAAAGTTCATATAGTATAAAATATGAGCGCAACAATTCCTGAATGTAGCACGATACTTCCAATACGTAAGCCAGATTACGTCAGCGCTGGTGACTAAAACGGGAGCGCCACACGCCGCTCAGCAGCTTTGAGAACTACTTTCATCAATTGATTTGCGTCCTGTAGGAAAATCAGAAATAAAAATTAGTTGCCCGGTACAAAGTAGGCGGTGGTGTAAAAATTATACATATGTATACGAGGCGAATAACGGAAAAATAACTTCAACTTCCCCCAGCAAATTCTTCATTCTAGTATTGCAGCATGTTGAGTATTAATAGTCTACAGATCATACGTACTAACTCTTGCATCACCTTTATAGGTATGGAAACTGATACCACTGTATCAAAAAAATAATAAAAAAGGAAAAAGATCTTACTGAAACAAACCGTTGGCGATACTGGGTTTCCCATGAAAGATAAAGCCTTTAATGACTTTGCCGTTGGCTTAGGGTTAATCATCCCTCAACACCAAATACTTCCATCAACTTCTACATTTCATACTTCTAATTGAACAATTATCAAGTGATATTGTCAACGCAAAATTCAATGTTGAAAATATTGTGTAGATTTATGTATTAATTGTATAATACAGATGTGACGAACCTTTTTTGATGTATCTAATATTAGCATGGCGACAACCATCCTCTTACAGCGCAAGCTGGCTGATATAGACCAAATTCAAAATAGGCTATGGGTAGACAGAAATGTAAAAATATGCGGTTAAAATGGTTAACTGAGAAGCTGGAAAGCACCCCTGGTGAGGTATCGCACGGGGCAGTTGGGCTGGTTAACGTCTGTTGAGACAACAGAGCGCGTGTTGAGGCAGATGCAACTTAGCCCTCCTGCCAACTCGTGGCCCGGCATCCCCCCCTCAGGCTGCTCCCGGTACCTGCGAGTGGTGCAACAGTTAGACCACCCAGTCACATTGTGGGATGAAATCCCAATCTCCCGATCCTCGTCATGTCGTATCGATTAGGAACATAAGCCAGGATCTTTCCTCCGATCAGTCTACTCAGCGCATTCGGTCACTTTCGATTTGTCGAAAAACACTAAATTTTTCAAATCATGGTCTGATGTTTAAATAAAAAAGATAAAAATCTAAATGTGCACCCTGATTTGGTTGTCAACGGTGGTTTTATTTGAAGTGAAGTTCTTACTAAGACTCTGCTAAAATTATAGTAGTTTTATATGCAGCACATGTAGTAGCTAACATTTATGCAATCTCTCATTTTATTTTCTACTTCTGTAACTAGTTTATACAGTATATTGTAGTTGGAAACGAACAGAAGCAATTACGATGCATTTTCAATGTAATGACTAGTTATACACTATGAAACAGCCCTAATTGCAATTCTTTAAATTACCTTTGTTTTGAGAGAAATACGCAGTGTTTGACTGTATATTCGTATTTTTTCCAATGAATGTGTAGTGTTTTGATGGATAAAAATTATTTGAATGAACAGTAATTGGTTAAAGGCAGTACATTGTCTGAAATGTTAACTAAGAGACTGTAATTAAGAATTTTTTGTAAGCCATAATGTTTTAAGTGCGGTTCTGACTGTTTAAAATTCTTTAATTTTGTCAGTTTGATGTTCAAATGCTTTTAAATATTTAATTAAAAAGGGTTTTCTTATGACTTTAAGTAATTTTATACGAGTTTTAATCGGTTTTATACGAGTTTACATTATTGGAGCAATTGTCAGCGCTCCTTAAGCGTCGGTCGGCCCTTTTTAAATCCTAATGAACATTCGACGGCGTCTGTTTAAGCTCTCTAGACCGCGAGCGTGTTAGCTCGCTCGGTACAGTGCGAAGACTGAGTGCTATATTTTTTATTGCAATGAGTTTTAAATTTTCGGAAAGGATCGAATACCTTCTTTATGTATGTTTTGATTAAGTGTTTTTTACGTAATAAAACTACAGTACAAAGTTTATCAAACGGGATTAGTTAAGAAGCAACGTCTCATTGAGAAATTCAAGAAGTTTAGTGCCGTCCGTTGCTGGAAGTATAAATCTCCGCTGGAAATATCTGCAAATCTACGTTAACCACCTTTTTACACTTTTTTTGTTGCAACTTTCTGTCATCAAACTAACTACTTTAAGCTTGTTAGTTTATCCTATGGTTTCATATTTCCTCGTTTATTGATGCTTGCCAGTTTGTTTTTAAGTTTGAACCGCATCTTTGCAAATAAATTTGTTAAACTGGCGCTTTCTTGCTGTCACGTTGCACAATGAGCTTGACACTCCTCATCTTACCACTGCGGTCGAAAGGATGGACGCTGCGGTGGAAGAGTTTTGTCTTTGTTTTCTGTCGGAACCTGTGATCTCACACAGAACACAGTACCCCTCATTGAACACTATCTAAAACTCACTCCGGGCAGTTCGTGTGCAGATGGCTACATTAAACTGTCTTACTGGCATATCATCTCTAATTCTGCTTCCAGACGCACGTGCGGTGGCAAAAAAGCCTCTGTCAGCAGTGAAATATTTCTTAGGAATTAAAAAGGGAGATTGAGATGATGGCTTCAAAGTTAGGCACGATATGGAGTGTAGGTAGCGGAGGAAAGCCTGCGAGCATTTCAGGTGGGGGATAACATTGAGACCACATTATGTAATCAGTGGAAGCTACCTTATTTATGACGCAAAAGACTGCAATGATTCATTTGGTTGTCATACATCTAATACCGAGCGCAGAGGGTGACCAGTAATGCTCTACTCTCGCATTCGGGAGGACGATCGTATGCACTGCATTATCAACTTACTGGATTCCCGTGAGTAGCTCAGTAACGCACTAGGAGAAGGCATCGGCTACACGGATGATGGATCATCGGTACCACGGAAATGGGGTTTGCAAGTTCACAGCGGGAGATGCTGAATACGAAATAAGTTTATGGGAAGAAAATAAACAAACCATTTTTAGTGTCGTAATATAGCACTGAGATATTTCGTTATATTACTTGTACAATATTTTCATACTTTGCATTCTGAAAAACTTGTGTATGTACCAATACCTTACATTTATTTAAAAATCTAAGATCACTTCGTTGTTAAACTGTCTAATATCATAGAAAAATTTTCATTAACTATCGGAACAATTGACGAAACAAAATTGCAGTTTACTATACAGTCTCGCGTGATGGATACATGGGAAGGTATCTGATATTTGTTGTAAATCCTTCATCGGTAAAGTTTTCCCCTAATCAGAATATACAGAAGTAGAACAATTCAGTTTTAAAATTTAAAAGGTATAGATCCCTTGAAATAAAATAAAAATACCTGGTATTAGTTTGTAGAAGGATATTTAGAAGCCCTGTATGTCGAACCACTTAGAATTTTCCGGAAGAAAACAACTAGCTGTATACAAGCATTGATATTTGGATATCTACTGTTCTGAGAAATAACTCTCTTTGTTCTAACATTGCGAAAATAAAAGACCTGAAATTAATATTTATTGACGTGGTGTGGTGTAACAGCCCTAATACCTGAATTCTGAATAGCATTGTACTGTATGAAGTATTTGTAATTAGCTAAAGTTTGCTTGAAAGTGATTTGATATGTTTGTTTTGTAATTTCTTGTAAATCAGTGTATATAGACTTTGTTTTAGGTAAGAAATTTATTCAAAGGCCATTTAATATGTTTAAGAACCGAATGATGCAAGAGAATTTCTTAAATGTTTGTAATTCCATGTATTAATGTAAATTACGATGTCTACAGGACAATTTTCTACCGTTTGAAAGGATTTCTGTAAATAATTTTGTATTTAAGTATCTATAATTACCATATCTGATCATTTTGTAATGTTGTTAATTAATTTTGTATTAATTACGATTGTTTTTAATATGTTAGATTGTTTGAGTGATTGTTAATGATCGAGAAATATCGGGCGGATGCCTTTGAAGAATTCTCGTAATTTCGATAAAGACTATATAAACAGATCACCTGGACAGAGACATTCATTCATTCATTCATTCATGCATTCAGTTAGTAAGTCAGTTTAGTTGACAGTATTCAGTGTTACAGAGAGTTTCAATCATTCAGTTGAGTTCACAGAGAGTTTCTTTGCGACTGTGCATCTCTGTATTGTACCTATACTAGTGAATATCGCTGACTTATTGATTTGATCAAAATAAACGAACATCAACTTAACATTGTTTTTTTGGGTGGATTTTTTAATTAATTAATCAGTAATTAAACCACCTAAAGAACCCTAACATGGCGACTGTTGACAGGACGAGAAGTTCTTAAACATCTGTGGGATGTTTATCTTCTAAAAAGAATCTGCAGAAAATTGCGACGAATTATCGGCGATAAGCGAACATAACCTGGGAGAAAATTTCGACCGGCTACGACACGTAGAGGTTATACAGGCGACACGGATTTGACGGCAAGCGGATCTTCTTCGGCCTAAGGCGGAGATTTTCCACCGGGAATCGGCTGTAATCTTCCGGCGACGAGTGGATTTTCTTCGGACTCAAAATCGTCTTCCTACAGTGAATTGTGAAAAGTGTGGTTAAGTGTTTGAAGTCAGTGTGGTGTTTAATGGTTAAATAACTGCTTCTAAGTGAAATTTAATGTGATACAAAATTGAGGAATAACTGTAAGTACTGCATTGAATATTCAAGTGATTTCTTTTGCATGTTATTGTGTGGCAGGTTGGAAAGATTTTAATTTTTCTTAATTTTGTTTTTTTTATGTTGATTTTGCTAATTACTAAAAATGGCTGATAGTCAGAACCTGCAAGCTTTTCTAGAGTCTTTTGTAGCCAAATTTTCTGAATTTAGAAATGAGTTAAAGAGTGATAATGATAGCAAATTTTCTGAATTCGATAGCAAATTTTCTGAATTTAGAAATAAGTTAAAGAGTGATAATGATAGCAAAATTTCTGATTGAAAAATGAGTTAAATCTCGATAGGAAATTCTCTGAAATGAATAGTAAGTTTTCTGAAATTGATAATAAATTTGACAGTAAGTTTTCTGAAATTGATAATAAATTTGACAGTAAGTTTTCTGAAATTGATAATAAATTTGACAGTAAGTTTTCTGAAATTGATAATAAATTTGACAGTAAGTTTTCTGAGTTCAAAAAGGAATTGGATTTTGAGAACAAATTCTCTGAGTTGGCTGATTGTTTTGATAAGGAAATCAGTATGCAATTTCAAGGTTTTAATTCTAAATTTAAGGAGGACGTCAATAATTTAAATTCGAAACTGGAACAAGCTGTTGTAGAGTGTCAGGAGAATTTTGTAAAGGTTAACCAAATTTGTAGAGACACTAAAGATGCATGTGTTGATTTAATTAATGAAGTAGACTGTAAATATAGCAAGGAGATGAAGGGAGTCAGAGAAGAATGTAATATGATGAAGGAGGAATATGTGAGTTTGTTCGAAACCAGTGACAGTAAATCTGCTCAAAGGGTCAACGAGTTGAGACAAGAGGTGTTATTAAATATTAATACATTGGCGCAGGGATTAGAAAGCAATGTAAATCAGTTAGAGAAAAGGGTTACTGGGTTGCAGATACAGTTAAGTCAAGCTCCCACACTAGGTAACACAATTGTTAGTGCTGACATTAAGGAAGAATTTGAATTCTATGATGATAGTGGGAGGCTTCACCCTATTGAATTTATAGATAATTTTGAAAGATCAGACTATTTTAATTTGTTACCCGACAATAAGAAAATTGCACTTGTGGGTAAACATCTTAAGTCTTATGCTAGGACATGGGGTGATAGACAAGCTAGGGAAGTGACTGACTACAAGCTGTTTAAAGAAAACTTTTTGAAACATTTTTGGTCGACAAGCAGGCAGAGTCAGGAAAAGAGAGAGTTGATGACTGGAAGGCCCTATAAACCTGGTAGGGAAACTCAACATGACTTTTTTCATAAATGTTGGATCCGTTGTAAGTATTTAGACCATCCTTATGGAGAGGAGGAATTCATTGATTTGATAGGAGCTAGGCTACCTCAGCAAACAAGAAATTTAATTGCCACTTTGGATGTAGTAAATGTGGATAGAGTTTCTGAATTGTTGAGACGCTTGGATGCCCAGGAGTCATTCAATGAACAACATTACCACCATCAACACCATAGGAGGGGCAGCAGGAGTCCCCCTAGAAGGGGTAATGGGTCAAGGGATGGTAGATCTAGGGGATGGGTTCGTGATAATTACACAAAGAGGAATGATAATGGGGAAGTGAGAGAACAGAACCTTCAATCTGAAAGGGAAAGGCAGCATGGGGGGCAGGCAAACTAAAGACCACCCCTGTGATGGGCCCCGCAGTGGTGGACAAGAAGGTGGGTCCAGGTACCAACTGCTATAGAGTTATTACCATTTTTTATGAATAATCCCAGAGAACATTTATTGGAAGAGGTGGAGGATAAGGATGAAGTTTTAGATAAAGTTCCCATAGTGCAAATTAATGCTTTTAATAAACAAATAGATGCTCTCATTGATACCGGGTCACAGGTTTCTTGCCTTGCTGAGGGATTATTTAATGAAATTGAAAGCACCCATCAAATTGAAGTGTTACCCGTTAGTAGTATGACTGTTATTACTGCTACTGGTTCTCGAAGTAAGAGAATTAGGCAGAAAATGTTGATGGAAGGGTGTATGGGGACTGTAAATGTAGAAATACCCATGTATGTAGTCCCTAAGTTGAATGTTAATTGCATTTTAGGCATGGATTGGCTTACAAAAGTAAAGGCTTTCGTAGACTGTGGAGAAGGTAACTTACGGATTAAATTAGACAGTGGGGAATACTGGGTTGATTTTGAGAAGACTGGTTGGAAAGGCATACAAGAAGTAGATCATGTGAGAGTTAAATATAAGGATGCTGGTGTAGCTAGAGTTTGTGACGAACTATTACAACAGATTTGTGTAAATAGGAATGTGGTGTTAGATGCGTCTACAAAAGTTGAAGAAAACTGGAAGGTTAGGAAAAAGTAACTTACATGGTTCTGGGTTTCCAGGGAAATCCTGGAACCCACTTATGAGAATTAATTGAAATGCATGGTTTGGGGAGGGGTCAACAACCTGTAAATATCTAGTTTTGTAAATAAGTTTGTTAATTGATGCATGTAAATAGTTTGTGTGAGTACTTAAGTTCAGATGCAGATGTAATAATACTGAATGTTTAAGATGTAAACATTTCACTGTATAAAGCAATTTGTGACAGATTTGTGTAGAAACTTTTGGGGGTTTTCATGATGTTGTGACTTTCTACATTGTGTTGACAAATTATCAGCTGTAAAATGTAAACTGACTGTTGTCATTAAAAAGCAGACATCAAGTGTGTAATTTGGAGTGAAAATAATTGTAACTTAAGGTGATGGCATTGAACGTTTGTTGTGTAAAAACAGTAACTGAAAGAAAAATGATTGGATCTGAGAAAAGACAATTATTGTAAACAAAATCAGTGTCATGGACTATGTGCAGATGTTGTATGAAGAATTGTATTTGTTCATTGTAAAGTCATTATGGTTGATTGATTCTAACCTGTTTGTGTTGGCATTATGTGTACATTCAACCTGCTCAGATTCGTGACGGATTCAATCAATTTTAACTGTGTAAAATTAAGTGAATCCTGGGGAGGGGTTTTAACAGCCCTAATACCTGAATTTTGAATAGCATTGTACTGTATGAAGTATTTGTAATTAGCTAAAGTTTGCTTGAAAGTGATTTGATATGTTTGTTTTGTAATTTCTTGTAAATCAGTGTATATAGACTTTGTTTTAGGTAAGAAAATTATTCAAAGGCCATTTAATATGTTTAAGAACCGAATGATGCAAGAGAATTTCTTAAATGTTTGTAATTCCATGTATTAATGTAAATTACGATGTCTACAGGACAATTTTCTACCGTTTGAAAGGATTTCTGTAAATAATTTTGTATTTAAGTATCTATAATTACCATTTCTGATCATTTTGTAATGTTGTTAATTAATTTTGTATTAATTACGATTGTTTTTAATATGTTAGATTGTTTGAGTGATTGTTAATGATCGAGAAATATCGGGCGGATGCCTTTGAAGAATTCTCGTAATTTCGATAAAGACTATATAAACAGATCACCTGGACAGAGACATTCATTCATTCATTCATTCATGCATTCAGTTAGTAAGTCAGTTTAGTTGACAGTATTCAGTGTTACAGAGAGTTTCAATCATTCAGTTGAGTTCACAGAGAGTTTCTTTGCGACTGTGCATCTCTGTATTGTACCTATACTAGTGAATATCGTTGACTTGTTGATTTGATCAAAATAAACGAACATCAACTTAACATTGTTTTTTGGGTGGATTTTTTAATTAATTAATCAGACATAAACCACCACAGAACCCTAACAGTGGGATATTCAAAAAACATTCGAAATAGTATCAAACAACCAGCTTGCAACAGTGATACTTTGTTTAAGCATATGAAATAAATTAATACATTTGAAAATTAATACGAATTCCCTAACTAGGAATATAAATGGAAATATCCTTTTTGATGTCAACGAATGTTCATTAGTTTAGAAGAGAAACTCTGCCGGAGTCTTCAGTTTTTTGGAATTATGTTGGGGACAAAACTAAAAATAAATATATATATATAATGTACAATATGATAGAAGACACGTCAGACAGCCAAACCAAAGCGATGTAACAAATGAGTCATCTTAATACAAGAATAACTGAACAGCATGATGTTATCTATAAATAACTTCGATATCGAGGTAGACCATTTTCAAAAGGAAAAAACTAGTATTAAAAAATGCTCAAAATATACAGGGAAGAATGCATATAAAACTTTTTTAAACGCATGTCATACCTATGTTGGATAGAAATTACCGAAAACACTGAAAAGGTAGCTTTGTTGATTTTCGCAACTGGTATGTGCGAATTTTCATGTTTTACGGAGACTGGGCTCGAAAAGATTTACCTGTCAAGTAGTAGAATTTCGTATCTTGCTGGACGCTATCGATTCTGAGCACATCGAAACATTTCTTCCCAGCCTTAGTTAAATTATAAAAAAATCGAGATAGCAAAATTAGATGCAGCACCAGTGTGTTTCAATATTCTTTTTCCTCTCGTACCACTGGAGTTTGTAAAAGCAAAAACAAGAGGAGGAGCTTGATTACTGGGCACGGTACCTTATGGACTGTAATAACACAGAGGTATTGAATAGTGCTAAATGCTTTAAAGATGCTAGCGTTACTCATTTTAATGATTTGAAGGGGCTTATGGGCGTTCAAACTACTGGGAGTGAATGGTATAGTTGATCGGAGGGTAAATTGACGGAGTTACGATGTGAATAATGTACACTTATCTCGTTGCTTTTGTCTGTGAGCTGTTAAAAGAAAACCTGGTGACTGAGCATCGCACTTGGGCCGTCAATTTGCTGTTGTAGAAGCTGCTGTTGTAATTGCTCGTTAGCCGTCCACCATTACGAGCAGACGAATGTCCGCCCACGCAGCCGATCAGGCTTCCGTTTGTCCGCCTTCCGCCGCTGACGTGTTGTTCTCGTAATTGGTATGCAGCGACAGACAATCAATGTTCCAATTTCGATGCATAGCCTCTTTGATTTTCTGCTGTCTGTCACATGGATCTTAGAGCGATCCCTTTACCAACCATTAACAGAAACTCTATGCATATCATAAAAAACTGTCACGGTCACCAGTCGGAACTACACCCAAACAATTTAAAAAATAAACTACTTTAAAGCTCATAGACATCGAGGTAATTATATGAGGAGTAGTATTATTAGTAGAAAAATGGAGAAAGAAATCTGCTAGAAACCATCCACCCACCGGCTTGGAGTATTTTTCTGAAGACTTGGAAAACCAAAATGTCTTCATTTAAACCAGGAAAAGAACATTAGTCCTCAAAGTTAACATTCAAAAATCTGTCTTAGGTTTTATTCGTCTTCGCAGGCTATGTTCAAATGAAACACCTAAGTGTAACAGTACAATTCCCTCATAAAGTTGATTGCGCTTCATATAATTAATTGTGAACCTTCAAAGAACACACTGAAAAATTTAATATAACTTTATAGGTTCATTAGAAGAAAATAAATCTAAATAGACAATATTTTATATTACAAATATTGAAATTTTTACATTAATCAGTTAATTTTGGTGTCGGTGGCAGCCGTAACATCACGAGGAACGAATCACTGCACTTCATTTATTGTTAGAGGCGAACGGAGAGTACGAACGAAAATTCAGAATATTTAACAGTATGTAATGAGGCAGATATTGTTTTCGCGGGAGACAGTTTAGGGTAACAAATTAAACAGTATTTTAATCTTTGGCTCAGCCTCCTTGGTGATCGAGGCATATCTCTGGCGCTACATTGTCAGTTGATTGGCTGTATCATGCGGTAAACTCTTTACAGTTAATATAATATTGGTGTATCATCTGTATGTTTCAGTTTTATTGAAACATGTTTCTAGATTTAATCGTAAGTATATAGTAACATAATTTTTTATGTATTATTCTCATTCTGTATTGTTGTCATCTCTTGTTTCACTTGCATTCGATGGCACTGTATCCAAAAATAACTGATTAATGTAAAAATTCCAATGAAAGTAATGTAAAATATTGTCCATTTAGGTTTATTATCTTCGATGCAATGTATAAAGTTATTTTAAAATATTTTGTGTGTTTAAGGCATGTTTATTTTTTGAAAAAAAATTTATTGTCAAATTTTTGGTGGTATTATAGTTTGTTTCTATTGTAAATATGGACAGCAGTTCGCATTTTGCGAACTTTCTGATAGCTCAGTGGGTATGGCGCTTGCTTTCAAAAAATTCTGGCTGAAGCTCCGGGTTCAAATAGTGCTGATGGCAGGAATATTTAAGAGTTGTGTTTGATCATATGAGTTACACAAAGTTGTTCCGTGGTGCCAGAGGAAAGGAACTGGCCGTCCAACCTCTGATATGGCTTAGTATGCCTCCTTCGGGTGGATCCAAGCACACTTCGGATTGTGGAATAAGTTAGTTTAAAAATAAACATGTGACCATGCTATAACATTGAATTCATTAACCTCTTGAATAGCTTGCGGGTTCGTGAATTAACGAAGACTCAGCTGGAGTTATTATGTGAACGGTGGCGTATCTTTGCCAGGTGATTTTGTTGATGTTAACCAATTAGGACAAATTGAGACCTAATTCCAAATCGGTTAAATATTAATATGAAACCACTGGAACATGGATATCGGATATCCGAGTTTTCGGCGTTGTCCGGTCAAATTGGGATCGATTTATCCGTAAACTATTGTGATGTGTACCACGTTTTATTACTTTGGCACCAGTCATTTCCAGAGATAAACTAAAGGTCGATATACCCCACCAATTCCCAGAACGGGATGAATTGGATATGCTGTGATGAGGAATGTTAGTTTACATTTTGGTCCAGGCTGAGTTTCATCTTAATCACGATATCTGTTAAGGTTGCTGCTCGATAATCGAAACATGTATCATCCAGACATTAATACATACCACATACATAAATTTGTATCTTGAATATATCTAAATGTTCCGGCATCACGCAGGAAATACAGATTTTTGATGGCTTTCCACAACGTGAAACGTTAGGGTCAAAGTTAAAATCTAAGGTACAGCTTGAGACATTAGGAGAATATTCTGAGATAACTTAAAAAAATCTGAATTGATTTTGACGGGATTTAAAACTGGGTTTCTATATAAAAAAAAAAACTTTGGAAATTAAGAAGGGTGAGGGTAGAAGGAGAGAGGAGTTGGGTTTTGCAAACCAAATTTAAATAGAATTGTTCTGTATATTTCAAAGTATATATGTGCAAAGTTCCTTCAGAATTGGATAGAAGCTGTTTGTATAAAGATCATGACAAAAATTAAAGGG
Organism: Vandiemenella viatica; assembly: GCA_031002005.1. Classification (NCBI taxonomy): domain Eukaryota; kingdom Metazoa; phylum Arthropoda; class Insecta; order Orthoptera; family Morabidae; genus Vandiemenella; species Vandiemenella viatica. Next base: position 303,709,690 of record JARYHS010013630.1, on the reverse strand, counting down.
GGAGGAAAGGGGAAGAGACGTTTGTTTTCTGTAAACCAAATATAGACAGTATTTTTCTGTTTTTTAAGTATACGTGTGCATACTTCCTTCAAAATCAGGAAGAAACTGTAACTTTGTATAATGAACATTGACAATAATTACGAGGTGGAAAGGGGTACAGAGGTTGGGTTTTTGTAAAACTAATGTGGACAGTATTTTTCTTTTTCTCTTTGTTTCAAAGTATACGCGTGCAAAGTTCTATCGAAATCAGACAGAAGCTGTGAGTTTGTATAAAAATTAAGGGGTGTAAAGGAGGAGAGAATTGTGGTTTTGGGTTTGTAATGGTCAGAAACATTCTCCACGAAAAAATACATACATGTGTCAATTTTTATGGTGATTGGTCAAACAGAGTCGTCTGGAGCTTTGTATATATAGATCATTGATAAAAATTAAGGTTGTGGAAAAAGGGAGAGGGGCTGAGATTTTGCAAACAAAATGTTAACACAATTTACAAGTTTACGTGTGCAAAGTTTTATTGTAATCGGATAAAAAATGAGTGTTTGTATAACAGTTAAAGGTTGTAAAAGGGCGTGTTTTTTTGTTAATTTTTTGGTCAGAAACCTGCATGAAAAAATACCTACATATGCCATTTTTCATGGAGATCGGTCAAATGGTGACAACTGAAGTTTTTTAAAAACAATACTGATTATAATTAAGGGGGTGGAAATGGGAAGAGGGATTGTATTCTTGCAAGCCAAATGATGACAGGATTTTTCTCTTTATTTTAAATTATACGTGTGCAACGTTTCATAGAAACCGGATAAATATGTGGGTTTTTATAAATATTAAGGAGTGTAAAGAGGTAGATTGGATAGTATCTCAATGAAATTTATACGGGGCAACTGAAAAAAAAATCGCTGAACATAGAAGCAAAAAGAAAAAAAGAGAATTGAGAACCTCCCCCTTTTTTGAAGTGGTTAAAAAAAAAAGATCTTCAATTTTTCCAGCTGTTTTTTGGTATATTTGTCAGTCTCTGAATTATGTCATTGATGATGCATACCAATTAGCAAAGTTTTCGTAGATATTTGTAATTATATACTACTGTAAAACCTTTCGACAAGAGAAATGTTGAGTTCACCTTTCAGCAATGTATTTCCCGGTAAGTGGCTGCACTGAAAATAAATTGTTAACTGTCTGCAGTATCGTATAAAAGGCATGCCACTACCAAACAATTCGCTTGAAATAAATTTGTATTCGCTGTCCTTTTCGTTTATCTTCGGATATGCAAGTTAGTACGCGTGTAATAGAGGGATATTGTGTCTTTTATTCGTAGAGCTATATTTACTTCGAAGCATCCTCACATTTCTACTTAGCGAGCTATTAATTAGTAGAATTACTAGAATGTGAAGACGTTTCTCAACTACCAGCAACTAGCAGTGAGAGATAAAAATCATGCAACATTCATGATAGTACAAAATTATGAGACCTTGAAACATAACCTATGAATATTCCTATTTGACACTTTTACAGATATGTTTTTTTTGTATTAGTGGGAGTACACTCATGGTCGGAACAATATGTCAAGATTTTTCGGCAGAAATATCCAGAAGTTCTTTAGCCCCAGTATCTCAAACTCTGAAAGTCTTCGCTTCTGAAGTCAGCATTTTATTTCAATTTTTTTTGCTTGTAATATTGTTAATTCTGCAAATTAAATACCTTTGATGGTCCAGTTTCTAATAATTAGGGATGATTTGAAATTAAACCAAGAAAGGGATGAAATAAAGTTATTTCATTTAAGGAATCAGCTTAAACGTCTATAAGCTTTGTGACCTTAAATTTAGTTAATACATTCATATCACCGGAAAATACGTCTACAACAATAATATACAGTAATTAGTGTGCTCTCCGTATAAAGGAAAAAAATCAGGTGACCATTAGATGTCTTGATTTACTTTCAGTAATTAATGAATAACCCTGCTTTATAATAGCTGCAGATAATCTGACGTATAATTAGGAGGTGAGCAGCGAGAAAAATAATGTTTAACATGTTTTAATTTCCTCCCTTCATGTACAGCAACAGTAGCATTATTAAAGGATTAAAATAGCAATTGCATCTGGGTAGCATTCTAAGCGAAATTTATTGCAATCTATTTAAAATAACATTTACAACACAGCGTTGCTAAATAGTCACTTGAAAAAATCACTCCCCATTTACCAACAGTAGTACTTTTTAATATAAGACAATATTAAAATTTGCAGAATTATGACGAACTATTTCAAATACACCATTTTGTTTCGAAGATATTTTATGGCTGTCGTATAACCGTAAGATAAATGCGATTACCTCTTTTATCACTACTCAAAAGAACGAAAAGAAAATGAATGAACCAATGAAATTCAAAATGCTATAGTTTGGTCAGTAAAGATGTAGTATTACGCACGATGTTTCGACTATACGATTACGGTTTAGGAGGGACTTTGTTTTACGACCCGTCTACATTAGATACCATTTTTTAGACGTAAATTTGTACACAGTAGACATCGTCTATGATTGCTGGATATTTCCTATATATTTTTGCTGCATGTGCCAGAAATTTTTCGTAGAAACAGGCGTGTTTTAAGTACTTGGTGCTACAGGTATTTTGCCATTGTTAGTTTCTAAAGATCCGTAAATATTAAATGTGTGAGGCACAGATGTATCTTTCACAGAGTATACAACAACTACGAAAATAATATAACTTTATGTAAGAATTCGATCTATTTCACAAGTTCGTAGGACGGTTTGCTTGCTTTAAATCCAGTGAACAATTGGAACCTGAAATGGCCGACGAGTTGCCGCATTAGATTTGGCACTAGAGAATTCCAGTCGTTTATTATAGACTTGGAAGCCTTTAAATATTTGCAACTACAAATTTTGTGATTATACGGTACACATATAACGTCAGTCCTTAAACGAGTTTAATGTAGCCTTTTTTGTAATAAATTTAAGTAACATACTTAGTGGGCCCGGTATAAATGTATTTCACTGTTGGAACAGTAATAGCAGACATCTGTGCCAGATATTAACACCCATTTACGCGTTTCCGATTTAAAGTATTATTTATTATTTTCGTTGAAATTCTTTGTAGATTCTGATAAGTTTAAAAACTTTTTCAAACTAAATTAATTCATGAAAAATTAGTAATGTTCATTATGTAGGAATTAGTCCACTGATGCCTACGTGGATGACTTCAAAATTGTTTTTCCTAGAAACTCCAAGCAACGGAATGTTATTCGCAAGCTTATCACTGTTTTGAACATTTATTCTGCAGTTTGCCCCGTAACCCCCTGCCATAGCAACTTTCGTTCTAGTGTAAATCGCTCATTAACGAAATTAATAGCGAAAAGGGACGAAACGATTTTAAAACAGACGCTTCATTGGGATTTCAATTCAAGTCTGTTTAGTTTTACGTCTAAACATTTTTATACCCTTACCAATTAAAATTAATTTTAGTCTATTAGTCAGAAACAAATTATACATGACAAAAAGATATTTTAAACACCGTATTCTGATGGTGATTTGTAAATATAGTTTCGCGTACCGAAATTAACAGGTCAGTTACTACGTGCTTTAGATTAAATATTTTCAACATGTGCTTATAAGTTAATAAAACAGTTCTAAAATTATTTCATAATTTGAAATCATATTTTTGCTTGACTTAAGCCTATCTTAAAATTGCCTCTTCCTATAGATCTGTAAACGGGGTACAATTCTAATGTTTACTTACATTTCTCCGATTGTATTTAACTGATAGATATCTACAAACCTGAATTATTTAAATATATTTATAATGAAATCTGCAGTTCTGTTAGCTTAGAATGTAGGGGCGCTTGAACACGGGGTTAGGTGGCGGAGGGATGGACATATTGGTAAAAGATTCATAATCATCAGATTATGTACCAAATTTCTGCGGTAAATCTCAAACTTCTTCCCGTGCATATGGATTGAGAGCGTACAACACTGTCGGTGCATATTTTTCCGTATGATGTTGTTGAGTAATAATAAAAATAGTCTTTATTCTAGTCCTGTCTCGCAATGTTGAAGTTGGGCCTCGCATTCAGGAGGACGTTGTTTCGAATCCCCGTCAGAGCGTCCAGATTTGGGTTCCCATGTTTTTCTCCAATCACTCCAGGTGAATGCTGGCATGCTTCCTTCAAAAGGCCATGGCCGAATTCCTTCCCGTTCCTTGCCCCCAGCCTTTCCCGCCTCTAATGACCTCTAAGTCGTAAAGCCATAAGGATAAAAGGCAGCAGTGTTGAATAAGACTCTGCTTTCGTTGCTGCTGAATAGCTGTCCGCCTGTGCTGGAATAATGTCATGCAAGCATTATTCGCTAAGAAGAATCTCCTGGTTCTGTTGCTCGAATTTAAGAAGGTAACGAAATTATTAATTCACATAGAACGTTAGTTACCATACACTTTGAATAGTAAGAGTTACCAATTTTTTTTCAAATTTAGTATATTACCATTATTGTCACACCGAAAACAACCATTGACATACTCCCTTATTTTCCGAAGATTTAAAGTAAACATTAAACATTCTTCGTCACTCCTATGTCTACAGATTTTTATACCAGCTTCATTCGAAAAATCAGTGACTTCACTGCTTATCTAATCACTAAATAATTTCCTTCATCTTCTTAACTCCTTTTTTTCTCAACGTCCTAGATTCTCTTCTCTCAACTTCATAACCGACTGGCTGTAATATGATCAATTGAGTTCTATTTTTAAATACAGTATCAATTTCTTGTTTTCTCGTGTATTTCTTTCATTCTGTTTGGTGTTTATAATGTTTTTTTTAAATTATTTTTCCTGCTTTTCATGATTAGTTATGCATTTTATTTTGGTTGGTATCCAATTAAATAAGTCACATATCCATTCGGTAGCATTGCCCATTGCTGTTCTGTTTGCACAAATAAAATTTATTTTCAATACTAATAAAAAGTTAAGCTTGGTCATCGTGTAGCCATGTCCGTAACGTTGACATATGTTCCCGGATATCGGTAAAATACTGATTGCAGCCAGAGCTGTTACTGCGGGCATTATTCACAACAATTCTATTTAGATAAGCAACCGGAACAAATGAATTTCCAGAACATTAAAAAAGCATGTATTGCTTTTGAAATAATATATTAGTTATTTATTTATTTATATTAAGACGATGTTTACTTATACTACATGTACAGCGATATTGCTGGTGCAATAAACTACTAAATACATCATTTTTAATGTTATGAACGTTATTTAATAACAATTGCATTTAGTTAAGGAATTGCAAGGGAATGTACTGTTAGAACATTGCGTTCAGTTTGTTATTTTTTGATTGCCTTACAAGGTATTTATATTCGACGTACATGTTTTCGCTATATTCTGTGATATTTTTACAATAGAAATGAATTGCAAAAACACTAAAAATTATTACTTTAAAATTAACATATTAATTATTTGTAACTTTTTATTACTGATATCATTATAATAGCCGCGTGTAAATAGTTCCAATGTGTCAATGAAACTAATATAACGTGGCATGACATACATTCTTGGGATTCATAATTTATTTTTAATTTCATTGGTTCCATAGTACTGTCGTTATTAATTTCGTAGAAATTCCAACTGTAATCCTAAGTAAACTACAAACGAGGTATGTACATTGTACAACATTACAAATCAAGGTTACGGCATAGGAGAATATAATAACAATTATAGTTAGTTAAGCTGTTGCAAAGAAATGAATTGCTAGAACACTATGTTCAACACTTCATTTTTGATGGGATTAGAATCTAGTCTTATAAATATAATTAATTTCTTTGTATTAAATAGTGGAGATCTAAAATTAGTTCTATCATCAGTATGAATTCCGAAATTTCCGGTGATGAAAATTTTCTTTTATGATATTTATAATTTCAACGACATCAACTTCTAATTTGTGTACGGAGGCAAACTCATCTTTGTGTTTATCTCCTAATTAATTGGCTAACATTCCAAGATAAATTACTAAGAAATTGGTAGCTTCTTGCTTCTTTGCTTAAAATGCTATTCCTGACATTCCCATTTACCCATACTATAAAGCATGGTCGCGACATTTGCATAGGGGAATGAAAATCCATAACTCTTAGCTAGTTATGTGTGCATGTTTTTCTTTTTTTTTTTTAAATAAAACAAAACTGAAAAATAACTTCCTTAAAGGTTTTGATAAATTTAATTCTTAAACTTATGTTGCATTATTTTGTGTTTTTTCGGACCAAAAAAATTATAAAATTTGGATTTATGTGTAGTTAATGAGATTATTGCTATGAAGTTTTATATATTTATTTTGTTTGACACAACTGAAATTTATCTGCCATATCTGTGTTTTTAATCAGCTGTGTTTGGTTTATAGACCTCATGATATGATATTGCTTATTTGGTAAGTAATGATACTTTCACGGAGTTTTGCTATGTTTTGATGTATTTATGGGTTTTTGCGCCAATTTAACAACTTTTATTCTTAAGCGATTCAGTTCCAGCATTACAACTGGATTAATCTTTATAACCAGATGAGATGTATTAGTTTACTTAATGTGGTTTTCTGTATGTTAATAACTTTTATCTATTATGTTCTTTAATGATTGGGATGCATTTCTGTCTTTTTCGTTCGTTAAAAATTTTAATTTTATTGATTAGTAGTCTTTGGTAGTTAGTCATGACTGTTATATTTTAAGTTTCAGTTACTATTATTTCTTTTACAGTGACTGTACTTAAGTTTGGATACTACAGCTTTACGAGCGCCATAAGTTTAAAGAGTTTTGATCTGTGAAAACACAAAAATGTCTGTGGATGTATGCAGATATATTGAAAAGGGATAGTTACAGAAAATATAAAATATATACGGTGAATTCGTTGCTAAACACTTAGAAAGAAATATTTTTTTCTGTTTGTTTTGGTAGACACAATAGTGTCGTCAATGGATACTTTTCCGAAAAGGAAATATTTTAACAAGTTGTAAATTGAACTGAATTACATTTTAGAAAGGAATTTCGCTGTCCTGTTTCTGTGGATACGGGGTGTTGTCTTCCTGCCGCACAGTAGTTTGCCTTGGCTTGCTGGCTGCCTATCCATCAGGCTGCGCCCGTAAGCCTCCTGTTACGACCGCTGTCCGGCAGCGCTGCGACGATTAATAGTGAAACCGAGTTAGGGAGGTGAGCTCCGGGGAATATAGCGACGCCGTTTTTCAGTGTCACCGAGCAAGTAAGTAGGGGGAGGAATTCGATACCGTCCACTACGCTGGCTGGCTTCCTGGAATTGTTCTGGCTAGCAGCGAATAATTAAACAACTTAGGACAGCGTCTTCATCTAAACTTCAGCTTACGGTGTTGTAGAAAAGCCTCATAGCAGGATAGACTGTCAGAGAAACAGCAGCAACCAAGTCCTCCAGAGAAGACTAACTTATTTATGGGTGTATCAAGCTGGGAACTGAGAGGCGAGTCAGGATCGAGCTAACATTCCACCGAGGTAAATCGCTATATCAATATTTCATCACAATGCGTCTGCGGATTTGTACTCGATAGACTTATAAAATTCGCAATAATTCAGTTGTCAAAAGATACTTCTCAAATCATGACGCAGTTATTTTTCAGTCTTAAATATGTTTTCTTTATGAAATGAAAAATCAAAGAGCAACAACCATCTCTATTATTTGCTATCTCAATCACGAACCTTTACCGCTTAATGTGAAAACATCAAAGACATGCACTGTTCAGTAAAAACACGTGCTATAGGCAAGTATTCTCTGGCATTAACAAATAAACAACTATTTATCATAGTATTTCTCCTAAAAGTTATCACTCAAATCCGCATTTGTCTAAACAATTATATTACTCACATACCCATATATTTCAAGGCGAGTAGTGATGACTAATATGATTACATCACTAAGTAAATTGTGTAAAATAGAAGTATCAAACAAAAAGTATAAAGAAGTGAAAAATGTAGGAATTCATTTTTACTTATAAATGGCAGATGCCGTTATACAAAAAATTACTTTTTTGAGAAAAAAGTTGTCTATTTCACCTTGTTTGCGCTGATCTCTTGTTGGTATTCCCAACCAGGCAAAGTTAGTGAGTTACTGGGATATTAATTTTCTTAAATGCTACTATAATTTTAAAATGTGTTCAGAGTGATGTAATTGCAATTATATATAGTTTATTTTATAAAACAACTTGGAATCGTTCTATGCAACGTGACATTCATAATACATTTAATAAAAACAGAATCGCGTACATATTTATGTTTCTTTTTCTTATATTTACTTCCTTCCTTGTCTGTATGAATTCTGCAAAAGAAATTTGCTAGTACGAAAGTCATCCAGTTTCCTGTCAAAAAAAGTGTAATAGTTTATTTAAACGTTTCACCGTGTTCATCAGATTCACCACTGAAAATTAATCCTGATGTAAGTTTAGAAAGTAAACTTTTAGAGACATGTTACACCCAAAATCCATCTCTGCATTAGTTATCACAAATTCCTTGTAATTTCGATCTCTTATTTTTCCAGATATTTTTTGTATCTTTCTTAAACACTTCCTGTTTTAGTATCTTTGATTGGTAGACACGGTTAAAACTCTTTCTGATTTCTATAATGTTAAATCCAATTTAAGAAACACCTTAATTTATTTTTGCGGGTAACAATTAAAAATATGTTTTAAAGGTACTGCACCTGATACCTCTTACTGCTGCATCCATGGCATTTACAAATAGTTAAAAAAAATCTTGATTTGAAGTAAGGGAAGAGAACCTAGACACTACAAATTAATATTTTTTTCTCTCCCTTTCCAGTTTCTTTGAGGACAACTCTTTGTTGTATAGTGATTCTTCCTGTCGTGGTTACCTAGTTCACAACGATACGTGGAATATTTTGTTTTGCCGTGTTATATCCCCAATATCATTGTAACTATATATAAGATTCCAGGTATGTTTCTCTTTTATGTTCAATATGGTAATCAAATAAAGCATTTCTTGCAATATTTCATAAACTGAAAATGGCATAAGGTACTCGTACAGAAGGTATTAAAGTGCCATTATGAACAATTCTCATGTTCTAATGCTTCGCTACGTGGCTTATACTTTGGATAATATCCTGTGTTTAAAGGTTTTACTAAGCTATCAATGTTATTGCCGAAATTCACTAACTTGTCTTTAGTGAAATATGACACAAAGTTCTAATTCAGTAATATGTTAATTTGGATGGAGAAATGTGGCCTGTAACCCAAAACCAAGCAGTTCTGCCTTTTTTTCGGTTCAAACGTAAGCTCTGTAAACAAAAAAACTGAGTAGATTGACAATGGCATATAAAAACACATCATGCATCTTAATAGCAGAACTAACGATTCCGAAAAGACAGCGTCGAAGTAAATATGGGCATCCAAACTTCAAACTTCCCATGTGTATCACTAATTCAAATTATGAATAAGATGTGACATTTGTGTCCTTATTATTAAAAACTATACATGATGTTCAGATTGTGATTTAAGATTTGCATTTTTCATACCAATGTGCTTATATGCACTTACAGGTATTGTCACCAAAGAAAACATTACCGCGTAGAACAGTGTAATTATTATACTCTATATTGCACCAGTCGTAATTAAGTAGTGACAATCACCGCTGTAGCAAACAACCATTTAAATTATTCAGATAGGAAATAAAATTAGTAAATTTTTTCAGATCTGTTAGGCATTCCGAAATACTGCCGATTGTAGAATGGAAAGACAGAAATACATCATTTTAAAATTAAACCAATATGATCGAATAAAATGCAGAAGCCAGGACCACATCTGTCTACGTAAAATATACTCCAGTAAGACTCCGATAATAGTGTAAATAAAGGTCTGTCACCAGACAGACCTTATGTCAAATACGGCCATAACTGATTAACGGGGTCAACATATCCAAATAATTCGTTGCATTCCAGTAATCTACAAATGTACTAAACTCTTACTATCTTCACAAGGTGTGTGAGTGTGGACCGAAAGGCAGCCAGTTATAATTTCCGGCCCGCGTGTCACTCTTGCAGCTTGCTGTCTTCTGCAATAACTGGTGTGTTTAAGGCAGAATTACAAGGTTATGATACTCGGCTGTGAAGGATGGCGTTTGCCAACTGATGCAAAATTCTGATGCTAGGTCATTAACACCACACCGAGTAACTAGAATCAGTATTATTATCTTTATTTCCAGTTTGACAAATGAATCTTGACAACAGATTTTCTTGGTGTTCAAAGATACTGAAAATAACAACCATCATTAAAACAATTAGAATGTCGTCTGACGTTCAGAAAATGTGGGCTGGAATTTTCATTTTAGAAAACAAATAAAACTCTAAGTACGTAATATCTTAAGACAGAATAGTAAAGGATAATATGGAAATTCAGCCCACACTGAAAAATACCATACATGAAGAGGAACTGACGTGTTGTACTGACTGAACGAAGCAAGTAATCTGGCAATTTTCAAAATAATATGTTTATTACGAAAGAAACATGAAAAATCAGATTCACGTTGGTCAACTGTGATACCATTATTCGCCAAATCAAAATGTTACAGAACACCATTATTAACACCGCTACGATTATTTAATGATCTAAAAGTTTTGGGGAAAAAATTGAAAATTTGAAGCAATCTATCTCGTTTCATAATTGCTTATAAGCTGATTACTTTATTGCTTAAATAAGCAAGTTAACACGCAAACTTTTGCCTTCTGCTGGCCGTATTTTCCTAATTCATTCAGTGTCTTGCGACTCAGTTAGTCGTCACCAGTACCTACCAGTTACAAAACCCGCAGGTCTTCGATTTTTTCTTTTCCAATGTGAAAAGGCAGTAGTGGGCGGTTGAATTTTCTAGCGCGAAAATACGTAATACCGTCAGATTTCAGTCACTTACAAATACTAATCATATGTGAGCAACATTGAGTCAATCACAGATAGCTCATGTCTGTACGTGTTTATCGCGCCGGAAGTGGTTCGGTGCAGCCATCATCGTGCGTGTTTAGACGCATCCGCGCGATAATCACGATTTTACTAGCTGCAATAATTTGAATTGGTGTAGCTCCAGAATGCGTTCAGCTAAGCCGTTCATTCTGGTGTATTTATGAAGAATTTGTGGAACACTAATAAGACGGTGAGTGAAGAAGTAAAAATAATCGCTGAAACATACGAGGAAATTAGTTTCAAGTTGCAATTCTCAACAAAATTCGGATCGTATGATTCGAAAATATATTTGACATTACAGAAAATATCAGTCAGAGAAAATCATGCTTCTAAAGTATTACAGGCGACACAGTAGTAATATGAAGGTGGTGAACAATTAAAAACAACAAATTCAACTGGTGTACGCACTACAGAACTCTTTCCCTTCATAGAAGAGCTGTATCTGTTGTACAAGCGTGCTGATCATCAATTCAAATGTGGCTTGAGGGGGGACGGTAATCAAATATCTCACAAGAAAAACAATATACTCCGTCGGTGCAACATGTTCTACCTGCGCAGACTTCGCAGCTGCCGCAGAATCATCAGTACGCAGCGGATTATTGATTGAGAGACGAGCGACATAGGTGTGATTATAATAGTGACCTCCCGTAACTACCAGAGTTTTGTGGCGCATTCGCCAGAGGTAGCTAAGGACAAGGCTCTCCGCCGTTCTGGCTATGTCGCGCCCTCGGAGATGTCCCGATTTTGGACGTCCAGTTTGTGCGACTACAGCGCGGTGGACGCAATCGATCTGCCGCGATGTTCGCTCTATGGAAACGTCCAGATGAACAGTCAAGTTGAGTCTAGATGCGATAGGTTTGAGCTGGTATTGAGGGTTCGACTGCTCGAGCCAAGCGTCGTAAATGTTTGCATAGTCATCATTAATCTCCGCGAAAAACTGAAGTTTATACTGGTATCGATATACAATCACTCGGTGCGCGGATACAGGCTGCTCGCTAGCTCTATACTCAACTGGGAGTGATGCATGGACTGGCGTTATCACAGGAGACTTAAAAGTTGTTATTTCCCCTAAACTATAAAATTTGACGATAAAATTAACTCAGAAATTTTCTATCTATTGTGATGTGTTCGGAACATTGTTTAAACATGTAGTTTTCTGTAAACTGATCATCGCAAATTAATATACTTCGATCAAAATGACTTGTAATATGCACAATTATAATTCTAATAGCTTTTGGTTCTGTCCGGTCCAGACCCGAGAAGATTTGTTTTTTGCCTTTGTATCACTGGGAACTATGTTACTGTTCTGGGTAAACAACATGTGTAGACAACATCGCTTTGTAGAAGTAATGCGTGGACTTTGGCAATTATAAAATGATAAAGAAATGGATTTTTTTGAAACATAATTCTGTAGAACGTTGTAAAATAGAGTCTATACTAAAATGTCGAATAATAAATCGGTAGATGAAATAAGATATAATTTTTTTCTAAATATAATAGCTAAATTAAGAAATGTGTGAAAGATAATTGCAACAAGAGTAACAGTTTCTAAAAACGATCTGTTATCTTATGTAGCATCTGGTTTCAATTGAAGATATTATTTGTTACGGTATTTGGATACCAGCAGTGCTTATACTAAATGTTATCTGTAAGCATGAAGAATTATTTATATTAAGATGAACATTAATTTTTTTCTGGTTTGCTGATTGTAACTTAGGAACAATTAAAATCCACTGTGTGCTGTGCAAAATAACCATTTGTGTTCACAGAACGATCAACTTGTACATAATTTATATACGCGAAATAGCAGTCATTAAGTAAATCATTGTTTATTATTTATTTTTTCTCCTACGCAACTGTGTAAGATGTAAGTTTGAGACAGAGTGGGAGCATACCAGCATTAGCATAGGCGACTGTCGGTAAACAGGCTAAAACCCATAACTAGGCTGGCCGTTGAATCTTAACCTCTCTGTACACTTTAACGCTCTCGGCCAAACTAATGGGTATTTCTTTTTCACTTTGTTCGACTAGAACAAAAATACGTCACTATAATGCAGCTTATTTTGGTTTCATGAAGTTATCATATGCATTACAAATTAATTTAAACATTTTCCAGCAGAAGCAAATACCTATTGCGGAATATTCTTACGCGATACGCTAAAGGGCCGAATATTTGAAACAAATACAAAATGCCTACGACGTAAACAGTTCGGGTACCTGACGTACCGCCTGGTTATTATTATTTCTCAATCGGGCTTTACCTTTCGTCGAAATCGGTGTCTAAAGAGCCGAGAGAGGACCGGGAAGAAATTTAGCCATGGCCTTTTGAAGGACCCAGGCCGGCATTCGCCTGCAATGATTTCGGTAAACGTGTAAAACTGAAATCTGGATGGCCGGATGGGGGCTTGGTGCCGCCTGCTGAAGTGGTATGGAGACACGAGATGTGGCTGGGAAAATTGAGTCCACTTTGCTCTGGTCGCGGGGTGCTGTTAAGATCGGCGCTGTGATAGCGGCAGAGGGCGAGAGGTGCAGAGAGCTGGAGCGCGA